>CAKXYN010000092.1:7495000-8095000 GCA_935064755.1 Tragelaphus eurycerus | reverse complement strand
CCTCCCTGTTCATCACCAACTCCCGGAGTTCACTGAGACTCACGTCCATCGAGTCAGTGATGCCATCCAGCCATCTCATCCTCTGTCGTCCCCTTCTCCTCCTGTCCCCAATCCCTCCCAGCATCAGAGTCTTCTCCAATGAGTCAACTCTTCGCATGAGGTGGCCAAAGTACTGGAGTTTCAGCTTTAGCATCATTCCTTCTAAAGAAATCCCAGGGCTAATCTCCTTCAGAATGGACTGGTTGGATCTTCTTGCAGTCCAAGGGACTCTCAAGAGTCTTCTCCAACACCACAGTTCAAAAGCATCAATTCTTTGGCGCTCAGCCTTCTTCACAGTCCAGCTCTCACATCCATACATGACCACAGGAAAAACCATAGCCTTGACTAGACGAACCTTTGTGGGCAAAGTAATGCCTCTGCTTTTGAATATGCTATCTAGGTTGGTCATAACTTTCCTTCCAAGGAGTAAGCGTCTTTTAATTTCATGGCTGCAGTCACCATCTGCAGTGGTTTTGGAGCCCAGAAAAATAAAGTCAGCCACTGTTTCCACTGTTTCCCCATCTATTTCCCATGAAGTGATGGGACCAGATGCCATGATCTTCACTTTCTGAATGTTGAGCTTTAAGCCAACTTTTTCACTCTCCACTTTCACGTTCATCAAGAGGCTTTTTAGTTCCTCTTCACTTTCTGCCATAAGGGTGGTGTCTAGCTACTATTTATTTCTTTGTTTTGAGCACCTAGGCATCAGGTTTCTTTTAAGGCTGGCTGTCAGAGAGGGGAAGTGATTTGAGCACTACAAAAGCTGAATTACCTGATTAATTACAACAGCAGTCTAAAATGAAAATTTAGATGTATTAATGTACTTAAAGTGATTCCACAGATTTCCATGCCAGAGTATTTTCCAAATGGATTTGAATGCCCTGGGGCTGTATGATATTGTACCGAGAGACAAGAATGCTGTGTTAGAATATCTATTTCTGTTTATTTTTATAAGCTTCCTAGTTTCCTTTTGCATTTTTTATATATATAAAATATTTTCTTTCTTTTAATTTTTATTTATTTATTTGTTTGTTTTCTGGCTGTCCTTAGTCTTTGTTGCTGCACAGACCTTTTCTCCTAATGAGCAGGGGCTACTCTCTAGTTGTGGCGTGTGGGCTTCTCATTGCAGTGGCTTCTCATGCTGTGGAGCATGAGCTCTAGGGCACACTGGCTTCAGTAGTTGTGGCACATGGGCTCTAGAGCACAGGCACAAGAGTCGTGATACACGGGCTCAGGTACTCTGCAACATGTGGGATCCTCCTGGATCAGGGAATGGACCCGTGTCTCCTGCACTGGCAGCAAACTCCCCACCAGTGAGCCACCAGGGAAACCCTCTTTAATGTATTTTAACATATGTAATCTATCAGAGCAATCCATGTTAAGTTTATACATTGAATATGCATATATTAGGAATGAAAGCCCAAAGCATTGACTCACAAGGGTAACTGATCACCCAAAAGTTTGGGAACCTCCAATCTTGTGTTTCAAATTATTCATGTGAAATAGCTTTTCTGCTATCAGTTTGACACTTTGGCCTCATTTATTTCCAATTCTCTTCTTTGAAATTGTTCTTTTAATAAAATTTATTTTTTAAATTTCTTATTTTATATTATAGTTGATTGACAATGTTGTAAGAGTTTCAGTGTACAGCAAAGTGATTCAGTTATATATATATGTGTGTGTGTTTATCTATTCTTTTTCAAATTCTTCTCCCATTTAGCACAGGGAACTCTGCTCAATCAGTATTTACTGAAGGCTTATTGTGTGCCAGGCACAGTGAGTGGCAGTGGAGAACATTACTGAAGAGTAGCAATGGCACCCCACCCCAGTACTTTTGCCTGGAAAATCCCATGGACGGAGGATCCTGGTAGGCTCCAGTCCATGGGGTTGCTAAGAGTCGGACACGACTGAGCGACTTCACTTTCACTTTTCACTTTCATGCATTGGAGAAGGAAATGGCAACCCACTCCAGTGTTCTTGCCTGGAGAATCCCAGGGACGGGGGAGCCTGGTGAGCTTCCATCTATGGGGTCGCACAGAGTTGGACACGACTGAAGCGACTTAGCAGCAGCAGAATCTTAATCCTCATGGAGTTTACTTTCTACCTGAGGCTTTGGGGAGAAAGGCTGATCTTGCCTTGGGGTCCAGGGAAGGCCTTCTTAAGAAAGAGGTTGAGTTCAGAGGGAGAAGTTCTTTCTAGCCCCCATGGACTGTAGCCTGCCAGGCTCCTCTGTCCATAGAATTATCCAGGCAAGAATACTGGAGTGGGTTGCCATTTCCTTCTCCAGGGAATCTTCCCAACCCAGGGATTAAACCTGGGTCTCCTGCATTGCAGCCAAATTCTTTACTGTCTGAGCCACCTGGGAAGCCCCATTCCTAGCCATAAGAAATTACTACTGGAAGTTCCCAGTACACTTGTCTGTGTTGGTCCTGCTGTTTTGAAAGCTTTCTCCAACCCCCACACCCACTCTCTCATATAAATTCTCATTCTCATCTAAGATTCTTGTAAAAACCCACTTCTCTGTGCTACTTACGTTATGGTACTTACTCTCTATGTCAAAAATTTCTGTGCATATATTGGCTTTTGGCACTAGTCTTGTTTCTCATTGGCAGCACATTTCTTGGAGTATATTTTGTTAAATTGAGTGCAAGCTCCCTAGTATTCAGTCATATCAAACTATTTTCTGTGTTATTGTACAAAATATTGTCTGTACATGGAAAGTTCTTTCCTATTTACTCATCTGCTTGAAGCTGAGTTACTCCACACTATTTAAACTTCTTAGGGAAGCCTCCTTTAGGCCACAGTAAGTGTTGCTCTTTGCTTTCTTTCCAGACTTTGCAGATGGCCAGAGTATTTGAATATTCTACAGAATAAGTAATTAGTAATATTGTAATTATGTGCTTACTGGTCTATTCCTACAACAAAATCATGAGCAAATTGATGGGACAAACATTTCTTACATTTTGTATTTTTTCCTAATACTCAGTTTGTACCTAGCACTTGATATGTCCTCAAAAATGATGGTTTGACTAGAGGAATAAAAGAATGAATATTACTGTCATAACCTATAAGGTAGATCTAACATCTAATTTCACAATCAAGGGATCAATTCTTATTACTTATTTCTACATGCTGGAGAGAAAGTTCTCTGTGTGTATGTTTATATGTACGTATATAAACATGGGGTACCTTCCTCTTAGTGTATGACTAAGGGTTAATGATGTACATAATGATGTACATAATCTGTATTAGTTTTTGCTTCCTTACTGCCTGCTCCATTTCTATAATTTAAAGTAGACTGTGAAAAAGCCTTGTCTTATTTTACTACCATGTCTTAGCTCCTGATAATGGCTCACAGTAGGTGATAGGTTAAAATTATGTTAAATGATAAACAATACTTATTTAAGACTTGATATGTGCAAATAGTTTGTCTGGCATCCTGTATATACTTCATCATTCAATATTAGCAATATCCTTGTGTTGCTAATGAGTCAGTTGAGGTTGGGGAAGTGAAGTGACAAGCCCAAAGTCCCCTAGCTCTTAAGTGCTGAGGCAGGCACTCAAACCCAGGACTCTCTGGCTCCAAAGTCTACATTAAAAGTGAAGCCAAATTATCCTTACATTTAAAAAATTGCCCTTGGGTACATTTCTTAATTAATCCCACCTCTGTTTTTAAAGAAAAGAAAGCTGTGAACCAAGAATAAATTATATTGCCTTATAAACTGTGAACTGCAAACTTGTGAAATAGGGTAGATTAATTGTGACCAGAACATGGTTCCAGCCCAGGCATGGATAGCTCTCACAACAACTTGGAGACGACAGGGGAGGAGAAATGTGTCCACACTGAGCCTAATCTTTCTCCGCTTCATTTCTGGAGGACTGACAGCAAAGCAGCCTTTCTTACGCAGCTGGCTAGGCTGGGAACTTGTCCAAAGGCTTGAAGGTGACTTTGATTCTTAGTGGTTTGGCTTCTAAGGGAGTAGGGGAAGGCCATGCCTTGCAGCACGTGGCCCAGCCTCTGTCTGACTTTGGCATTTTGTGCAAGAAACTTTTTTCTTTCCAAACAACACATCCTCCTTCAGACCTCACATCCAGAATCGGTTTTGTTCCAGAGAAATAACAAGTTTCTCCATGCTCACATGGCTGCTGACCGTAACCAAAGGCAAATGTGAAAGGCAACTGGATCCTGGGTGATGTATCCTGTCACTTTTTTGGCCGTAGACAGTGGATGGTGTAAGGTTATATGTTGTTTCCTTGGTAGCCTTGAGCCTGGTTAGTGGCAAGGGAACTTGCAGATGAATGATTGTGAATGTTCACACAAGAGTGTACAAAGGGAGAAGAGCTCTTGAAGCAAAGAAAGGAACTCCAATTTTACCTACTCTTGATCACTATGTACATTATCTGATTTGAATGCATTTAGTTTGTTCATTTATCATGCTTCAACTCTACTGTATGCATGTACACACAAGGAAATATAGTGTATAGTCTCTGAGAACATGTATGTAACAGAAACTTACACAGAATGAGCCATGTGAAAATTTGGAGAGTAGTTACCAAGCAGGACCAAATGTCTAGGCTCTGAGGTGAGAGCATCTCCATGTGTTCCAAGGATAGCCAGCAGTCTAGTATGTCCAGAGATGAGAGATTGAAGGCAATGGTGGTAGGAGATTAAGTCCAACCAGAAACCAGGGGTTAGAGAACCCTTGTGCCTACCTCTTAGACTGTTTTCATCCATATGATGGAAAACCCATGGGAAGATTCTGATCAGGAAAGGGGCATGATTTGACTTTTGTGCTAAAAGGAGTACTCCAGTGGGGTGTGGAAAACTAACCTTGGACAAGTCAAGAAGCTATCACATCACTACAACCCAGGAGAGACCAGTGCTGTGTTAGGGAGTAGAGGTAGAAGTGGATGGCAAGAAGCTGCAGGATTCAGGAAACACATTGAATGTAGACCCTGAAGGATTTGCTAATATACTGGATAATGAATGGGATGGAGAAAGAGAAGCTACTGATGACAAGATTTGGGCTTGAATTGAGTACATGAAGGTGGAGAATAGGGTAGGAAAGGTGTGAATCTGGTTTGAAGTGGAAAATCAAGAGCTCTCTTTCAACATTTTAGATTGAAGATATCTACTAACCAGCCCAGGGAAATGTTAAGTAAGCAGTTACATATTTAAGTCCTGAATTCAGTTGGGGCTAGACATAAAAATTTATAGTTAACATTATGTATTTAAAGTGATGGAATTGGATAACATATCTAAGAATTAAATTCAGGTAAAGAAGAAAAATCTTAGGAAAAAAGGACTGATCCTTAGGTTGAATTATTATTCAACCCTAAATAATTCAACCTATCTTTTGGTGGGCCATTTTCTTTGGTCTAATAGGAAATTCAAAATGTATAAGACAAAGACTTTGCCCTCAAAGAAGAGAAGCAGGTGAACTGCAAAGAACATTGCCAGTGAGCACTAAACCGCCCTGCCTCTTACCAAATGTGTGATGTTGAACAAACTGTGCTGTATTCTTAGTTGCTCAGTTGTATCTGACTCTTTACAACCCCATGGACTCTAGTCCACCACGATCCTCTGTCCATGGGGATTCTCCAGCCAGAAATACTGGAGTGGGTGGCCATGCCCTCCTCCATGGGATCTTTCCAACCCAGGGATCAAACCCAGGCCTCCCGCCTTGCAGGATAATTCGTTATCATCTGAAGCCCAAGAATACTGGAGTGGGTAGCCTACCCCTTCTCCAGGAGATCTTTCTGAAAGAAACTGAACTGGCGTCTTCTGCATTGCCGGCAGATTCTTTACCAGCTGATCTATTAAGGAAGCCCATTGAACAGACTACTTCATCTTTTTGACTTTTACTATTTCTGTCTTAGATGAGATGCTAAGTGTCTATGTCAGCAGTTTTATGAGAATTAAGTTACATATCAAGTGTATGGTAGTCTAGAAATTCCAAGTTCTTTCTCTTCAAGGAATGCTCATTGGGGGGCAGTGTCCCCCCATACTTGTTCTCCCACCTAGTCCAGAACCTAAGTTGCACCAAGGCAGGGAACACTTTTATCTTGTTTTTGTTTCTAGTGTGGTAGGTTCTTGATAATTATCTGAGGAATAAATTAAATGTGAAACCAGTAAGTGCATTTGGATAGGATTTAAGTGCCTGGATTCTTAGATGAATCAAAGTAAATTTAGTTCCCTCACCTCACAGAATTCCCATACAGCCCAGGCATTTCAAAAGAGTGATACTCCAAGAGAAAAAAAAAAAAAAAAAAGAAAAAGACTACATCATTCAAAATGAATGATATAGAACTTTTCCCCCAACACTGTGTTTACATGTAGTTCAAACATGCTGGACTACTTTTACATCATTCCGAGCAAGGTAATGCACATAAGTAAAACAAGTATCATTTTTAAAAAGCAGAATTTTAAAAATATTTAATTAACATCACTACTACTAATAATGAATAATAATAACTAATATTTACTACTAATAACTAACAATTATGTTTTCTTAAAAATTCAGTGGTGAGCAGTATATAGCAACAAGACGGAATGGCATTTCTGAGGGATGCTTACATATCTGTAGTACCCTAGTCTCAGGGCCTCAGAGACCATGGCAGTGACTCACTTTTTATTCTCTTTCTTTGCATTCTTCTCAAGCCTAAAACTCTGCTATGAACAAATGGCTCCTGCCATCCCTGTATCTGCATGCATTTTGTTTGATTGTTGTTTGTTTAAATGCAAGTCGATTTAGCTTCCCTGCATTTTCTGAGTGTCCCGCCCTCAGATCCCTCCCCCACTCTGAGTCTTTATTTATTTTTTTTAGGTATCAAGAATCTCTTTTATTGATTATCAGAAACATTACAAACATCTACTATGAACAAATTGTAACATGACAGTGATTAGTTTGAACAATTAATACATTTCAGATATAATATTATACATATTTCAATGCTATTCTCCCCAATCATCCCACCCTCTCCCGGTCCCAGAGTCCAAAAGTCTGTTCTATACATCAGTGTCTCTTTTGCTGTCTCGTAAATAGGGTTATTTTTACCATCTTTCTAAATTCCATATATATGCGTTAGTATACTGTATTTGTGTTTTTGTTTCTGGCTTACTTCACTCTGTATAATAGGCTCCAGTTCCATCCACCTCCTTAGAACTGATTCAAATGTATTCTTTTTAATGGCTGAGTAATACTCCATTGTGTATATGTACCACAGCTTGCTTATCCATTCATCTGTGGATGGACATCTAGGTTGCTTCCACATTCTGGCTATTGCAAACAGTGCTGCTATGAACATTGGGGTACACGTGTCTCTTTCAATTCTGGATTTCTCAGTGTATATGTCCAGCAGTGGGATTGCTGGATCATAAGGCAGTACTTACATCACAGCAGGATCCTCCATGACTCACCTCCCAGAATATCGGAAATAAAATCAAAAATGAACAAATGGGACCTAATCAAACTTAAAAGCTTCTGCACAACAAAGGAAACTATAAGCAAGGTGAAAAGACAGCCTTCAGAATGGGAGAAAATAATAGCAAATGAAGCAACTGACAAACAACTAATCTCAAAAATATACAAGCAACTTCTACAGCTCAATTCCAGAAAAATAAATGACCCAATCAAAAAATGGGCCAAAGAACTAAATAGACATTTCTCCAAAGAAGACATACAGATGGCTAACAAACACATGAAAAGATGCTCAACATCACTCATTATCAGAGAAATGCGAATCAAAACCACTATGAGATACCATTTCACGCCAATCAGAATGGCTGCTATCCAAAAGTCCACAAGCAATAAATGCTGGAGAGGGTGCGGAAAGAAGGGAACCCTCTTGCACTGTTGGTGGGAATGCAAACTGGTACAGCCACTATGGAGAACAGTATGGAGATTCCTCAAAAAACTGGGAAGAGTCTTTATCTTTTTTAAAAAAAATTTGTATTGGACTATAGTTGACTTACAGTGTTGCATTGGTTTCAGGTATACAGCAAAGTGAACCAGTTATACATATACATATATCCACTCTTTTCAGATTCTTTTTTCATATAGGTCATTGCAGAGTATTGAGTAGGGTTCCCTGTTCTATATAGTAGGTCCTTATTATTGTCTCTCGATGGAGACCTTCTTTCTTAGGAGTTAGGGGAGGAGTCCCGTGGCTTGAGCTTGCTCTTAGAATCCTATAAGAAAAGTTAGAAAGATTGATTACAGAAGGAAACGCACACTTCTTAAAGAAATGGGATCTAGATTGAACCCAGGGACATATCATGATCTCTAGGGGGAAGGTAAAAGGACAGAGAATGTGTAAATGGCCTTTTCTCTTCATATTCTCACTGGTATTCATTTCCTCACTGTATCAGTCTGCTGGGGCTGCTGTAAGTACCACAGACTGTCTGGCTTAAAAATCAGAAACTTATTTCTCACTGTTCTAGAGACCAGAAGTCCACAATCAAAGTGTTGGGAGGCTTGGTTTCTCTGAGGTCTCCCTCCTCAGCTAGCAGCTGACTGTCGTCTCCCTGTGTCTTCACGTGGTCTTTCCTCCATGTGTGTGTCTATGCCTTCATCTCTTCTTATAAGAACACCAGTCATACTGGATTAAAGGCCACTCCAGTGACATCATTTCAACTTAATTACCTCTTTAAATAGGCTTCCCTGGTGGTGCTAGTGGTAAAGAACCCACCTGCCCATGCGGAAGACTAAGGAATGTTTTTTGATTCCTGGGTCTTGAAGATCCCGTGAAAGAGGGCCTGAGAGCCCACTCGTATTCTTACCTAGAGAATCCCATGGACAGAGGAGCCTAGTGGGTTACAGTCCATTGGGTCACAAAGAGTCCGACACAGTTGAAGTGACTTAGCACACCCATACCTCTTTAAATGGATACTAGTGCTTAGATCTTCAACATATAAATTTTTGGGAACACATATAAATTTTGTGTTCAGCTCACACGACCTATGTAGGAGGTTTTCCCCACTGCTGTGTCTCTTTGCTTTTCCACCTTAGGAAGAAAAAAATAGGACAGTAAATTAAAAAATAAAAGTTGAGTTAGTGCATAGTATGACTATCAATTGGGCACTGTAGTGGATGGAGGTTTGAAAGAATATTAACTATGCTTCTTACCAAACTCTAACCTCTAGAATTTGCAGTTCTATTCACAACTTATGAATGGATGAATGAATAAAAAAATAACTTTCAACTGTTTTGGCATATATTTTCCAAAACAATTTATTTCTACCCCTGGATGTCAGAATCTCTATTACTTTAAACAGGCTGACAAAAATTTATCTGTTGAATTGGGAAAATCTCAAAATTAGGCAGCCAGATCCTTCCTTTTGCCTTGAGAAGTTTTGAGGAAGAAAATAGGTCAGCATTAATGAAGGCAATATATTCATCTTGACAAATTGGTCTCTTTGTGTTCTTTGGCTGCACTCAATGACAGAAATTTAAGAACAGTGTTCAAATGAAGGAGGTAATAATCTTCCTGCCTCAAGTTTGGGTTTGGCTTGCTTCTGCATCATCTTTAAAAAGTGACATTGGCATAGCCAGACATCTTCAGAGCTTGATTGACTGCAACAGGAAAGGACTGAAAACCAGGAGACATTTAGAATGGTGGAAAAAATGAAACAATATTTCTTTTGTTACAAAGGGGCAGGGGAAAAAATACAGTTCTCTCTTTTTACATATTTAAGAGAGTCACAGAGAGGGAGGTGGGGACAAAGATCATGTGTCTTCAGAAGGCAAATTTAGGACCAGTGCATGGAAATATCAGGGAGCAGATGTGGGTTGATAAAGAACAATTTTCTAAATGAGCTGCTCAACTGTGCTTCCAAAGGTAGGAGGAGGGCTCTGGTTAATGTTCATTGTGCTCTCAATATTTTTCTGCATTTTCCAGTTTTTTTCTTTGAAGAATTGTAATTCATGTTATAACCAGAGAAGAAAAAAATACATATTGTATTAATAATGTAGAGAGAACTAACATTTTTTGAGGGGATATTATTTGCCCAGTATTTGACATGTGTTACTGGATAAAGCAGTAATAGTCCAAATTTAGTTGGGTATAGACATGAAAGATTGTTTTTCCCAATCACTGCTCCCAGATGTGCCACTTTTATCATCCTCTATTAACTCTTGTGATGAGTGCTATGATTTTCCAATCACTTTAAATTATTAAAAATTTGGTCCAGTATAACATTACATTTCAAACTGACTAACCATCCCCTCCTCATCTTCTGGTTCAAGTTTGACCTATGGCTCTGGAGAACTACAGCCAGTATAAGTATATGTGTTGGGAGTGTGATCCATACATCCACATTTTCATTCCTCACCCTTCTCCCTCCTCTCCATCTTGTTCTGCCTCCACAGGAGGAAGGGTTTAGAGGAAGTGGGGGAAGTACTCATATTTAACTAGGTCTGCAGTTATGTCTTTTATCACGTGTAATTACTCCTCCTCAGCAGATTGTTCTGTGTGGCAGGTGTCTAAACAAGGGCTTTCTTGTAGGACTCCTATGTATGTTCTTGCACAGTTTTACAGTTTGTATATTCTATGCCTACTCTCTGTTTTTGCACCATGAAATACAACTACATCAATACAATTGGAAATATACTTCACCCTCTCACAACCAGGCTTCCCATGTTTCTCATGCTGGTGTGGAGTTGCTCTCTGGGGTGACGCTGGCATGGTGACTCCAAATCATCTTCTCTGGAGTCTATGGATCCTCAGGAAAGTTAGCCACTTGTAGCACATCAAGTGGTGGGTGTAAACTTGTTTAAAGTCTCCATTCTGCACCCTACCATCTTCCTACAACCCTCTTACTCCTTTCTCAAAGAGACCCTGGGTGGATCAAAACTCCATCACATAAGCAGTTGTCTAAGCAGGGAAGGGGTGCAAGTCTCTCCTCCTTGAAGGCAATCCTGTTCCTTGGCACTGATTCTCTTGGCACTTCTCTCATCAGCTTTGGGATGAAAAAGAAAAAGCAGCAGTATTCCCCCTACTAAATCAACTACTCAGAACTCTCATGATGCTCACTCCCCCCTCCCCATTTCACCCCATCATTTACCATCTTAAATTTGAGGAAAGAGAGAACTGGATGATCATAGGTGATATCAGAGGTATTAGCCTACTTCTCACTGAGCACTAAGAAAGGCCCAGGTGTTGGCAGCTTTTTGGCTGTTCTTGCCCTATAATATTGGATACTTTTCCCCTCTCTGTTTGGAGTCCTACTTCCCCTTCCAGCTCTAAGAGAATAGAAAAACTCCTGCCTGTCATCCTTGATATATACCTGATAACATTTTGTTCAGTTGCTAAATCCTGTCTGACTCTTTGCGACTCCATGGACCGCAGCATGCCAGGCTTCCTGTCCTTCACTATCTCCTGGAATTTGCTCAAATTCATGTTCATTGAGTAGATGATGTTATCTAACCATCTCATCCTCTGCTGCCTCCTTCTCCTTTTGCTTTCAATTTGTCCCAGCACCATTCTTCTCCAATGGATCAGCTCTTTGGTTCAGGTGACCAAAGTATTGAAGTTTCAGCTTCAGCATCAGTCCTTCCAATATTTAGGGTTGATTTCCTTTAGGATTGGCTGGTTTGATCTCCTTGCAGTCCAAGAGACTCTCAAGAATCTTCTCCAGCACCACAATTCGAAAGCATCAATTCTTCGATGCTCAGCCTTCTTTATGGTCCAATTCTCAGATCAGTACATGTCTAATGGAAAAACCATAACTTTGAATACACAGACATTTATTAGCAAAGTTATATCTCTGCTTTTTAATATGTTGTCTAAGTTTGTCATAGCTTTCTTTCCAAGGAGCTAGAGTCTTTTAATTTCCTGGGCGCACTCACCATCCACAGTGGTCATTAAAATCTGTGAAAGAATTACTTTTACTATTTTGTTGACAAGGACTTGAGATTCCAAGGGGCTAAGAAAGTACCTGCTGTTGTTCCCCATAAGGGAGAATCAGGGTTTGAACCCAATCCTGGTTGATTTTAAGATTTTCCCTTGTCTACTCCACCAGTGATGGCCATCTACATACAGAGTTGTGGATGTGGCTTTTGTCTAGAATGCCCAGTTTTTACCATGACTAGTCATTTCTTCTTAGACTTTGGTTCCTCCTGTTCAAAAGAGATGTAAGTATAGGGTCTATCCTCAGAGGACCAGGTGGGGCTAGTGGTAAAGAATCTGCCTGCCAGTGCAGATTAGATGTAAGAAATGTTAGTTTGATCCCTGGATCAGGAAGATCCCCTGGAGGAGGACACAGCAACCCACTTCAGTATTCTTGCCTGGAGAATCCCACGGACCGGGGAGCCTGACATGCTGCAGTCCATTGGGTCATACAGAGTCAGATATGACTGAAGTGTCTTAGCACACATGCAAGGTTTTAATAAATCTAATATGCCTAGCCCTGAGTATATACACACAATGCTCTAGGTTCTCATTCTGCACAGAGTTGGCTCAGGCAGATAGTACTACTAGATGCATCAAAAAAGGTCTTCCAATATACAAGACCTACCCTGTAACCCTCTTCCTATGCAAATGGAGGAGCTGACTGACTTCTGCTTATAAGGGTAAGAGCTTCTAGATGCAGCCTCTGTTATCAGTCTGCTTCCATAGAGCTTAGCAATGGTGAGTTATCTTTCTGCAAAACTACTGACAAGCATAAGGAAATGAGCCTTCATAACCACCCCAGATTTGTCTTTCAGCAAAACAACTGACAAGAGTAAGGAAATGAGCCTTCATAACCATTCCAGATTTTTCTCTCCTTGGGAGTTACAACAATTGCTGTAAATTTGCTAAAAATAGTCATGATCCACATGGTAATGATAGTGATAATATCCATGGAGGATTGTACATAGAGCTACACATGAATATGTGTTCCCTGTGCTTGGAAAAGTTTCAACTGATGACTGGATGGCCATTTCCCAACCATCTGACGAGGGGATTCCAGCACTGGGTCAAAGGTTGAAGAGGGGACCTATAGGTTTCTATTTAACTCTGGATTTCTCCCAGACTACTGTTGACTTGACTTGGTCTGTGTGGACCCAAGCCTTCCTTCTGGGCTTAAACCACTCCATGCTGTTTCCATTTTGAGCCAGCAAATCTACCCCATCCCCAAGGGTGTCCAGTTCATCTGCATCACTGAATGTTAATTCTGACAAGAAAGAAAAACAGAGCTCATTCATTGAGCCAAACATACCACATTTGTTTTTCCCTTCCCCAAATATGCAGACAGTTTATTTAGAGAACCAAATGGCTCAGCTCTTGTTATATATTATTCCTAATAGACATGTTTGCTCACATCCCTGCAACTGCACTGTGGGGGAGCTATGAGATGATTTCTTCCATTCTTCCAGATCATATTTAATACAGATGTAAACCAGATTTTTGGTAGTGTGGCAGAGTGTCAGAATGATCACTTCCTTCCACTCCAGAACCAATAGGCATTCAGCCTTGCCTAACAGATGTACTTATTGGATACTTTTGGATTCACCTATCACTATTTTTTACCAAAAAAGCAATACTGCTTTAGGGCCAGATCAGCACAGCCTCATTTCTTTGGGTTTACAAAGACTTTTCAGGTTGGTTTAGTGTGAACTGCTGGTGAAGAACTGCGTCTGTGAAAGTTAATGTCCTGTACCTTAGCCCAGATGAATAAATCCATCTTTTATTGGCACCATGTAGACTTTCCATTTTTTTTTTTTTTTTGAACATTTAAAGTTCTTTTTTATGCATTAGGAGAATTTTTCAGCCAAGACCATCTGATTTCTGAAACAGTTTTTGTATGTTCCCAGTTAAGTAGAAAGGCAAAGATGAAAAAATAATAAAAAGAAAGGAAAAAAAAAGAGAGAGAGAAAGCCAACCAACTACACTGAGAAACATTTAAATCCATTTCTCTGTAGGCTAAATTTCCTCAAATACAGAAAAAGCCAAGATGTTAGAAGCTTGTTTTTTTATTTCTTTTTAAAGTATTAGTATTTTTTCAATTTATTTTTATATTGGTAGATGATGTGAGACTCATTACATTTTATAGGCCTGAACAAAATCTTACAATTTCTTACTAATATTATGCAATGACATAATGCCATTTGTAGAGGTGTCGCATAAAGCAATTGACTTTTACTGGCTTCTGATGGCAGGACTTGCCATTTTAAATTCTGTTTTATGTAAGCATTTTCAAAATTTATCGACCTCACAGGATTTCTCAAGTTGCTTAATTATGGTAGGTAGAAGATATCTCTGTGGCCTGATACAAGAGCCTATTAAAGCCCCTTTTATAAAAGGAATATAAGAAGTGAGGAGGCAAATGAAGTTAACATTTAATAAATGCCTACTATGGACTGGTATTAGTGGTAAAGAACCCACCTGCCAATGCAGGAGATGTAAGACACACAGGTTTGATCCCTGGGTCGGGAAGAAGGAGAAGGGAATGGCAAACCACTCCAGTATTCTTGCCTAGAGAATCCCACGGACAGAAGAGCCTGGCGGGCTATAGTCCATCCAGTCGCAAAGCATCGGACACGACTGAAACAACTTAACACAGCACACATAGGTTGGATGTTAGAATATACGGATAAAAGAAGAAGCACCTACCAGTACTGCTCTGACAATACTCTGGAAGGTGTATTTAGTTTCTTAATTTCACAGGCAAACTGAGGCTCAGTTTTTATACCCAATGTCACAGCAGCTATTAAGTGGAGGTGCTAGGATATCCACTTACGTTTGAGTTGAAGTCCATGCTATAAAGTCACAAAAGGTAGCCTTGCTTACTTAATAGTGCCTTAGACTCTCAGGAGAACCCTTTGAAAGTGGGTAGATTCTCCCTTGGGCTTCCCTGGTGGCTCAGAGGATAAAGCATCTGCCTACAATGCAGGAGACCCGGGTTTGATCCCTGGGTCAGGAAGAGCCCTTGGTTAAGGCAATGGCAACCCACTCCAGTACTCTTGCCAGGAAAACCTCATGGACTGAAAAGCCTGGTAGGCTACAGTCCATAGTGTCGCAAAGATTCTCCCTTTGAGAATTCCTACCCAGAGGATGAAGGTTTAGGTGGACCTATACAGTGGATTAAAAATGGGAAATTTTAATTTATCACCATGATCCCTACTCATTTGTTTCCAAAGTTCAATTAAAGGAACTCTACATCACCCAAGGAAATAAGTCTACATTTTGAAGAATGTTATTAAAAAATTATGCAAGGTATGAGAGGTCCCTAAATCTTGATATTATCCACGTGTTACTTAATTCATTCCCTGGAGAGTCTGTATTTTTCTTTTCAACTAATCCTGAAGCCTCCACACCTGGATTAACCAGCTTCTAAGAGAGAGAGGTACAGCAGAGATATTGGTGGGAAAAGGAAATCCAGGTCACACTGAATAATAGAATATTAATGCTCTACCAGACCTAAGAGATTCCCTAATAAAGTTTTGATTTTTATACTGGAAAATTTTGTGGCCCTGAAAGGGAAAATAAAAACCTAACTTGAAGCTTTCGTTGATAATCTTCCATTTATCCATCCCCATCAGCTGGAAATAATACTTTGCTGTTGGATAAAGTGTACATGGTTACAAACTGACGGTCACATTGCCAACCACAATTTCTTGGGAGGGACCATGGTTCCTAGCTCTCTGAGTTTACCACTCTCATATCAATTATCACAGGGATGTCCTGGATCTATCTTGCTCTCATTGACCTCATTTTTTTCTTTCGTGTTTCCCTCACCTTCTGCTCTCATTTGTCCTCAGGACCATCTCTTTCTTCCAGTCCAAAAATGAAGCAAAATATAGATTTGGAGAATTTTTCTAATCTTATGGTTAAGGTAGAGTCTCAAGTTTTTGCATGCATGCATGCAGAGTCTCTGAGATTAGATAATTCTCAGACATGCGGGAAGAAAAGTGAAAAGGGAAAGCAGTGATTTAGATATCAAAAGGATACATGGGAGGAACTGGATAAGAATTCCTTTTCTGAAAGATAGAAAGAGCAAATTTCACTGGGACCCAAGGGTGGGGAGGACGACAGGAATATAGAACAAACTCTCCTTGAGCAGGGATATTTCACCTGATGGACAACTTGCCCTTCAACATGACTGGGCATGGTTAGTCCCAATCAGAGTAAACTGACTGAGAATAGAGAGGGTTGCTGGATGACTTGATGAGGATAGAGACATAGAGAAAGAAAATGGCCTGCTAGCCAATGTGAAAGTAAGCAAATGGAGTTGTAATTTCCCTGAGTGGTGCAACAGTAATACCAACATCATCACATAGGATATGGTACTTGTGCTTCTTCCTCCCTATTGTGAGCAACTGGTGGGAGAGCTGTGCCATTCCTTGTGTATTCCCAGCCAGCTGTTGTAGTTTCTCATGTACAGCAGGCCCTTGGGAAAAGTTCGTTGAATAAGCAAGACAATGTATGACGTAACTTGTCCAAATTAACACGGTGAGTTTAATGACCTGACTAGGATAGAACGCAAGTTCCAGACTCAAGTCCAGTAGTTCTTCCAAACATTTCTGGTCTTTTCAGTGGCACAGAAGGATAGATAAATAAAATAACACAGAATTCCTCTGATGGAAGGAGGGGTTATGGAGAGCACAATTTTAAATTCATTTTCCAATTTTAAGTACTGATGATGCCCAAGGTTTACTTCTGTCAGTAAGTAACTCTGGCTCCCAGGAAGTGTAACTTCTTGAGCACAGTTCAGTTCAGTTCAGTTCAGTTGCTCAGTAGTGTCTGACTCTTTGAGACCCCATGAATTGCAGCACCCCAAGCCTCCCTGTCCATCACCAACTCCCGGAGTTCACCAAGACTCACATCCATTGAGTTGGTGCTGCCATCCAGCCATCTCATCCTCTGTAATCCCCTTCTCCTCCTGCCCCCAATTCCTCCCAGCATCAGAGTCTTTTCCAATGAGTCTACTCTTCACATGAGGTGGCCAAAGTACTGGAGTTTCAGCTTCAGCATCATTCCTTCCAATGAACAACCAGGACTGATCTCCTTTAGAATGGACTGATTGAATCTCCTTGCAGTCCAAGGGACTCTCCCGAGTCTTCTCCAACACCACAGTTCAAAAGCATCAGTTCTTCAGCACTCAGCTTTCTTCACAGTCCAACTCTCACATCCATACATGACTACTGGAAAAACCATAGCCTTGACCAGAAGGACCTTTATTGGCAAAGTAATGTCTCTGCTTTTGAATATGCTATCTAGATTGGTCATTACTTTCCTTCCAAGGAGTAAACATCTTTTAATTTCATGGCTGCACTGACAATCTGTAGTGATTTTGGAGCCCCCAAAAATAAAGTCTGACACTGTTTCCATTGTTTCCCCATCTATTTCTCATGAAGTGATGAGACTGGATGCCATGATCTTCATTTTCTGAATGTTGAGCTTTAAGCCAACTTTTTCACTCTCCACTTTCACTTTCATCAAGAGGCTTTTTAGTTCCTCTTCACTTTCGGCCAAAAGGGTGGTGTCATCTGCATATCTGAGGTTATTGATATTTCTCCCGGCAATCTTGATTCCAGCTTGTGCTTCCTCCAGCCCAGTGTTTCTCATGATGTATTTTGCATATAAGTTAAATAAGCAGGGTGACAATATACAGCTTTGACGTATTCCTCTTCCTATTTGGAACCCGTCTGTTGTTCCATGTCCAGTTCTAACTGTTGCTTCCTGACCTGCATATAGGTTTGTCAAGAGGCAGATCAAGTGGTCTGGTATTCCCATCTCTTTCAGAATTTTCCACAGTTGATTGTGATCCCCACAGTCAAAGGCTTTGGCATAGTCAATAAAGCAGAAATAGATGTTTTTCTGGAACTCTCACTTTTTCGATGATCCAGCGCATGTTGGCACTTTGATCTCTGGTTCCTCTGCCTTTTCTAAAACCAGCTTGAACATCAGGAAGTTCATGGTTCACATATTGCTGAAGCCTGGCTTGGAGAATTTTGAGCATTACTTTACTAGCGTGTGAGATGAGTACAATTGTGCGGTAGTTTGAGCATTCTTTGGCATTGCCTTTCTTTGGGATTGGAATGAAAACTGACCTTTTCCAGTCCTGTGGCCACTGCTGAGTTTTCCAAATTTGCTGGCATATTGAGTGCAGCACTTTCACAGCATCATCTTTCAGGATTTGAAATAGCTCCACTGGAATTCCATCACCTCCACTAGCTTTGAGCACAGAATATCTTTATTCAATTTACACTGACTAAGCCAAAGTTGTGTTATGATATTGAAGTTAGATAGTATTTGTGGTTTTGAGACCTATAATATGAGATTTTCTCCTAGGTTTTTTTTTTTTCTTTTTAAACAAGCATGTGATTGCAGAGCTGTGGTCAGACCTAAGGAATTCCAATATCTGCTAAATGAAATAAGTGTTCCCTGAAGGTTACAACCACGTCAACTAGGCTGCTAGTTCAGTTCCTAATCATGGAAGAAACATTGAAGACCATTTGGTTCAGAGGTTCTCAACTGGGAGTAATTTTTTCCCCCAGGAGCCATTTGATAATGTCTGTAGATATTTTTGATTGACAGTTAGTGGGTGGTAGTCCTGGCATCTAGTGAGTATAGGCCAGGGATACACAAGACAGCCCCCACAACAAAGAATGATCTCACCTAAAATGTCAATAGTGTTGATATCACAAAAATCTAATCTAGTCTATGTATCTTTCCAGAGTAGAATCCATCTACAGTGACTCAGATTTGAATATTCTAGCCTCTGGTTAAATATGTCAAGGTCTACTGTTCACTGTTTCACTGGCAGCTTGTTCCACTCTAGGACAAATGTTAGTTTAATGGCTTGTTGATGGTGCCCTCAGAAACTGAATGCATATTACCTCATTGTTTCATAATTTTCTGATTACTGCATATATCTCAGGCTTCCCCGGTGGCTCAGCAGTAAAGAACCCGCCTGCCAATGCAGCAAAATCAGGTTTGATCCCTGGGCACAGAATACCCCTGGAGAAGGAAATGGCAACCCACTCCAGTATTCTTGCCTGGAAAAATCCCATGGACAAAGGAGCCTGGTGGGCTACAATCCATGGTGTCACAAAAGAGTCAGATGTGACTTAGTGATGTGTGTCTCACTCATTGGATGGTGAGCTCTTTGAGGGGGCTAGGCCTAGTTCATATTTATCTTTACACTCCCAGATTCTGCATGATGCCTGATATCTCCCAGAATTGCTAGGTAAAGGTTTAGTGAGTATTTAAATGAATTAAAGAATTAGAGGTATATTCCAAGCTATACTTTTTCTCAGGAATGAAATTCTCATGCTTAGGTTATAGGCAGTGAAGCCCCAGGCAATGAAACTTGTCTCTCGAACAGGAGGTAGGAGAAAAAGACCACAAGCCGCTTCAGGTTCTATCTTGCTGTTTGCCTCTAGGCAATCATTGTGAGTCTGGAAAACTATACATACATATTCTTACTTTGCACTTTTCTTTCACTGTAAGTAAGTCTATAAAAAGTGCCAACACTGGAGCAAATGGAAAATATTTTATAATCAACAAGTTTAATTTGCTGAGTGCTTTGCATTAAAATCGCAGAAGTAAGTTGGGCTGGCCAATTCCCAAATTCCATTGCCAAAATGAGAAGCACTTTCTCAATCTTGCTTTAAATGGCCATGATCCACTGGACCACTGAGCTTGGACAGATTTTAGAAGAAAGAAAAGAGCATGGAAACCAAATCTCCCATGGGGTTGAGAAGACCAGAGTAATAGAACACACTTTTTCAATTTCACTTTAAAGTCAGTGAATAATAATGGTAACTCACATTTGTAAAGAGCTTACATAGGACTTTTACATCTGTCCACCTTCCCAAACTATAATAAATGTCCACCTAGGAGGTAGGGGTTCCAGGAAATATGGGAAACCACAGGACTGTATGATGGATTTTTTTTTTCTTTTAGAGAACCAAATGTTGTTTAAAGAAAATGTGGGGCAATTTGTTCTATTAAAACACTAACATATTGTGGAATAGAATCCACCATTGGCATAGTGATTTTAGATATAATTATCTTCAAAGAAACTCTGCATTCATGGTGGGGGTGATTAGAGCTATATTTCCAGACAATTCTCTCAATTATGTTTGTAAGAAAACAGGGGGAAGGTTGACACAATTCAGTACACAATATCTCTTTTAATTTCACAGCTCATCCTTTTGCTTTTTTTGGACTTTTCTTTCATTCTCTCGTGTTCAGTCTTCAAACACATTCTTACACATTCTCCAAGGCTCAACTCAAATATTTGCTGTAGTTTTCTTTAGATTTCCTTGACTCCTGGCTGGGACTTCCTTCTCCGTGCTCCATCGGCCTACATTGAGTCACTTCTTAAACTGTAGTGTAATTAGCTGTTTATATGTCCATCTTTCCTGATAGACAAGAATCTTCTGGTATGAGGGAACCAAATCTAAACCTCCACTCCCCTTATGGTGACATTTCTATAGAAATAAAAATTAACCTTAAAATCAGACTATGATAAGCTGCTTTCCAAATATTTCTAAGAGACTCTGATCATAGTTTGCTTTCCATTAAAAAAATTACACACTTTCGGCAGGTTAATTTCCATTTATAGTTATTATAAAATATTGACTATTTTCCTCATGTAGTATGATACATACTTCAGCCTATCTTGCACCCAAGAGTTTACATCTCCCAGTCCTGAACCTTTATATTGCCCCCTGCCACTGGTAACCACTAGTTTGTATATCTGAGTCTGCTTATTTTTTGTTATATTCACTAGTTTCTTGTATTTTTTTTAGATTTCACATGTAAGTGAAATCATATAGTGTTTGCTTCTCCATCTGATTTATTTCACTTAACATAATACCCTGCAAGTTCATCCATGTTGCAATAAATGCCAAAATTTCATTCTTTTTTTTTTTTACAACTGAGTAGTAATGTATTCCATTGCATATATATATGTGTGTATATATAAATATACACACACACTATATCTTCTTTATCCATTTATCTGTCGATGGACACTTAGGTTGCTTCCATATGTTTGGCACTTGTAATTAATGCTCCTATGAACATCATGGTATACGTATCTTTTCAAATTGTGGTCTCTACTTTTTTCTTCTTTCAGATATGTATTTATGAGTGAAATTCCTGGGTCATATGATAGTTGTATTTTTAGTTTTTTATGAAACTTCCATTCTGTTTCTGAGAGTGGCTGCACCAATGTACAATATCACCAACAGTGTAGAAGGGTTCTCTTTTTTTCACACCCTCTCCAGAATTAATTTTTTTATAGTCCTTTTGATGATGGCCATTCTGACCAGTGTGAAGTGGTACCTCATTGTGGTTTTGATTTGCATTTCTCTGATGATTGGTAATGTTGAGCATCTTTTCATGTGCCTGTTGGCCATATGCATTTCCTATTTGGAAAATGTCTATGCAGTTTTTATGACTGTTTTTAAATTGTATTTTTAGGTTTTTTTTTTTTTTTTTTTTTTTGGTGTTGAGTCAATGAGCATTTATACATGTTGGATAGTCACCCCTGTTTTAACATTTCCCATTCAGTAAGCTGTCCTTTCAGAGAAGACAGTGGCACCCCACTCCAGTACTCTTGCCTGGAAAATCCCATGGATGGAGGAGCCTGGTGGCTGCAGTCCATGGGGTTGCTAAGAGTTGGACACGACTGAGCGACTTCACTTTCACTTATCACTTTCATGCACTGGAGAAGGAAGTGGCAACCCACTCCAGTGTTCTTGCCTGGAGAATCCCAGGGACGGGGGAGGCTGGTGGGCTGCCGTCTATGGGGTCATACAGAGTCGGACACGACTGAAGTGACTTAGCAGCAGCAGCAGCAAGCTGTCCTTTTGTTTGTAGTTTTCTTTGTTGTGGAAAACTTTTGTTTAATTAGGTTCCATTTGCTTATTTTTGCTTTTATTTCCTTTACTTTAGGAGACAGATACAAAAAATATTGCTGCGATTTATGTCAAATAACATTTTGCCTATGCTTTTCTCTAGGAGTTTTATGCTATCTAATCTTTCATTCGGGTCTTTAATCCATTTTGAGTTTATTTTTGTATATGGTATTGAAGAACGTGCTAATTTCATTCTTTTATATGTAGCTGTCCAATTTTCCCAGTACAACTTATTGAAGAGATTGTCTTTTCTCCATTATATATTCTTGCCCTTTCTGTCATAGATTATTCATGGGTTTATGTCTCAACTCTCCAGAATTCTCTATTTTGCTTTTCTTGGTTAATCAATTTGTATTTGAGCAGTATCTACTTACTGAGATCCTAGTGTGAATGTGACCCTGTGTTTGGGTTTGGTTATATAAAGAATATTTTTAAAAGTGTAAGAAAATAACTGAAATAAGTAGAGCATCTACTAAGCACCATGGTAGCATTTTATAATTATCATCTCATTTAGCCCCTGCCACAGCTTGTGAGGTACTATTGATTCTATTTAGCAGATTAGGAAACTAAGGTCTGCACAATTAAATCACTTGTTCAAAGTCATGCAAGATGTAATCCTTATATTTGGATGGAAATTTTAATTTAAGGCAATATAGTATGTACACACACACAAATAGTTTGTCCTTTCCTTCCAAGGTTATTTGCAGAGTTATTTATTATATGCCAAAGATGTACCCAAGTAAAAAGAACAGAATTTCTGGGTCCTGGATCATTTTCTGTAACCTAATAGCTGTATCACTTTAAATGTGGGGTAAAGTCTGTTTTTCTTTCTACCTCCATTCTCTTCCAGCACAGATCATATTCCCAGCATCATGCCCTGACTGAGTCCTGTGAGACTGACCTCCATGGCTTTCTGTCTAGGCCTCTTACTGTCTGCTTTCTGGTTGGGTGTGACCAAAGGGGACCATCAAAGGGTAAAAAAGAAAAGGCATTTTTTTATGTCCTGCTACCTCATTTACTCATGCTAGACTGAGGCTGGAGAGCTCCCTGTTCTTGGAAACTGAGTGTCAGGAGATGGCTCTCCTCTAGGTATAGCTCTTTGCAGGTTCTGGGAGCAACTCCCTGACTTTGTTCCAGGCAGAGTGGTTCTAATGCTTCTCACATTATAAGGATCTCTGGGAGCTTTACTACTGCCCTTAACCCTGCCAGGCTCTGTAGTTGAATAGGCACCTTCATTGAACTTGCTTCAAACAGCCTATTGAGTGTAGCATTTCTGTTAGGACAAAGGCTGAAACATGTCAGGCTGCTTCTTTTGTCTGGATCTCAAGTTTTCTCATCCATAAAATGGGGATAACACCATTTAATTCACAGGATTTTGTGAGGGCAAAATGTATTAAAAGTAAACAGAAACTTTGTAGAAGTTGTTATTATTCAGTTGCTAAGTCTTGCCTACTCTTTGTGACTCCATGGACTGCAACATACCAGGCTTCCCTGTCCTCCACTATCTGCCAGAGTTTGCTCAAATCCATGTCCATTGAATCAGTGATGCCATCCAACCATCTCATCCTCTGCTGCCCCCTTCTCCTCCTGCCCTCAATCTTTCCCAGCATCAGGATCTTTTCCAGTTAGTGGGCTCTTCACATCAGATAGCCAAAGTATTGGAGCTTCAGCTTCAGCGTCAGTCAATATTCGGTGTTGATTTTCTTTGGGATTTACTCGTTTGATCTCCTTGCTGTCCAAGGGAATCTCAAGAGTCCAGCACCAGAATTTGAAAGCATCAATTCTTTGGTGCTCAGCCTTCTTTTTGGTCCAACTCTCACATCCATACATGACTAATGGAAAAACCATAGCTTTGACTAGATGGACCTTTGTCAGCAAAGTAATGTCTCTGCTTTTTAATATGCTCTCTAGGTTTGTCATAGGTTTTCTTCCAAGGAGGAAGTATCTTTTAATTTCATGGCTGCAGTCACCACTTGCAGTGATTTTGGAGTCCAGGAGAATAAAGTCTTTTCACTGTTTCCATTGTTTTTCCATCTATTCGCCATGAAGTGATGGGACCAGATGCCAAGATCTTCATTTTCTGAATGTTGAGTTTTAAGCCAGCTTTTTCATTCTCCACTTTCACCTTCCTCAAGAGGCTCTTTAGTTCCTTTTCACTTTCTGCCATAACTTACTTCAACTTTGTAGAAGTTTGTAGAAGTACTACTAAAATATTTGTCATCATAAACTTGTTCTTTTAAATTAGAATTTGCACTTTCATTTTCCAAGTATATACTAAAAATCTATTATCAGTAAGGTTCTGTGCTAAATGCTTAGGGAACTCCTCTAAGCAGAGATTTACTTAGAGATGGGAATAGGCAAATTAGGCTAAGAGAGGGAAGAAGAGTCTTAAGAAAGAAAAAGAGATGACTTTGCTATTAGAGAGTAGTGGGATTTTTGCTTGTTGAGGTTGGGGATAGGTGTAAAAGATGCTAGGGGAGAGGAAATGAGCTAGGGTTGTGTAGAGATTGGAGAGAGCAAGGCATATTCAGGGTGAGTGAGTAAACCAGTTTCATGGAAGATGAGGCTGGGATAGAGCATTGGGCTAGAATTTTAAGGTCTTTGTAAAGTAATTATATCCTTTATCGCCTGGATGAATAAGAGGGACATAAATTCCAATATATCTTTATATCTCTTTCCTACCATAGCATCTGTCCTTTGAAATGCTTTGCGTTGAAAAATAAGTGATTTAGATGGATTTGGATGTCTTTGCAACATGATTCGATAGATTATCCTAATGCATTTTACAGCAGATTGAATATTAAAATGGCCAAGAAAGGATTTGACTGAAAATAGATAATTTATACCAACTGGTACCTTTTTAAACATATATTTATTGAAACTCTGCTATGGGACTTTACACTGGGACCCAAGAAAGTAAAACATACACACACAGAGTTCATTTATTTGGGGCTCCTCATGACTTTATTCCTGCTCTCCCGCCCCAAATGCTCCTAGCCTCCCAACCCCAAATGTGTCTAGGGTCAAGCAGAATACCTGGAGTGTATTTGCCAAAAAACGGAATGACTTAAGATATAATTTATTTTTTAAAAATGATTTTTATTGGAGTATAGTTGATTTACAATATTGTGTTTCAGGTGTGCAGTAAAGTGAATTATAAACACACACACACACACACACACATACATACATATACATATCCACTCTTTTTTAGATTCTTTCCCAGATTGGTCATTGCAGAGCACTGGGTAGAGTTCTTTGTGCTATACAGTAGGTTCTTATTAGTTATCTATATATCAGATCAGATCAGATCAGATCAGATCAGTCGCTCAGTCGTGTCCGACTCTTTGCGACCCCATGAACCGCAGCACGCCAGGCCTCCCTGTCCATCACCAGCTCCCGGAGGTCACCCAGACTCGCATCCATCGAGTCAGTGATGCCATCCAGCCATCTCATCCTCTGTCGTCCCCTTCTCCTCCTGCCCTCAATCCCTCCCAGCATCAGAGTCTTCTCCAATGAGTCAACTCTTCGCATGAGGTGGCCAAAATACTGGAGTTTCAGCTTTAGCATCATTCCTTCTAAAGAAATTCCAGGATTGATCTCCTTCAGAATGGACTGGTTGGATCTTCTTGCAGTCCAAGGGACTCTCAAGAGTCTTCTATATATATATATCTATATATACTATATATATCTATATATACTATGTATCTATATATACTAATGCATATTTGTCAATCCCCACCTCTTAGTTGATCCTTCTCTCTCTTTCCCTTCTGATAACTGTAAGTTTGTTTTCTACATCTGTGACTCTGTTTCTGTTTTGTAAATTAGTTCATTTGCACTGGTTTTTCTTTGAGTCCATATATAAGTGATATTAAGTGACATTTGTATTTCTATGTCTTGACTTCACTCCATAGATAATCTTCAGATCCATCCATGTAGCTACAAATGGCATTGTTTTATTCTTTTTTATGACTAAGTAATATTCCATTGTGTACATGTACCACATCTTCTTTATCCACAGAGCTCCCCAATAGAAATTTTTGTGTTGATAAATAAAATTTTGTATTTGTATGTTCAACATGGAAACCAATAGCTTGTTCTCTTTGGAGAACTTGAACCACGTCTAATGCAAATGAGGGGCTGAATTTTAAATTCTATGTAATCTGATTTAATACAAAGCAGCCGCATTTGCTTAGTGGCTATATGCATGGGACAGTGCAGGTCTAGATAGAAGTAGTCACAAGTAGGAAATCCACAGAAACTTCATTCGTCATATTCCCATAACACTCCACAGTTGATAATTCTTTTCCATATAGCCTAATTGCTACAGCTTGAGCCATGATTCGGCATAACGTTCTAGGCCTTCCCATGAGTTCCTACCATGTTGTTCCACTTTTAAAATATTATTTAATCCATGTTTACTCAACCTCTCTCCTAAAGGTGAAATGGGAGTCACAGGAGATGATTTTGCAGCTGTAATCACTGTGATTCACTGAGTGTGTTTACACCTGCTAAATTTAGAATAGCGCAACTGTAATTTAGTAGCACCTGTAGTCAGTCTAAATAATTATAAAAACGCTTAGTAAGCCTGTGGTGTTGCTGAGAGCAAGTTGCTGTGTGGCAGACCAAATGACCAATCTGCTAAGAACTACTCAACAGATCAGATGGGCAAGCATAATGTGCTTATTGTTATTATATTTATTAGAAAAATCATGTGCATATATATATACAAGACAGAAAATATGGATGGTAAAAAAAAAAAAAAACTTCCCTTTGAAATATAGCACCAAGGAAGCCTTTCCTAATTAAGCATCCTAACCTAATGCAACCTGAAAGTAACTGTATTTGCTACAGCTCAGAATCAAAATCAATGTTGCCTTGAAGTAAGCCTGAAATAAGCTAAGGGTTTTCTAAACTGGTTTTTCTAATCATATGGAAGTTATTTTTGGTTCTCTAAATACTCCATGGTCTTGGACACTGCCACTCCTGTGGGAGTCCTCTTTCTCCATCCAGAAATGCCCCTCATCTCCTTTGTTAACTGGTGGATATTAGTTTGGCTTGTCCTTCAAAAACCAGCACAGGGACTTCCCTGGTGTTCCAGTGGTTAGTGCTTCACCTTTCAATGCAAGAGGTGCAGGTTCAGTCCTTAATTGGGGAGCTGGGATCCCACATGCCTTGCGGCCAAAACCAAAATATTAAACAGAGGCAATATTGTAATAAATTCAATGAAGATTTTAAAAATGGTCCACATCAAAAAAAATCTTAAAAAAAGGCAGCACAACAATAACCCTATCTACGAGACAGCAAAAGAGACACTGATGTATAGAACAGTCTTTTGGACTCTGTGGGAGAGGGAGAGGGTGGGATGATTTGGGAGAATGGCATTGAAACATATATGATATCATATATGAAATGAGTCGCCAGTCCAGGTTCGATGCACGATACTGGATGCTTGGGGCTGGTGCTCTGGGATGACCCAGAGGGATGGTACGGGGAGGGAGGAGGGAGGAGGATTCAGAATGGGGAACATGTGTATATCTGTGGTGGATTCATGTTGATATATGGCAAAACCAATACAATATTGTAAAGTTAAAAAATAAAATAAAATATATTTTTTTTAAAAGGCAGCACAAATAGTACCTCCTTTATTGAGATTTCTGACTTCCCAATAGACATAGTGAGATATTTGCCTTGAAAATTTGTACATACTTCAAAAACAGCAAATGAATCATTACGGATATTTATTTTTTATGAGTGTGGACTGTGAGACTGTGAGCTCAATAAGGCCAGGAGCTGTATTTAATTAATTTCTATATTCTCAAGAATCATTATAAAGATCAATAATGCTTAATTCAAAGTTGCTAAAAATAAGAACATGGATCACCATTCAGAGCTAGAATGTAATTTCAAGTTAGTTTTTGTTTGCATACAGTGATGTGTGATTAGAATAATCCAGAACAGAGATAATCTTCAAATGTTTGTGGTTACATACTAGACTACATCATTTTAATTAAGGACTTTTGCCTTTTTAACTGTGTTTTGCTTAAAATAATGTTAGCATTTATCTCTTCCCTCAGTAGCAATGCTTTGAGACTCCACTAATCAACTAACGTGAAATAGTCTTTATCCCTTACCACTACTACCATCACCTGCCAGGGATTCTTATTTTTAATCATTCTCTTTGAATATTCCAAAGGACGGGGTTTTCTTTATAAAATACACTACTGAAATGTGGATTCCAGAGAATCAGAGCAGTTTTGATTGCTGACACAATCCATACTTTACCTAGTTAGAATGTTAAAGGTAATCAACAAATATAATCACACTTGCTTATATCTTTACAACCCCTCATTCCACCATCCAGTACAGACACTACCCTGCTTCATTGGCCACTATCACTCTGTCACTCACAAGCTTTGCTGCCTGTGTTGCCACTTGGCCTCCTTCTGACCTCCTCTAGACAATGGCACTCCACACCCCGAGGCCACTAACCGTTCCACTGCTGACCGTCTCTATGAATGAACCTCTTGGGTTTCATCACCACCAGGTTTAATTTACTCTTTCCACTTGACATGGCCAGCTTCTTGAGCAGGAGTTTCTATAGCAGAGTGATGCACCCTTGTGAATCCATTCCCCTTCCCAAATGACTCCCCTTCCTGGAACATACAGGTGACTAGGACAATGGTGGTGGGTTTATCTTTGGTTGAGAGAATGTTCAAATGGAATCTGCTAGTGTAACTGAAAATGCAGCTCTCTCCAACAATCAGGTTCATTTGGTCTTGTCCATTCAACCACAATTTGTTTTAGTGTGATTTTTTTTTTCCATCTCTATTTTCTTCTTTAGTTCATGTTCCTTCAGAGATCTTAAGTTTATTCTACAGCTATGCATCTAAGTTTATGCCCTTCTTCATGAAGCTCCTAGGTCACCCGAAGGCCAAAATATGTATTTGGACATCTGTTCATGTCCTATGCAAAGTTGATCCACAGAGAGAAATCAGATTATCCCAAGTGTGGCTTATGGAACAGAAGCTTAATGGAGTAAAATTGAAAGTCTCTGTGAATAGTAATGAGGTTGTTAAGGTGGTCACTATGGTTAAAGAGGTTATTAGTGATGCTGGAGTCAGAAAGGGAATGGAGTGGGACCCCTTAGGTTCCTAGTTGTAGTGTGTCATAAGCCAAAGAAAAAAAGTTGCAGGACTCAGTTACTGGACAGAACTATTTTTATAAGAGTGATTCACAAACCTGGTGGAGCATTAGAGTCACCTGGGGGTCTTAAAAAAGAGACATTTCCAAAATTCCCTGATGACCCAGTGGTTAGGACTCTGTCAATGCAGGGAGCGTGGGTTTTATCCCTGGTCAGGGAACTAAGATCCTACAAGGTATGTAGTGTGGCCAAATAAAAAGAGATATTTATAGAATCCACCTCAGGATTCCAAAAAGTCTTTCACAGTGATAGAGCTCCATTAGCATGTCCTGGGCTCTGGGAGGCTGGTCACAGAAGTCCTCTGGAGTAGTGCCTCTCAACATTTACATACAGGGAACATAGAACATAGTAATGTTAATGCTTGCACAGCACACTGAAAAGAATAAACACAGTAGCTTGTGGCCTGAATAACTATATAAAGAGTTGCAGCTGTTCCAGAGACAATATGGTAGCCATATTGCTGAGAGGATTAATCTTGGCACATTTAAATTTGTGAGCCACTGAACATGCCCAGTTGGGAAGCTTTGACTTAGAGAAAGTTTGACCTATCTCAATCCTCTGGTCTAATATCAGATCTGAATGAAGGCAAATTAGCTTCTTAGTTCTGTACTCCTGGAACAATCTGTCCTTAAAGAAGGTGGAAGGGAGCTGAATAACTATGGAAGGAAAGTGATTCCAAAATACAGCTTTCCATGGATAAATTCACAAAACAATTGTATCCATGAAGATACCCTAATAGCTGAATAACTGAAACTTATGTTCATGTTTTGCTCAAAATTTTTCAAGTTCAAATTCCTTACCTTGGCATTCAAAGCTCTCTTTTGTGAAGGACTCTATTTCTAAGTGTATTTACTTTTGTTTTCAGATAATCTCAATTCTAGCCAAAAAAGATTCCATATGTTTACTGATCAGTTCAGTTGCTCAGTGGTGTCCGACTCTTTGCAACTGCATGGACTGCAGCACTCCAGGCTTCCTTGTCCATCACCAACTCCAGGAGCTTGCTCAGACTCATGTCCATTGAGTTGGTGATGCCATCCAACCACCTCATCTTCTATCATCCCCTTCTCCTCCTGCCTTCAATCTTTCCCAGCATCAGGGTATTATCCAGTGAGCCAGTTCTTCATATCAGGTGGCCAAAATATTGCAGTTTCAGCTTCAGCCTCAGTCCTTCCAATGAAAATTCAGAACTAATTTCCTTTAGGATTGACTGGTTGGATCTCCTTGGAGTCCATGGGACTCTCAAGAGTCTTCTCCAACACCACACTTCAAAAGCATCAATTCTTCAGTGCTCAGCTTTCTTTATAGTACAACTCTCACATCCATGCACAAGGAGTGGAAAAATCATAGCTTTGGCTAGATGGACCTTTGTTGACAAAGTAATGTCTCTGCTTTTTAATAAGCTGTCTAGGTTGGTCCTAAATTTTCTTCCAAGGAGCAAGTGTCTTTTAATTTCGTGGCTGCAGTCACCATATGCAGTGATTCTGGAGCCCCCCAAAATAAAGTCTTTCACTATTTCCCCATCTATTTGTCATAAAGTGATGGGACCAGATGCCATGATCTTATTTTTCTGAATGTTGAACTTTAAGCCAACTTCTTCACTCTCCTCTTTCACTTTTATCAGCAGACTTTTTAGTTTTTCTTCACTTTCTGCCATAAGGGTGGTGTTATCTGCGTATCTGAGGTTATTGATATTTCCCCCAGCAATCTTTATTCCAGTTTTTGCTGCATTCAGCCTGGTATTTACGCATGATGTACTTTGCATATAAGTTAAATAAGCAGGGTGACAATAAACAGATTTGACATACTCCTTTCCCAATTTGGAACCAGTCTATTGTTCCATGTCCAGTTCTAATTGTTGCTTCTTGACTTGCATACAGATTTCTCAGGAGGCAGGTCAGAGGGTCTGATATTCCCACCTCTTGAAGAATTTTCCATAGTTTGTTGTGATCCACACAATCAAAAGTCAGAAAAGATTCCATAGGTTTACTAATGGGAGTAGGTATTTTTTAGAGTAAAAATTCTGTTCTTAAATCATTCATCCTTCATGATCCAGCTCAGATTTCAGTACTCTTATTGAAAATTTTCTGGTCTTTCCATCCATAAAACTTATTTCTCTCGGACTTCTGTAAAGTCTTATTTGAGCCTCTATTCTTCTGCTTATCATGTACTATGTTATATCTACTTCTACATGACCTGACTAGCGAGAATTAGGATGTCTAGGTTGAAATCTAACATTTGCCCACTTACTAGATGATGACCTTTTAAAATTTATTTAAATTTGCTGAACTTCAGTTTTTTAATCTAGTAGATTAAATGAAAAAGTATCTGTCATGTAGTAGACTGTTGGCAAACAGTGGTCTCAGTTCTGCATCTCATATCCTTGCCCTTGCAAGTGACTTTTAGGTCATGTATCAATAGATGGCAGGGAAGGCAATGGCACCCCACCCCAGTACTTTTGCCTGGAAAATCCCATGGACGGAGGATCCTGGAAGGCTCCAGTCCATGGGGTCGCTAAGAGTCGGACCTGACTAAGCGACTTCACTTTCACTTTTCACTTTCATTCATTGGAGAAGGAAATGGCAACCCACTCCAGTATTCTTGCCTGGAGAATCCCAGGGACGGGGGAGCCCTGGTGAGCTTCTGTCTATGGGGGGGTCGCACAGAGTAGGACACGACTGAAGTGACTTAGCATCAATAGATGGAGTCTGTATCCCCACTCCTTGAATTTGCACTAGTCTTGAGACTTGCTTTGGCCAATTGAATGTGACAATTTGCAGAGTGTACATATTCTGAATTTAGGCCTCAAGAGACTACATGCTCCCACTTGCTTTCCTTGAGTCCTGCCTAACTGTCATTTAAGCCAAGGCTAAATTCCTGAAGCATATGAGACCACTTAGAGCAGAGATAAACTGTCCCAGCTGAAGACATTGTAGGTCAGTTAGCAAACAGCTGCCTTAACAACACATGTATAAGTGAATACAGCTGAGATGAAAAGAGTCCCCACTCCTTTCCTCAGCCTCCACTGAGCCCAAGCCAAATTACCAAAACATAGATTTGTGAACTTTAATATATGGTTATTTTAAGCTAATGGTGCCAAAACTTTAGCTTGCTTCAGAATCACGTTGAAGGTTTGTTAAGACCAATTACTGGGCTCTTCCCACAGAGATTCTAATTCATAGATCTGAGATGTGGTCCATAAACTGAATTTCTAGTAAGTTCCCATATAATTTTTAAAGCAGGTGGTCTAGGTCCAACGTTTTGAAAATGACTGTTTTAATCTGCTAGTTTTGAAGTAGTTAATGTAGCAAAAGCTACTGGATAGACAGGGCTATTGTAAATCTTAGTTATTATGAATTTGAAGTCTGGCAGATAGTTGGCACTGAAGTCTAGTTATAATTATCTGTTATATTTCTTCAACTAGCCTGTAATTTCCTTGAAAAAAAAAAAAAAGACTATTATCTAGTGAGTATATCCTTCTACTATCTATCTCTCAGATTGCAGTAGCTTGCATGTGGTAAACATATATTTTGATTCAGTACCCTACACAAACAGCAAGCAGGTGTCATACAGAATTTCTTTGTTTTTAATAACTATTCTCTTTCATAATTTGGGAAGATTTTCTGAAGATGTTTTCCTACCCTTTAATCCAAAAATTCTTTCTTGTTTCTTATATTCATATATCTATTAACTTTTGTTAAAAATAAATAATAGAAGGTTGCAGTTTTATTACAGAATCACTGAACATGTGTATAGTGCTATAGTAGCTTGAGGGGTTAAGGATTCTGGTAAGAAGATAGTGTAAGTAATAAGCCGGGGTGGGGAGAAGCCAATAAGAGAACGAATAGATTGGGAGAAAAATGGAAAGATTAGTGGACTGGAGATCTCTGAAATGAGTCTTAAGACAGTTAGAGTGGGAATACAAATGTAAGAGAAGAGAAAAGTAAAGAGTTATGGTCAGAATATAAGCTATTAGAATTTAAGATTTGGAGAATGAAACTTAATTATTCCCAGGAATATGTATTTTAGGACAGATCCTGAATGATTCTGACATGTAAGGTTGTAGTCAATGCCCTCTTTAATCTCATTGAAAAATATAGTTAAGAGACAAACATGATACCTACTTCTGCACAGGCTCAAAACTGATGCTGAGAACAATACCCATTATATTATTTAATAATTCCTACAAAATTCCATGTAAAAAATTTCTTTCCAATTTAGTGTAAGGAAAAAAAAAGACAAATTTGTCTTTCCTGAGGAATTGCTATATTTCTTCCTTTATAGTATTGAAACTTAGAAAATTCACCATGGTCACCTCTTCCCTGTGGTTGCTAAGCTGCTAAGAGTCAGGCCTGAATCTCAGCCATTTCCACATTGTGTTAAGTGCCAATCCTCTCTGTTCTCAAGGCCCCTTGTGAATACCTCTGTGTTACCACTGACATATCATATTTAAGTTACTTGTTAAATGTTATTTCTTCATCATTTTTTTGTAAGCCCCTAAAAGCAGGCACCTTGGCTTTTATATCAGTTCATCTGTAGAAACTAGCATAGTGCCTGCTATGAAATAAATGTATAGGGAAATTTTTTGCTAAATTATTAATTAAATGCTGACAACTATTAGATAGAAGAATTGCATTAACACTAATGGCTAGTAAGTTTGTTCTTACCTTCTTTCATGATTTTAATATATATATAATTGTAACATTCTACTAAACTACAATTATATATCAATCTATTAATCTTATATGTGTTTCACGGTTGGGTATTAGCATGGAATCCTCTTTTCTCATTTCTTGTACCTCTCCCTCCATGTAGAGGGAACTCAATTAGTCTTACATTTCTGGCTTTTCCTCTTTCCCTTTATTCAGTCTATCTAAACAACAAACCAGAAAACCAGAAACCAGAGTAAGAAATACTCATCACTTCCTGGTTATTTTATAAATTTACTATTATATGGTTTTGAGGTTGTTTGCATTTATAGTATCTGTATGGTGGGAAGGCAATGGCAGCCCACTCCAGTACTCTTGCCTGGAAAATCCCATGGATGGAGGAGCCTGGTAGGCTGCAGTCCATGGGGTCGCTGAGGGTCAGACATGACTGAGCAACTTCACTTTCACTTTTCACTTTCATGCATTGGAGAAGGAAATGGCAACCCACTCCAGTGTTCTTGCCTGGAGAGTCCCAGGGATGGGGGAGCCTGGTGGGCTGCCGTCTATGGGGTTGCACAGAGTCGGACACGACTGAAGTGACTTAGCAGCAGCAGCAGGGAGCTGGAGTGATACAGAAGAGTGTAAGTGTTAGTTGTTCAGTTGTGCCCAACTCTTTGAGGCCCCATGGATTATAGCCCACGAGTTTCCTCTGTCCATGGAATTCTCCAGGCAAGAATACTGGAGTGGGTAGCCATTCCCTTTTCCAGGAGATCTTCCTCACCCAGGGATCGAACCTGGTTCTTCTGTACTGCAGGCAGATTCATTACCATCTGAGCCACCAGGGAAGCCTTATAAGAGTGATTTATCCAATCGGTAAATCTGAGAATCCATCAGCTATGTTCTGAAGACCAAGTCCTCATTTTTAAAGTTTCATTGTTTAAATCATCAGATCAGATCAGATCAGATCAGTCGCTCAGTCGTGTCCGACTCTTTGCGACCCCATGAACTGCAGCACGCCAGGCCTCTCTGTCCATCACCAACTCCCGGAGGTCACTCAGACTCACATCCATTGAGTCAGTGATGCCATCCAGCCATCTCATCCTCTGTCGTCCCCTTCTCCTCCTGCCCTCAATCCCTCCCAGCATCAGAGTCTTCTCCAATGAGTCAACTCTTTGCATGAGGTGGCCAAAGAACTGGAGTTTCAGCTTTAGCATTATTCCTTCCAAAGAAATCCCAGGACTGTTCAGAATGGACTGGTTGGATCTCCTTGCAGTCCAAGGGACTCTCAAGAGTCTTCTCCAACACCACAGTTTAAAAGCATCAATTCTCCGGCGCTCAGCCTTCTTCACAGTCCAGCTCTCACATCCATACATGACCACAGGAAAGACCATAGCCTTGACTAGGCGAACCTTTGTTGGCAAAATAATGTCTCTGCTTTTGAATACGCAATGTAGGTTGGTCATAACTTTCTTTCCAAGGAGTAAGCGTCTTTTAATTTCATGGCTGCAGTCACCATCTGCAGTGATTTTGGAGCCCAGAAAAATAAAGTCTGACACTGTTTCCCCATTTATTTCCCATGAAGTGATGGGACCAGATGCCATGATCTTCGTTTTCTGAATGTTGAGCTTTAAGCCAACTTTTTCACTCTCCACTTTCACTTTCATCAAGAGGCTTTTTAGTTCCTCTTCACTTTCTGCCATAAGGGTGATGTCATCTACATATCTGAGGTTATTGATATTTCTCCCAGCAATCTTGATTCCACCTTGTGTTTTTTCCAGTCCAGCATTTCTCATGATGTACTCTGCATATAAGTTAAATAAACAGGGTGACAATATACAGCCTTGACAGACTCCTTTTCCTATTTGGAACCAGTCTGTTGTTCCATGACCAGTTCTAACTGTTGCTTCCTGACCTGCATACAGATTTCTCAAGAGGCAGATCAGGTGGTCTGGTATTCCCATCTCTTGAAGAATTTTCCACAGTTTCTTGTGATCTACACAGTCAAAGGCTTTGGCATAGTCAATCAAGCAGAAATAGATGTTTTTTGGAGCTATCTTGCTTTATCCATGATCCAGCGGATGTTGGAAATTTGATCTCTGGTTCCTCTGCCTTTTCTAAAACCAGCTTGAACATCAGGAAGTTCACGGTTCACATATTGCTGAAGCCTGGCTTGGAGAATTTTGAATATTACTTTACTAGCGTGTGAGATGAGTGCAATTGTGCAGTGGTTTGAGCATTCTTTGGCATTGCCTTTCTTTGGGATTGGAATGAAAACTGACCTTTTCCAATCTTGTGGCCACTGCTGAGTTTTCCAAATTTGCTGGCATATTGAGTGCAGCACTTTCACAGCATCATCTTTCAGGATTTAGATCTGTGTTTACTTGATATATTCCCTTTCGTTCCTCCATTCACACAGATCTACTTTGTCCTCTGAAAGCTTGACTGTATGTGTGTGCTTAGTCACTCAGTCATATCTGACTCTTTGTGACCCCACAGACTGTAGCCCACTGGAACTCTTTGTTTATATCCTTTGCTCTTTGATATCTTGGTTCTTTTTGTTTATCCTCTGTCATATCCAGCAGGAACTAGAATTGTTTCCTAAACCCCCATTTTTTCTCACCTTTAAAGTACCCTTCAGTTACTTTATGTACTGCTTTTGGCCCTGGCACTATTTCTGAGCCAATGTATTTCCTAAGACTAAGACATCACAAGTATGCTTCTTTAATGAATTTGTGATTTATTTTTCCTATTTTCTCTGTATAAGCAGACTTACATCTAACTTGATAGTGTCCCACATTTCTTTTTATTTGCCTACTAATAAAATTTACTTTGTTTCAAAGGGTAGACCAACAATCTGATTCTCCAATGCTTACATGTATCAGTAGCAGGTATTACATTGAAGAGCACCAGAGATAATATAAAAGCAGACAAATCATGTAATTCCAGCCTCATCTTGGCTTTGCTCTAAATGAAGGTCAAATTTATAATCTGAGTCCAAAAAATCTTAGAATGGTATATAGATTTAGTTGATAAATAAATTCAGTTCAGTTCAGTCGCTAAATTAGGTGATACAAAACTGCATTAGCTGGTATAACTCTAATGTCTGAATGCAGTGTATATAAGAGCTATTTAGTAAAGGGCTGTAAATGGCAACCCACTCCAGTATTCTTGCCTGGAGAATCCCAGGCACAGAGGAGCCTGGTGGGCTGCCGTCTATGGGGTTGCACAGAGTCGGATAGGACGGACGCAACTTAGCAGCAGCAGCAGTAATAAAAACATGTGAAAATGATCTAAATGAAACATTTTATGATTCCATACTCAACCCAGGGGTTTTTGGAGTTACCAAAACAGTACTTTCCTTTGTGGCTCAAGTTCTTAAACAATGAGTCAACTGATGGAGCTAAAAATATTTATATTGATTCCATCTTTACTTCCATAAGACTAAGCTGGGAGACAGAGTATACGTGGGACTATGCTGTGTGCTTGATCACTCAGTCATATCTGACTTTCTGCAGCCCCATGGACTGTAGCTCACCAGGCTCCTCTGTCCATGGAATTTTCCAGGCAAGAATCCTGGAGTGGGTTGCCATTTCCTACTCCAGAGGATCTTTGTGACCTAGGGATCTAATCCTCGTCTCCTGAACTGGCAGGCAGATTCTTTGCCACTTGTGACATCTGGGAAGCCCATATGTGGAACGGTAAGCTCTAATATTGATCAAGATTACATAGATTTACTGACTTAAATCAGATATGGCCCCAAATCCACAGGGCTCCTCAAGTGGGTCAGGACCCCATGAATAAGTGGCAAAAGTGGCATGCATGGATTCTTGGAATTACATGCTCCAGAGGAAAAAGGAAGGGGGTTCACTGAGTATACTCAGTTTACACTTGCTGAAATTACCCATCACACTCACATATACATCGCTCCACTTTCCCTGAACCAGAGTGTGTGAAGAGAGACAACATTCAGAAGTAAAGTGAGAAATGAGGGAAAAGAGGCTGAGATTAGCCAACAAATAATAAAATAAATTTAAATGAAAGAATGGAAAAAATAATTGGAAAGATTCCACTGGCAAATACATATATTTAAGTAGGAAAGACTTTTCTGAAATCTCTAGGTATTTCCACTAGAATAGTATACTGTGTAGTCAAATAAAAAACCTTATCAAAGTACTTGTGGCTGAATTGACTTTTAGTAACACCTCTAAGATCCAGGCCATTGCCTGAGCGTAGCTCAACAGTAACAGTATCATCAGCTGCAATCATCCCAAGTTAATCCCCACAATTATAAATTTAGAATTGCCCGTGAAGCACCATGTTATTATGACAATAAAGACAACAGAGGAGTTGACATTTATGAGCTCTTCATTTATGAGTAGAAGCAACTCATTTGTGAGTTGACATTTATGAGCACATGTACCAGGCATGTGCTATGCTCTGTATTACTACTGATACTATCACACTTGTTCAGTCTAAGTTGTGTCTGAATCTTTGCAACCCCATGAACTGCAACATGCCAGGTTTCCCCTGTCCTTCACTGTCTTTCAGAGTTTGTTCAAACTTATGTCCACTGAATCAGTGATGCCATCCAACCATTTCATTCTCTATCATCCCCTTCTCCTCTTGCCCTCAATCTTTCCTAGCATTAAGTCTTTTCCAATGAGTCGGCTCTTTCCATTAGGTGGCCAAAGTATTGGAGCTTCAGTATCAGTCCTTCCAATAAATATTTAGAGTTGATTTCCTTTATGATTGACTGGTTTGATCTCCTTGCTGTCCTAGGGACTCTCAAGAGTCTTCGAAACCATACTTATTCCTCAAAAGAATCCTCTAAATTAGATATCAATATTCTCATTTTATAACTAGGGAAAAGAAGGCAAAGTAACATACTAAATAAAGCTCATAAAGCTGAAAGAAGCAGAGTCAGGATCTGACCCTGGATTGGATGACTATAAAGTGTTCTTTTGCACATGCCAAAGTAAACACATCTGTAAATATTATAGGGCTGGATTACGAGAACTCTAGGACTTCTGACTTTCTATGTTTCTATGACCTGATGGTGTGAAAAGTTCCTACTAGTTAAATGCTACCCCAGATCATCGTTTTCGTCTTTACTCTTTTCATTCTTTCCTGTTTCTTTTCTATTTGAAAATTCCAATGGGCTAATTAGAAAGGTCTTGCATAAATACAGTAAAAGTCATTATGAGGTTATCCAAGGGACAAAATGGGGAGGAGGGTGTGCTACAAGGGCAAAATTATTATTATCTTGAATTACAACCTGGTTGGACATGCTTAGAGCTCAGCAGAGGAAACATTATATGCCAGGACACTGATAAATAGATTTTACTTTAAATTTGAAGATACAAGATAATTTCAAAATGAAAGATAAATATTTCACAAATATATTTTAAAATCTCATCATTTGAAAGACATATCACTGAAAAATTTTGTGGAATCTGGATCATCATCATTATAGGAAATATTCCAGACAGTTCTAAAATATATATGTATTTTCCCAATTTAACTGATTTTGCTCTGGAAAGACCACCGGATGTGGAAGGTAAGGGTTTGGAGCTTACTGTGTGAAATAGGATATGTTGGTTAGTCTCTCAGCATCAATTTCTTCATCTGTACAAAAGGTTATATAATATGTTTCACAGGCTTATTATGAATGGTCAAGGGGAAAAAATGTATGTTAAAGTGCTTGGCTCAGTGTAAGACCTCTTCAGTTCAGTTCACTCATTCAGTTGTGTCCAAATCTTTGCAACCCCATGGACTACTGCAGCATGTGAGGCCTCCCTGACCATCACCAACTCCCAGAGTTTACTCAAACTCATGTCCGTTGGGTCAGTGATGCCATCCAACCATCTCATCCTCTGTCCTTCCCTTCTCCTCCCATCCTCAATCTTTCCCAGCATCAGGGTCTTATCTAATGAGTCGGCTCTTCACATCAGGTGGCCAAAGTATTGGAGTTTCAGCTTAAGCCTGTCTTCCCGATGAATATTCAGGACTGATTTTCTTCAGGATAGACTGGTTGAACCTCCTTGCAGTCCAAGGGACTCTCAAGAGTCTTCTCCAAAACCACAGTTCAAAAGCATCAATTCTTCATGCTTCATTTTTATAGTACAACTCTCACATCCATACATGACTACTGGAAAAACCATAGCATTGACTAGACAGACCTTTATTGTCAAAGTAATATCTCTGCTTTTTGATAAGCTGTCTAGGTTAGTCATAGCTTTTCTTCTAAGCAGCAACTGTCTTTTAATTTCATGGCTGCAGTCACCATCTGGAGTAATTTTGGAGCCCCCCAAGATAAAGTCTGACACTGTTTCCACTGTTTCCCCATCTATTTCCCATGAAGTGATGGGACCAGATGCCATGATCTTCGTTTTCTAAATGTTGAGTTTTAAGCCAACTTTTTCACTCTTTTCTTTCACTTTCATCAAGAGGGTCTTTAGTTATCCTTCACTTTCTGCCATAATGGTGGTGTCATCTGCATATCTGAGGTTATTGATATTTCTCCCTGCAATCTTGATTACAGCTTGTGCTTCATCCAGTCCAGCATTTCTCATGATGTACTCTGCATATAAGTTAAATAAACAGGGTGACAATATACAGCCTTGACATACTCCTTTCCCAATTTGGAAGCAGTCTGTTGTTCCATGTCCAGTTCTAACTGTTGTTTCTTGACTTGCATACAGATTTCCCAAGAGGCAGGTTAGGTGGTCTGGTGTTTCCATCTCTTTAAGAATTTTTCAGTTTGTTGTGATCCACACAGTCAAAATCTTTGGCAAAGTCAATAAAGCAGAAGTAGATTTTTTTTCTGGAACTCTCTTGCTTTTTTGATGATCCAACAGATGTTGGCAATTTGATCTCTGGTTCTTCTGCCTTTGCTAAATCCAGCTTGAACATCTGGAAGTTCACGGTTCATGTACTATTGAAGCCTGGCTTGGAGAATTCTGAGCTAGCTGATATTAATGATATATTGTATTAAAATCAATTGTGATACATCATTACATTTCTTCAAATTCTGAGATAACTTTCTTGACACATGACATAATCTTATAGAAGTCTGAAAATAATTTTCATTCATTAAATCATTCAATAACTAATAAGTTTTTAGGTGGCCATGATATGCTAAATTCGGTATTAGCTTCTATGGATGTAGAAATTAAAGGGATATCTTCAAGTTGCTTATGATTTAGTAGAGAAGAAATAAGAAAATAATAGCAAACAATGTCAAACATCCTGTGGTAGAAGAAATCCTCCTGAAAGAACCCCTAAACATAAAAGAAAAATGATCTTAAATCAGATTGGTAAGTGAAGTCTTTCCTAGGCAACTCAGGAGATTTCTATTTTTGGTCAAGTCATGTTTTTCTTACATGACTCTGACTCTTATAGCTTGAAGATAGAAATGCACAATGGACTTGGGAACAACAACAAAAAAAACCCCTAAATTTTAGTTCTGTCATTTAGCAGTTGTCTGAATGGGCAAGTCAAAATACATCTGTGAATTTTAGTTTTCCTTCTGGCAAGCACATCTTTGTGTGTGTGCCTGCATGCGTGTATGACTTAAAAGGAATGTTCATTTATGTAACACTGCAAAATGGCTAATCAAATGACTAACTTCAGAAGGTCAATATTAATAGTATTGGAGTTTAACTGTGAAAGGGCAAGAAAAATCTACAAGTTTGCTTCACACATGGGAGTGATCTGAATGGTCACCACCATAGGTAAAAGATTGATTATATATGTACCATTATTTAATGCCAACTGAGGTCTCAATTCTGTCTCCTGAAATCAGTGATGGGGTTTCAGGCAGAGATGACTAATAGAAGGTATTCATGCTGACACTCCTTCAATGTCAGACAAGACCAGCCCCTGAGTTAGTACCCTGAGTTCAAATGCAACCTCAAAATCCTTTCTCAACACTTGCTCCAGGTAGTCACTACCAGTCTATCAGAGTTGGCCTTCAGGTTGAAACTTGTCATTACAGATTCATAGTTGGATTCTGACAGTCTCTCTGGCATGGTTTAGGATGTTGCCTTTTAGCTATCAGTGTAATGCCTGGAATCTTGCCGAGAGTTGGAGGAAATATTAGGAGGAAGAAAAATTGTACGCATTCATTACAACACTCAAAAACCAAAGGTGGTGTTGTCCTGCTCTCCATTCCCAAGCTTCCTTAGTTAATTCTGAATTTTCATAACTGTCTTCTATCTACAATTAGCTGCTTATGTATTTCTAATAATATACAGGATTGAAAGCCATTCATAATAGTTTAGTCATGTAGATCATATTTTTGAATATTTACTGAGTGCATATATACATATACACATTTGTATATGTGTGTGTATGTATGTATATATATATATGTAGATTACATTTATTTCTAGGCATTTTATATTGATGATGTTATTATAATTGTATTGTCTATATTCACTTTATATTATATAATATAAACATACATAATACCCTTAGCTGGTATATTAGTTAGCTTGTGTTGCCATAACAGACTGGGTGGTTCAAACAACAGGAATTTAATTCTCATGATTCTGCTAAAACCCAAGATCAAGGTGCGAGGAGAGCTGTGTCCAGTGAGGACTCTTTCCCTGGCTTTCAGATGGTGCCTTTTTGCTATGTCCTCACATGACCTTTACTCTTTATATTAATACACACAGAAATCTAAAAGACCTGTGAGATCTGTTTCAAGGACAAGAATCCTATTATTAGATTATTAGAATTATTAGAATTAACATCCTACTCTTATGACTTAGAACTTATGACAGAAGAATTAAACAAAAAAGATTTTAATGATCCAGTTAACCATGAAGGTGAGATCACTCACCTAGAGCCAGACATCCTGGAATGCAAAGTTAAGTGGGCCTTAGGAAGCATCACTACTAACAGAGCTTGTGGAGGTCATAGAATTTCAGCTGAATTATTTCAAATCCTAATAGATGATGCTGTGAAAGTGCTGCACTCAATATGCCAGCAAATTTGGAACACTCAGCAATGGCCACAGGCCTGGAAAGCTCAGTTTTCATTCCAATCCCAAAGAAGGGCAATGCTAAAGAATGTTATAACTATGACACAATTGCACTCATTTCATATGCTAGCAAGGTCATGCTCAAAATCCTCCATGCTAGGCTTCAGCAGTCTGTGAAGTGAGAACTTCCAGATATTCAAGCTGGATTTAGAAAAGGCAGAGGAACCAGAGATCAAATTGCCAACATTCATTGGATCATAGAAAAAGCAAGACAGTTCCAGAAAAAATCTACTTCTGCTTTATTGACTATGCCAAAGCCTTTGATTGTGTGGATCACAGCAAACTGTGGAAAAAACTGAAAGAGATGGAAATACCAGACCACCTTACCTGCCTCCTGGGAAACCTGTATGCAGGTCAGATAGCAACAGTTAGAACAAGATATGGAACAACAGATTGGTTTCAAAATTAGGAAAAGAGTATGTCAAAGCTGTATACTGTCACCCTGCTTATTTAACTTATATGCAGAGTACATCATGTGAAATGCTCGGCTGGATGAAGCACAAGCTGAAATCAAGATTACTGGGAGAAATATCAATAACCTCAGATATGCAGTTGATACAACCCTTATGGCAGAAAGTGAAGAGGGATTAAAGAGACTCTTGATGAAGGTGAAAGAGGAGAGTGAAAAAGCTGACTTAAAGCTCAACATTATTCATTTCACTTCATTCATTCACTTCATTTTAGAAATGAAGACCATGGCATCAGGTCCCATCACTTCATGACAAATAGATGGGGAACCAATGAAATCAGTGATAGACTTTATTTTCTTGGGCTCCAAAATCACTGCAGATGGTGATTGAAATTAAAGCCATGACATTTAAAAGACACTTGCTCCCTGGAAGAAAAGTTATGATAAACCTAGAAAATGTATAGAAAAGCAGAGACATTACTTTGCCAACAAAGTTCCATATAGTCCAGTAGTGATGTATGGATGTCAGAGTTGGATCATAAAGATGGCTGAGCACTGAAGAATTGATGCTTTTGAACTGTGGTGTTGGAGAAGAATCTTGAGCCTTCCCTTGGACTGCAAGGAGATCCAACCAGTCAATCCTAAAGGAAATCAATCCTGAATATTCATTGGAAGGACTGATGCTGAAACTCTGATCCTTTGACTACCTGATGCAAAGAACTGACTCATTGGAAAAGATCCTGATGTTTGGAAAGATGAAAGGCAGAAGGAGAAGGGGATAACAGAGGGTGAGATGATTGGATGGCATCCTTGACTTAATGGACATGAGTTTGAGCAAGCTCCCAGAGATGATGAAGGACTGGAAAGCCTGGAAAGCTGCAATTGATGGGGTTGCAAAGAATCAGACATGACTTAGTGACTTAGAATGGGACACAACTGAGAGACTGAGAACTTACTTATGACTTAACCTGTATGACCCTCTTCTAGGGCCTATCACCCAATACAATCACAATGAGGGTTAAGACTCCAGCATATGAATATTATAGAGGCATGATTCAGTCCCTAACAGCTAGTATATGAAAATACACTTTTTATTTATTGACTTTGTATCATGAAGTCTTAGTGAACAGTTATCAATTTTAGTATGGTTTTTATAGATTGCTTAGGATTTTATATTTAGTTTTATATTTTTAAAGTGCTTTTGGTTTAAATCCAGAAAAGGCAATGGCACCCCACTCCAGTACTCTTGCCTGGAAAATCCCATGGACGGAGGAGCCTGGTAGGCTGCAGTCCATGGGATTGCTAACAGTCGGACATGACTGAGCGACTTCACTTTCTCTTTTCACTTTCATGCACTGGAGAAGGAAATGGCAACCCACTCCAGTGTTCTTGCCTGGAGAATCCCAGGGACGGGGAGGCCTGGTGGGCTGCTGTCTATGGGGTCACACAGAGTCAGACACGACTGAAGTGACTTAGCATAGCATGGTTTAAATCAGGCTGTCTACAGATAAAGACAGTTTCATTTCTTCATTTTAAATCTGATGGTGTCTACTTTTTATCTAGACGTCTTGCATTGGTTAGTATCTCCAGGATGATATTGATTATGAGTGCCTTGTTTCTGAATTTAAGGAGAAAGAATTCAACATTTTTCACATAGTGTATGTTGGCAGTAGGGTTTTCCTACTACCATAAGTCAGGTTGAGATGTATCTTTTCTGTAATTATTTGTCAAGAGCTTTTTTCTTTTAATTGCTTTTGAATTTTATCAAATGCTTTTTTTTCCACATATTTAAATGACCATATTGTTTTTAACTTTACTCTTTTAATAAGGTGATTTAACTATTGATTTTGTTCACTGTTATGTCTGAATTCTACATGGTTATAGCATATTATCTTTCTTCAGTTCAGTTCAGTCGCTCAGTCATGTCTGACTCTTTGCGACCCCAAGGACTGCAGCACACCAGGCTTCCCTATCCATCACCAACTCCTGGAGTTTACTGAAACTCATGTCCATTGAGTCAATGATGCCATCCAACTTTCTCATCCTCTGTTATCCCCTTCTCCTCCCACCTTCAATCTTTCCCAGCATCAGGGTCTTTTCAAATGATTCAGTTTTTCACATCAGGTGGCCAAAGTATTGGAGTTTCAGCTTCAACATCAGTCCTTCCAATGAATATTCAGGAATGATTTCCTTTAAGATTGACTGGTTGGATCTCCTTGCTCTCCAAGGGACTCTCAAGAGTCTTCTCCAACACCACAGTTCAAAAGCATCAATTCTTCGGCACTCAGCTTTCTTTATAGTCCAACTTTCACATCCATACTTGACTATTGGAAAAACCATAGACTTGACTAGATGGACCTTTGTTGGCAAAGGTCTCCGCTTTTTAATATGCTGTCTAGGTTGGTCATAACTTTCCTTCCAAGGAGCAAAGTGAAGTTGTTCAGTCGTGTCCGACTCTTTGCGACCCCATGGATGGTAGCCTACCAGGCTCTGCGGTCTATGGGATTTTCCAGGCAAGAATACTGGAGTGGACTGCCATTTCCTTCTCCAGGGGATTTTCCCAACCCAATGATTGAACCCAGGTCTACTGCATTGCAGACAGACGCTTTACCATCTGAGCCACTAGGATTTCCCTGAGGAGTAAGCATCTTTTAATTTCATGGCTGCAATCCCCACCTGGAGTAATTTTGGAGCCCCCTCAAATAAAGTCTGTCACTGTTTCCACTGTTTCCCCATCTATTTCCCATGAAGTGATGGGACCAGATGCCATGATCTTCATTTTCTGAATGTTGAGTTTTAAGCCAACTTTTTCACTCTCTTCTTTCACTTTCATCATGAGGCTCTTTAGTTCTTCTTCACTTTCTGCCATAAGGGTTGTATCAACTGCATATCTGAGCTTATTAATATTTCTCCCAGCAATCTTGATTCCAGCTTGTGCTTCATCCAGCCCAGTGTTTCTCATGATGTACTCTGTATATAAGTTAAATAAGCAGGGTGACAATATACAGTTTTGATGTACTCCTTTCTCAATTTGGAACCAGTCTTTTGTTCCATGTCCTGTTCTAACTGTTGCTTCCTAACCTGCATACCGATTTCTTAAGAGGCAGATCAGGTGGTCTGGTATTCCCATCTCTTAAGAATTTTCCACAGTTTGTTGTGATCCAGAAAGTCAAAGGCTTTGGCATGATCATTAAAGCAGAAACAGATGCTTTTCTGGAACTCTCTTGCTTTTTTGATAATCCAACGGATATTGGAAATTTGATCTCTGGTTCCTCTGCCTTTTCTAAAATCAACTTGAACATTTAATGTAATAAAATTCTCAAGGATTGTATTTATGTGAGATATTGATTTTTAATTTTATTTTCTTACCATGTTTTGGATTTAAACATTGAGTAATATTTGCTTCATAACATTAGTCAGAAGGTGTCCCATCTCTTCAGATTTCTAGACTATTTCATGAGCTATTGATCAATTAGTATATATTAATTTAATGACTGATAATTATATGTTCAGGCCACTCAAGATGGCTGTTTTCTTGCTCTCTGTACATCCCCTGTTCATTCAGTCCCTGGTTCACCTACACCATACTCAGTATTCAACCCTCTCAATCATAGGACATTAACTACCTACCTGCTTGTCCCTCTGCCCCAGCTACTGGTTTCCTTGGCAACTGATGATTCAAATGGATGTCAATTCTCCCCATAAATGGTAGCCTCTTTCTCCCTTGAGTAACAAATACTTACTTCCTTGTCTTTCTAAGTCTTTCCAACACACTGCCTTATGTTCTGTCTGCCTCACACAATGGGTTGTTGCTCCAGAATGATGCTTCAGACTTGTAAGATTTCCTATCTAATAGATTATCAATGTCTCTGTTGCTTTCTCTGGGTTCTTTCTTCAGTCTAGTGGCTGGGCAAGTACAAGGTTTGTAGGATGGTACCCACTCCAGTCCTCTTGCCTGGAAAATCCCATGGACAGAGGAGCCTAGTAGGCTGCAGTCCATGGGGTCGCTGCAAGTTGGACATGACTGAGCGACTTCACTTTCACTTTTCACTTTCAGGCACTGGAGAAGGAAATGGCAACCCACTCCAGTGTTCTTGCCTGGAGAATCCCAAGTATGGGGGAGCCCAGTGGGCTACCATCTCTGGGGTCGCACAGAGTCGGACAGGACTGAAGCGACTTAGCAGCAGCAGCAGCAGCAGCAGCAGCAGAGGGCAGCCCAACCATAGTATTCACCAGTGAAGCCATCTCATCTTGCATATTACATGGTGGAAGGCTATTACATGCAACTTTAATTTCCTTAATATATTTGGCTATTAAAGATATCTGTTTTTTTCTTGAGTGATCTTTGGTATCTTTCAAGTAATTTCCCCATTTCATTTAAATTGTTCAACTTGTTGACAAAATGTTCATATTATTCACTTTCTTTTAAGTGTCTTCAGACTCTGTGGAGATGTTTTCTCTATAATTTCTGATATTAGTATTTTTTATATTCTCTTTTATTTCTATTTAGTCTGGATAGAGTTTTATAAATTTTATTTACTTGTCATAGAAAGAGTTTGGGGTTTTTCCCCTATTTTTGTTTTCATTTTCATTGATTTTGCTCATTTTTATTATTTCCTGCCTTTGACTTACTTTGAGTTCAATTTGCTCTTCATTTTTCTATTCAAAGGTGAAAGATTATACTATTGTATTGAGACTTTTTCCTTTGAGACTTTTTCCTTTTATAATCACTCAATACTATAAAATTTCCTCTAAGTACCATTTTAGTTGCCTCCCACACATTTTGAGGCATTTTCATTTCCATCCAATTAAAAATATTTTCTAATTTCTATTGTGTTTTCATATTGTGTATTTAGAAGTGATTTTTAGATTTTAAATATTAATATTTGAAGGAGTTTTCATATATAATTGTATTATCAATTTCTACTTTAATTCTATTTTGGAAAAAAAAATAGTCCTTTTATGACTATAATCTTCTTCAGTTTATTACAAATTTTTTATGACCAACAGATGGCCTATCAAAGTAAATATTTTTAGGGCTCTTGAAAAGAATGTGTATTCTGTTTGAAATATTGTATAAGTCTCCTATATTCTTCTATGTTCAGGCCTTCTCTCATAGCTCAGTTGGTAAAGAATCTGCCTTCAATGCAAGAGAACCTGGTTTGATTCCTGGGTCGGGAAGATCCTCTGGAGAAGAGATAGGCTTCCCACTCCAGTGTTCTTGGGCTTCCCTTGTGGCTTAGCTGGTAAAGAATCCACCTGCAACATGGGAGACCTGGGTTTGATCCCTGGGTTGGGAAGATCCCCCAGAGAAGGGAAAGGCTACCCACTCCAATATTCTGGCGTAGAGAATTCCATGGCTTTGGAAGGAATGATGCTAAAGCTGAAACTCCAGTACTTTGGCCACCTCATGCGAAGAGTTGACTCATTGGAGAAGACTCTGATGCTGGGAGGGATTGGGGGCAGGAGGAGAAGGGGACGACAGAGGATGAGATGGCTGGATGGCATCACTGACTCGATGGATGTGAGTCTGAGTGACCTCCGGGAGTTGGTGATGGACAGGGAGGCCTGGTGTGCTGCAGTTCATGGGGTGGCAGAGAGTCGGACACGACTGAGAGACTGATCTGATCTGATCTGATAGTTCATGGGATCACAAAGTCGGACATGACTCAGCAACTTTCACTTCACTCCTATGTTCTTAAGTCTCCAAAGTTCTTATTAAACTTCGGTCTACTTGCTCCATCAATTATTGAGATAGGTATATTAGTCTCTAGCAATAATTATAGATCTGTTTATTTCACCTTTTATTTTTATCAGCTTTGCTTTGTTTTAAAGTCTTGTTCAATCAAAGGTAGGATCATGTCCTTAATGAATGCATCCTTTGATCATTATGAAGTATCACTTCTTAATATTATTTATTAATAAGATTTGTCACCTAAGAAACTTTACAAAAATGAAACTCATAATGGATTAATTTTAATGGAGGGAAAGAATCTTGATCTTCATTACCACAGAGAAGCAAACTTATAATAGATTGAAAGAGGCCTAAGCATCAAGGTGTAGGAAGTTATGGCATGAGGTAGTCATCCTAGAACAGATTCTTTCCTACTTGAAGTTCCATGGAGTCACCTTTTCTATAGGGCACTTATTTAAAAACAATTTTTTTTAATTGAAGTATAGTCGATTTACAATTGTGTCAGCTTCAGTTATACAGCAAAGTGATTTAGTTATGCATATATATTTTTTTCAGATTCAGTAGCCTTAAAGCTTTTTTATAAAATATTGATTTTAGTTCTCTGTGCTATACAGTAATCCTTGTTGGTTATCTATTTTATATATATAACAGTGCTTATCTGTTAATTCCAAATTTCTAATTTATCCCTCCCCCACTTTCCCTTTTGGGAACCATAAGTTTTCTATGTCTATTTCTGTTTTGTATGTAAGTTCATTTGAATCATTTGTTTTAGATCCCACATGTAAGTGATACATATTTGTTTTCTTTCTCACTTTATTTAGTATGATCATCTCTTGGTCCCTTCATATTATTTCATTCTTTTTTATGACTAATAGTCCATTGCATAAACATCCCACATTTTCTGTCCATTCATCTGTAGATGGACATTTAGGTTGCTTCCATGTCTTGGCTATTGTAAATAGTGCTGCAATGAATATTGAGTTGCATGTATCTTTCCTAAGTATGGTTTTCTCCAGATATATGCCCAGGAGTGGGATTTCAGGATCATATGGTAGCGCTGATTTTAGTTTTTTTAAGGAAATTCCATAGTGTTTTCCATAGTGGCTGTATCAATTTATATTCCCACTAACAGTGTAGGAGGGTTCCCTTTCTCCACACCCTCTCCAGCACTTACTAATTGTAGAGTTTTTGATGATGGCCATTCTCCTTTTTTTTTTAAATTGAGTTGTTTGTTTTTGATATTGAGTCAAATGAATTGTTTGAATATTTTTGGAGATTAATCCCTTGTCAGTTGCAAAAATTTGCAAATAGTTTGTCCCATTCTGTAGATTATCTTTTTGTTTTGTCTATGGTTTCCTTTGCTATGCAAAAGCTTCTAAGTTTAATTAGTTTCCATTTGGTTATTTTTGTTTCCATTACTCCAGGAGAGGAATCTAAAAAGATATTGCTGCAATTTATATCAAAGAGTGCTCTGCCTTTGTTTTTCTCTATAGGGCACTTCTAAGGCTTTCCATTAGAATGTCCCTCTGTGGCATAAGGACTTGGTCTGTCTTGTTCATCATGATATGTTTAGCATATAGAAGAGTGTCTGGCACACAGTAGGTACATAGCAAGTATTTAATGACATATGTACACATCTTAGGGTGGCATTCAAGGTCTTTCACAATGGACCTTAGTCTCATTTACCATCTCCCTGACCTTGTGAATCCTGTTTAGGCTATGGAATGACAAAGAATGGGAATGAGTTGTCAGTATCAGATCTTCAAAGACAGAGCTGTAAACAACAATGGTTTGAAAATCAACATACTAGAAAAAGACAGGACAAAATTTTAGCTATCTGGCAGGAAGTACAGTAAGTGTTTCTTAAGGCTTATATTAAGAGAGATGTCACTGCTAGGTCAGTGCAGTTAAATCCATTTGGGGTCTTTTGGGATCAAGGAGTAAAGGAAAAGATTAGGTGTAGCTTATAGTTGGGTTATAGGAAGCGACACATTAATTTCCTTAACATTGGTCATGATCAACGTTACTTTTACTAAAGGCCCAGTCTTGACTCTTAGTGGACTATCGATCCCTGTAATGGCCGTCTGAATTTGGCTCTAGAAATGCCACCCTCAAATCACATGGCACATCACATGGAACCACTTGCCATTCCATGACCACTGTACACATTCATACCACCTTCACTTTGCTCCTGGTTTTCCTTCTATCTAGAAAAAGCCTTTCTCCTTCATAACTGCTTTCTGACCTCCTGGCTGGTGAAATCTCCTTTTCTTGTACTTTATGACTCAGAAAAATTAATACCTGTTTTGGAATCTTTTTTTTGGTTGCCTTCAGGCAAAACTTTCTCCTTTCTGTTTTTCAAACCCTTTATATCTTGTACCCTTATATCAGTTATCATATTGTTGTTGTTCAGCCGCTAAGTTCTGTCCTACTCTTTGTGACCCCATGTACTGCAGCACACGAGTCTTCCCTGTCCTTTACTATCTCCCAGAGTCTGCTCAAACTCACATCCATTGAGTCAGTGATGCTAAGTAACCATCTTATCCTCTGCCGCCCTCTTCTTCTTTTGCCTTCAATCTTTCCCAGCATCAGGGTCTTTTCCAATGAGTAAGCTCTTCACATCAGGTGGCCAAAGTATTGCAGCTTCAGCATCAGTCCTTCCAATGAATATTCAGGGCTGATTTCTTTAAAGATTGACTGGTTTGATTTCCTTGCAGTCCAGGGGAATCTCCAGAGTCTCCTCCAGCACTACAGTTTGAAAGCATCAATTCTTCCATGCTGAACCTTCTTTAAGGTCCAACTCTCACATCCATGCATGACTACTGGAAATAGCTTTGGCTAGATGGACCTTTGTCAGCATAGTGATGTCTCTGCTTTTTAATATGCTATTTAGGTTTGTCATAGTTTTTCTTCGAGGGACCAAGTGTCTTTTAATTTCATGGCCGCATTCACTGTCTACAATGATTTTGGAGCCTGCCAAAATAAACTCTGTCAATCTTTCCACCTTTTCCCTATCTATGTGGCATAAAGTGATGAGACTGGATGCCATGATCTTCATTTTTTGGATGTTGAGTTTTAAGGCACCTTTTCCACTCTCCTTTTTCACCTTCGTCAAGAGGCTCTTTATTTCCTCTTTGCTTTCTGCTGTTAGGGTGGCATCATCTGCATATCTGAGGTTGTTGATATTTTTCCTGGCAATCTTGATTCCAGCTTGTGCTTCATCCAGCCTAGCATTTTAACTCCCCCCTCCCCCAAATCCACCCAAAACACCCACCCCTCCCCTCCTCTCTCCCCCCTCTCCTCCTCCCCCCCCCCCCCCCCCCCCACACACATTTTTTTTCAGAAGAAATATAAAAGAGGGGGGAGAAAAAGAAGAATACATTTTAAAAATTTAATCCAAAAAAAAACCAAGGAACCCTTTATAAAAAAAAGGATGGGCTTCTCCTAGCAGAAAGAGGGGCTATTAAAAATCTTCTACAACCACAATTCAAAAAAAAAAAAACTTCTGCGCCCAGCCTTCTTCACAATCCCCCTCTCACAAAAAAACATGACCACAAAAAAAACCATAGCCTTGACTAGACGGACCTTTGTTGGCAAAGTAATGTCTCTGCTTTGAATATGCTATCGAGGTTGGTCTTAACTTTCCTTCCAAGGAGTAAGCGTCATTTAATTTCATGGCTGCAGTCACCATCTGCAGTGATTTTGGAGCCCAGAAAAAGAAAGCCTGACACTGTTTCCACTGTTTCCCCATCTATTTCCTGTGAAGTGATTGGACCTGATGCCATGATCTTCGTTTTCTGAATGTTGAGCTTTAAGCCAACTTTTTCACTCTCACTTTCACTTTCACCAAGAGGCTTTTTAGCCCCTCTTCACTTCCTGCCATAAGGGTGGTGTCATCTGCATATCTGAGCTTATTGATATTTCTCCCAGCAATCTTGATTCCAACTTGTGTTTCTTCCAGTCTAGCGTTTGACATGATGTACTCTGCATATAAGTTAAATAAGCAGGGTGACAATATACAGCCTTGATGTACTCCTTTTCCTATTTGGAACCAGTCTGTTGTTCCATGTCCAGTTCTAACTGTTGCTTCCTGACCTGCATACACATTTCTCAAGAGGCAGATCAGGTGGTCTGGTATTCCCAACTCTTTCAGAATTTTCCACAGTTTCTTGTGATTCACACAGTCAAAGGCTTTGGCATAGTCAATAAAGCAGAAATAGATGTTTTTCTGGAACTCTCTTGCTTTTTCCATGATCCAGCGGATGTTGGCAATTTGATCTCTGGTTCCTCTGCCTTTTCTAAAACCAGCTTGCACATCAGGAAGTTCACAGTTCACATATTGCTGAAACCTGGCTTGGAGAATTTTGAGCATTACTTTACTAGTGTGTGAGATGAGTGCAATTGCGCAGTAGTTTGAGCATTCTTTGTCATTGCCTTTCTTTGGGATTGGGATGAAAACTGACCTTTTCCAGTCTTGTGGCCACTGCTGAGTTTTCCAAATTTGCTGGCATATTGAGTGCAGCACTTTCACAGCATCATCTTTCAGGATTTGGAATAGCTCAACTGGAATTCCATCACCTCCACTTTGTTCATAGTGATGCTTTCTAAGGCCCACTTGATTTCACATTCCAGGATGTCTGGCTCTAGGTCAGTGATCACACTATCATGATTTTATGGTTCGTGAAGATCTTTTTTGTACAGTTCTTCTGTGTATTCTTTCCACCTCTTCTTAATATCTTCTGCTTCTGTTAGGTCCATACCATTTCTGTCCTTTATCGAGTCCATCTTTGCACAAAATGTTCCTTTGGTATCTCTGATTTTCTTGAAAAGATCCCTAGTCTTTCCCAGTCTGTTGTTTTCCTCTATTTCTTTGCATTGATCAATGAAGAAGGCTTTCTTATCTCTTCTTGCTATTCTTTGGAACTCTGCATTCTGATGCTTATATCTTCCCTTTTCTCCTTTGCTTTTCGCTTCTCTTCTTTTCACAGCTATTTGCAAGGCCTCCCCAGACAGCCATTTTGCTTTTTTGCATTTCTTTTCCATGGGGATGGTCTTGATCCCTGTCTCCTGTACAATGTCACGAACCTCATTCCATAGTTCATCAGGCACTCTATCTATCAGATCTAGGCCCTTAAATCTATTTCTCACTTCCACTGTATAATCATAAGGGATTTGATTTAGGTCATACCTGAATGGTCTAGTGGTTTTCCCTACTTTCTTCAGTTTCAGTCTGAATTTGGCAATAAGGAGTTCATGGTCTGAGCCACAGTCAGCTCCTGGTCTTGTTTTTGCTGATTGGATAGAGCTTCTCCATCTTTGGCTGCAAAGAATATAATCGATCTGATTTCGGTGTTGACCATCTGGTGATGTCCATGTATAGAGTCTTCTCTTGTGTTGTTGGAAGAGGGTATTTGCTATGACCAGTGCATTTTCTTGGCAAAACTCTGTTAGTCTTTGCCCTGCTTCATTCCGTATTCCAAGGCCAAATTTGCCTGTTACTCCAGGTGTTTCTTGACTTCCTACTTTTGCATTCCAGTCCCCTATAATGAAAAGGACGTCTTTTTTGGGTGTTAGTTCTAAAAGGTCTTGTAGGTCTTCATAGAACCATTCAACTTCAGCTTCTTCAGCGTTACTGGTTGGGGCATAGACTTGGATTACTGTGACATTGAATGGTTTGCCTTGGAAACGAACAGAGATCATTCTGTTGTTTTTGAGATTGCATCCAAGTACTGCACTTCGGACTCTTTTGTTGACCATGATGGTCATTCCATTTCTTCTGAGGGATTCCTGCCCACAGTAGTAGATATAATGGTCCTCTGAGTTAAATTCACCCATTCCAGTCCATTTCAGTTCGCTGATTCCTAGAATGTCGACATTCACTCTTGCCATCTCTTGTTTGATCACTTCCAATTTGCCTTGATTCATGGACCTGACATTCCAGGTTCCTATGCAATATTGCTCTTTACAGCATCGGACTTTGCTTCTATCACCAGACACATCCACAGCTGGGTATTCTTTTTGCTTTGGCTCCATCCCTTCATTCTTTCTGGAGTTATTTCTCCACTGATCTCCGGTAGCATATTGGGCCCCTACTGACCTGGGGCGTTTCTCTTTCAGTATCCTATCATTTTACCTTTTCATACTGTTCATGGGGTTCTCAAGGCAAGAATACTGAAGTGGTTTGCCATTCCCTTCTCCAGTGGACCACACCCTGTCTAATCTCTCCACCATGACCCTCCCACCCTGTTCGATCTCTCCACCATGACCTTCTCTCCACGGGCATGGCTTAGTTTCTTTGAGTTAGACAAGGCTGTGGTCCTAGTGTGATTAGAATGACTAGTTTTCTGTGAGTATGGTTTGAGTGTGTTTGTCCTCTGATGCCCTCTTGCAAGACCTACCTTCTTACTTGGGTTTCTCTTACCTTGGGTGTGGGGTATCCCTTCCCGGCTGCTCCAGCAAAGCACAGCCATCGCACCTTACCTTGGACGAGGGGTCTCTCCTCACTGCCGCCCTTCCTGACCTTGGAGGAGGGGTATCTCGTCACCGCCGCCCTTCCTGACCTCGGTCGTGGGGTAGCTCCCCTCGGCCGCGCTTAGGGTGCCTGTCGCAGCCACCGAGATGCTCTTGGTGCGCTGGTCGTAGCTGCCGAGGCGCTCTTAGTACTCTGCATTTAATTTAAATAAGCAGGGTGACAGTTAGGCAGACTTAACATATGTACTCCTTTCTCAATTTTGAACTAGTTTGCTATTCCATGTCCGGTTCTAACTGTTGTTTCTAGACTTGGATACAGGTTTCTCAGGGGGCAGGTAGGGTGATCTGGTATTCCCATACCTTTCAGAATTTTCCACAGTTTGTTGTGATCCACCAGTCAGAGGCTTTAGCATAGTCAATGAAGCAGAAGTAGATGTTTTTCTGGAATTCGCTTGCCTTTTCTAATCTGGTCTAATGTGTCATTTAAGACCCCTATTAGCTTATTGATTTTTCCATCTAGATTACGTGCCTGTTGATGCAAATGGTGTGTCAAGGCTCTCTACTTTTGTGATCCAGTGGATGTTGGCAATTTGATCTCTGGTTCTTCTGGCTTTTTGAAATACAGCTTGTATATCTGGAATTTCTCAGTTCATTTACTACTGGAGTCTAGATTGAAGGATTTTGAGCATTACTTTGGTAACATGTGAAATGAGGGCAATTGTGTGGTAGTTTTAACATTCTTTGGCATTGCCCTTCTTTGGGTTTGGAATGAAAACTGACCTTTTCCAGTCCTGTGGCCTCTTCTGAGTTTCCAAATTTGCTGGCATACTGAATTTAGCTTTTTAACAGCATCATCTTTTAGGATTTTAAATAGCTAAGCTTTGTTTCAAATACCTCCACTAGTTTTGTTCATAGTAATACTTCCTAAGGCCCACTTGACCTTACACTCCAAGATCCTAACCTTAGGTGAGTGGTTATCTAGGTCATTAAGACTTTTTTGTACAGTTCTTCTGTGTGTTCTTGCTACCTGTTCATAATCCCTTCTGCTTCTGTTAGGTCCTTGCCATTTCTGTCCTTTCTTGTGCCCATCTTTACATGAAATGTTCCCCTGTTATCTCCAATTTTCTTGAATAGATTTCTACTTTTTCCCATTCTATTGTTGTCCTCTCTTTCTTCTCATTGCTCACTTAAGAAGGCTTTCTTATCTCTCCTTGTTATTCTCTGGAACTCTGCATTCAGTTGTGTATATCTTTCCCTTTCTCCTTTGCTTTTTGCTTCTCTTCTTTTCTTGGCTATTTGTAAGTCCTCCTCAGACAACCACTATGCCTTCTTGCATCTCTTTTTCTTTCAGATGGTTTTGTTCACCACTTCCTGTTTGAACCTATGTCCATAGTTCTTCAGACACTCTGTCTACCAGATCTAATCCCTTGATTCTATTTATCACCTACACTGTACTATCATAAGGGATTTGATTTAAGTTATACTTGAGTGGCCTAGTGGTTTTCCCTACTTTCTTCAGTTTAAACCTGAATTTTGCAATAAGGAGCTCATGATCTAAGCCACAGTAAGCTCCAGGTTTTGTTTTTGCTGACTGTATAGAGCTTCTTCATCTTTGGTTGCAAAGAATATAATCAGATTTCATGATCTAACTTTGGCCATTATGCTTGCCCTTTCTTCCTGTAACTGATTTCTATTGATAATTTCATTCTTTCTGATCAACAAATGCTTTGTATAATTTCTATCCTTTTAAATTTGATAAGAATTTTTTATGGCCAACCCTGGAGAAAATTAAATCTGCCTTCAAAAAGAATATGTATTCTTCTATCTTTGATGGAATGTCCTATAGATATTTAAGTCCATCTGGTCTAATGTGTCATTTAAGACCACTATTAGCTTATTGATTTTTCCATCTAGATTACCTGCCTGTTGATGCAAATGGTGTGTCAAGGCTCTCTACTTTTGTTATTATTGTTAATTTATTCCTTTATATTTGTTAATGTGTGTTTTATATAAATAGGTGTTCCTGGATTAGTTGCAAGTGAATATGATATGAATATTTCTACTTCTGTTTTTTAGCACTTTGATTTGCACAAAATATTTTTTTCCCAAAACTTCACTTACAGGTTTTTGATTTGTAGTTATCATGGGGTTCCTATATGTTGACCTATAATTATATAGACCTATATCCGTCTAGTCAAGGCTATGGTTTTTCCTGTGGTCATGTATGGATGCGAGAGTTGGACTGTGAAGAAAGCTGAGCACCGAAGAATTGATGCTTTTGAACTGTGATGTTGGAGAAGATTTGTGAGAGTCCCTTGGACTGCAAGGAGATCCAACCAGTCCATTCTAAAGGAGATCAGCCCTGGGTGTTCTTTGGATGGAATGATGCTAAAGCTGAAATTCCAGTACTTTGGCCACCTCATGCGAAGAGTTGACTCATTGGAAAAGACTCTGATGCTGGGAGGGATTGGGGGCAGGAGGAAGATGGGACGACAGAGGATGAGATGGCTGGATGGCATCACCAACTCGATGGACGTGAGTTTGAGTGAACTCCGGGAGATGGTGATAGATAGGGAGGCCTGGCATGCTGCGATTCATGGGGTTGATATATGGCAAAACCAATACAATATTGTAAAGTTAAAAAATAAAATAAAATTTAAAAAAAGTTGGACACTACTGAGCTACTGAACTGAACTGATCTGATATATGTTTCTAACTGATACTCATTTAAGTTCAAACACAATCTAAATGATATAATTTTTTTGCTCCTTTCCCCAATATTTTTATTTTTAATATAAGATGACATATTCATGTTTATCCCTTTTAATGGATATTGTAGCTATATTTGAGTTTACAAATTTGTCATTTTATCTTTGTATGAGCTTGCATGGTTGATCCTCGGCTTTTACTGAGCTTCAGTCTTTTACTATATGTTTTTCTTTACTAGTGAGATTTTCCCTCTCCTATACATATTTACTTCTTATTGTAGCCTTTTATTTTCTTTTTATAGAAGATGCATCAACAGTTCTTTTAGGGTAGTTTCAGTATTGGTGAACTTTTTTAGCTTTTGCTTATCTGAAAAGTTTTATTTCTCCATCTATTGAAAATGATAATATTTCTGGGTAGAGTATCCTAAATTTTTCCCTTTCAATACTTTTAATGTATCCTACCACTCCCTTCTAGGCTGTAGACTTTTTGCAGTAAAATCAACTGGTAGTCTTATGGATTCCTATAAATATGACTTTCTGTTTTTCTCTTGCTGCCATAAGAATTTTTTTTTTTTTAATTTGCCATTTTAATTATGAAATGTTTTTTTGTGGGTCTACTGGGTTTATATTATTTGGGACCATTTGTGCTTTTCATACCAGGACATGTTTTCTTCTCCATGTTTCAGTAGTTTTCATCCATAATTTAAACATATACATTTGTACCCCCTTCTTTCTCTCTCCTCTTTCTGTAACTCCTGTAATGCAAATATTGGCGTGTTTGATGTACCAGATGTCTCTTAACCTGTTCTCATTTTGTTGTTGTCGTTTTACTTATTGTGGTGTAGCTACTTTGGTCTTACAATTTATTTCATGACTGTAATGAAGCTAGCGCTGCCGAGAGGAGCTACCCCACGACTGAGGTCAGGAAGGGTGGCGGTGAGGAAATACCCCTCCTCCAAGGTCAGGAAGGGCGGCAGTGAGGAGATACCACTCCTCCAAGGTCAGGAGGGGCGGCAGTGAGGAGAGACCCCTTGTCCAAGGCAAGGTGCGATGGCTGTGCTTTGCTGGAGCAGCCGGGAAGGGATACCCCACACCCAAGGTAAGAGAAACCCAAGTGGGACGGTGGGTATTGCAGGAGGGCACCAGAGGGCAAACACATTGAAACCATACTCACAGAAAACTAGTCATTCTAATCACACTAGGACCACAGCCTTGTCTAACTCAATGAAACTAAGCCATGCCCATGGGGCAACCCAGGATGGGAGGGTCATGGTGGAGAGATCTGACAGGGTGTGGTCCACTGGAGAAGGGAATGGCAAACCACTTCAGTATTCTTGCCTTGAGAACCCCATGAACAGTATGAAAAGGTAAAATGATAGGATACTGAAAGAGAAACTCCCCAGGTCAGTAAGGGCCCAATATGCTACTGGAGATCATTGGAGAAATAACTCTAGAAAGAATGAAGGGATGGAGCCAAAGCAAAAAGAATACCCAGCTCTGGATGTGTCTGGTGATAGAAGCAAAGTCCGATGCTGTAAAGAGCAATATTGCATAGGAACCTGGAATGTCAGGTCCATGAATCAAGGCAAATTGGAAGTGATCAAACAAGAGATGGCAAGAGTGAATGTCGACATTCTAGGAATCAGCGAACTGAAATGGACTGGAATGGGTGAATTTAACTCAGAGGACCATTATATCTACTACTGCAAGCAGGAATCCCTCAGAAGACATGGAGTGACCATCATGGTCAACAAAAGAGTCCGAAGTGCAGTACTTGGATGCAATCTCAAAAATGACAGAATGATCTCTGTTCGTTTCCAAGGCAAACCATTCAATGTCACAGTAATCCAAGTCTATGCCCCAACCAGTAACACTGAAGAAGCTGAAGTTGAAGGGTTCTATAAAGACCTACAAGACCTTTTAGAACTAACACCCAAAAAAGACGTCCTTTTCATTATAGGGGACTGGAATGCAAAAGTAGGAAGTCAAGAAACACCTGGAGTAACAGGCAAATTTGGCCTTGGAATACGGAATGAAGCAGGGCAAAGACTAACAGAGTTTTGCCAAGAAAATGCACTGGTCATAGCAAATACCCTCTTCCAACAACACAAGATAAGACTCTATACATGGACATCACCAGATGGTCAACACCGAAATCAGATCGATTATATTCTTTGCAGCCAAAGATGGAGAAGCTCTATCCAATCAGCAAAAACAAGACCAGGAGCTGACTGTGGCTCAGACCATGAACTCCTTATTGCCAAATTCAGACTGAAATTGAAGAAAGTAGGGAAAACCACTAGACCATTCAGGTATGACCTAAATCAAATCCCTTATGATTATACAGTGGAAGTGAGAAATAGATTTAAGGGCCTAGATCTGATAGATAGAGTGCCTGATGAACTATGGAATGAGGTTCGTGACATTGTACAGGAGACAGGGATCAAGACCATCCCCATGGAAAAGAAATGCAAAAAAGCAAAATGGCTGTCTGGGGAGGCCTTACAAATAGCTGTGAAAAGAAGAGAAGCAAAAAGCAAAGGAGAAAAGGAAAGATATAAACATCTGAATGCCAAGTTCCAAAGAATAGCAAGAAGAGATAAGAAAGCCTTCTTCAGTGATCAATGCAAAGAAATAGAGGAAAACAACAGAATGGGAAAGACTAGGGATCTCTTCAAGAAAATCAGAGATACCAAAGGAACATTTCATGCAAAGATGGACTCGATAAAGGACAGAAATGGTATGGACCTAACAGAAGCAGAAGATATTAAGAAGAGGTGGCAAGAATACACAGAAGACCTGTATAAAAAAGATCTTCACCACCCAGATAATCACGATGGTGTGATCACTGACCTAGAGCCAGATATCCTGGAATGTGAAGTCAAGTGGGCCTTAGAAAGCATCACTACGAACAAAGCTAGTGGAGGTGATGGAATTCCAGTTGAGCTATTCCAAATCCTGAAAGATGATGCTGTTAAAGTGCTGCACTCAATATGCCAGCAAATTTGGAAAACTCAGCAGTGGCCACAAGATTGGAAAAGGTCAGTTTTCATCCCAATCCCAAAGAAAGGCAATGCCAAAGAATGCTCAAACTACTGCACAATTGCACTCATCTCACACACTAGTAAAGTAATGCTCAAAATTCTCCAAGCCAGGCTTCAGCAATATGTGAACCGTGAACTTCCTGATGTGCAAGCTGGTTTTAGAAAAGGCAGAGGAACCAGAGATCAAATTGCCAACATCTGCTGGATCATGGAAAAAGCAAGAGAGTTCCAGAAAAACATCTATTTCTGCTTTATTGACTATGCCAAAGCCTTTGACTGTTTAGATAACAATAAACTGTGGAAAATTCTGAAAGAGATGGGAATACCAGACCACCTGATCTGCCTCTTGAGAAATGTGTATGCAGGTCAGGAAGCAACAGTTAGAACTGGACATGGAACAACAGACTGGTTCCAAATAGGAAAAGGAGTACGTCAAGGCTGTATATTGTCACCCTGCTTATTTAACTTATATGCAGAGTACATCATGTCAAACGCTAGACTGGAAGAAACACAAGTTGGAATCAAGATTGCTGGGAGAAATATCAATAACCTCAGACATGCAGATGACACCACCCTTATAGCAGGAAGTGAAGGGGAACTAAAAAGCCTCTTGATGAAAGTGAAAGTGAGAGTGAAAAATTTGGCTTAAAGCTCAACATTCAGAAAACGAAGATCATGGCATCTGGTCCCATCACTTCATGGGAAATAGATGGGGAAACAGTGGAAACAGTGTCAGGCTTTCTTTTTCTGGGCTCCAAAATCACTGCAGATGGTGACTGTAGCCATGAAATTAAAAGACGCTTACTCCTTGGAAGGAAAGTTATGACCAACCTCGATAGCATATTCAAAAGCAGAGACATTACTTTGCCAACAAAGGTTCGCCGAGTCAAGGCTATGGTCTTTCCTGTGATCATGTATGGATGTGAGAGCTGGACTGTGAAGAAGGCTGAGCGCCAAAGAATTGATGCTTTTGAACTGTGGTGTTGGAGAAGACTCTTGAGAGTCCCTTGGACTGCAAGGAGATCCAACCAGTCCATTCTGAAAGACATCAGCCCTGGGATTTCTTTGGAAGGAATGATGCTAAAGCTGAAACTCCTGTATTTTGGCCACCTCATGCGAAGAGTTGACTCTTTGGAGAAGACTCTGATGCTGGGAGGGATTGGTGGCAGGAGGAGAAGGGACGACAGTGGATGAGATGGCTGGATGGCATCACTGACTCGATGGATGTGAGTCTGAGTGACCTCCGGGAATTGGTGATGGACAGGGAGGCCTGGCGTGCTGCGATTCATGGGTTCGCAAAGAGTCGGACATGACTGAGCGACTGACCTGATCTGATCTGATCTGATCAAAAACTGAGAGGGTACAATGAATATATTGAGAGAGGAGACAATGAACATAGTGAGAGATTCCTGATTTTGTTTAACTTGCATAAACTGACTAAGTAATCCACAGAACAACGAATCCAAAAAAGGCCAAAACACCTTGAAAAACCAACTTCAACATTTCATGTGAGTCAGAATGGCTGTGATCCAAAAGTCTACAAGCAATAAATGCTGAAGAGGGTGTGAAGAAAAAGGAACCCTCTTACACTGTTGGTGGGAATGTAAACTAGTACAGCCACTATGGAGAACAGTATGCAGATTCCTCAAAAAACTGCGAATAGAACTGCCTTATGATCTAGCAATCCCACTGCTGGGCACACACACTGAGGAAACCAGAATTGAAAGAGATATGTGTACCCCAATGTTCATCGCAGCACTGTTTATAATAGCCAGGACATGGAAGCAACCTAGATGTCCATCAGCTGATGAATGGATAAGAAAGCTGTGGTACATATACACAATGGAGTATTACTCAGCCATTAAAAAGAATACATTTGAATCAATTCTAATGAGGTGGATGAAACTGGAGCCTATTATACAGAGTGAAGCAAGCCAGAAAGAAACACACCAATACAGTATACTAACGCATATATATGGAATTTAGAAAGATGGTAACAATAACCCTGTATATGAGACAGCAGAAGAGACACTGATGTATAGAAGTCTTTTGGACTCTGGGAGAGGGAGAGGGTGGGTTGATTTGGGAGAATGGCATTGAAATATGCATAATATCATATATGAAATGAGTCGCCAGTCCAGGTTCTATGCCTGATACCGGATGCCTGGGGCTGGTGCACTGGGACGACCCAGAGGGATGGTATGGGGAGGGAGGAGGGAGGAGGGTTCAGGATAGGGAACACATGTATACCTGTGGCAGATTCATTTTGACATATGGCAAAACCAATACAATATTGTAAAGTTAAATAAAACTAAATTTTAAAAAACTTAAAAAATTGTCAATTAAATGAATCATGCAATGCTGCTTCTCACTCATTAAAAGGCAAAAATTTTAAAAAGTTATAATAACCCGTGCCTATGAGGATGCACTGGCACCCCACTCCACTACTCTTGCCTGGAAAATCCCATGGATGGAGGAGCCTGGAAGACTGCAGTCCATGGGGTCCCTGAGGGTCGGACACGACTAAGCGACTTCACTTTCACTTTTCACTTTCATGCATTGGAGAAGAAATGGCAACCCACTCCAGTGTTCTTGCCTGGAGAATCCCAGGGACGGCGGAGCCTGGTGTGCTGCTGTCTATGGGGTCGCACAGAGTCGGACACGACTGATGCGACTTAGCAGTAGCAGCATGAGGATGCAGGCACACGTTACTATGACAATCACTGAAATATTACTGACATTTTCAATGCAATTTAATAATAGGTATTATAATAAAATATACACATACTCTTTGACCTAGTAATCCTACTCCTGAAAGTCTATTCCATAGAGAAAACTTTGTGAGGATATATGCATATACTGAATGGTCTTTTCAGGATTTTGTTGTTGTTGTTTAGTCACTTAAGTTGTATCAGATTCTTTTGCAACCCCATGGGCTATATAGCCTGCCAGGCTCCTCTTTTCAGCATTAATTCTAATTTAAAACACACTGGTTGAAAATAGTATCCATCAATAGTGGTTGCTAAATGTTTTGTTAAGTGAGAAATGCAAGATAAAGGGAAGAGTGTGTGGTGTGAACTTTAGTATAAAAACGAACAAAAACATATAAAAAATGTTTGCTTAGGACTCTCCCTGAGTATGGAGAAACGTATGGAAAGATGTAGATTCCTGGTGGTCTATTTTCTAGAGTTGGGGGTGGTGGTATGAACTGAGGAAGGATAAGAATACAAGAGACCTCAGAGGAATAACTGATGTCAGATTAATAGAAAAACTATAATGTTCTACCTGCTGCTGCTGCTGCTAAGTCGCTTCAGTCATGTCCGACTCTGTGCGACCCCATAGATGGAAGCTCACCAGGCTCCCCCGTCCCTGGGATTCTCCAGGCAAGAATACTGGAGTGGGTTGCCGTTTCCTTCTCCAATGCATGAAAGTGAAAAGTGAAAGTGAAGTCGCTCAGTCGTGTCCGACTCTTAGAGACCCCATGGACTGCAGCCTACCAGGCTCCTCCATCCATGGGATTTTCCAGGCAAAAGTACTGGGGTGGGATGCCATTGCCTTCCCCCAATGTTCTACCTATGATGTTGTAAAAATACATAAAAGTAAGTTCTAGAAAGTGACATGGAGAAACTGATATTGATCTCAGAATAAGTTATGGTAATTTCACTTCAGCATTTTTATCATTTTGATACATCCTAAAATACACTGAGGGCTTCCCCGGTTGTGGTAGTGGTAAACTACTATCAATACTGGATATGCAAGAGACACAGATTTGATCCCTGGATTGGAAAGATCCCCTGGATTAGGAAGTGGCAAACCACTCCAATGTTCTTGCTGGAAAAGTCCATGGACAGAGGAGACTGGTGGGCTGCAGTCCATGGGTCCACAAAGAGTCAGACACAATTGAGTGACTGAGCACAATATATACTGAAACAAAATTTACAACCAAGTTACTTTGAAGAAAACTGTTGATCTAATTATAAAAATCCCTTTGGGTATATGTATATTTTTTTGAAAAATCAAAGCTAAGAAGGAAAATACACCCCCCCCCACACACACACACAATTTTCTTTGTTTAAGAAAGTATCAACTCCAGCCACCAACACCACAACACACAGAAAAGCATCCTTAATTTGGCTACTGTTCTCCTGCACCTCTCCACACCAACACCTTACACTGATCAACTCCAGTCCTCTAGTTTGTCAGCTCCTTGAAGACAAACACTTTGTTTCTTCATGTTTGTAATCATTACACCTGACAATGTAGGTATTCAGTAAATATATAATGAATTATTTGAAAGGAAAGGAGGTGGAAATGAAAGAATATCATTTGAGGAATATGAATAAGAAACATATTTCTGAAAAACGAAATTGAGAGATATGGCCTAACATACATAGCCATTTCCTGCTTGACAATGAAAATTAATGCAATACATTTGTATTTTCTAATGAGGGTAGAACTAGAATATCCAAGGTGTGTATAAATAAAGGTAGACTTGATGAATGCAATTGCACTGAGTTAGTTACAAAAAGACTATTGCATCCTAGAAATGTAAAACAATAGCTGACTTTCAATAAAACAATAATGTCCAACGTCACAATGTATAGTCGACCTACTTATAATCTGGTCTTTGATTTAAAAAATCCATATGTAATTCACTTTCATTTAATCAGTTTTCCCAGAATCGTGAAATGCTCTCTAGACCCGCTTTTTTCCTACTTTAAGTATATGATTTGTTCTACTGCTGTCTCTCTATCATCCCCACCCCCAGCTCTGCACCACCCAGCCCCTTCTCTCAGCTGGCAAGCACAGACCCCAGATGCCACGTGTGGAAGATATTTTATCTGCTGCATCTGGTTCCTTAGCAGATTCGACAAGCCTCTGTGCTGGCAGCCTCAGAAATGCCTTTGGGCTTGTCACATGGTGAAAACTCCCAACTGGCTGTCTGAATTGCCAACCACGCTTTGGCTCACTGGAGAGAAGGGAGAAATTGCACTTTTTGTCCACGTACTGATAACCTCTCATGTAAGTGTACATTGAGTTCTGATGTGAAGAATAATCCTAAAGGTAGCCCCCACTTGGGTTAAGTTTCATCCTCTTGATGCAAACTCACAAGCTGTACATAACTGAGTTTTGTTTCCTTAGCCAGAGAGGAAATCCCCAGCAATTTGGACTTTAGCACATTTACTCGAAACTAAATTCAAGAGCATCCTCATATTAGAATTAGAAGAAAAATGAAAAGTCAGCTAATCCACCCCCTTAATTTATCTGGTGAAGAAACTCAGGTTCTGAACACATAGGGTATTCAGCCAGGGTACCAAGCAGGACAAAGGAAGAGATTGATCCTGGGTGAATCTTGGGGTGCGGAAGTCTAAAAGCAAGTGAGAGCAGGAGATTTGCTTGTAATTGACAGACTGGAGAAAAGCCTTGGAGATAGTGTGGCAGAGAAGTGAGCCCAGCAGACAGGGAGATCCAGCTCCTATGCTATGAGAATTCTGACATTGCTTAAGGTCACATTGCTTGGATGTGGCAAGTTATCTAACCTCTTTAAAGCCCAAGTTCCTTCAACTGCAACCCCCCTCCTCTGCCAAAATGAGTTAATCACAGAACCTACCTTGTTTGATTGAGGATTAAATGAGATAGCGTGTAATGTAATTGTCAAGGATTAGGCATCTATTCTCTTTTTTCCAATAAATTTTTATTGAGAGTTTATCATTCATATATATGCTAAACACTTGGTAAATAGTGATTATTATTAATGTAGTTGATGAAACCAGTAAATCAGGACAGGCTTATAAAACTAGGACAAGAGAATGAATCTTCTTTGTGGTGTCCTGTTGAGATGCATGTAGGCAGCAACAGCATCCTCTCAAGATATTCACATACACTGCCACGCGGCTCCAGTTCCCTCAGCTGCAGTGAGCTCTGGTTTCCAGCAGGGGACATCCACGGCCCAGACAAGGGAAACCCAGGCCAGCTCAGCCTTAGCGATGATGAATGAAAATGATAAAGCAGAGAGACAAGCCTGAGACTGGCCTGTGATGATATTCATTCCATAGAGACGAGAGTTCTGGAAGGGATGAACCCCACAATTTTCTTGAACACTGAGCTTACAGGAATGTCAGTGAATTTCAACTTCTCTTAATCCTTTATTTACAAGTTTAGGCCCTGAGAAAGACTTTTGTTTAAGTTAATAGGGAATAATTCTCCTTTGCCCAGGGCAGATCAAGAGAGCTGCCCAAGTCACCAAGACAGTTTTGGTGACTTTAATTCACACAAAGTCATCTTGGGAAACACATCCTGAGAAGTACTATAGCGTTTGGGATGTGTATTGGCTGCTGTTTGGATCCTAGAGTTTATTTATCATCTGTTCAAGAGCCAGAGAGGTAATGACTAGAAGGTAAATGTACTTTGGGGCAGTGGTAAGCTGATAAGTAATTAACAACCAGCTCTCTGAGAAAAAAAAAAAAAAGTATGCCTGTGTACATGTATGTGTGTGTGTGTGTGTGTGTAAAGTTGATTATATGTTTTACTGATATCCAGGATATATCCTATGCAATTTATATAAAATATAGAAGGATATTTATTATAAATTCCATATAGCCCATTGATTCTCAGAATACTTCAGTTGATTGTTGCTGAACTCTTGCATCGATAACTAACCTATCTTTGCAATTCAATCATAATCTGACAAAATTAGACTGCAAGTATATGCTTGATTTCTATCTGGTTTAGCAAAGTCATTCACCTCATTGAAGAGTGAGTGTGGTGGTGACATAAACGTTGCTTAATACATGAAAATGTTGGCCATTTACATTAATAAGGAGGACAAAAATGAAGCAACAAAACATGTTGAAACTTCATGAGTTTATTAATGACATGATCTAAATCTTTGCTAAATCCTCTAATGGTATTTGAATACCAGAAACATTTCCTCTCTTATTTGTTTACAGTGTAACAGAAAACACACATTTTTGCATTTATTCTTCCTTATTAACCTATCCATTCTAGTCTGGAAAAATCACCAAAACAATAAATCAAGCCTTGATTTATAGCATTCACCATTTCCATAGTGTAAATACTCCCACTACAGACTTCAAGCTATCAACATAGTATCACTGAACAGAGTTGGGAAGGGATAAGCAGTAGTATACCATTATATAGTGTTTCTGTCATACAGTTATAACACACACTTTAAGCACAAAGATAAAATGTAGCAAAACAATTAGGAAAATGAATTTTAAGTGTTAACCTTTTTTAGTCATGTGGTAGTTTAGTTGCTAACTCTCTCCGACTCTTGCAATGCCATGGACTGTAGCCCGCTAGGCTCCTCTGTCCATGGGATTCTCCAAACAAGAATACTGGAGTAGGGGTAGCCACTTCCTTCTCCAGGGGATTGAACTCAGGTCTCCTGCATTTCAGGCAGATTCTTTACCAACTGATCTACAAGGGAAGATACGTGTCTTGTATAATTTTTTTTTCTTAAGTGAATCTACCCTGAATAGTATTTAGCACATAGTAGCATTTAATACATAATTATAAAGGGAAATAAAAACCAATAGCCAGAGAGGTATTTTGAAAAATACTTTATCTAAAATGTTTTTTAAAAAATTATTGAACAGGTATTTTATGAAAAATGCCAAGCTAAAAGTTTTACATGGATTAAATCATGTAATTCTCACAATAATTATAAAGAGTATGTCTGTAGGTATGCATGCATGTATTGTTTCCCCCAGGTGATTATCTCTAACAGATGAGAATCTGAGGCTTAGAGAAGGAAAATGACTTCTTCAAGTTCACCCAGCAAGAAAATGCTAGAGCTGGAATAAGAAAACTGTTGACTGTAACAATTATGCGACCAAGCAGTAACAGTAACAAAATGTAAGTGTGAAAAACACAATGAAAAAAACTGATCTGAGAGGAACCCTGAAACTGACAGTGAAACCTAGCCTTGGCTCTGCTCTGTGAATTTGAACAAATAATTGCACTTCCCCAAATTTGTTGTATAACAGAGGCTGTGAAATGTACCCCATTCCATTTTAAAGCTGGGACACAGAGGCAGAATAGTTTGCTAAAGAAGATGGCATAATCAGGTTTTGCCAAATTCTGGCTTCTAGAAATATCAAAATTGGAATCAACCACTGTGGCCAGTCCTCTCTCACTCTATCCACCATTTGTTCTTGTACTCTTCATCTCAGCAGAAGTTTTCAGATTAGAACAAAAGGACAAAGAGGCTAAATTCCCTGTTCAATTTAAAGATCTGTAGTCTAGGTGTAAGATAAAGAAATTTGATCTTTTCCCTTGACTAGCCCAAGGTTCCACAGTCAGGCAGACATGTGGGTAGAAGTCAAGTCTGTAGATGGACAATGTTGAGTCTTTGGAAACAAAAATCCTATGGTTGCTGGTGCTGGAGAGCAGCACAAAACCATATGAGGGCTATCTGGGGGTACTGTTTTCTGTTCAAGAAAATACTGGGCATCACTCAGAAGATAACTGAAACTTCTCAATGTGGTCAGATGAGGATGGTCTGCTTACAATATATAGAGCATTGACCATTGTTTAGTAACATATCAACCTCTCCCACTGCCCATTCATGGAGACAATTTTCTTTACTTATTTCCACTGGTCCAGAGCTCTTGGCTTTAATCTAGTGTGGGGCCCTGGGCATAGAATAATGACCCTTTCCAGGGCCAAGCAGGACTAGACAGGAGCAACTTAAACTTTGTTAGGAGCCTAGATATCGGTGGACCACATCACACACACCTCAGCCTAGCCCCACCTCCACCTCTCATGTAGCACTCTGTGCACAGAGAATTGAACTCAGCACAGTGACTGGAATATAGAAGGTGTTGAGAAAAGTATTTATAGAACAAATGGATAAATGCAGACATAGAATCAACAATTTCACTTCTGGATATTTATCCAAAGGAAATAAATAGTATCTGAAGAAGATATTATTGTTGTTTAGTTGCTACATCATGTCTGACTCTGCAACCTTATGAACTATAGCCCGCTAGGCTCCTCTGTTCATGGGATTTCCCAGGTAAGAATACTGAAGTAGGTTGCCATATCCTTCTCCAGGGAATCTTCCTGACCCAGGGATCATATCTGCATCTTCTGCTTAGAAGGAAGATTCTTTACCACTAAGCTACTTGGGAAGCCCCAAGAAGACACATGTACTCCTATGATTATTGTAGCATTATTTGCAAAAGCCAATGCATAGAGGCAACTTTCATGTCCATAGAGGCAATTTACATGTCCATTGGTGGATGGATAAGAAAATGATGTATATTTGAGTCTTAGTCCTCAGTCGTGTCTAACTCTTTGTGACCCCTTGGACTGTACCTTGCTAGGCTCTTCTCTCCATGGAATTATCCAGGCAAGAATGATGTAGTGGGTATCCATTCCTTTCTCCAGGGAATCTTCCTGATCCATGGATCTAACCCAGGTCTCCTGCATTGAAGACAGATTCTTTTCTATTTGAGCCACCAAGGAAGCCCAGTATATAGTGGAATATTATTCAGCCATAAAGAAGGAAACATGCCATTTGCAATAATGTTAATGGATCTTAAGGCATTTATGCTCAATGAACCTTGAGCTATTATTTAGAGAAAGACAAATCCTGTATGATTGCACTTATATGGGGAATTAAAAAAAAAAAAACAAATAAAAAACTAAGTTCATAGTTACAGAGAACAGATCGATGGTTATCAGAGGCAGGAGATGGTGGAGGTTGGGGATTGAAATAGGTGAAGGTGGTCAAAATGCACAAAGTTCCAGTCATAAAATAAGCCACGAGGATATAAAATGAACAGCATAGTGACTATAGTTAATAATACTGTGTTGTATACCTGTTGCTAACAAAGTAGATCTTAAAAGTTCTCATTATTATTGAGGATAAGGTTTGCTGTGGGTTACATTATCCTCAATGGTGAAAAATTGAAAGCATTTCCTCTAAATTCAGGAACAAGACAAGGGTGCCCACTTTCACCATTACTATTCAACATAGTTTTGGAAGTTTTGGCCACAGCAATCAGAGCAGAAAAAGAAATAAAAGGAATCCAAATTGGAAAAGAAGAAGTAAAACTCTCACTCTTTGCAGATGACATGATCCTCTACATAGAAAACCCTAAAGACTCCACCAGAAAATTACTAGAATTAATCAATGGATATAGTAAAGTTGCAGGATATAAAATCAACACACAGAAATCCCTTGTAGTCTGTACACTAATAACGAGAAAATAGAAAGAGAAATTAAGGAAACAATTTCATTCACCATTGCAACAAAAAGAATAAAATACTTAGGAATATATCTACCTAAAGAAACTAAAGACCTATATATAGAAAACTATAAAACACTGGTGAAAGAAATCAAGAGGACACTAATAGATGGAGAAATATACCATGTTCATGGATTGGCAGAATCAATATAGTTAAAATGAGTATACTACCCAAAGCAATTTATAGATTCAATGCAATCCCTATCAAGCTACCAATGGTATTCTTCACAGAGCTAGAACAAATAATTTCACAATTTGTATGGAAATACAAAAAACCTCGAATAGACAAAGCTATCTTGAGAAAGAATAGAACTGGAGGAATCAACCTGCCTGACTTCAGGCTCTACCACAAAGCCACAGTCATCAAGACAGTATGGTACGGGCACAAATTCAGAAATATAGATCAATGGAACAAAATAGAAAGCCCAGAGATAAATCCACGCACATATGGACACCTTATCTTTGACAAAGGAGGCAAGAATATACAATGGATTAAAGATAATCTCTTTAACAAGTGGTGCTGGGAAAACTGGTCAACCACTTGTAAAAGAATGAAATCTAGAGCACTTTCTAACACCACACACAAAAATAAACTCAAAATGGATTAAAGATCTAAACATAAGACCAGAAACTATAAAACTCCTAGAGGAAAACATAGGCAAAACACTCTCTGACATATATCACAGCAGGATCCTCTATGACCCACCTCCCAGAATATTGGAAATAAAAGCAAAAATAAACAAATGGGACCTAATTAAACTTAAAAAGCTTCTGCACAACAAAGGAAACTATAAGCGAGGTGAAAAGACAGCCTTCAGAATGGGAGAAAATATTAGCAAATGAAGCAACAGACAAACAACTAATCTCAAAAATATACAAGCAACTCCTACAGCTCAATTCCAGAAAAATAAATGACCCAATCAAAAAATGGGCCAAAGAACTAAATAGACATTTCTCCAAAGGAGACATACAAATGGCTAACAAACACATGAAAAGATGCTCAACATCACTAATTATCAGAGAAATGCAAATCAAAACCACTATGAGGTACCATTTCACGCCAGTCAGAATGGCTGTGATCCAAAAGTCTACAAGCAATAAATGCTGGAGAGGGTGTGGAGAAAAGGGAACCCTCTTACACTGTTGGTGGGAATGCAAACTAGTACAGCCACTATGGAGAACAGTGTGGAGATTCCTTAAAAAACTGGGAATAGAACTGCCTTATGATCCAGCAGTCCCACTGCTGGGCACGCACACTGAGGAAACCAGAATTGAAAGAGACACGTGTACCCCAATGTTCATCGCAGCACTGTTTATAATAGCCAGGACATGGAAGCAACCTAGATGTCCATCAGCAGATGAATGGATAAGCAAGTTGTGGTACATATACACAATGGAGTATTATTCAGCCATTAAAAAGGATACATTTGAATCAGTTCTAATGAGGTGGATGAAACTGGAGCCTATTATACAGAGTGAAGTAAGCCAGAAAGAAACACACCAATACAGTATATTAACGCATATATATGGAATTTAGAAAGATGTTAACAATAACCCTGTGTACGAGACAGCAAAAGAGACACTGATGTATACAACAGTCTTTTGGACTCTGGGAGAGGGAGAGGGTGGGATGATTTGGGAGAATGGCATTGAAATATGTATAATATCATATATGAAACGAGTCGCCAGTCCAGGTTCAATGCACGATACTGTATGCTTGGGGCTGGTGCACTGAAACGACCCAGAGGGATGGTATGGGTAGGGAGGGGGAGGAGGGTTCAGGATGCAGAACACATGTATGCTTGTGGCAGATTCATTTTGATATATGGCAAAACCAAAACAATATTGTAAAGTTAAATAAAATTAAATTAAAAAAACAACAACTTTCCTATGTTCCAAGGGTCTGTGCTAAACACTTGACCTGAATGTTTCTGTCATTAAATCCTGACAGCAAGTGAAAGGAGTACCTTTTATTTTAAATGAAAAATCAGTAGCTTTCCCAGAATTATCAATAAAGGGATTTGAACACAGACCTATCTTTAGACCTTTTGCTTTAATACTATGAGCAATGCTTACAACTCTCCTGAAGTAATGTGGAATTGCATTTTCTAGTCTTGTAACATAGAAATTAGGAAGAACATAAGGGATTTTACTTTCTTTCTCAGATTGGACAAGCTCTTCTTTAAAAAAAAATAATTTTAAAAATTTATATATGTAAAAAAATAAATAAAAATCTGTTCATAAAAAAAGTTCTCATTAGACAATTTTAACTCTGCATGGTGATGGATGTATAACTAGACTGATTGTGATTATTTCACAATATATAAAAATATCACAATGCTGTACCCTGAAACTAACAATTGTTTTTGTTGTTTAGTTGCTAAGTCATGTTCAATTCTTTGTGACCCCATGGACTATAGCTTGCTCTGCTCCTCTGTCTATAGGATTTTCTAGGCAAGAATACTGGAGTGGGTTGCCATTTCCTTCTCCAGGGGATCTCCCTGACCCAGAGATCAAGTCTATGTCTCTTGCATTGGTAGGATGATCCTTTACCACTGAGCCACTTGGGAAGCCCCAAAACTAATATAGTAATGTTATATGTCAATTACACATTAACAAACAATGTTATAGGGTAGTAATAATTAATGTCCTCTTAACAAATGAGGGTTGGAGAAGGAAATGGCAACCCACTCCAGTGTTCTTGCCTGGAGAATCCCAGGGATGGGGAGCCTGGTGGGCTGCCGTCTATGGGGTCACACAGAGTCGGACACGACGGAAGTGACTTAGCAGTAACAAATGAGGAAGTTAAAGCCTAGAGAAAATGTGAATTGCTTTGAGTGGCTACTTACAGAATAGACTTCCCCATGCTCTACAGTAAGTTGTTGTTAGTTATCTATTTTATATACAGTAGTGTGTACATGTCAGTTCCAATCTCCTAATTTGTCTATCACTGCCTTCCCCCTTGGTAACCCTAAGATTATTTTCTACATCTGCAACTCTATTTTTTTGGTAAAGAATCTAAAAAGAGTTGATATATGTATATGTATAATCGATTCACTTTGCTCTACAGAAGAAAGTAACACAACATTGTAAATCAACTACACTTCAATAAAAATTTTAAAAAATAGAATGGCTGGTTAGATTCAAAAAAATATCTCAGTGGCCATCATCAAAAAATTCTGCAAACAATAGACACTGGAGATGTTGTGGGGAAAAGGGAACTCTCTTACACTGTTGGTGGGAATGTAAACTATTCAGCTACTATGGAGAACAGTACTTCAAAAACAAAAATAGAACTACTATGTGAACCAGCAATCCCACTACTGCCCATATATCTGGAGAAAACCATAATTCCCAATTCAATACCCACATTTCTATACCTGCTAACTTGATAAGTTGATGTTGGTTAAGTCGCTCTAGTACTATTATTTTTACTTAAAAATTTCTCAGTGCTGAAGTATGACAGGATTAACTTTTTAATCCTGGTAAAGAGTCTAAAGAGTTGATATATGTATATGTATAATCAATTCACTTTGCTCTACAGAAGAAAGTAACACAACATTGTAAATCAACTATACTTCAATAAAAATTTTAAAAATAGAATGGTTGGGTTATCCTGTTTAGGTTGAACCTCAGAATTTTAGACCAGAATTCTGGAAACCAGATGGAGAACTCTACTTTGTGAAAAGGGAGACAGGGTTTCAGTAGGATTTTTATTCTTTCTACCCAAAGCATGTATGAGTTGTTAGAAGATACATGGGGTGGGGGTAAGCAGGCTGGACTTGTGTACCTTGGGTTATTAGGAAAAGACAGTGTGGGGTATGGTGGTTGGTGCTTCCATTCTTCTGATCCTGTGAAGAAAAGTTTTAGAAGAAATGGTCTGGCTATAGGGCTTGATGTTCACTCAACAAACAGGCCTCATCAATCCAATTTTAAATCACTTCATATCTATTGTGAATCGAGGCTCACATTGCTAGATCAATGGATATACTTGAGTTCTTTTACCATGTATCCATGTTCCTAAAAAGATTGACATCTGCCTTTTTCTGGAGAGGAAAAGAGCTATCTTAAATTGCTTCCAAGGATGAGTCTACAGAAAATAATCATTTTCAAAAAATTACTTTTGCAGCTCAATATTAATAACCATGACAGGTAACTCTTATTTGTCAAGGCATTAACTTAAGGGCCCATTTAGCAGAAAGCAGCATCAGAATTTGTTTAGTACTTAAGAGATACACCACATATACCAAATTTAGTCCTTTAGTTGCATGACTTTGACCACAATGTTTCCTTTCATTAAGCCAAAAAATATACATTTGGATGAAAATGATAATAGTAGCTAATACGTACTGAGTGACTATCTGATCTTGGCATTATGGTAGTCATTCTAGATTTTATTTAATCCCCACCCCCAGGCTATGGAGTGATGACTATTCTCACAGGTTTATAGGTGAAGAAACTGAAAGTCACACAGTGTTCTGAAGCTGAGTCTTCTCCCAGGCTTCTCTGGCTACAGATCTTCTGTATTCTTACCACATTTCAATACTAGTCTAAAATGTCAGACTTTAGACTCTAGGTAACATGTTGACGTGTACTGAAGAGGGCATCCACAGGCACTGAAGCAAGAAACTTGGAAGTAAATCTCTGCATGGCTTAGAAAATTACATCAGTTCTTTGAGTCTTAATTTTCTTATGTTTAGTTTAATGATGTACATCGTACAAGGCTTTAGGATTAAATAATAAAATGGGTATATGTCTAGCATATACTTTTCCATAATGTATAATTTCCTTTTACAGTCTAAGTTCCTAATATTACATTCTGGCATATTTCTTTTTGGTTCTGTTCTAACTAGAACTAGAGAACAGTGTTCAGGAATTGAGATCTCTCTCCCTATAGCCCCTCTTTCTACCTGCTGCTTCCTTTTTGGTGTGTATACACATACATGTGTGCTTCCCTGGTGATTCCATGATAAAGACTCTGCCTTCAATGCAGGAGACCACTTGCAATGCAGGAGACATGAGTTCGATCCCTGGATGGGGAATATGCCCTGGAGAAGGAAATGGCAACCCACTCCAGTATCCTTGCCTGGGAAATCCCTTGCACAGAGGAGTCTGGCAGATGGTAGTGCATGGAGTCGGCAGAGTCAGACACGGCTTATCGACTAAATCACCACCACCACACGTACAGACACACACGGCTCTCTAGGACCTAGTTCCAGAATCTTCACATATCCTTTTTTCTTACCTGTGTATAGAGTTGCACATTTCTTCTTTAGAGAAGAAATGCTGTGGGTCATTTTGATTACAGGAAAATAATCCCCAGGACAATGATCCAGAAAGTGATGGGGCCAGGGAGGTAGGGCAGCAACTGCTCTCATTAATAAACTAAGAAGAATTTGGAGGTGGTCAGATGAGGAAGGAGAACAGAAACAGAAAAGGAAAAGGGGCTAATAAGTGACAAGAAATTAACGCTAAAGAGATGAAGAAAGCCAAAATTTTAGAGGCATGAGGATGAAATATAGCCATTGAGCAATTCTTACTGTTAGGTAGGGCTCACACAGACTGAAAACAGAGATCTCCCAATTTCAGATGAGAGAATACACCAGAAATTTGCTTCAATCTCTCTTAAAATTTATCCCACTGAGATTGTATATAAAATTTCCCAAGCAGGTACAAACCCTTTACAACAAAGGAAAACAGAACAAAGTATTTGAATACATTTCTGAAAAGAGAAAAGTTTAGAGAAGTTTCGTGAATACAGCAAATGGAGATGCTGCTGCTTAGAATATAGTACTCTGGGCTACAAAGTGTGTAGCTAGATTGGTCAGGTGGTCACCAATCACAGTTCGGCTTTCTAGCATATTGGAAGGTTTTGTTTCTCTCTCATTGGTTAAATTTGGGTCATTGACTGGGTTCATAAAAAGAAAATGTGGGCAGAATTAATGTTTGCTGCTTTGCAGCCTGACCCAGAAGTGCCCTGAGCAATCCTCCATGAACTCTTGCTTTCCCACTGCCTGAGTATAGAAATTTCTCCAGAGGATTCCAGGGGATTGCTAACTGTACAAAAGCAAAGGAAACCCATATGCATTTCCCAGGCCTTCCAGTTGAAACATCAGTAAGAAACCAAGGACCAAAAGATAAGAATCAATGACATGAAAAAGGCCATTCAGAATGAGTAATGTACTAATTAACATTAAAATAAATGTAAAGAAGATTATACTTAGTCATATTGACTTAAAAAATATTTAATGAACACCTGCTATGTGCCAGGCTTTTCCAGATGGTGAGACTGTTGAAAAAAGACAAGGGAGCTTGTCCTCATGGAGTTAAGTTTCAATAGGCCTTTAAAAAAGACACATAGAATTAAATGTAATTTTTCATAGAAGTAAATTCTTTATAAACAAAAATAGACAATGATTCAGAAATCATTGAAAGAGGGCTACTTGTGATCAGAGAAATTGTTGTTGATTAGGTGATTATTAATTTGAAAGTTTAATAATAAGAAGGAGCCATTCATGCAAAGATCATGAACACAGTAGGTGGATGAGAGGTCAAATAGTTCAAAGTTCATGGAGCAAGGAAGAATTTGGTATGTTCAAAAAAGAAAGGGTCACTTTGGTTAGGGCACAATAGAAGAGCATGTATTGGAAAGAAGTCATTTTGGAGTATTCTTCTAAACCTCCTAACATATCTTGTTTTATTAGAGCACATTAAATAAAATCAGGAATTGGGTCCTGATTTACTTTCAGAAAATTTTGGTTCCAGGACTGGTGAAAAGTCCTCAATAAAATATCTTGTTTAACTTATCCAATTTGCAGATGAAGAAGCACAGATCCAGAAAGGGGTGAGGAATTATGTATGGTCATTCAGCCTGTTAGAAGTAGAATGAGGTAGAACCACTTGAAACTGTAATTAAGTCTCTAGCAAAAATTCTTCAGCTCTGGTTCCTAAACCAGGATAATTATGATTTGAAGAACTAGATAAAAAGCCAGATATATCAGTCCCACTCGGTTGTTGTTCAGCTGCTAAGTCATGTCTGACTCTGAGACTTCATGGACTGCAGCATGCCAGGCTCCTCTCTCCTTCACTATCTCCTGGAGTTCGCTCAGATTCAAGTCCATTGAGTTGATGATGCTGCTTAACCATCTCATCCTCTGCTCCCTGCTTCTCCTTTTGCCTTCAGTCTTTCCCAGCATCAGGGTCTTTTCCAATGAGTCAGGTCTTCTTCTCTCTAGGTGGCCAAAGTATTTGAGTTCAGCATCAGTCCTTCCAATGAATATTCAGGATGGATTTCCTTTAGGATTGTCTGGTTTGAACTCCTTACAGTGCAAGGAACTCTCAAGAGTCTTTTCCAGCACCTCCCACTCTAGGACATGCCAACTTAGAAGATTTGGTACGGTGTCCAGGAATCTGTATTTTAAAATGAGATTCAGGTAATTATTAAGAACTATGAACATACAGTGGAGAGGGCCATGAGCTTGCATTCAGAAAACCTAGATTCTCACTCCTAGTCCCCTACTGGCTTAAGAGTATGGTAACATCTCTAAGCCTGTGCTTCTTCTTCTTAGTAGTGGGGACAGTGCCAGCCTCGCCTATCTTCTGGCATTTATGGAAGAACCATTGCCCCTAATTCTCCTGATTTTGATAAGGAGAGAGTTTAGTAAATAATAGCTATAACCATGATAAATGTTTATGTACAGGATATAAAGTGCTTTCACTTTGATCCTCCTTGTCTTTCCTATTACTGGGATGAACAAAGCGGACTCAGTTCCCAGTATAAAATCTGATTCGTCTCTCTATTCCCTATTCTCTTTCTACCCTCTTTTTTTTTATTTTCTCTCTTTATAAGGCTTTATCAGCTATTTATTTTTAAATGAAATGCATTCAGAAATACTCATTTGTCAATGGAGATGCTAGTTGAGGTACTGTTCAGGCAGAGAGATGCAATGCTTGGACAGTTGTTATTTCAAACTATGCTCAAAGAAAAGTCAAAATCTCAGGTTTACAATATGATTCTTTAAAATGTTTTGTTCTCCTCAAGGGGAAATAATTTTAGAAGGTGCTGCCTCCCCTCTTCCCTACCCATTTTCAAGTTTCCCTCCAGGATATATGAAATACTGTTTAAGAGCTAAACTTTTTCCCCGTTGCATCATAGATTCCAGCAAAACTCCAGGCTGGTAAGAATGGTGAAGGGTAAAATCAGCACAAATGATGCTGACCAATCCGTTCTGCTATCTATACAAAGTGAAAAGTGAAAAGGGCAAAACAGTTAACCTGGCTTTAAACTGTGTAGTCATCTTAGTCTACTATAAAACATGACAACCATTTCATTACCTCTGTCACCTCCAAACAGATAAGAGCAGTTGTTTCAGAGCTGTTCAGAAAGGAAACTAGAGGCTGTTGTGGGCGTTTCCCCAAAAGAATCTTGACTGATGAGAAATATTTATCATGAACCTGGGAGGAGGGTGAAGTTGTGATGGGCCAGTGATTTGCTCTTTCTGGAGTAGGAAGAGGGCTGTGCTAGTTAAGAAAAACCACATGGGTTAGAAGCCAGAGGATTTGACTCTTAAAGGCAGAAGAACCAGAGATCAAATTGCCAACATCCGCTGGATCATGGAAAAAGCAAGAGAGTTCCAGAAAAACATCTATTTCTGCTTTATTGACTATGCCAAAGCCTTTGACTGTGTAGATCACAATAAACTATGGAAAATTCTGAAAGAGATGGGAATAACAGACCACCTGATCTGCCTCTTAAGAAATCTGTAGGCAGGTCAGGAAGCAACAGTTAGAACTGGTCATGGAACAACAGACTGGTTCCAAATAGGAAAAGGAGTATGTCAAGGCTGCATATTGTCACCCTGCTTATTTAACTTATATGCAGAGTACATCATGAGAAATGCTGGACTGGAAGAAACACAAGTTGGAATCAAGATTGCCAGGAGAAATATCAATAACCTCAGATATGCAGATGACACCACTCTTATGGCAGAAAGTGAAGAGGGGCTAAAAAGCCTCTTGATGAAAGTGAAAGTGGAGAGTGAAAAGGTTGGCTTAAAGCTCAACATTCAGAAAACGAAGATCATGGCATCTGGTCCCATCACTGCATGGGAAATAGATGGGGAAACAGTGGAAACAGTGTCAGACTTTGTTTTTCTGGGCTCCAAAATCACTGCAGATGGTGACTGCAGCCATGAAATTAAAAGACGCTTACTCCTTGGAAGGAAAGTTATGACCAACCTAGATAGCATATTCAAAAGCAGAGACATTACTTTACCAACAAAGGTTCGCCTAGTCAAGGCTATGGTCTTTCCTGTGGTCATGTATGGATGTGAGAGGTGGACTGTGAAGAAGGCTGAGCGCCGAAGAATTGATGCTTTTGAACTGTGGTGTTGGAGAAGACTCTTGAGAGTCCCTTGGACTGCAAGAAGATCCAACCAGTCCATTTTGAAGGAGATCAATCCTGGAATTTCTTTAGAAGGAATGATGCTAAAGCTGAAACTCCAGTATTTCGGCCACCTCATGCGAAGAGTTGACTCATTGGAGAAGACTCTGATGCTGGGAGGGATTGAGGGCAGGAGGAGAAGGGGACGACAGAGGATGAGATGGCTGGATGGCACCACTGACTCGATGGATGTGAGTCTGGGTGACCTCCGGGAGCTGGTGATGGACAGGGAGGCCTGGCATGCTGTGGTTCATGGGGTCGCAAGGAGTCGGACACGACTGAGCGACTGATCTGATCTGATCTGATCTGACATACTTTATTAGTTTCAGGAATATAAATGATGGTTTGATATTTGTTCAGTTCAGTTCAGCCACTCAGTTGTGTCCAACTCTTTGCAACCCCATGAACTGCAGCACACCAGGCCTCCCTGTCCATCATCAGCTCCCGGAGTCCACTCAAACCATGTCAATTGTGTCAGTGATGCCATCCAACCATCTCATCCTCTGTCATCCCCTTCTCCTCCTGCCCCCAATCTTTCCCAGCATCAGGGTCTTTTCAAATGAGTCAGCTCTTAGCATCAGGTGGCCAAAGTATTGGAGTTTTAGCTTCAACATCAGTCCTTCCAATGAACACCCAGGACTAATCTCCTTTAGGATGGACTGATTGAATCTCCTTGCAGTCCAAGGGACTCTCAAGAGTCTTTTCCAACACCACAGTTCAAAAGCATCAATTCTTCAGCACTCAGCTTTCTTTTTAGTTCTACTCTCATATGCATACATGACCATTAGAAAAACCATAGCTTTGATTAGATGGACTTTTGTTGACAAAGTGATGTCTATGCTTTTTAATATGCTATCTAGGTTAGTCATAACTTTCCTTCCAAGGAGTAAGAGTCTTTTAATTTCACGGCTACAGTAGCCATCTGCAGTGATTTTGGAGCCCAGGAAAATAAAGTCAGCCACTGTTTCCACTGTTTCCCTATCTATTCGCCATGAAGTGATGGGACCAGATGCCATGATCTTAGTTTTCTGAATGTTGAGCTTTAAGCCAACTTTTTCACTCTCCACTTTCACTTTCATCAAGAGGCTTTTTAGTTCCTCTTCACTTCCTGCCATAAGGGTGGTGTCATCTGCATATCTGAGGTTATTGATATTTCTCCCAGCAATATTGATTCCAGCTTGTGCTTCTTCCAGCCTAGGGTTTCTCATGATGCACTCTGCATATAAGCTAAATAAGCAGGGTGACAATATTCAGCCTTGACATACTTCTTTTCCTATTTTGGACCAATCTATTATTCCATGTCCAGTTCAAACTGTTGCTTCCTGACCTGCAGGTTTCTCAAGAGGCAGGTCAGGTGGTCTAAATAATGCCAAATAATCAGCATAGTAAATCTAACACCCATTGTACATAGTGACAAAAACTTTTGTGTATGATGAGGACTTTTATGATCTATTCTTATCACAACTTGAAACATGCAGATCAGATCAGTCGCTCAGTGGTGTCCGATTCTTTGCAACCCCATGAAACGCAGCACGCCAGGCCTCCCTGTCCATCACCAGCTCCCGGAGGTCACTCAGACTCACATCCATTGAGTCAGTGATGTCATCCAGCCATCTCATCCTCTGTCGTCCCCTTCTCCTCCTGCCCCCAATCCCCCCAGCATCAGAGTCTTCTCCAATGAGTTAACTCTTCGCATGAGGTGGCCAAAATACTGGAGTTTCAGCTTTAGCATCATTCCTTCCAAAGAAATCCCAGGGCTGATTTCCTTCAGAATGGACTGGTTGGATCTCCTTGCAGTCCAAGGGACTCTCAAGAGTCTTCTCCAACACCACAGTTCAAAAGCATCAATTCTTCGGCGCTCAGCCTTCTTCACAGTCCGGTTCTCACATCCATACATGACCACAGGAAAGACTATAGCCTTGACTAGGCAAACCTTTGTTGGCAAAGTAATGTCTCTGCTTTTGAATATGCTATCTAGGTTGGTCATAACTTTCCTTCCAAGGAGTAAGTGTCTTTTAATTTCATGGCTGCAGTCACCATCTGCAGTGATTTTGGAGCCCAGAAAAATAAAATCTGACACTGATTCCACTGTTTCCCCATCTATTTCCCATGTAGTGATGGGACCAGTTGCCATGATCTTCGTTTTCTGAATGTTGAGCTTTAAGCCAACCTTTTCACTCTCCACTTTCACTTTCATCAAGAGGCTTTTAGTTCCCTTTCACTTTCTGCCATAAGAGTGGTGTCATCTGCATATCTGAGGTTATTGATATTTCTCCCAGCAATCTTGATTCCAACTTGTGTTTCTTCCAGTCCAGGGTTTCTCATGATGTACTCTGCATAGAAGTTAAATAAACAGGGTGACAATATACAGCCTTGACGTACTCCTTTTCCTATTTTGAACCAGTCTGTTGTTCCATGTCCAGTTTTAACTGTTGCTTCCTGACCTGCATACACATTTCTCAAGAGGCAGATCAGGTGGTCTGGTATTCCCATCTCTCTCAAAATTTTCCACAGTTTATTGTGATCCACATAGTCAAAGGCTTTGGCATAGTCAATCAAGCAGAAATAGATGTTTTTTCTGGAACTCTCTTGCTTTTTCCATGATCCAGCGGATGTTGGCAATTTGATCTCTGGTTCCTCTGCCTTTTCTAAAACCAGCTTGAACATCAGGAAGTTCACGGTTCACATATTGCTGAAGCCTGGCTTGGAGAATTTTGAGCATTACTTTACTAGTGTGTGAGATGAGTGCAATTGTACGGTAGTTTGAGCATTCTTTGGCATTGCCTTTCTTTGGGATTGGGATGAAAACTGACCTTTTCCAATCTTGTAGCCACTGCTGAGTTTTCCAAATTTGCTGGCATATTGAGTGCAGCACTTTCACAGCGTCATCTTTCTGGATTTGGAATAGCTCCATTGGAATTCCATCACCTCCACTAGCTTTGTTCGTAGTGATGCTTTCTAAGGCCCACTTGACTTCACATTCCAGGATATCTGGCTCTAGATCAGTGATCACACCATCATGATTATCTGGGTCGTGAAGATCTTTTTTGTAAAGTTCTTCTGTGTATTCTTGCCATCTCTTCTTAATATCTTCTGCTTCTGTTAGCTCCATACCATTTCTGTCCTTTATCGAGCCCATCTTTGCATGAAATATTCCTTTGGTATGTTCCTTTGGTATCTCTGATTTTCTTGAAGAGATCCCTAGTCTTTCCCATTCTGTTGTTTTCCTCTATTTCTTTGCATTGATCGCTGAAGAAGGCTTTCTTATCTCTTCTTGGTATTCTTTGGAACTCTGCATTCAGATGTTTATATCTTTCCTTTTCTCCTTTGCTTTTTGCTTCTCTTCTTTTCACGGCTATTTGTAAGGCCTCCCCAGACCGCCATTTTGTTTTTTTCCACTTCTTTTCCATGGGGATGGTCTTGATCCCTGTCTCCTGTACAATGTCATGAACCTCATTCCATAGTTCATCAGGCACTCTATCTATCAGATCTAGGCCCTTAAATCTATTTCTCACTTCCACTGTATAATCATAAGGGATTTGATTTAGGTCATACCTGAATGGTCTAGTGGTTTTCCCTACTTTCTTCAGTTTCAGTCTGAATTTGGCAATAAGGAGTTCATGGTCTGAGCCACAGTCAGCTCCTGGTCTTGTTTTTGCTGATTGTATAGAGCTTCTCCATCTTTGGCTGCAGAGAATATAATTGATCTGATTTCAGTGTTGACCATCTGGTGATGTCCATGTATAGAGTCTTCTCTTGTGTTGTTGGAGGAGGGTATTTGCTATGACCAGTGCATTTTCTTGGCAAAACTGTGTTAGTCTTTGCCCTTCTTCATTCCGTATTCCAAGGCCAAATTTGCCTGTTACTCCAGGTGTTTCTTGACTTCCTACTTTTGCATTCCAGTCCCCTGTAATGAAAAGGACATCTTTTTTGGGTGTTAGTTCTAAAAGGTCTTGTAGGTCTTCATAGAACCATTCAACTTCAGCTTCTTCAGCGTTACTGGTTGGGGCATAGACTTGGATTTACTGTGACATTGAATGGTTTGCCTTGGAAATGAACAGAGATCATTCTGTCATTTTTGAGATTGCATCCAAGTACTGCATTTTGGACTCTTTTGTTGACCATGATCGTCACTCCATGTCTTCTGAGGGATTCCTGCTTGCAGTAGTAGATATAATGGTCCTCTGAGTTAAATTCACCCATTCCAGTCCATTTTAGTTCGCTAATTCCTAGAATGTCGACATTCACACTTGCCATCTCTTGTTTGACCACTTTCAATTTGCCTTGATTCATGGACCTGACATTCCAGATTCCTATGCAGTATTGCTCTTTACAGCATTGGACTTTGCTTCTATCACCAGACACATCCACAGCTGGGTATTGTTTTTGCTTTGGCTCCATCCCTTCATTCTTTCTGGAGTTATTTCTCCACTGATCTGCAGTAGCATATTGGGCCCCTACTGACCTGGGGAGTTTCTTTTTCTGTATCCTATCATTTTGCCTTTTCATACTGTTCATGGGGTTCTCAAGGCAAGAATACTGACCTGGTTTGCCATTCCCTTCTCTAGCGGACCACACCCTGTCAGATCTCTCCACCCTGACCCGCCCATTCTGGGTTGCCCCATGGGCATGGCTTAATTTCATTGATTTAGACAAGGCTGTGGTCCTAGTGTGATTAGATTGACTAGTTTTCTGTGAGTATGGTTTGAGTGTGTTTGCCCTCTGATGCCCTCTTGCAAGACCTACCATCTTACTTGGGTTTCTCTTACCTTGGGCATGGGGTATCTCTTCCCGGCTGCTCCAGCAAAGCACAACCATCACACCTTACCTTGGACAAGGGATGTCTCCTCACCACTGCCCTTCCTGACCTTGGAGAAGGGGTATCTCCTCACCACCGCCCTGCCTGACCTCGCTCATGGGGTAGCTCCTCTATTTCATTCCCATGACTTTTATTACTGAGCATTTGTATCTTTTGATCCTCTTCACCCATTTTGCCCATCCCGCCCCCCACCACTGCCTCTTGCAATTACCAATCTTCTCTCTGTATCTACGAGCTTGTTGTATCTTTAAAAGTATTCCACCTATAGGTGATCAGGTGCTTCCCTGATAGCTCAGTTGGTAAACAATTCACCTGTTATGCAGGAGACCCTTTTCATGTGTCTTTTGGCCATATGTATGTCTTCTTTGGAAAATGTTTATTCAGGTCTTCTCCCCATTAGTACTTGGGTTGTTTATTTTTGCTTTTGAGTTATATGAGTAACTTATATAATTTGTATATTAATCTTTTATCAAATATATGACTTGTAAATATTTTCTCTCATTCAGTGGGGAGAAAATGTCCCATTCATTTCCCTGTTGATTTCCTTTGTTGTGCAGAAGCTTTTTAGTTTGATGAGGTCCACTTTTTTTCATTTTGTTACCTTTGCTTTTGGAGCCAGATCCAAAAAATCATTGTCAAGACTGATGTCAAGGAGATTGACACCTAGGACTTCTATGGTTTCAGGTCTCAAGTTCAAGTCTATAACCCATTTTGAGTTAATTTTTTATATATGGTATAACATATTAGCCTTGTATTATTCCATATGGTTCTCCAATTTTCCCAATACCATTTATTGAAGAAATTGTCCTTTCCCCACTGTATATTTTTGTTGCTTTGTCATACATTAACTGACCATTTATGCATGGGTTTATTTATGGCCTCTTTATTCTATTTCATTGATCTCTGTACCTGTTTTTATGCCCACACCATATTGTTTTGATTACTATACTTTTGTAATAGATGAAATCAGGGTGCCTGATACCTCCAGTTTTATTATTCTTTCTGAATATTGCCTTGACTCTTCAGGATCTTCTGTGGTTCCATACAAATTTTAGTATTATTCTATTTCCATGAGAAATTACACTGGAGTTTTGATTGGGATTGCATTGAACATATAGACTGGTTTGGATAGTATAGACATGATAACAATATTCTAACAATATTGACTCTTACAACTCATAATGGGGAATATCTTTTCCTTTATTTGTGTCTTCAATTTCTTTAAACAGTGTCTTAAAGTTTTTAGTGTACAGGTCTTTCACCACTCTGGTTTAAATTATTTCTAGGTACTTTTATGCAATTGTAAGTAAAATTGTTTTCTTAATTTCACTTTCTGATAGTTCATTATTAATGTATATAAATGCAATAAATTTTTGTATATTAATTTTGTGTCCTGAAACTTATTCTAACAGTATTATGGAGTATTTGTGTTTTTCTATATGTAATATCATGTCATTTGTAAATAGTGACAGCTTTACTGCTTCCTTTCCAATTTGGAAAATTTTTATTTCCTCATCTTGTATGATTGCTGTGGCTAAGACTTCCATTACATTGCTGAATAAAAGTTGTGAGTTTGGGCATCCTTATTTTGTTTCTGACCTTAGAGGAAAACTTTCAGCTTTTTAGTGCTGACTATGTTAGCCATGATCTTGTCATATATGGCCTTTATTATGTTGAGGTATATTTCCTCTACCCACTTTGCTGAGAATTTTTCTCATAAATGGATGTTGATACTTGACATGGTTAGAACAATTACTAACTTTGTGATCTTAGCCAGACAAAAAACTCCATCTTCTCACTCCTTAAAGAGAGCTATCTAGTGCTGTTTCCTTGCGTGGATGAATGAAGAGTGCGTGTTATAAAATCATTGCAAGTATAATAGGATTGGCATTTCACCTACATTTTACTTTACATCTTTTGATTTCTGGTGAAATTGAGTTTTTTTTCCTTAAACCTTGTTTCCTAATTGACTTCTAACTTCTGGTCCTTTACCCACTTTAGGACACAGAACTTAGATAAAATCTGAAGCATGCTTTGGCTTTCCCTCTGTACCACAATGTCTGACGTTGTTAATTGGGGTCCAGACTTCTTCAACCAACAGTGTTTAAACTGCCTCCTTTAGTAGCTCATGGACTTTTTGTTCCCTCTAACCAAAACTTACATCAGATGCCTTTCTTGAATAACGTATTCTACCTTTTCATTTTCACATAAGAAAACAAATACAAACATAATTGTCTTTATAATCCTCAATCAACTGTAGTTTATTTTGGAAACTTAATTCCTATTTTAACATCATTATAATACTACATCTCTGAAATGCCTCTCTTATTATGCTCTTCTATACTGCAGTGCAGGATATGATTCGCAACTGAGCATCTGTGCTTACTGCTGGCAATTGGATTAATTATTTCAAGTTATACCTGCTGGCAGTTCTGTCTCTTGGACATTGTGAATTATCTTAAATTGTACATTTAAGCCATCAATACAAAAAAGCTATTATCAATGACAAAAAAGAAAGCATCTCAGAAATCACTTGTTGATATCCCTTACTTCTGAGTTTACAAATTTCAATTCTACCCACCAGCCCTATGATTATAGCCATAACAACCATTTAGCTTTCTTGCTTCTCAGCTTTTCAAAACCACAGGATGCTCTAAAAAGGAGTAAAAAATCACAACTCCCCAACCATCAGGCTGTCACTGCTTTACCTAAAGACCCAAGTGACTGTCATCTCATTTTGCATTTATATACACCCATCTATCCTTCATTTAATGTGCTAAAAATCAATACCTATCCTAGGGCCCAGGATAGAGAGAATAACTGTTACAACAATTTCCTTGTGTAAAAGCTCCTACAGAAATTGACATTAAAAATACACCCAGTGTGTGACTGCTATTCTCTTGGGACTGTAACTCACTCTCAAGTCAATTAGTATGAGGTCAGGAGGAAAAGGGGTCATCCTAAATCATTTGGCTACAGGCTTTAACGTGTATAAAGAACACTAAATTCACTCAGAACAAGGTGGTATTTCCGATGGGCAGGAAAGTGAGAGTTAACACCCACTTAGTTCCACCCAACTAGAGGACGCTGAATATTATGGCATCCTTTATTGCTTTTTTGCTCTTCTTTCGATTTGTGTCCTTGCTCATTTATTATACATTATTCCTGTGCTTGATCATAATGTCACTGGGGGTCCTCTATAGCTAGCATAACATATCATCGTGGACTCTGTCTGCTTTCCAGAGTTCCTTAGCACCTGGCAGAGTCCCCCCAGATGCAATTCTTCCTTTTAAGTTGGGCCCCCATGTGTGTAGCATTAATTTATTTGGCTGCATGTAATTCATTCAGGGACTTACCAGCTGAGAACCACATATGGGAGTCCAGATTTACAGAGCTTTCTGATTTTGTGTCTTGCCAGCCCAGAGGAAACAATTCTCTCTTTGAATTTTGAGTATTTGCCCTGTTAGTGTAGTCCAGTAGTAATGTCAAATTAAGAAACCATATTCACCAAGAGGCTCATCCAACAGCAGATTGAGCCAGTTAGCTATCTTCCACAGCCTCTCTACTGCCCTTTCTTACCTGCTTCAAGAGTCACTTGAATGCTCTTTGTCCACTCTCTTTGAGACCTCAGCTGCTGTTTATGCACCCTACTGCCGTGAGTACAGCTCAAAGCTGACATCTTTATTTCCTGGGGAAGTTTTCCTATCTCGCAGTTTTCCCAATTGTTCCTTTTAACACAGTATCGACTGGGTATTTTTCTTTTTGCAGAAACTAGCACCTGTGGTCAGCAATTGTGAATATTGAAATGCTTCAGTCAATAACATTTGGGTACATCTCTGATCAGTAAGTTGTTAACTGTGTGACCTAGGCAAATTATTTTTTCTATGTAAGCTTCATTTTTTTTTTCTAACTGTAAAACACAAAGATTGGATTCAATGAGGACTCTGACATCTCAAATAGAATTCAAGACCACATGTAACCTTATAGAACACACTGTCTCCCAAGAGTTTCAAATCGCGGGGAATGGCACCCAGCATTTAGAACAGAGGTGGAGTTGGGTATCCCTAGCATTCAGTTACCTCCTTTTCTTCCCTGACTTTCCAATATTCTGTCTTCATCTCTGTTCAGAACCTTTACATTCTTTTCTCTACCACAATTTATTGCCAGGACAGGAAAAAGGAGATGTGAATTGTTTTGAAAGGAGATGGCCAACATTAAGCACATCTGGAACAGAATGCCTTGCCAAGGCTCTCCAAACAGAAAGAGGTTAGTAGCAATTCTGAGCATGAGGTAGACAGCTCCACACACACTTTATTTTTCTGTAATTGAAATCTAAACTTTCTTCCTCCTCTGTATTTTCCACTTAGGCCACCCTGAAAGCTCTGTTTCTTTTATCTACTTATAATTTTTTTATCCTCCAAAAATAAGATATGAGATGACAGGACCATCTACAAGATTAAAAATTTGTCTTGAAATTAGAATGAGAGCAGCTCCTTATGCTAGAGGTATTTACAGGCATCATTTATCATGAGTGTCAGTAAGGTTAAAAAATACAAAAACAAAAAATGTGGTGCACAAAGCCATGATGTCCCTGGTCTAAAATTAAGGAGCTAATTGAGCAAATGTGACCAAGAAGAGCAGCATGGGTAAGGGGTGCAATTAAAGAAATAATAAACTGGAGAGGTGCTTGAGAAGTAGAACATGGCCATCAAATTGCAAAGGGGGTGAAGGGATTAAAATAAATCAAGAGTTCTGGATCAAGTAAAATGGGGGCAATGGAAAGCGCAAGTGAGCTTCCAGCTCCACTGCTAAAGCAAGATTCACTTCAATTAAGCAAGGTGAGAATTGTGAGTCAAGGCATGCCCTATTTTGCTTGAGATTCTAATTGAGACCCAGATCCTAATTCCAAAGCCACTTTTACTTGAAAACCCTCATGTAGGTTAAAATAATTCATTAGACTTCAGTTAGTCATTGACCTACAAATGCATTTACATGGTAATTGTTCCTGGGCCACTTAACTTAATCATTTAGTTGAATCTCTGTGCTTCAGAAGAGTACACCTACTGGGTTATGACTTTTACCATCTTTTACAACAACAACAACAACAACAACAAAAAAAAAAACACAACTTCCTTTTCCTGTGTAATTGACATACAAAAAACTGCCCATATTAAAAGTATACAGTTGAGATATATTGACATATATATACAGTTATGAAACTATCACAGTAATCAAGATAGTGAACATACCTATCCCTTCCTAAATTTTCATCATGTCCTTGGTAATCCTTCCCCCCCCCCCCCCCATCCTTCTCTGATCCCTAACAAATTTTGATCTGTTTTCTGCTACTCTCAATTAATTTACATTTTCTAGATGTTTATATAAATGAAGTCATGTATTATATATGAGTATGTGTGTGTTTATATATATATATATATGCCTAGATTCTTTCAGAGTAATTATTTTGAGGTTCATCCATGTTTTACATGGATTAATAGTTTTTTGTTCACTTTAATTGTTGAGTACTATTTCATTATATAGATATATATTGCAATTTGTTTATTAGTTTCTAGATTTTTGAGTTTTCCGTTTGGGGCAATTAAAAATAGAGCTGCTATAAACTTTTATGTGCAAATTTTTGTACAGATATTTATTTCCTTTCTTCTTAATAAATATCTAGGAGTAAAATGGGTGAATAGTAAGTATGTTTAAGTATAATAAATATGTTTAACTTCTAAGAAATTTTCAAACTATTTTCCAAAGTAATTGTACAATTTTTCATTCTCAGCAGTGTATGAGAGTTCTAGTTTCTCTGTATCCTCACTTACACCTGGCATTTTTGTCTTTCTTATCAACAAAAAACCAAAACCCAAACAAACAAAAAGCTTTAAAGATACTGCCCATTCACTAATTGAATGCCAACCATGTGACAGGCCCAGTGACTTGTCCATAGGATTTCTTGTGACACCTTATAAAATAAGCAGAATCAGTTTTGCAAACTGAAGAAACAAATTTGTCAGGATCACAGGAAAAAACAACAACAGTGGAGCTAGGGACAGGATTTGGGTGCTCAAGAGTCATGTTTCAATAGTGCATTTTATTTTCAGAATAGCTGCAATAAGGGAGAAAAATGGCAAAAGCCTTTAAACAGATCACTTTCATCTGAATCCACAGTGACAGCAGGCCTATAACATGTAAGTTATTATAGATGCCTACATCAATATGTTAATATTATCTGTCTTATGAGCTCAAAATAAAGACTAGGGCTTTATTTGATTGCTGGCATAGATAGGAAACGTGAGCATCGGGGAGATTGAAGGACTTGCCCCCAGTGTTACACAGCTAGGAAGATGGGTTGGCACATAAATAATTCAAATGTATACTTCCAGAGCTCTTGTCTGCATTACACATTTGAGATTAGTTTATAATTCAGGTTGACTGTGTTTCCTGAACCACTGGCTTCATTTCCCCTACATTTTCCCAAATGTATAGAATAAAACAGGTAATCATTATAGCTACCACCAAGAATCTACTACAAATAAGCAATTGATATTTAGAACACGCCGTGGATCCAACAGAGGGAAAAAGGAGTTGACACCACACTAGTCTTTCTTCTCAATAGGCTTTACTCAGTTTCACCCTGTCTGGCAGATCCTGATCCTTTAGGTTGAATATAACCCAAATTTGCTTTTACTGGATTCCTTGCTACTGGAGTATAAAATAGAAACCAATATTAACCAATGGGTTCTAAAGAAAAAATATGCCTTCCTAATATGAAGAGATACACAAAGAGAAATTACTTTCCCACTTGATGGATATAACCATGTCTTTAAGGAACCTATGTAGCAACCAACCTGAAACATTTAGCAGAGAGGTTGTGATTACACTGAGGATAGTGGAACAGAAAATTCCAAAGACCAATTATCAGCATTGTTGCATCATTGAATTTACCAACCTTGAATCTAGATTTCAGGAACTGAATAATTGTGTATCCCCCAAATTCATATATTGATGTCCTAACTCTCAAAGTGGTGATTTTAGAAGGTGGGACCTTTGGGAAGTAATTAATTTTAGATTAAGTCATGAGGGTGGGGCCTTCACCATGGGTTGCTGCTGCTGCTAAGTCTCTTCAGTCGTGTCCAACCCTGTGCGACCCCATAGAAGGCAGCCCACCAGGCTCCCCCGTCCCTGGGATTCTCCAGGCAAGAACACTGAAGTGGGTTGCCATTTCCCTCTCCAAGGCATGAAAGTGAAAAGTGAAAGTGAAGTCGCTAAGTCATGTCTGACTCTTAGCGACCCCATAGACTGCAGTCTACCAGGCTCCTCTGTCCATGGGATTTTCCAGGCAAGAGTACTGGAGTGGGGTGCCATTGCCTTCTCTGAGGGTTAGTGTCCTTATAAGCACAAAAAGAGTCACCAGAGATCTTTCTCTCTGTCAAGTGAGGATGCAAAGAAGTTTCCTTAGCAGAAACTGAATCTTCTGGCACCTTGATGTTGGACTTCTAGCCTCTAGAACTTTGGGTGGTTTAGGCAACAGGCATTTATTTCTCAGTCTGTGATATTTTGTTATGGTAGCCTAAGCTAAGACATAGCCCTAATGTAGACTCCCTATAATATGAGATAAATTTTCCTTGCTGTTTAATTCACTCATGGTTGTCCTTTCTGTTCCTTGTGCTAAAGGGTCCTAACTGATTGAGGTTGAAAACTACAGACCAAGCACCAGACTAAGGACCTTCAAAAACAAAAAAGATACCATTTAATATGCAATAAAAGGCCATGAGATAATTACTGGAATACTCACTTTGAAGACAAAGAAACAGAAGCTCAGATTTTAGATGACCTACCCAACTTCAGACAGACAGCAAATAGTGAAGAGTCAAATCAAAGACTGTTTGACTCTAGAGTCTATGCATTTTTAATTATAACATGACAACTCATTGGAGAGACTGTGGTATAAATGCAAATGTAATTAAATATATATGTATATAAACTTAATTATGAAGACAGGAACATGGTGGCTATTTTATTAAGGTGACACAGTTCAACTATACTTTTACATATATAACTTGAGGCTTATCATAGCAATCTTGAAAAAGTCCAGATAATCATTCCTTTAGCTATGTTTTTAAAAACTAAATCTTTAGTGAATGCTACATGTCAGACACAAAACTAAGTTCTGTGAGATATAAAAATTTGGGATACAAAGAAATTAAAGACATGATTCCTGCAACAAAATTTGGGTTGGAGAGTCAGTAAGCAATATGACAGATGCCTGAGTTAAGGAGTACTATATATAAAAGTTTACTACAAAGTGTTTGCAGTTTATATTTACATTGTGTTTTAAAACTGAAAAACTTTATCACACTATTATTTAGAGTACACTATTATTTACAGCAGTTAATGATAAGTGTTAGTTTCTATGTATAAGAAGAGAGGATACCTGAATAGATTCTATCTTGAGAGCTGCAGGAGGGGGACAAGTGGATGGATCAGCCAGAAGGATGCCTCCAGATGCTGGTCAAAATCCTTCCGGATAGCAACTGTGAGTTTCTCCCCAGGGGATTTCAGCTGCAGTTCCTGGGGCTGGATAGAATTGATGCAGTGGACTGTGGTGTCCAGCAATCTGATTGAAACTTTCTGAGAACAGAGATTCACACTGAAATAAACAGAATAGGAAACCAGCATGTGGTAACCTAATTCTTTTCCATATAGCAGGTTCTTGGTGGAAAATAGCAAAACAAATTTTAAAAGGAAATTCTCGTACCAAACCAACCAATTCGAAACAGTGATGTGTATCAGACCGCAGAAAACTCTCCCCCAATGGAAGCTGTAAAAACCCTCTTCACCTGAGTCACTTAAAAGTAGCCTGGTTAGAATAATTAGAAATTTACTCTAGGGAACTATCCATTAGTAGTCAAGATTGTACCAGATGAATTGATAGGTGCCTTAAAGTCCTCCTTTCCATAAAATAACTTTCTGGACATTAGGTTTTTGTTATTGCTTTCATTAATTATTGTTTGTTTGTTTTGTTCAAGGCACTACCTGAAGTACTGGCTAAATATTAATAAAGAAGTACTAGGCTTCCCTTGTGGCTCAGCTGGTAAAGAATCTGCCCTCAATGTGGGACACCTGGGTTAAATCCCTGGGTTGGGAAGATCCCCTGGAGAAGGGAACAGCTACCCACTCCAGTATCCTGGCCTGGAGAATTCCATGGACTGCATAGTCCATGGGGTCACAAAGAGTCGAACATGACTGAATGACTTACACTTCACTTCACTTTCTGAAGTGAAAATAGATCTCTTCAGAGCAGGCGTGTGTGTTATAGGTCTCTGGTGTGTTATAGGTCTCTTATTTGGGGTGGGGGAAGAGGCTTTGGAATCTTCATCAGCATCGTTTCAGGAGGCTCAAGGGACTAGAAGTGTCCCCTGTTGGCTCCAGTCACTTACTTTTTTAAAATAAAAGAAGAGTAGCTAACTTTATTAAATACCAACTTTGTGTCACTCTAATGGGTACTTTTATGTACATTTTCATTTAATCCTCTCATGGATCCCATAAGGTAGCTATTTTTATTCTCATTTTATATATGAGGAAAATAATGCTTAGAGATATTAGGCAGCTTGCTCAGGATTATTCTAAATAGGGGCTAAATAATGTTTATATTTTTCCTACTACTAGTTTATAAACTCCTTGAGGGCAGGGCAAGAGCCATCTCTTATGTTCTGTTTTTTTTTTTTTTTTTTAACCTTTTATTTTATATTGGAGTCTAGCCAATTAATGATGTTATAGTTTCTGATGGACAGCAAAGGAGCTCAGCCTTTGCTTCATACATATACATGTCTCCATTCTCCTTCTAAACTCCCCTCCCATTCAGCCTGTCCCATAATATTAAGCAGAGCTCCCTGTGCTATCCAGTAGGAATTTGTTGGTTATCTATTTAAAATATAGCAGCAGTCACCCACTTTTTCATCAGGCCTGGCTCGTCTGGTTTATCTATATTCTACCACAGCTTTTCTCACAGGATGAATGAAAACAACTTTTGTGAAGAGCAGATGCTCTTTTCCACAATATTTAGGTGCTTTGGAATAATCCAAACCACAGTACATTTTAAGTACAAATTTATTCTTCTGTTAAAAGGTAAGATTCAAATCAGGAGCTGGTCCAGGCAAGCCTTTGGGGAATCTCCAGAGGAAGTCTGGAGAATTCCTCAACAACAAAGTACCTCTGTAACTCAGTCTAAATAACTAGTGGACTCTAAATAGTGATGATTAGCAGAAAAAGGTGAAAGGTCCTATGGAAACATTTACCTAAAAGCAACTTTAGTTTTCACTGATTTGATTATTTTACTCATCACACATGATTACCTGTTTCTGGCCTTCATGTCCTTTCCCCATTTCACTGTTATCTTTATTGGGTAGTCCTTGATCTCTTAGGGTTGATTGCCTGATAGCTCAGTTGGTAAAGAATCCACCTGCAATGAAGGAAACCCCGGTTTGATTCCTGGGTCAGGAAGATCGACTGGAGAAGGGATAGGCTACCCACTCCAATATTCTTGGGCTCCCCTTGTGGCTCAGCTGGTAAAGAATCTGCCTGCAATGTGGGAGACGTGGGTTCAATTCCTGGGTTGGAAAGATCCCCTGGAGAAGGGAAATGCTACCCACTCCAGTATTCTGGCCTGGAGAATCCCATGGACTATATAATCCATGGGGCTGCAAAGAGTCAGACATGACTGAGCAACTTTCACTTTCCTTGATCTCTTAGACTGTAAAGATCTTTCAGGGCATATCTTTCTTTCATGTTTGTACTTACTAGGTACAGATTAAGATGATCTAACAAAAGATTCCAAAATACTGTGGCTTATGTCAGAAAGTATTTTTATTTTTCCTTGCGCAACAATTTAGAGGTAAGTGATCCAGTGCTTTGGAGCCTCTGCCCTACAAAGCCATACAGAAATTCAGATTTCTTCTAAGGGTGGATTTGTCATTCTCTAGAAAGTTTTCTTCCTCATTACAGTTCAATTTAACTAGGAGGGGGAAAAAAGCAGTGAAAGGAAGGCAATCTCTTTTTAGGGAGGAGTTGTGTAAGTTGCATGTCTCTCAGCTCCCATATTGGAAAAGGGAGCATCTTTATTAGGAGGATATCTAGCCTTAAAACCTAGACAATTCTCTCTCTAAATGTAAAGGAGAGGTATGGGGTGGGAGGTGGGAGCGGGGTTCAGGATGGGGAGCACGTGTACACTCGTGGCGGATTCATGTTGATTTATGGTAAAACCAATACAATATTGTAAAGTAATTAACCTCCAATTAAAATAAATAAATTTAAATATTAAAAAAATGTAAAGGAGAGAAATGGATAGTGGGACAATTATCATCTTTGCCATTCAGACAAAGTAGAAAAGACTTTGAAAAGAAACCAGAAGACCTAGTAACTGACCTAGTTACGGTGGAAAGTTGCTTGGTCCTTTGTTTCTTCATTTGTAAATGAGGGTCTGAACAAGATATTTCTGAGGTCCTTTTCAACCTCCATGTTGTATGAATCACTTTGCTCAACTACCTTCTTTACCTTTGACCTCTATTTTCATAATTCAAAAAGGGACAAATGAACTTCAATTTGCTTACCAACAATGAACAGTGCTTTCTTTCTTTCCATTTCTAGTTATTTTTTAAAATAGAAAATGATGTGTTGTTGCTTTTACCTTTAAGTTGTAATATATTTTTTCCATCATTCCCCTTAATCTCAACCTCCTCTCCTATTAGGAGGAAAACAGGTTGTTCCTAAAAAATGAATCACTTTACAAGTGTTCTTTAGGGAAAATTTAAAGAAAGGTAAATATATATATATATATATATATCTTTTTTTTTTTTTAATAGGAGCCTCTGCACTACAAAACCATACAGAATGCAGATTTCCACTAACTGCATTTGTCATTCTCTAGGAATTTCTCCTCCTCATTACAGTTCAAAAAGCGCAGGCAGCCACGGGCCACTGGTGCCCTAAAGCACCGCTGAGAGGAGCCACCCGATGTCCAAGGTCAGGGGCAGAAGCCGGGAGGACCCCATGCCCGAAGGGCGGTGGCCACGAGGAGTTACCCCACATCAGAGGTCAGGGGCAGCGGCCGAGACTACTAGACTGCGAAGGCGCAGGAACTGCTGAGAGGAGTTAACCGCGTCCGAGGTCAGGGGCGGTGACGAGAGGAGTTACCCCGTGTCCGAGGTCAGGGGTGGAGGCCTGGAGGAGACACCCCATGCCCGAGGCCAGGGGTGGCAGGCGGGAGGAGCTACCCCACGCGCCTAAGCCTGAGGCCAGGGGCGGCGGGCGAGAGGAGCAACCCCACACCCCCATGCCAAAGGCCAAGGGCGGCAGCCGGGAGGACCGACCCCACGCCCAAGGCCAGGGGTGAAGTTCAAGGAGCCATGCCTGCGCGGGCGCAGGAGGGCCTAGAGGAGCTATCCCACGTTGAAGGTCAGGAAGGGTGACAGTGAGGAGAAACCCCTCGTTCAAGATAAGGAGCAATGGCTGTGCTTGCTGGAGCAGCTGTGAAGAGATACCCCACGCCCAAGGTAAGAGAAACCCAAGTTAGATGGTAGGTGTTGCAAGAGGGCATCAGAGGGCAAACAGACTGAAACCATACTCACAGAAAACTAGTCAATCTAATCACACTAGGACCACAGCCTTGTCTAACTGAATGAAACGAAGCCATGCCCGTGGGGCAACCCAGGATGGGCGGGTCATGGTGGAGAGATCTTACAGGGTGTGGTCTGCTGGAGAAGGGAATGGCAAACCATTTCAATATTCTTGTCTTGAGAACCCTGTGAACAGTATGAAAAGGCAATATGGTATGATAATGAAAGAGAAACTCCCCAGGTCAGTAGGGGCCCAATATGCTACTGGAGATCAGTGGAGAAATAACTCCAGAAAGAATTAAGGGTTGGAACCAAAGCAAAAAGAATACCCAGCTGTGGATGTGACTGGTGATAGAAACAAGGTCCAGTGCTGTAAAGAGCAATATTGCATAGGAACCTGGAATGTCAGGTCCATGATTCAAGGCAAATTGGAAGTGGTCAAACAAGAGATGGCAAAAGTGAATGTCGACATTCTAGGAATCAGCGAATTAAAATGGACTGGAATGGGTGAATTTAACTCAGATGACCATTATATCTACTACTGCAGGCAGAATCCCTCAGAAGACATGGAGTGGCCATCATGGTCAACAAAAGAGTCCAAAATGCAGTACATGGATGCAATCTCAAAAACAACCGAAGGATCTCTGTTCGTTTCCAAGGCAAAACATTCAATATAACAGTAATCCAAGTCTATGCCCCAACCAGTAATGCTGAAGAAGCTGAAGTATAACAGTTCTATGAAGACCTACAAGACCTTTTAGAACTAATGCTCAAAAAAGATGTCCTTTTCATTATAGGGGACTGGAATGCAAAAGTAGGAAGTCAAGAAACACCTGGAGTAACAGGCAAATTTGGCCTTGGAATACAGAATGAAGCAGGGCAAAGACTAGGAGAGTTTTGCCAAGAAAATGCATTAGTCATAAAAAACATCCTCTTCCAACAACACAAGAGAAGACTCTATACATGGACATCACCAGATAGTCAACACTGAAATCAGTTTGATTATACTCTTTGCAGCCAAAGAAGGAGAAGCTCTATACAGTCAGCAAAAACAAGACCAGGAGCTGACTGTGGCTCAGACCATGAACTCCTTATTGCCAAATTCAGACTGAAATTGAAGAAAGTAGGGAAAACTACTAGACCATTCAGGTATGACCTAAATCAAATCCCTTATGATTATACAGTGGAAGTGAGAAATAGATTTAAGGGCCTAGATCTGATAGATAGAGTGCCTGATGAACTATGGAATGAGGTTCGTGACATTGTACAGGAGACAGGGACCAAGACCATCCACATGGAAAAGAAATGAAAAAAAGCAAAATGGCTGTCTGGGGAGGCCTTACAAATAGCTGTGAAAAGAAGAGAAGTGAAAAGAAAAGGAGAAAAGGAAAGATATAAACATCTGAATGCAGAGTTCCAAAGAATAGCAAGAAGAGATAAGAAAGCCTTCTTCAGCGATCAATGCAAAGAAATAGAGGAAAACAACAGAATGGGAAAGACTAGGGATCTCTTCAAGAAAATCAGAGATACCAAAGGAACATTTCATGCAAAGATGGGCTCGATAAAGGACATAAATGGTATGGACCTAACAGAAGCAGAAGATATTAAGAAGAGGTGGCAAGAATACACAGAAGAACTGTACAAAAAAGAGCTTCACGACCCAGATAATCATGATGATTTGATCACTGACCTAGAGCCAGACATCCTGGAATGTGAAGTCAAGTGGGCCTTAGAAAGCATCACTACGAACAAAGCTAGTGGAGGTGATGGAATTCCAGTGGAGCTATTCCAAATCCTGAAAGATGATGCTGTGAAAGTGCTGCACTTAATATGCCAGCAAATTTGGAAAACTCAGCAGTGGCCACAGGACTGGAAAAGGTCAGTTTTCATCCCAATCCCAAAGAAAGGCAATGCCAAAGAATGCTCAAACTATCGCACAATTGCACTCATCTCACACGCTAGTAAAGTAATGCTCAAAATTCTCCAAGCCAGGCTTCAGCAATATGTGAACCGTGAACTTCCTGATGTGCAAGCTAGTTTTAGAAAAGGCAGAGGAACCAGAGATCAAAGTGCCAACATTCACTGGATCATGGAAAAAGCAAGAGAGTTCCAGAAAAACATCTATTTCTGCTTTATTGACTATGCCAAAGCCTTTGACTGTGTGGATCACAATAAAGTGTGGAAAATTCTGAAAGAGATGGGAATACCAGACCACCTGATCTGCCTCTTGAGAAATGTGTATGCAGGTCAGGAAGCAACAGTTAGAACTGGTCATGGAACAACAGACTGGTTCCAAATAGGAAAAGGAGTACGTCAAGGCTGTATACTGTCACCCTGTTTATTTAACTTATATGCAGAGCACATCATAAGAAATGCTGGGCTGGAAGAAACACAAGTTGGAATCAAGATTGCCGGGAGAAATATCAATAACCTCAGATGTGCAGATGACACCACCCTTATGGCAGAAAGTGAAGACGAACTAAAGAGCCTCTTGATGAAAGTGAAAGTGGAGAGTGAAAAATTTGGCTTAAAGCTCAACATTAAGAAAATGAAGATCATGGCATCCAGTCCCATCACTTCATGGGAAATAGATGGGGAAACAGTGGAAACAGTTGCTGACTTTATTTTGGGGGGCTCCAAAATCACTACAGATGGTGACTGCAGCCATGAAATTAAAAGACGCTTGCTCCTTGGAAGGAAGGTTAAGACTAACCTAGATAGCATATTCAAAAGCAGAGACGTTATTTTGCCAACAAAGGTTCGTCTAGTCAAGGCTATGGTTTTTCCTGTGGTCATGTATGGATGTGAGAGCTGGACTGTGAAGAAGCCTGAGCACCAAAGAATTGATGCTTTTGAGCTGTGGTGTTGGAGAAGACTCTTGAGAGTCCCTTGGACTGCAAGGAGATCCAACCAGTCCATTCTGAAGGAGATCAGCCCTGGGATTTCTTTGGAAGGAATGATGCTAAAGCTGAAACTCCAGTACTTTGACCACTTCATGCGAAGAGTTGACTCATTGGAGAAGACTCTGATGCTGGGAGGGATTGAGGGCAGGAGGAGAAGGAGACGACAGAGGATGAGATGGCTGGATGGCATCACTGACTCGATGGATGTGAGTCTCAGTGACCTCCGGGAGTTGGTGATGGACAGGGAGGCCTGGCGTGCTGCAGTTCACGGGGTCGCAAAGAGTCGGACACGACTGAGCGACTGATCTGATCTGATCTAGCAGTTCAATATAACTAAGGGGAAAAAAAAATGAAAAGCAGGCAATGTTTTTTAGGGTGGAGATGTGTAAGTTGCATTATCTCTCAGCTCCCATACTGGAAAAGGGAAATAATTAGATGCTATCCATGTGCCTTCCTTATTATAGAAGTAGTAAATGAAGCCTTGTGAAAAAGGAAAGGAACAAAAAGAAAGGTAGTGAAGATGAGAGTCTCTGGAAAACTCATTAAATGGAAAAAGAATCAGAAATTTGGAAGAGAAAAATAAAACCCTATGAAAATTCTATTAGGATTATTTTATTAAATCTAGAGAAATACTTAATTTTCTGCATACCACAAACATCATCTTCAAAAAACCCCACATAATTATAGAGCAGACTATTTCTTCTTACTTTTTAATAACAGCTTAATTGAGATATAATTCACATACCATAAAATTCATAAAATTCAATGGTATTTTAGTATGTAAAACCATCATCACTATTGAATTTTAGAACATTTTCATCATGCTCAAAAGAAATCCTATATCTGTTAGCAGTCACTGCCCACCCACCTCCTTCCCATCTTCAGCCCTTAATCTACTTTCTATGTCTATGAATTTGCCTACTGTAGATGCTTTATATTAATGATATCTGGGTTTAGTTTGGGGCTCTCATTTTTATTTCACTATTCTATATGTCTAAGTACAGTAATACACTATCTTGCTTACTGTAGCTTTATAGTAAGTTTTGAAATCAGGAAACATGAGTCCTCTTAATTTTAGTATTTTAAAAAAAATATTTTGGATATTCTGGGTCTCTTGCATTTGCATATGAATATTAGGCTCAGCCTCTCAATATCTTCAGAAAAGTCACTTGGGATTTTGATAGAGATTGTACAGCATCTGTAGATCAATTTTTTTCCAATTTGTGAAAAAGAGATGTCTTTTTCGTTTAGGTTTTATTTAATTTCTCTCAAAAACATTTTGTAGTTTTAAGTGTACATGACTTGCACCTCTTTGGTCAATTTTATTCCTAGGCATTTTATTCTTTGTGATTCCATCATAAATGAAATTTTTTCTTTAATCTCATTTTCAGATTGTTCATTAGCAGTGCATAGAAATACAATGCATTTTTTGATATTGACCTTGTATCTCTCAGGATTTATAACTTCTAGTATTTTATTGTGAATTTCTTAAAAATTTCTCTATAAAAGAATTACAAATAGCTTTACTTTTTCCTTTCCACTCTGGATGCATTTTTTTCTTGCCTAATTGCTGCAGCTAGTGGCTTAGTACAATGATGAATAAAAAGTGAACAACATTATCTTGTTCCTAATTGTAGGGAAAATTTCAGTCTTTTATACCATGTTAGGTCAGTGTTTCATAGGTGACCTTAATCAAGTTGAAGAAGTCCCCTTCTATTGCTGATATGTTGATTGACTTTCATCTTAAAAGAGTGTCAAATTTCCCATGTGCACTTGTGAAAAATGTGTTTTACTGTTGTTGAAGGGAAATTTAGATGCTTATTAGATCTTGTTGATTTGTAATTTGTACCTTGTTGATCTTCTACCTAGATACACTATTATTGAAAGTGAAGTACTACAGTCTCTTATGACTATAGCTGAATTGTCTATCTCTCACTTCTGTCAGTTTTTGCTTTATGTATTTTGAGGCTCCATCATTGCTGCTGCTGCTGCTGCTTAGTCACTTCAGTCATGTCCGACTCTGTGTGACCCCATAGACGGCAGCCCATCAGGCTCCACCGTCCCTGGGATTCTCCAGGCAAGAACACTGGAGTGGGTTGCCATTTCCTTCTCCAATTCATGAAAGTGAAAAGTGAAAATGAAGTTGCTCAGTCGTGTCCAACTCTTAGCAACTCCATAGACTGCAGCCTTCCAGGCTCCTCCGTCCATGGGATTTTCCAGGCAAGAGTACTGGAGTGGGGTGCTGTCACCTTCTCTGCCTCCATTATTAGGTGCATCTTATTTAAAACTTGTTTTATTTCCTTGATAGATTGAACTTATTATTATAAATTATCTTTTAAATCTAGAATAACAATTTTGTCATAAATTTCTTTTTGTCTGATACTAGTTTAACCACTCCACATCTGTCACTATTTGCATGGCATATACTTTTCCTTTCTTTTACTTTCACCCTATTTGTGTCTTTGAATCTAAAATGAGTCTCTTTAAAGAGTGTCTTTGAAGCTAAAATGTATAGTTATACAATAATTTTTGCATCTCATCAAGCTCTATATTTTAAATATGTTTGGCATTTTTACATGTGTTGTATTTTTTCTTCCTCCTCTGTTTCTCCATTACTGTCCCCTTTTGCATTAAATATATGCTTATACCAATTGATTCCCTTGCCAATACCTTTCCTCTATATGTTTTATTTAGTTTATTATTAGTTGCCCTTGATGCTGGGAAAGACCCTGATGCTGAGAAAGATTGAGGGCAGGAGGAGAAGGGAACGACAGAGGATGAGATGGTTGGATGGCATCACCAACTTGATGGACATGAGTTTGAGCAAGCTCCGGGAATTGGTGACAGGCAGGGAAACCTGGTGTGCTGTAGTCCATGGGGTTGTAAAGAGCTGGACATGACTGAGCAACTGAACTGAACTGCTCTTGAGATTATAATTACCATCTTCACTTAAAACAATCAGTTCAGATTATTACTAATTTAATTTCAATAGGATACAAAAAATTTGCTCCACTGTTGCCGAGGTCCAGCCCCAGCTGATCCAGGGAATTCGAAGCGGGGACGGCGTTGGCGAGGAACAGGATACAATAGCTTCAATTAGATATTAATTAGAGATATAAAGAATAATAGAATGAGGATAGCTCAGCAGGAAAATTCAGTGGAGAAAAGAGGCTGAGTAGCTTGGTTTTCTTGCCTGGAGAATCCCGGGGACCGGGGAGCCTGGTGGGCTGTTGTCTCTGGGGTCACACAGAGTCAGACACGACTGAAGTGACTTAGCAGTAGCAGCAGCAGCTTGGTTTACATGGGAAACCAATAAAACTTCAAGACAAGAAGTTTGCACCTCTTACGTAGGCCGCAGGCGTCCTTCTGTTCTCCCGAAGGAGAGGAGACACTGAGGCCTTCCCGGTCGGATCTTAGAAGCCCAGGCATAATTAGTAAGCTTGGTGGGCTCAGTGTTCCAGATGGAGACTCAGCCAGAGTTTGAGAGAGAGAGTGACATGGGGAGACCAGTCTTTCGAGGAACTGATCCCAATTCTTTATTTTTCATGGTCTACTTTTATACACTGAGATGTTATACAAAAGTCACACGGGGTCAGCAGTCCTAACTTTTATCAAAGTCAGGTGCTTCATACAAGTGTATACAGAGGTCTTAGGGGTGTTACATCATTTTCTGGACAGGGGGGCCTGCTGACAATTTATGATCCTCTTCTTGTGACAGCAGTCAACACTTATTTTCTCAGAGGTAATTATTCTTAAAACAGACGCCACCTAAATAAAGTTACATTCCTATAGGGTGAGGGTGTGCTGCTGCTCCTGCTAAGTCGCTTCAATCGTGTTCAACTCTGTGCGACCCCATAGACAGAAGCTCACCAGGCTCCCCCCGTCCCTGGGATTCTCCAGGCAAGAATACTGGAGTGGGTTGCCATTTCCTTCTCCAATGCATGAAAGTGAAAAGTGAAAGTGAGGTGGCTCAGTCATGTCCGACTCTTAGCGACCCCATGGACTGGAGCCTACCAGGATCCTCAGTCCATGGGATTTTCCAGGCAAAAGTACTGGGGTGGGGTGCCATTGCCTTCCCCGGGGTGAGGGTGTAGTGGGTTTTAATTAAGGAACGAATTTACTTAGCCTAAGCAAGAGAGTTCCAGAAAAACATCTATTTCTGCTTGATTGACTATACCAAAGCCTTTGACTGTGTAGATCACAATAAACTGTGGAAAATTCTGAAAGAGATGGGAATACCAGACCACCTGATCTGCCTCCTGAGAAATCTGTATGCAGGTCAGGAAGCAACAGTTAGAACTGGACATGGAACAACAGACTGGTTCCAAATAGGAAAAGGAGTACGTCAAGGCTATATATTGTCACCATGTTTATTTAACTTATATGCAGAGTATATCATGAGAAATGTTGGACTGGAAGAAACACAAGTTGGAATCAAGATTGCTGGGAGAAATAGCAATAACCTCAGATATGCAGATGACACCACCCTTATGGCAGAAAGTGAAGAGGAACTAAAAAGCCTCTTGATGAAAGTGAAAGTGGAGAGTGAAAAGGTTGGCTTAAAGCTCAACATTCAGAAAACGAAGATCATGGCATCTGGTCCCATCACTACATGGGAAATAGACGGAGAAACAGTGGAAACAGTGTCAGACTTTCTTTTCTGGGCTCCAAAATCACTGCAGATGGTGACTGCAGCCATGAAATTAAAAGACGCTTCCTCCTTGGAAGGAAAGTTATGACCAACCTAGATAGCATATTCAAAAGCAGAGACATCACTTTGCCAACAAAGGTTCGCCTAGTCAAGGCTATGGTCTTTCCTGTGGTCATGTATGGATGTGAGAGCTGGACTGTGAAGAAGGCTGAGCGCTGAAGAATTGATGCTTTTGAACTGTGGTGTTGGAGAAGACTCTTGAGAGTCCCTTGGACTGCAAGGAGATCCAACCGGTCCATTCTGAAGGAGATCAGCCCTGGGATTTCTTTGGAAGGAATGATGCTAAAGCTGAAACTCCAGTATTTTGGCCACCTCATGCGAAGAGTTGACTCATTGGAGAAGACTCCGATGCTGGGAGGGATTGGGGGCAGGAGGAGAAGGGGACGACAGAGGATGAGATGGCTGGATGGCATCACTGACTCGATGAATGTTAGTCTGAGTGACTTCCGGGAGTTGGTGATGGACAGGGAGGCCTGGCGTGGTGCAGTTCATGGGGTCGCAAAGAGTCGGACACGACTGAGCAACTGATCTGATCTGATCTGATCTGATCTGAAGGTCTAATGTGATTAATATCAAAGGTTAATACTTATTTCTTCTATATATTCATTAATGTGTGTAAGGGCAGGGGATGTGGAGACTTAGCAGCAAACATTGGCTCAACAAATGAAAAACCCTTCACCAATACAATTTCTAATCAGCCCATTATACTTATACTAATAGTTTTCTAACTTCTCTAAAGAACCTGTTTTTAGAAAATTTAAAGCATCTCGTGCCTCTCACGGTTGGGAGGCTGTGAGCAATCACATGTGGCCGGACAAGCCTGTTAGGCAGGCTGGAGAACCTTCAGAGGAGTTTGTAGGTTAAAACACTCCTGTCACGCCCAGGAATTTTTATTAACTGGAGCTCTAAGTTAACTCCTTCTCTGAAAGAGGTGGTGGGGGACAGCGCCCTGTAAAGTCAGAGGTGTAGGTGAGAGCACAAAGTAGAAAAGTAGGCAGGCTCTGGTTATGGGGGTAGATGCTCGAGGATTTCCAGGGGGACTCCTGAGGCTAAATCCTGCCTTTGTGTATGTCGAGCCTCATTCCTCATGACCTTTGCCATGGGTGGAGGTCCTCATGCTGGCCCCCAACACACTATATCACCCTCTTCCTTTGTCCTTTGTTATACAATTTACGTATTTATAGATTATAAGACTATCAATGCATTTTTACAATTTTTTTATTATTGCTTTTTATTTAAGAGTACAGAAAAGACAAAAACAACAATTATGCTGTTTTACAATGATCTCTTGTCTTCCCATGGCTTCAAGTTACTGTACATCATTCATTCATTTCAGTCTAATGATTATTTTTAATATGTTTTGTAGAGCAAGTATATTAGTGATGAATTCTCTCCATTTTTATTTCTCTGGGAATATGCTAATATCTCCATTTTTGAAGGATAGTTTTATTTAATAGAGAAGGCAATGGCAACCCACTCCAGTACTCTTGCCTGGAAAATCCCATGGAGGGAGGAGCCTGGTAGGCTGCAGTCCCTGGGGTCGCTAAGAGTTGGACAGGACTGAGCTACTTAAGTTTCACTTTTCACTTTCATGCATTGGAAAAGGAAATGGCAACCCACTCCAGTGTTCTTGCCTGGAGAATCCCAGAGACGACAGAGCCTGGTGGGCTGCTGTCTATGGGGTCTCACAGAGTCAGACACAACTGAAGCGACTTAGCAGCAGCAGCAGCAGTTTTATTTAATATTGAGTTTTTGGTTGACAAAGTATATCAAATATGTCATCTTCCTACTTTCTGTCCTTCATGATTTCTGATGAGATATCAGTTTAAATGTTGAAGATCTCTTACTCATGATAGGTTGCTTTTCCCTTGCTGACTTCAAGATTCTCTTTGTTTTGTCTCTTAACAGCTTAACTATGATGTATCTAGGTATGCATCTCTTTGAATTTACTGTGTTTGAAATTAATTGAACTTTTTGAAAGTTCAGAATAATGTTTTTCATCAAATTTGGGACATTTGGGGCCACTTTTTCAAAAAAATGTTCTTTATTCCTTTATTCTCTCCTTTCTTCTGGGACTCTTAATACATGTTTGCTGGTATGCTTGATGGTATCCCAGCCTCTGAAGCTCTGTTGATTATTCTTTATTGATGATTTTTTTTCTTATTACTCATATTGGATAAGCTCTATTGACTTAATTCACTGGTTCTTTTGTCTGGTCACTCAAGTATGCTGTTGTTCTCCATTAATGAATTTTTATTTTTTAAAAAAATTTTAGATTAGGAATGTATTTTTATTGATGTATGCTTGATCTACAATATGTTCATTTCTTATGAAAAACAAAGTGACTCATTTATACATATATGCATATTCTTATCAATTATGGTTTATTATAGGATACCAAATATAGTCCCTTATGCTATACAGTATAAACTTGTTTATCTTTTTTGTATATGGTAGTTTGTATCTGCTAATCCCAAACTCCTAATTTATCTCTCCCCCACCCTTTGATGACCATAAGTTTTTTTTTTTTTCTCTATGTCTGTGAGTCCGTTTCTATTTCATAAATGAGTACATTTGTGTCATATTTTAGTTTCCACATGTAAGTGATACCTTATGGTATTTGTCTTTCTCTTTCTGACTTACTTCACTTTGTATGATAATCTCTAAGTCCATCAATGTTGCTGCAAATGGCTTTATTTAATTTCCTTCTTATGGCTGAGTTGTATTCCATTGTGTATGTATACCGTATCTTCCTTATCCATTCATTTGTCAATGGACCTTTAGGTTGCTTGCATGTCTTGACTATTGTAAATAGTGCTGCTAAAGGAACACTGGAGTGCATGTATCCTTTCAAATAGAGTTTTCTCTGGATATATACCCCAGAGTAGGATTACAGAGTCATATTACCACTCTGTATTTAGTTTTTTAAAGGAACCTTCATACTGTTCTCCATAGTGGCTTCACCAATTTACATTCCCCCCAGTAGTATGGGAGGGTTCCCTTTTCTACACATCCTCTCCAGCATTTGTTATTTGTAGAATGTTTGGTGAGAGTGTGAGGTGGTGCCTCATTGTATTTTTGATTTGTATTTCTCTAATTAATTTTTAATTTTAATTAATAACTTTTCAATTTCAATATTTCTTTTTGTGTGTGTGTGTTTCACATTGCCTCTTTGTTCAGGTCTTAATTCAAAATTAGCTGTCCAAAATGATTTGGCATTTATGGAATAAACAAATTTAAGTTTATGCAGCAGCCTTCTTTTCCTCTGAGGTGGGTTTCTTTTCTGTGGGCTTCTTTTCAGCTGCTGGTTTCTTGGTCCCTGCAGCCTTTTTTCCCACCACAGGCTTCTTCAGCTTCTTATCCCCAACAGCCTTCTTTTCTTTGTTTCCCACCACAGGCTTCTTGCCCTGAATCCCCTTCTCATCTGATTTGGCTTCTAGTGCTGCTGCTGCCTTATCCATGCAGATTTTGTGGTTCTTGGCCTGTCAAGGAATGATGTTCCGGCACATAGTCTTTGGGTATGGGTTAAGCTTCAATGTGATTCTCAGGTTTTTCAGTGGATTCTTCTTGAGGACTCTGCAATGAATCCTTGCGTGGTGCTCGGAGTGCTCTTTAGATTTCTGAGCTTTTCAAGATTCTGCTAAGGTCTGTATTGAGCATCTTGTGCATGGGGAGGTTGTAGTTACTCTTGAGGGAGGCTGCTTTACGACAAGTGCCATACAGCTCATCTAACTTTCAGAAAGCACTTTCAGTCCAAATGCAGAAATGTCCCACATGACCACTAGAAGCAAGTTTCAAAATGTTCAGCTTGCTTACATTCAGATCAGATCAGATCAGATCAGTCGCTCAGTTGTGTCCGACTCTTTGTGACCCCATGAACTGCAGCACGCCAGGCCTCCCTGTCCATTACCAACTCCCGGAGGTCACTCAGACTCATATTCATCGAGTCAGTGATGCCATCCAGCCATCTCATCCTCTGTTGTCCCCTTCTCCTCCTGCCCCCAATCCCTCCCAGCATCAGAGTCTTCTCCAATGAGTCAACTCTTCGCATGAGGTGGCCAAAATACTGGAGTTTCAGCTTTAGCATCATTCCTTCCAAAGAAATCACAGGGTTGATCTCCTTCAGAACGGACTGGTTGGATCTCCTTGCAGTCCAAGGGACTCTCAAGAGTCTTCTCCAACACCACAGTTCAAAAGCATCAATTCTTCAGTGCTCAGCCTTCTTCACAGTCCACCTCTCACATCCATACATGGCCACAGGAAAGATCATAGCCTTGACTAGACGAACCTTTGTTGGCAAAGTGATGTCTCTGCTTTTGAATATGCTATCTAGGTTGGTCATAACTTTCCTTCCAAGGAGTAAGCGTCTTTAAATTTCATGGTTGCAGTCACGATCTGTAGTGATTTTGGAGCCCAGAAAAAGAAAGTCTGACACTGTTTCCACTGTTTCTCCATCTATTTCCCATGTAGTGATGGGACCAGATGCCATGATCTTCGTTTTCTGAATGTTGAGCTTTAAGCCAACCTTTTCACTCTCCACTTTCACTTTCATCAAGAGGCTTTTTAGTTCCTCTTCACTTTCTGCCATAAGGGTGGTGTCATCCTTATTGATATTTCTCCCAGCAATCTTGATTCCAACTTGTGTTTCTTCCAGTCCAGCATTTCTCATGATGTACTCTGCATATAAGTTAAATAAACATGGTGACAATATATAGCCTTGACGTACTCCTTTTCCTATTTGGAACCAGTCTGTTGTTCCATGTTCAGTTCTAACTGTTGCTTCCTGACCTGCATACAGATTTCTCAGGAGGCAGATCAGGTGGTCTGGTATTCCCATCTCTTTCAGAATTTTCCACAGTTTATTGTGATCTACACAGTCAAAGGCTTTGGCATAGTCAATAAAGCAGAAATAGATGTTTTTCTGGAACTCTCTTGCTTTTTCCATGATCCAGCAGATGTTGGCAATTTGATCTCTGGTTCCTCTGCCTTTTCTAAAACCAGCTTGCACATCAGGAAATTCACGGTTCACATATTGCTGAAGCCTGGCTTGGAGAATTTTGAGCATTACTTTACTAGCATGTGAGATGAGTGCAATTGTGCAGTAGTTTGAGCACTCTTTGGCATTGCCTTTCTTTGGGATTGGGATGAAAACTGACCTTTTCCAATCTTGTGGCCACTGCTGAGTTTTCCAAATTTGCTGGCATATTGAGTGCAGCACTTTCACAGCATCATCTTTCAGGATTTGGAATAGCTCAACTGGAATTCCATCACCTCCACTAGCTTTGTTCGTAGTGATGCTTTCTAAGGCCCACTTGACTTCACATTCCAGGATGTCTGGCTCTAGGTCAGTGATCACACCATCATGATTATCTGGGTCGTGAAGGTAAGATGGTAGGTCTTGCTTACATTAAGCAGAGTAATTCCAGGGATGTTTCTGAAGGCCTTGATGATACCATTGTCCTCATTATAGATGATGCAGAGTCTTCTGTGCTGGATACAGCAATAGTTTTTCCCTTTGCTAGCTCTCATTTGCTGACAGTCATAGACCTTTTTGATATCATTCTAGGCCTTAAGTTTCTTCAGAAGCAAAACAGCCTCCTTGGGCTTCTTGTAGCCTTCAACTTTATCTTCCATCACCAAAGGGAGTTCAGGAACTTCTTCTATACGATGACCTTTAGACATGACCACCACTGGTAAGGCTGAGGTAGCCAGTGCAGTGCAGATGGCATATCGCTTCTGCATTGTATTCACTCTGCAGTGCCAACGTTGCCAGGTCTCGGCTGGTGCAAACATGCAGCCCCCACAACACATATTTCCAAAACCACCCTGGCCAGAATGGTGAGTCCCACCACCTTGAACCCTGGGAATTCGAGCCACAGCTCTGCTGCTACCCCAAGACTCAACACTGGTTTGATGATCTGCTAATTCACTAACAGCATAGGGCTGTCTGTTGTTTTTGTGCAAGTTGGTGTGAACAAATTTAACAGTATCTAGTCGAATGCGAGCCTTGAACACAGCAGGCAAAGTGACATTTTTGCCAGATGACTCCCCCTTTCGGAGTACACTGTTATCAGTGGACAAGCACAGGCCATGGCAGGGAAAGGAGAAGGTCAGGCTCCTCTCAACCAGGTGGCTCCCACAGGAAAAGCCAGTTTCAATATTTCTATTTGGTACTTTTTAAAAAATAATTTCTATCTCTTTAATAATAGTCTATTTGGTTACATATGATTCTCACGCCTTATCCTTTAATGCATTAGACATGATTTTCTTTGATTTTTTGAATATATGTAAAGTACCTGATTTAAAAATCTTTAAGTCCAATGTCTGGACTTTTCCAGAGATAATTTCTATTAACTGCATTTTTCCCCTCATGCATGGGCCACATTTTCCCATTTCTTTGCAGGTTTTACACTTTTTTTTTTTTTTTTTTTTGAAAATGAATATTTTAAGTTCTATAATGTGGCAACTCTGGAAAAGATTTCCTCTTCTTCCTGATCCTTTTTGCTCTGTTTTTTGTTTTATTGCTGCTGCTGTTTATTTTATTAGTGACTTTCCTGGTCTGATACTCTAAACTTAATATGCTTTTCATGTATGGTTACTGATATTTCTTTTCAGTGAGTTCATAGTCAGCTAATTATTAAATAAATTTCCTTAGATCATGAAAGTGACAAGTGTCCCAGCCTTGACTAAGGGCCTCTGTATGTGATAGGACATGCCTTTTAAGGATCTGGCAGGAAATTTATAACTCTGTTTTAGGTTTCATGATTTGCTTCTACAAAACTTCAAGGTCAGTTAAAGGTGATAGATTAGAACTTCTATGGTCTTTCCTGGGCATGCGAGCTTCTGAACTCCCAGGAATATATCAGGGCTTTTCAAAGTACTCTTTGGGGATCTCCATCTGCATTTTTCTCTATAATTTGTCAGTCTATTAGTCAAAACTGGTGCTACCAACACAGACAGCTGAACTGCTAAGCAATTACATCAGATCAGTCACTCATTCATGTCCGACTCTTTGCGACCCCATGAATCCCAGCACACCAGGCCTCCCTGTCCATCACCAACTCCCAGAGTTAGCTGAGACTCATGTCCATTGAGTCAGTGATGCCATCCAGACATCTCATCCTCTGTCGTCCCCTTCTCCTCTTGCCCCCCTCCCTCCCAGCATCAGAGTCTTTTCCAATGAGTCAATTCTTCGCATGAGGTGGCCAAAGTACTGGAGTTTCAGCTTCAGCATCATTCCTTCCAAAGAAATCCCAGGGCTGATCTCCTTCAGAATGCACTGGTTGGATCTCCTTGCAGTCCAAGGGACTCTCAAGAGTCTTCTCCAACACCATACTTCAAAAGCATCAATTCTTTGGTGCTCAGCCTTCTTCACAGTCCAACTCTCACATCCATACGTGACCACAGGAAAACCATAGCCTTGACTAGATGGACCTTTTTTGACAAAATAATGTCTCAGCTTTTGAATATGCTATCTTGGTTGGTCATAATTTTCCTTCCAAGGAGGAAGCGTCTTTTAATTTCATGGCTGCAGTCACCATCTGCAGTGATTTGGGGGCTCAGAAAAATAAAGTCTGACACTGTTTTCACTATTTCTCCATCTATTTCCCATGAAGTGATGGGACCAGATGCCTTGATCTTCATTTTCTGAATGTTGAGCTTTAAGCCAACTTTTTCACTCTCCACTTTGACTTTCATCAAGAGGCTTTTAGTTCCTCTTCACTTTCTGCCGTAAGGGTGGTGTCATCTGCATATCTGGAGAAGGCAATGGCACCCCACTCCAGTACTTTTGCCTAGAAAATCCAAGGGATGGAGGAGCCTGGTAGGCTGTAGTTCATGGGGTCGCTAGAGTCAGACATGACTCAGTGACTTCACTTTCACTTTTCACATTCATGCATTGGAGAAGGAAATGGCAACCCACTCCAGTATTCTTGCCTGGAGAATCCCAGGAACGGGAAGCCTGGTTGGCTGCCGTCTATGGGGTCGCACAGAGTCGGACATGACTGAAGCGACGCAGCAGCAGCAGCAGCATCTGCATATCTGAGCTTATTGATATTTCTCCTGGCAATCTTGATTCCAACTTGTGTTTCTTCCAGTCCATCGTTTCTCATGATGTACTCTGCATATAAGTTAAATAAACAGGGTGACAGTATACAGCCTTGACATACTCCTTTTCCTATTTGGAACCAGTCTGTTGTTCCATGTTCAGTTCTAACTGTTGCTTCCTGACCTGCATACAAATTTCTCAAGAGGCAGATCAGGTGGTCTGGTATTCCCATCTCTTTCAGAATTTTCCACACTTTATTTTGGTCCACACCAAAATGTGATCCACATTTGTGATCCACACAGTCAAAGGCTTTGGCATAGTCAATAAAGCAGAAATAGATGTTTTTCTGGAACTCTCTTGCTTTTTCCACGATCCAGCGGATGTTGGCAATTTGATCTCTGGTTCCTCTGCCTTTTCTAAAACCAGCTTGCACATCAGGAAGTTCACGGTTCACATATTGCTGAAGCCTGGCTTGGAGAATTTTGAGCATTATTTTACTAGCATGTGAGATGAGTGCAATTGTGCGGTAGTTTGAGCATTCTTTGGCATTGCCCTTCTTTGGGATTGGAATGAAAACTGACCTTTTCCAGTCCTGTGGCCACTGCTGAGTTTTCCAAATTTGCTGGCATATTAAGTGCAGCACTTTCACAGCATCATCTTTCAGGATTTGGAATAGCTCCACTGGAATTCCATCACCTCCACTAGCTTTGTTCGTAGTGATGCTTTCTAAGGCCCACTTGACTTCACATTCCAGGATGTCTGGCTCTAGGTCAGTGATCACATCATCATGATTATCTGGGTCATGAAGATCTTTTTTGTACAGTTCTTCTGTGTATTCTTGCCACCTCTTCTTAATATCTTCTGCTTCTGTTAGGTCCATACTGTTTCTGTCCTTTATCAAGCCCATCTTTGCATGAAATGTTCCTTTGCTATCTCTGATTTTCTTGAAGAGATCTCTAGTCTTTCCCATTCTGTTGTTTTCCTCTATTTCTTTGCATTGATTGCTGAAGAAGGTTTCTTATCTCTTCTTGCTCTTCTTTGGAACTCTGCATTCAGATGTTTATATCTTTCCTTTTCTCCTTTGCTTTTTGCTTCTCTTCTTTTCACGGCTATTTGTAAGGCCTCCCTAGACAGCCATTTTGCTTTTCTGTACTTCTTTTCCATGGGGATGGTCTTGATCCCTGTCTCCTGTACAATGTCACAAACCTCATTCCATAGTTCATCAGGCACTCTATCTATCAGATCTAGGCCCTTAAATCTATTTCTCACTTCCACTGTATAATCATAAGGGATTTGATTTAGGTCATACCTGAATGGTCTAGTGGTTTTCCCTACTTTCTTCAATTTCAGTTTGAATTTGGCAATAAGGATTCATGGTGTGAGCCACAGTCAGCTCCTGGTCTTGTTTTGCTGACTGTATAGAGCTTCTCCATCTTTGGCTGCAAAGAGTATAATCAATCTCATTTCAGTGTTGACCATCTGGTGATGTCCATGTATAGAGTCTTCTCCTGTATTGTTGGAAGAAGGTGTTTGCTATGACCAGTGCATTTTCTTTACAAAACTCTATTAGTCTTTGCCCTGCTTCATTCTGTATTCCAAGGCCAAATTTGCCTGTTACTCCAGGTGTTTCTTGACTTCCTACTTTTGCATTCCAGTCCCCTATAATGAAAAGGACATCTTTTGGGGGTGTTAGTTCTAAAAGGTCTTGTAGGTCTTCATAAAACCATTCAACTTAAGCGTCTTCAGCGTTACTGTTTGGGGCATAGACTTGGATTACTGTGATATTGCACGGTTTGCCTTGGAAACAAACAGAGATCCTTCTGTCGTTTTTGAGATTGCATCCAAGTACTGCATTTTGGACTCTTTTGTTGACCATGATGGCCACTCCATTTCTTCTGAGGGATTCCTGCCCGCAGTAGTAGATATAATGGTCATCTGAGTTAAATTTACCCATTCCAATCCATTTCAGTTCGCTGATTCCTAGAATGTCGACATTCACTCTTGCCATCTCTTGTTTGACCACTTCCAATTTGCCTTGATTCATGGACCTGACATTCCAGGTGATGGATGTGAGTCTGAGGACCTCCAGGAGTTGGTGATGGACAGGGAGGCCTGGCGTGCTACGATTTATAGGGTCGCAAAGAGTCGGACACAACTGAATGACTGATCTGATCTGATGCAATATTGCTCTTTACAGCACTGGACCTTTCTTCTATGACCAGTCACATCCACAGCTGGGTATTCTTTTTGCTTTGGCTCCATCCCTTCATTCTTTCTGGAGGTATTTCTCCACTGATCTCCAGTAGCATATTGGGCCCCTACTGACCTGAGGAGTTCGTCTTTCAGTATCCTATCATTTTGCCTTTTCATACTGTTTATGGGGTTCTCAAGGCAAGAATACTGAAGTGGTTTGCCATTCCCTCTCCAGTGGACCACATTCTGTCAGATCTCTCCACCATGACCCACCCATCTTGGGTTGCCCTACGGGCATGGCTTAGTTTCATTGAGTTAGACAAGGCTGTGGTCCTAGTGTGATTAGATTGACTAATTTTCTGTGAGTATGGTTTCAGTGTGTTTGCCCTCTGATGCCCTCTTGCAACACCTACCGTCTTACTTGGGTTTCTCTTACCTTGGGCGTGGGGTATCTCTTCCTGGCTGCTCCAGCAAAGCACAGCCATTGCTCCTTACCTTGGAGTAAGCAATTACCACTGATTATTTTTTAAAAAACATCCTTGAGATAGGTCTGTTAATACAAAGTAAGCCCTGAAGTAAGTTAAATAAAAACAAACTCTGAGAGTGTGCAGCATTTTAGGAGTTGTCAGATTAAGTCAAATAATGATAATTTCCTGGATGTCTTTTTAGGAGTACTCTGACTCTACCAATGGCTCCTCCGCTACTACTTTTCACAGCTACTGATGTTGCAATATTGTTGGTTTTCAAGACTATTATGGAGCTGAGGAGCTAGGGTTGAAACAGGGAAAGTAAAGGCACCATAAAGCTTGCTGTTTTACTATAATTCTGTCATTTTCTTGAAATAACACTCCTCATATTGTTAATTTCCAGAGTGCTGATAAACTTACTTTTGATCACTTTTATGAGTGTCATTATTGCTTATTTAAGAACCATATTTTTGGAGGTCTCACCTATTCTAAAGGTACTACTTTATTTCACTTCAGTTTGGTTCAGTCACTCAGCTGTGTCTGACTCTTTGCTACCCCATGGAGTGCAGCACACCAGGCTACCCTGTCCATCACCAACTCTTAGAGCTTGCTCAAACTCATGTCCATCGAGTCAGTGATGCCATCCAACCATCTCATCCTCTGTCATCCCTTCCCCACCTGCCCTCAATCTTTCCCAGCATCAGGGTCTTTTCAAATGAGTCAGTTTTTCACATTAGTTGGCGAAAGTATTGGAGCTTCAGGTTCAGCATCAGTCCTTCCGATGAATATTCAGGACTGATATCCTTTAAGATTGACTGGTTTGATCTCCTTGCAGTTTAAGGGACTGTCAAGAGTCTTCTCCAACACCACAGTTCAAAAGCATCAATTCTTCAGTGCTCAGCCTTCTTTATGGCCCAATTCTCACATCCATACATGACTACTGAAAAACCATAGCTTTGACTATATGGACCTTTGTTGGCAAAGTAATGTCTCTGCTTTTTAATATGTTGTCTAGATTTGTCATAGCTTTCCTTCCAAGGAGCAAGGGTCTTTTAATTTTACAGTGGCAGTCATCAACTGCAGTGATTTTGGAGCCCCCCAGAATAATGTCTGTCACTGTTTCCATTGTTTCCCCATCTATTTGCCATGAAGTGATGGGACCGGATGCCATGATCTTTGTTTTTTGAATGTTGAGTTTTAAGCCAGCTTTTTCACTCTCCTCTTTCACTTTCATCAGAGGCTCTTCAGTTCCTCTTCATTTTCTGCCAAGAGTCATGTCATCTGCATGTCTGAGGTTACTGGTATTTCTCCTGGGAATCTTGATTCCAGCTTGTGCTTCATACAGACTGGTATTTCAAATGAGTATTCTGCATATAAATCAAATAAGCAGGATGACAATATACAGCCTTGACGTACTCCTTTCCCAATTTGGAATATATCTTTTGCTGCATTGCTCTGTTGCCAAATCAATTACTGGATATTTAGGGTCAAGTACCTATTTAGTGTCTCATGGTTGAAATATTCTGAAGTTTATACTTGAGTCCAGCTTTCATTATCTTTTGAATCTAAACTGGGTGATTGGTAAAACGTGGGGCCTTCTGAAGACATGTTTGGGAGAACAGAAGTTTGACAGCCTTATTTTCTTCAGCACTTTTCTGTCATATATGAATTTGGTTGATTCTTCTCAAAATGGGTTTTGCTGTGGTCCATTGTTCCTGAATAACCAGCTTGAGAACCAGAGCTAGTTATGGTCTCTAGGATGAAATAACTTTCTCAAATAAAGAAAATCCAGGTAGATCTTATTCTTTCCTTCTATATCCAGGATAGTACAAACAAAAGTTAGGATATCAGGCCAAAGATAGGGCTTCAGTTATTTCAAGGCTGACCTCACTGTCTCTGGTTTTTGCATCTAAATTGTATTCTGTTAATATTCTAAACTCTCTTTAAAATTTTTCTTTCTACAACCATTTACTCAACAGTTACTGTTCAATAGTTATAGACATTTGGGCTGGTTACTCATGATATAAAAGTATATTAAACATAACTCATGGTATATAAGTATATTAAACATAACTCATGGTATGCTGCTGCTGCTGCGTCACTTCAGTCGTGTCCGATTCTGTGTGACCCCATAGATGGCAGCCCACCAGGCTCTCCCGTCCCTGGGATTCTCCAGGCAAGAACACTGGAGTGGGTTGCCATTTCCTTCTCCAATGCATGAAAGTGAAAAGTGAAAGTGAAGTCGCTCAGTCGTGTCCGACTCCTAGCGACCCCATGGACTGCAGCCTACCAGGCTCCTCTGTCCATGGGATTTTCCAGGCAGGAGTACTGGAGTGGGGTGCCATTGCCTTCTCCAAACTCATGGTATAAAAGTATATTAAACATATTATAGTCTCTCTTTCTAACATGAATTAGTATACCTTAGTCCTCTAACTGGCTCTCCCATTATTTTGCCCTGTAATCCTGTAATCTTTCCCTTCTGATCCTCACATTTCTCAGGTTTTATATGGCAGGCTTATATTGAGTTTATTTATTTATTTATTTATTTTTACTGATAGAAGCAGACATTTTATTTCTAGTCATAAGTTTAACTTGTTAATGTCTCTTACACAAAATGAATATTACCAGTGCAATTGTACCCAAACTAGGACCCTATTTTAGATATATAAAATGCTACTCTTTAGCTTTCTATACATTTTAAACTTTAAACAAAAATCTTACCTAAAATGGTCTTCTGGGGATTTTCTTTCTTTTTTTTTTTTTTTAGTTTGAACGATTAATACATTTCAGATATAATATTATACATATTTCAATGTTATTCTCCCCAATCATCCCACCCTCTCCCGGTCCCAGAGTCCAAAAGTCTGGTCTATACATCAGTGTCTCTTTTGCTGTCTCGTAAATAGGGTTATTTTTACATCCATTTATGATAAAAACTCTCCAGAAAGCAGGAATAGAAGGAACATACCTCAACATAATAAAAGCTATATATGACAAACCCACAGCAAACATTATCCTCAATGGTGAAAAACTGAAAGCATTTCCTCTAAAGTCAGGAACAAGACAAGGATGCCCACTTTCACCATTACTATTCAACATAGTTTTGGAAGTTTTGGCCACAGCAATCAGAGCAGAAAAAGAAATAAAAGGAATCCAAATTGGAAAAGAAGAAGTAAAACTCTCACTCTTTGCAGATCACATGATCCTCTACGTAGAAAACCCTAAAGATTCCACCAGAAAATTACTAGAACTGATCAATGAATATAGTAAAGTTGCAGGATATAAAATTAACACACAGAAATCCCTTGCATTCCTGTACACTAATAACGAGAAAATAGAAAGAGAAATTAAGGAAACAATTCCATTCACCATTGCAATGAAAACAATAAAATACTTAGGGATATATCTTCCTAAAGAATCTAAAGACCTATATATAGAAAACTATAAAACACTGGTGAAAGAAATCAAAGAGGACACTAATAGGTGGAGAAATATACCATGTTCATGGATTGGTAGAATCAATATAGTTAAAATGAGTATACTACCCAAAGCAATTTATAGATTCAGTGCAATCCCCATCAAGCTACCAACGGTATTCTTCACAGAGCTAGAACAAATAATTTCTCAATTTGTATGGAAATACAAAAAACCTCGAACAGCCAAAGCTATCTTGAGAAAGAAGAACGGAACTGGAGGAATCAACCTGCCTGACTTCAGGCTCTACTACAAAGCCACAGTCATCAAGACAGTATGGTACTGGCACAAGGACAGAAATATATTGAGTTTATTCAAGGTCTTTCCCCCATTAGATATTTTCCCTAGTAGCTCAGATGCTAGAGAATCTGCCTGTAATCAGGAGACTTGAGTTTAATCCCTGGGTCAGGAAGATCCCCTGGATAAGGGAATGGCAACCGACTCCAGTATTCTTGCTTGGAGAATTCCATGGACAGAGGACCCTGGCAGGCTACAACCAATGGAGTCTTAAAGAGTTGGACACAACCGAGTGACTAACACTTTCACTCTCCCCATTAGATATAGTAATATTCCATATTACTTCTATACTCCCATTTTCTCTACTCTATAAGTTCAACAGAATGAAGAATGAATGGTCAATTTTAATTTAGGCTCTCATTTATTAAACATATTCTGGGAACTAGGCTAAGTATTTTATATTGGGTTATTTCATTATATTAAGTCTTACATTCATATAATACCTAGCCTTATGCCAGACACTATTATTATTCCATTTTGATATAAGAAGAAGCTAAATTTTAATGTTTAAATTGCTTGTCCAAGATCAGATGGTCAATAAGTAGTTGAGTTAATATTCCAACTCAGTAAGCTTAATTTCAGAATCTGTGGCATTATTTATTATAGAATACAATTTCAATAAGAAAATTATGAAGAATACAGTGGACACTATCAACAGAATGAAAATATTTGTAAATTATAGATCTGTTAAAAGATGAATATCCAGAATATATAAAGAACTCCTAAAACTCAACAACAACAAAAAACCCAACAACTCAATTCAAAAAAGAACTTGGATAGAACTGTCTGCTCCTTTGAGATGTGAAAACAATGGCTCCAATGCTGTATGTTTCAGGAAGGTTGTGGGATTTGGTTTTAATGAGATCCTTGGGCTGAACTGGCCTTCCAACGTTCGGGATTTCTCTTGGCCATGGTCCCCTTCCTTCCTGTGACCAGTGTGGTCCTATGCTACAGCTTTTAGTTCTTGGTCACTAATGTCAAATAATCTGGAGACTTTCCAGCTGAGGAGACAGCCCTGGAGCCGCATGGGTGTCCATGGGCCCCGGGTGGCTGGTTCTCTGCACCGTGAATTGGAGGGGGAGCACTGGAGCCTACCAGATGATATAGAATGGTGATATTAAACAGCAGAACTAGACTTCGATGTGAGAAATGCTGGAAAATGGTTTAGGACATTTGTAAAGTTGGGTGGGAAGACTGTATAAATGTTTAATATGAATATAGTATTCTTTTGGAGTAAGGCAAGCTGTTGAATGGTTACAATTGTGCATTTCTCATTCTGATGTGTCATGAATGTTAATATGATGAAATAAAATCAAAACTGGTACCTGTTTATACATTAAAAAAAAAAAAAAAAGAACTGCCTGCTCCATAGTTCCCCATTATCCTGCTTCTTTCCAATCTGGAGGTTATTATAATTTGAATTTTTAGAATTGTATCTTCCCCAATTTTTTTCAATACTACGTCTAGTGTTTGGGAGCAACTAAGAAGCCACACTATTCAGCTTGCTGTACCGAATCTTCTGTATCTGCCCTTGGCAACCACTTTTTGATTTGTAATTTAATTTTGTGATTCTTATTACCAGCTCCTGCTTCTGATGATTTATTTGGCTATTTTAAACAGCTTTTGTTTTGTGGTTAGTATTTTTAATCGCTTAAAAAATATAAAATCCAAATTAAAAAATTCCTTTATTCTGGGAGAGAAAATTCCTGATCTAGCTTTATTCTACCTTCTTAACCCTGACATTTCCCTTATTTAATTTAAAGTGTTCTTATTGTATTAATAATAAAATTTTATTCCTCAAGTCTACATTCCTAGTATGTCTTAGAGGTACATATACTGAGTGTATTTTTTTAAAATTAATTAAGTCTTTGGGTAGGCACTTAACTAGTGAAAAATATTATCTTTAGATACTTAAGTTCAAGCTCTAGTGTCAGTTAATTTCTCTGAACTTGTTTTTTCATAGGCAATTAAGGAATATCTGTTATCCACCTCTTGTTTTTTGAGAGAATCAAGTGAAATATAAATGGAATTGCTTTGTAGATTCTCTAACATATATATTAGTGAAATTGTTGTGATAATCATAAGGTAATGGTGATGGTAATTATGATGAATTGCTTTTGAGTAATAAGAAGTGAAAAAGCTCAACAGATATCATCAAATTGTTCCTGGCTTTTTGACACTTATGGTGACAGTGTAATTCCATGGAGTTCCATGGACAGAAATCTTAAATGTTAGGGAACTTCTAATCTTAGTGACAAGGTCTAACAAAAGATAAGACATGTATGAGAAAGTCAAGATGCCTGCATTTTCAAAAAGCAAAGCCAGAGTTTATTTTCAGTGGAATTATCTTCAGTCATATGCAATTACCAGATGCATTTAGGCCTTTCATTATGGAGAAAAGAAAATGCAGCATCACTTCTGTTATTTTTAGTGACAGTGGAACAACTGGACGCAAAGGACAATGTTACTTTTCTCCTAGTTTTTGTTTCTGTGAGTTGATTTTACAGTTGAAAAGAAACACTGCTATCCTTCATCTGGGCTATATTTTCCAAGTTTCTAGGCTTGTACTGAAGTACAGTTCATCCATATTTCATGAAATTCCTACCTGACCTCTTTTCTGATAGCAATATGTGGGGTTTTTATAAAATATAGAAGGCAAGCTCCTTAAAAAAAATTAAGACTAATTTTTCATAACATTGGTGAAAATTCAAATAACATTGGATAAATGTCAATTTTCTAAGATATCATCAGTTTAGTTCAGTCTCTCAGTCATGTCTGACTCCTTGTGACTGCATGGACTGCAGCATACCAGGCTACCCTGTCCATCACCGACTCCCGGAGCTTACTCAAACTCATGTCCATCTAGTTGGTGATGCCATCAAACCATCTCATTCTCTGTCATCCCCTTCTCCTCCTGTCTTCAATTTTCCCAGCATCAGGATCTTTTCTAATGAGTCAGTGGCCAGTACATCAGGTGGCCAGAGTATTGGAGCTTCAGCTTCAGTCAGTCCTTCCAATGAATATTCAGGTCTGAGCTCCTCTAGGATAGACTGGCTTGATCTCCTTGCAGTCCAAGGGACTCTCAAGAGTCTTCTCCAACACCACAGTTCAAAAGCATCAATTCTTCAGTGCTCAGCCTTCTTTACGGTCCAAATTTCACATCCATACCTGACTACTGGAAAAACCATAGCTTTGACTAGACAGACCTTTGTCAGCAAAGTAATGTCCCTGCTTTTTAATATGCTGTCTAGATTGGTTATCGGAGAAGGCAATGGCACCTCATTCCAGTACTCTTGCCTGGAAAATCCCATAGACGGAGAAGCCTGGTAGGCTGCAGTCCATGGGATCCCTAAGAGTTGGACGCCACTCAGTGACTTCACTTTCACTTTTCACTTTCATGCATTGGAGAAGGAAATGGCAATCCACTCCAGTGTTCTTGCCTGGAGAATCCCAGGAACCAGGGAGCCTGGTGGGCTGCCATCTCTGGGGTAGCACAGAGTCGGACCTGACTGAAGCAACTTAGCAGCAGCAGCATCAGGTTGGTTATAGCTTTTCTTCCAAGGAGCAAGGGTCTTTTAATTTCAGTCACTACAGTCACCACCTGCAGTGATTTAGAGCCCAAGGAAATATAGTCTGTCTCTGTTTCCATTGTTTTCCCATCTATTTGCCATGAAGTGATGGGACCAGATGCCACGATCTTCATTTTTTGAATGTTAAGTCTTAAGCCAGCTTTTTCACTCTCCTCTTTCACTTTCATCAAGAGCCTCTTTACTTCCTCTTCATTAACTGCCATAAGGGTGGTATCATCTGTTTATCTGGGGTTATTGATATTTCTCCCGGCAATCTTGATTCCAGCTTGTGCTTCATCCAGAGTGGCATTTTATATGATGTAGTCTGCATATAAGTTAAATTAGCAGGGTGACCATATGCAGTCTTGATGTACTTCTTTCCCAGTTTGGAACCAGTCTATTGTTCCATGTCCAGTTCTAACTATTGCTTGTTGACCTGCATACAGATTTCTCAGAAGGCAGGTCAGGTGGTTTGGTATTCCTATCTCTTTAAGAATTTTTCACGGTTTGTTGTGATCCATAGTCAAAGGCTTTGACATAGTCAATAAAGCAAAAGTAGAAGTTTTTCTGTAATTCTCTTGCTTTTTCTATGATCCAGCGGATGTTGGCAATTTGATCTCTGGTTCCTCTGCCTTTTTGAAATCCAGCCTGAACATCTAGAAGTTCTTAGTTCATGTACTGTTGAAGCATAATTTGGCAAATTTTGAGCATTACTTCTCTAGTATGTGAAATGAGTGTAATTGTACAGTAGTTTGAACATTCTTTGGCATTGTCTTTCCTTGGATTTGGAATGAAAACTGACCTTTTCCAGTCCTGTGGCCACTGCTGAGTTTTTCCAAATTTGCTGGCGTATTGAGTGCATATTAAGATATTACAGATGTAAAATTTTCCAGTTATATTCCTGATGCCCATGTTATAATTCCTTCATGTTCTTAGGGACTTTAGAAAATTCCACTTTTTTTATCTATAAAATGGAAATATAATATAATCTATCACACAGGGCTATTGTAAGTATTCAATGTTTTCATATAGCTAAATAACAAAAGCATGATGCCAAAAAGCTTTCAGTCTATAGTACTAATTGTGTGTATGTGTGCACACACTAAGTCTTGTCCAACTGTTTGAAACCCCATAGACTGTAGTCCTCTAGATTTCTCTATCATGGGGTTCTTCAACCAAGAATACTGGAGTCAGTTGCCATGCCCTTCTCTGGGGGATATTTCCAACCCAGGGATTGAATCCCATCTCTTGTGTCTCCTGCATTGGCAGATGGGTTCTTTACCACTAGTACCACCTAAAGATGGTGTTTAGGCTTCATTTACTTTCCTACTGACTCATTCTTCAGACATCTTGTTGAGAGATTTCTATGTGTCAAAAATGAGATTAGAGGAAGTAGAAATGGAACTATTTGTTCCCTCTCAACCTCTTATTATCATACTCAAGGTGTATTAGTTCTAGCCCTAAGTATTTTGAGGTTCTATTTTTCTTCTAGTTAATACCTTCACCAACCCCCACAATCTTTATATCTTTCATGGAGCATTTCCAGAGACTCTTATGTGATCTTTCTGACTCTTGCCTGACTCCTTCCATACAACCTTCACTCTAATGCAAAAGAGAACATTCTAAAACATGTCTTATTCTGTCATTCTCACATTTTGATTTCTTGGCCTCATTTAGAATAAAGCACAGATTCTTAGATCCTGAATAGATATCAATGTCATCTTATCTGCTGATTCTCTCTCTAGTCCTATTTTTGACCACATTTCCTTATAAACATCCTTTCCTATCAGCTTTACTGAAATACTTAATATTTAGAAATGTTTTCTGTGTTCTCACTTCCCAGTGTTTAGGAGGGCTAGCCCTCTTGTCTGGAAAATATTTTTTTGAGTACAATCCATTTTCAAACTCAACTAGTTTTTCTATCTTGCACGCCCTCTCCACTACATAGTTTTAATTTGAGCATGGAATGTTTGGTGCCGGGTCTCTTTATGTTTAAGCCTCCTGAGCTATATTGTAAATCTTTGGAAGTTTCTTACTGTTATTGTATCACTGTCAACTTCTCCCTTTGTCTGGCAACCCACTCCAGTACTCTGGCCTGGAAAATCCCATGGACGGAGGAGCCTAGGGGGCTGCAGTCCATGGGGTTGTTCAGAGTTGGACATGACTGAACAACTTCACTTTCACTTTTCACTTTCATGCGTTGAAGAAGGAAATGGCAACCTACTCTGGTGTTCTTGCCTGGAGAATCCCAGGGACAGCGGAGCCTAGTGGGCTTCCATCTGTGGGGTCACACAGAATTGTACTCTTACTGATGCAACTTAGCAGCAGCAGCAGCAGCTGCTGGTAATATTTGCTTTACTTAGGTGCTCCTGTATTAGGTGCATGTATGTTAACAAAAGTTTATCCTCTTCTTATATTGATCCCTTTATTATTATATAATGCCCAGCTTCATCTTTTTTTTAAATAGACTTTGTTTTAAAAGTCTATTTTGCCTGAAATGAGTATTGGCACCCTACTATTTTATTTCCGTTAGCATGAAATGTCTTTTTTATCCCCTAACTTTCAGTTGGTGTGTGTCTTTAGCTCTGAAGTGAGTCTCTTATAAGCAGCATATAGATTTTTTTCATGTAAAAATGCACTCTATGTCTTTTTGATTGGAACATTTAATCCATTTACATTGAAAGTGATTATTGATAAGTATGTCTCTAATGCCATTTTGTTACTTGTATTCTGGTTGTTTTGTAGTTCTGCTAATTTTTTTGTCTTTCAGTTTCTTTCCTTGTGTTTTAATGATTTTTTCAGTATTATATTTATGTTCCTTTGTCTCTAGTTTCTGTGTGTTTTATTGTAGGATTTGATTTGTGATTACCATGAGGTACATATATGTTGACCTACAACTACATATACTTGTTTTAAACAGATAGTCATTTAAGTTCAGATACATTCTAAAAGATCTACATTTTTATTCGCCTCCTCCACATTTTATGTTTTGATGTCATATTTTACATCTTCATCTTTATCCCTTTACTGGTTATTATAGTTATTGTTGATTTTACAATTGCATTGCTTTTAATCTTCATACTAGCTTATTAAGTAGTTGATCCTCAGCTCTTATTATATACAATATTTTACTTTACTGATGGGATTTTCCCTTTCCTATATATATTTACTTCATGTTATGGCCTTTTTTTCTGCTAAGAGAAGACTCTAATATTTATTTTAAGGTAGATTTTGTATTGAACTCTTTCAGTTTTGTCTTTGTTTCCCCTTCAATTCTAAATGATAATTTTGCTGGGTAGATTATCCTAGGTTGTAGGTTCTTCCCTTTCAGAACTTTGAATATATCATGCCACCACTCCCTTCTATAGATTACAACATTTCTCCAAAAGAATCAGCTGATAGCTTTGTGGGAGTTACCTTATATTAATATACACTTTTGTATTTCCCTTGCTGCCTTTAGAATTTTCTCTTTAACTTTTGCTATTTTAATTTTACTTGTCTTATTGTAGGTCTGTTTGGGTTCATCTTTATTGGGATCTTCTGTACTTCCTCTACCTGGATATCTATTTCCTTCTTCAGGTTTGGGTAGTTTTCCGTCATATGTTTTTGACCCCCTTCCCCTTCGGTTCTCCTTCTAATGTCTTGAACTCTTTTCCTGGTAAATAGTTTATTTCTATTTCATCTTTTTTCCCCCCAGGTTTTTGTTGTTATTGTTGTTCTTTCACTTGAAACAAATCTTCTGTCTTCTCATTTTTCTTAACCTTTCTTGGCCTCTATGAAATTAGGCAAAATAGCTGCCTATTATGGTCTCATAATGGTATTCTTCTTTTGGAGCTTTTCTATCCAGACTGCATTTGCTAACTGGCTTTGGTGGTCAAGCTGGATATGATATGAACACAAGTTATATCTTTCCCAAGAGTGTGCAGATAGTTATTACCTTGGTAGAATATGGTAGAATGCCAGAGATGAAGGGACAAGGACTAGATCCATGCATGAACTAGGGCTTCTTTTCAGCTCAATGACTGTTACTGCCTTATCATGCTGTGATTAGGTCCCAAGCTGCTTGAGTAGAAGTCCTGAGGGTTGTGTCCATGCTGGCTTTCTTCCCATTAACTTTGGAAGATCCCCTGGAGAAGGAAATAGCAACTCACTCCAGTATTATTGCCTGGGAGATCTCATCAAATAAGAAGCCTGCAGGGATGTAGTCCATGGGCTTGCAAAGAGTCAGACATGACTTAGCAACTAAACAACAACACCATTAGCTTGTTGAGAAAATTAAATGAATTCAAATAGTGTCTGGAATACAGTGATGGTTGCCAAGCTATAATTGGTATTCAGTTAATAGTAGTGGTAGTGGTCAAAGTTGTTCTAGTCAATTGTATTAGATATTTCCATTCTGCCAAGGGACATCCGTTCTCATGGGGAGGCACACTTGTACAGAGCAGAAGGAAATGCATACTGACTAGAATATAAAAACTGTATTATCAGAGGGTAAAAGAGGATTGATCCAGACCAGGAGTTTCAGAAAGGCTTCATATGTTTTCCCTTCTAGCAGTCTCTAGTACAAGGTGATTACCATTGTATCAGAGGGATCACACCACTTAACCAGTAATTTAAAAAGACAACCAACTTTAGTTGTCTTAGAGACCATATAACCTAGAAGAGGGATGCCTAACCTCAGATCATCAGTGAACCCCTAGACATAAGGTCATAATTTGTTGATTATGACCTTATGTCTGTGTATTTCTGGGAAGAAGGGCCATAGCTTTTATCAGGTTGCATTAGCATCCTTGCCCCAGAGCAGAGCAGTGCTATCCCAGGAGAGGCTGGTATGGGTGCTAGATATGGGTGTGGGCATGGGCCAGGGCTGCAGTCAGTGACCAAATTACTTATGACTGCAGTGAGTAGCCTAAACTACTGTCTGAGTAAGCACCCATAGAGGTTGCCCCGTCTTGATCAAACATTGCTCTGGGTCTGAGCTGCCTCTTTCCCCTCAAGCTGAGTTCTCCCTTTGTCTACTGATACCCTTGCTCTGGTGTACAGCTAAGCCACAGAGCATAAAAGGCCAGTCTTGGCACTTGGCATAGATCTGTGCATGGACTATGGTGGTTCAGTCATAGTTAGAGACCTAGACTGCTTCTGATGCACTGCTTGTATAAATGCCATAATGACTGCCCCTGCCCTGGTCAGAGGTTGCTCTCAGTCTCAGTCACTTTTGTTCCATATGGCTGAGCTCTCCCCAGACAGCCACAGCCCTTCCCCAAATGTAGAGCTGTATTGTGAAGCAAGTAGACCAGGAGCAGTCACTTGGCTCAGGCTGGGGCACATGCTAGGAAAGTCACAGAAGATCAGCCAGCTCCCTGTGCTATTTCAGTTCACCATCTCTGCCCTGTTGTAGGAGTAAGCAAGCATGTGCATGCTCCTGATGAGCAGATTCCAAACTTCCCACAGCCCTTATGTTAATCCCAGTGCCCCTCCATCCAAGAGGAAATCAGATCCCAGGGCTGGGACCCAATGTGCCGCGCAAATTGCTTATTCCCCAGAGAGGGTCTCTACCTTTATAAACCCCTTCCCCTTCTGAATCCATCTCCGAATGGTACAGGTCCTGACATGATCATTTCTCTTTCCTTCCTACCAGATTTCCCATGGATCTTTCTTACAGCCTTGGTTGTATAGGAGTCTTCCTACCAGTCTCCAGTTAGTTTCCAGTGAGGATTTTTCCATGCTTATATATCATTTAGATATGTTCATGGGAGGAAGTAATTTTTCTGTCCTCTTACTCTGCTGTCCTGATCTGTTTCTCTATACTTATTGTTACATGTCAATATATCTCAATAAACCTGGAGGAAGTGTGAAGAAAAGAAAGTCTCAGCAATTGCAAACCTGATGCTATAGAAAGTCTCTGATTCAGGACCATAGTATCTGACATTTTTCTCAATCTAGCTTTGACTCTCTTTAGAACCTGTCTTGTTTCTACATCTTCCCTACCTGGATTGGGTATCATATTACTTGAATTGAAAAAGGATGAAAAACCTGTTACTACTCAAAAGGAAATTGCATTTAAGGTCATAATTTATAAAATTCTGTTGACAGATTTTTCCAACAATAACAAAAGTATTAAATACAAATATGAAACTTCTCTCTGTTATTAACACTGTTAGAAAACTACCATAATATCATGAAAGTACCAATAGATGACAGATTTATGTATAATAGAGAAATGAAAATATATGTAAATAAATATATATATTCAATGATTTTCTTGGCAGATAAAATAAAATCAGAGTTCATTAGGAAATTTTGCTCTCTGCTCCCTGCCAAACTCTTCATAAATTCCTACTGGAATCAATTACTTAATATACTACTTTATATCAACTACAATTTGTATTCTTTCCCAAATGTTTAGTAACTTTTTATGAATATAATATTTCAAGAAATGAAAGTTCAACATCTCAAGTCAACTGTAGTTCACATATAAATCAAATAATAATTTTCTAAATTTGTATTTGGGCTCAACATGTTACAAAATGCTTTAACATTAAATCTCATTTGATTTTTCTCTGGGATAGATGTCCTTGCCTCACCAACTTGGGAAGTCTTAATAGCTATAATGAACTTATTGACTGAAATGTTTTGTTAAAATTGGGTTGTAATAATCCATTTATTCTGCTGCATCAAATAATATTTTCCATCAATTACGGAGGATTTTCCTTAATCTATTTCTCTGATCTCTTTTATATGTGAGATATTATCCTGATAAAAGAATATGGATTTAACAAGTAGTTGATGGATTAATGTCTGGTTTTTTTTTTTTTTTTTTTGCTTGTACTTAATGGGGCTAGTCTTGAATAATTTCTCCTTTGACAAAGCCTCTGAATTATCAGCTATATATCTATGTATATTAGTCTTGCTAAGGCTCAGTTCTCTCTCTTGTAAAGTAGATAAATAAATGTTACAGAACACATGTTCCTTTTATTATTTAATTAGATAATCTATGAGAAATTCTGAGCACAGTGCTAACTAAAATTGAACAAAAAAAAAGAAAAAAGAAAAATGGCAACTGCTGTTCTCTTTCAGAAAATAGATTGATTTCCAATCATTTCAGTTATTTTGATGTGTACTTGGGGGAAAAATGTATAAATTAAAAGAAACATATATTTACATTGCAGAGTTAAATGTGAATGGACATTCTATTAACTTCTGTAGCCAGCTTTTTAACTTTGTCTTCCAAACGGTGACCTATTGGCCTAGCAGCTCAATCATTTGTTGTTGTTCAGTTGCTCAGTCATGTCTGACTCTTTGCAACTCCATGGACTGCCCCACGCCAGGCTTCACTGTCCTCCACTATCTCCTGGAATTTGCTCAAACTCATGTCCTTTGAGTCAGTGATGCCATCCAACCATCTCATCTTCTGTTGCCCCTTTCTCCTCCTGCTCTCAATCTTTCCCAGCATCAGGGGCTTTTCTAATGAGTCAGCTCTTTGTATCAGATGGCCAAAATGTTGGAGCTTCAGCAACAATCCTTCCAATGAATATTCAAGGTTGACTTCCTTTAGGGTTGACTGGTTTGATCTCCTTGCTGTCCAGGGAACTCTCAAGAGTCTTCTCCAGCACCACAGTTTGAAAGCATCAGTTCTTTGGCACTCAGTCTTCTTTATGGTCCAACTCTCGCTTCCATGCATGACTACTGGGAAAACCATAGCTTTGACTACATGGACTTTTGTCAGGAAAGTGATGTTTCTGCTTTTTAATATGCTGTGTATGTTTGTCATGGCTTTTCTTCTAAGGAACAAGCATCTTTTAAGCTCAGTCATCAAAAGGCATAATTAGGTGGAGAGATCTGAAGGCAAGTAGGTAGACCATTCAGTGGCTCTCAGGAGCAGAGATGAGCAAAAACTACCATGTTTTTTTTTGGACATTTTATCAACCACAATGTTCATGGCTATTTGTATAGTGTGTTTACTGGGAGTCCAGAGTGATGAAAAACAGAATTTGGGGTCATAGTAACTTGGGTACAAATCCAAGTTTCTTATTATCTGTTTGCTTTCAGGCAAGATACTTAATGCCTTTTTTTCATTTCCTTATCTACAAAATGGAGATAACAATACAGTTGAATTTCACAAAGAGTCAATATATAAAATAAATACCAAATATACATCATCTCCTGCACTTAATGGTTGTTCCCTTGATGTTAGTCCCTTTCATTTCTCAGATTAATCTTCATGATCTCTTCCCTCCCCTCCTTCCACAACTATAAAATTTCCCTTTATAATCCAGTAATCTGGCTCATAGTAGCTCAGTCTCATTACTTGATCCCAATACCTCTGCTGCATATCCGTGCATTATAAAGATGAAAGTAAACTACATACAAACAATGAAACTTGCAAAGATAGGGAACTTAGCAGTCAGATGTATTTGTGCTCCAAGTCCTAGTGAAAGGTTGTTGCTGAACAAAAAGACTCCCGGATTCTTGGCCTCCAGAGGAGAATTCAATCCAGAGCCAGAGACGAGGCTTGATTGCTCAGAGTTTTTGTGTAATAAAGTTTTATTAAAGTATAAAGGAGATAGAGAAAGCTTCTGACATAGACATCAGAACGGGGCAGAAAGAGTACCCCTCTGCTAGTCTTCAGCTGGATCTTATATAGTCACTAACAGTCCGTTAATGAAAGAAAGAAATGTCTTAAAACTCAGAATGGCACCAGGCCCCTCACCCATAAGATGCATTTTGGGATAATCTTGGCACCAGGCGACTCATCCTGGGCCATAAAATGATTAACTTGAATCTTGTAGAAGGACAGTTTACCATAAAAATAGTTTTGTTTACATAGATTGAAGTGAAGTGAAGTGAATTGAAGTCGCTCAGTCGTGTCCGACTCTTTGCGACCCTGTGGACTGTAGCCTACCAGGCTCCTCCGTCCATGGGATTCTCCAGGCAAGAATACTGGAGTGGGGTGCCATTTCCTTCTCCAGAGGATCTTCCCAACCCAGGGATCGAACCCGGGTTGGAGGCAGACGCTTTAACCTCTGAGCCACCAGGGAAGTCCCATAGATTATATAGATTAGGGAAACAATATCTGAGTAGATATTACATAGATTAGGGAAACAATATCATAGATTACATAGATTAGGGAAACAATATCTGAGTATAACATACTGGTTTGTCAAGTAGGTTCTGAGCCATTAGGTGGAACTGACTTTGTTTGGGGTAAATGCATAGTACATTAACATAGCTTAAGACAAACATTACCATAAGAAAAATGCATTGGTTAACTCAAGGTTTGAGAATAGTTAAATTCAGGTGAAACCAGGTGTCTTTATGGCAACATAGTATTTTAAGAGAAAACTCCTTTTAAATTTGTATAGAGAAGAAACAAATATTGCTAGTTTGTTTCCTCCTGCCGCTTAAGAGAGATAAAAATGTCTGACACTTGCAGGCTAGTTCCTCCGTTTGGAGACCCCTGGCCTTCCTGCCTGTTACCCTCTCACTAGCATCACCACCACCAGCTGTAGATTCCTAAGAAAACTATCTCATGTGACTACATCTCAGTTTCATTATCCTTCAGATGATTTATGTGAACTTGCTTTCTTCTGTTGTTGGTGAAATTGGCTTCCCTGGTAGGTCAGTTGGTGAAGAATCTGCCTGCAATGCAGGAGACCCTCGTTTCAATTCCTAGGTCAGGAGGATTCCTTGGAGAAGGGGAAGACAACCCACTCCAGTATTCTGGCCTGGAGAATTCTATAGACTATCCATGGGGTTGCAAAGAGTCAGACATGATTGAGCAGTTTCAAAACTGGAAATCCCCCTTCCCAGTACATGTTAAAAACCTGGAATAAAGCAAACTATAACAGCTATCTCTGACCTTACTTTGTTTTCCCATGAGACATATATAAATATATACAAAATAGTACATGCTTGAATGAAAAAATAGATCCACAGACCAACTCATGAGTGGAGGGCAGCTTGCTTGAGTTGGTGAAGGGATTCATACCACAATGGAGTTTTGACTTAAAGCGGTGTGTGGGGATGGATCAAGTCAATCACTGTAACATGTGGGATAGCCTGGAGCTTTCAGTGGTGACTTAAAACAGCTGTTAAAGTGCATTCTTTAAAAAAAAAAAAAAAAGAAGAAGAAAGAAAGAAAACATCAACTGGAATTGTTTAGCCAGGCAAAGTGTTTGCATTAACCAAAAAGCTGCCCTGCCTGCATATCTACTATTAATTGGATTAGATGCAATCTAGCCATCAAGTCTTGATTTATTATGTATGTGAGTAAGTCAAATGGCTTTGCAGGACAGACAGGCTGCTGCTGCTGCTGCTAAGTCACGTCAGTTGAGTCTGACTCTGTGCGACCCCAGAAATGGCAGCCCACCAGGCTCCCCTGTCTCTGGGATTCTCCAGGCAAGAACACTGTAGTAGATTGCCATTTCCCTCTCCAATGCATGAAGTGAAAAGTGAAAGTGAAGTCATCCAGTCGTGTCTGACTCAGCCACCCCATGGACTGCAGCCTACCAGGCTCCTCCGTTCATGGGATTTTCTAGGCAAGAGCACTAGAGTGGGTTGCCATTGCCTTCTCCGGGACAGACAGGCAGATGTTGTGAAAAATAAATGGGTAAGATTTTGACCAACAAATACTTTATCCCCCAAATGTGGATGTCTTGTTTTTAGGCCATTCATTCATCCATACGTTAAATATATTTCTAGGGTGCTTGCTAAGTGTCAAACTCTAAAATGGGCTCTGAGTTCCCAAAGATGATGAAAATAGAATCCTTGCCCTGAAGGATCCCAACATGCCATGGTGTAAAGCTTATAAACAGACAATTATGGTACAAAGAAGTGAGTACAATGTTTGAGACATATCCAGGTGTTTGGAAAGTACAACAAAATTCCTGATTCATCCTTGGAGAGTTGGAGATCTCAGAACGGAATCTTTAGTATTTGAGGATAGTTCAAAGTTAAGATGGAGAGGGCGATGGCACCCCACTCCAGTACTCTTGCCTGGAAAATCCTGTGGATGGAGGAGCCTGGTGGGCTGCAGTCCATGGGGTCGCCAAGAGTCAGATACGACTACATGACTTGACTTTCACTTTTCACTTTCACGCATTGGAGGAGGAAATGGCAACCACTCCAGTGTTCTTGCCTGGAGAATCCCAGGGATGGTGGAGCCTGATGGGCTGCTGTCTATGGAGTCGCACAGAGTCAGACATTACTGAGGCGACTTAGCAGGAGCAGCAGCAGCAGCAGCAGCAGCAGCAAAGTTAAGAAAGCCAAGCAGAGAGAGAAATCATTCTAGGTAGAGGGCATACCATGAGCAGAATCATAGTGGCATGTAACATGTGTGGAAATATGGACGTATCTTTAGAAATAAATATAAAAATACTTCCCATATTTCCCAAATATGGAGAATGTTCACTGTTGTGAACACAAGAAAGATAGGTATAAATTGAGTGGTATAAAAGTGAGTGTAGATAAAGAGTGATAGGTATAGAAGTGAGCATAATAGACACTCTTGGAGGGTTTTGTAGACTAGGTGAAGGACCTTGGAAATTACACTTTAAGAATATTCAGAGGTTTTGAAGCTGATTTTGCATTTTAGAACATTTTGGTGATGGATATATGAGAACTGCATTTGAGGGAGAATAAAATAATGGTTATTATTTTGGTACAGAAGAGAGAGGATAAGAGTGAATTTTGGCAGTGGAAGTAGGAATGCATAGAAAGATTAGGATTCAAAAGAGATTTAGACAAGGAAATCTTGAGGGATTTAGTGAGAACAAGACAGAAGTATGCATGGCTCTCATCTTCTATATTTAGTGACCAATCACTTGTGTAATTGCTTATTCTATTTCTGTTCATTCTATTACACCATAAACTTCAGGACAGCAAGAACTAGATCCATTTATCCCTTGACATATTAAGAGCATTTTGTATAGTTCCTAACACATGTGGATGCTCAAGAAATATTTGTTGAATCAGTGTATGACAGAAAATAAAGGGTAATTAAATGATTAGAGGGAAGATGCAGAACCCTACATTGGATGTGTTGGTTTGCAAATTTCAATGAAACATACAGACAGATAAATACCGAGTATTTGTGTGTATAATCAAGGAGAAACTGGTCAGAAATGACTGAAATTCTGTCTGATGATTAGATATCTCTTACACAGGTAGATCTCTTGATTATCCATTGAAAGTATTTTCTTGTTGGTCAATTTATCTTTTTCACTTGATTCATGTCTGATCAGAAACACTTCTTTAGTGCTTGGGCTAACTGAGAGCTTCAACTATACAGCATTAGATTTCTGCTCTACAAAAAAATTATACAATCTGGGGAATAAGTCTGAGTTCCAGAGGTTTGGTCATGAGTTTTAATTGACCTCAGGAATGCTCTAAGTTAGTCCTGAAAGGAAAAAAAAAAAAAAAAAAAGATATCTACACCAGATAGATGAGGAATAACAGGTTGGAAAGTAAAATAACTGAACTGGAAACTGACCAAGACTAATGACTTCATGCAAATGTTAATTTGCTCCATACCCAGGAAAAGCTGTAAATAGAGTTATCTGAAGCCATAGAAACCTGGCAAATAATGTGTGGCCATGTTGGCAAATGCTGACATTAGGACGAGTCTACAGAAGCAGGTAGGAGCTAAGCCTGAGGTCATCATCAAAGAAGCTACACCTGCAGTGTTAACCTCACCCTACAGGCAAGTGCTATAATTGATTAATGATGTCTGCATGGGCTTAGTATAGACTGATAGTACTTGGGTCGGTATTTGCCATCACTGATATAGACACAGGCCATGTGAAAATAGAAGAAAATGAATTACTGAAGCATACAAAGAGCGTAAAAAGGCATTTGATGGTGGTACTTATTTTACAATATGCATGCCAGGTGGACATTTCCTTCTCCAGGGGATCTTCCCACCCCATGGATCAAATCCGTTCTCTTGCATCTCTTGCATTGGCAGGCAGATTCTTTCCCACTAGTGTGACCTGGGAAGCCCAAACTTAATCTTTAAGATTAAATAATATCCATATGAATAAGCCTAGAGGTAACTGAATGATCTGACTTTTCTTTGGGAGTAAATAGAAAATATTTAGTCAAAATAATCCTATGTTAATTAAGTTATCAGAAGTCAGAGTCTTATCTCCTGCTTCCTCATTGGCCAGTGTCTATAGTTTCTGTGGAAAAGAAATCTGTTTTCCTGTTTTCAGAAACCTCTATTTAAAGTGATCCTGAGATCTCTTTCAGTTGTTCATTTAAGAGTTTTTTTTGTTTTTTTTTTTTTTTTAAACCAATCTATGTCTATGGAGGGATTTGATTTAGGTCATACCTGAATGGTCTAGTGGTTTTCCCTACTTTCTTCAATTTAAGCCTGAATTTGGCAATACGGAGTTCATGGTCTGAGCCACAGTCAGCTCCTGGTCTTGTTTTTGCTGACTGTATAGAGCTTCTCCATCTTTGGCTGCAAAGAATATAATCGATCTGATTTCGATGTTGACCATCTGGTGATGTCCATGTATAGAGTCTTCTCTTGTGTTGTTGGAAGAGGGTATAGATTTAAGGGCTTAGATCTGATAGATAGAGTGCCTGATGAACTATGGAATGAGGTTCGTGACATTGTACAGGAGACAGGGATCAAGACCATCCCCATGGAAAAGAAATGCAAAAAAGCAAAATGGCTGTCTGGGGAGGCATTGCAAATAGCTGTGAAAAGAAGAGAAGCGAAAAGCAAAGGAGAAAAGGAAAGATATAAACATCTGAATGCAGAGTTCCAAAGAATAGCAAGAAGAGATAAGAAAGCCTTCTTCAGCGATCAATGCAAAGAAATAGAGGAAAACAACAGAATGGGAAAGACTAGGGATCTCTTCAAGAAAATCAGAGATACCAAAGGAACATTTCATGCAAAGATGGGCTCGATAAAGGACATAAATGGTATGGACCTAACAGAAGCAGAAGATATTAAGAAGAGATGGCAAGAATACACAGAAGAACTGTACAAAAAAGATCTTCATGACCCAGATAATCACTATGGTGTGATCACTGACCTAGAGCCAGACATCCTGGAATGTGAAGTCAAGTGGGCCTTAGAAAGCATCACTACGAACAAAGCTAGTGGAGGTTATGGAATTCTAGTGGAGCTATTCCAAATACTGAAAGATGATGCTGTGAAAGTGCTGCACACAATATGCCAGCAAATTTGGAAATCTCAGCAGTGGCCACAAGATTGGAAAAGGTCAGTTTTCATCCCAATCCCAAAGAAAGGCAATACCAAAGAGTGCTCAAACTACCGCACAATTGCACTCATCTCACACGCTAGTAAAGTAATGCTCAAAATTCTCCAAGCCAGGCTTCAGCAATATGTGAACCGTGAACTTCCTGATGTTCAAGCTAGATTTAGAAAAGGCAGAGGAACCAGAGATCAAATTGCCAACATCCGCTGGATCATCGAAAAAGCAAGAGAGTTCCAGAAAAACATCTATTTCTGCTTTATTGACTATGCCAAAGCCTTTGACTGTGTAGATCACAATAAACTGTGGAAAATTCTGAGAGAGATGGGAATACCAGACCACCTGATCTGCCTCTTGAGAAATGTGTATGCAGGTCAGGAAGCAACAGTTAGAACTGGACATGGAACAACAGACTGGTTCCAAATAGGAAAAGGAGTACGTCAAGGCTGTATATTGTCACCCTGTTTATTTAACTTATATGCAGAGTACATCATGAGAAATGCTGGACTGGAAGAAACACAAGTTGGAATCAAGATTGCCGGGAGAAATATCAATAACCTCAGATATGTGGATGATACCACCCTTATGGCAGAAAGTGAAGAGGAACTAAAAAGCCTCTTGATGAAAGTGAAAGTGGAGAGTGAAAAGGTTGGCTTAAAGCTCAAAATTCAGAAAACGAAGATCATGGCATCTGGTCCCATCACTACATGGGAAATAGATGGAGAAACAGTGGAAACAGTGTCAGACTTTGTTTTTCTGGGCTCCAAAATCACTGCAGATGGTGACTGCAGCCATGAAATTAAAAGATGCTTACTCCTTGGAAGGAAAGTTATGACCAACCTAGATAGCGTATTCAAAAGCAGAGACATTACTTTGCCAACAAAGGTTCGCCTAGTCAAGGCTATGGTCTTTCCTGTGGTCATGTATGGATGTGAGAGCTGGACTGTGAAGAAGGCTGAGTGCCGAAGAATTGATGCTTTTGAACTGTGGTGTTGGAGAAGACTCTTGAGAGTCCCTTGGACTGCAAGGAGATCCAACCAGTCCATTCTGAAGGAGATCAACCCTGGGATTTCTTTGGAAGGAATGATGCTAAAGCTGAAACTCCAGTATTTTGGCCACCTCATGCGAAGAGTTGACTCATTGGAGAAGACTCTGATGCTGGGAGGGATTGGGGGCAGGAGGAGAAGGGGACGACAGAGGATGAGGTGGCTGGATGGCATCACTGACTCCATGAATGTGAGTCTGAGTGACCTCCGAGAGCTGGTGATGGATAGGGAGGCCTGGCGTGCTGCAGTTCATGGGGTCGCAAAGAGTCGGATACGACTGAGCCACTGATCTGATCTGATGTCTATGGAGTTCTACTATGTGCTCAAATATTGGACTTAGTTTTTAGAGTAATGTGCCTCAATGTCCCTGCCTTCATGAAGCTTTTCATATACCAGGCAGCAGCACCACTTGCTCTCCCTTCTCTGGTGCTTTTCTAGTCAGCAACCCATTATTCACAGTCGTTCCCAAGTTACAAAACCTAAGGGGTTGTCCTCAGAAAAGACCCTAAATAATTGTCTTACTTCCTCATAAAGTTAACAAATTTATTCAGGTGTATAGCTGGGTTATCTACTTTACTCCTTTCCCTTTGATCCCAAAGAAGAATCCATTAGACTCTTGATGTCACAATGACTGGCACTCCAGAGAAGGTGGCAACCATAAGCATTTCCTTATTAAAAGGGAGCCATGTTTTGTATCCTGTGGCCTGACTTCCCCTTGATCATGACTAATGGGTCCAGGGGTGGCCATCTAACCCAAAGAAAGAAAATTGATAGATTCACCTATCATTTATACAACTGGTGCAACAGCTCTGTCTGATAATGATGACTTCATGGACCAAATAGATTCCTTTGGAAATCTGAGTTACAGATGTGAGGGGATGGTTGTTTAGTTGATTCTGGGAGAAAAGAAAAAGGGACTATATCATGAAAAACAGACTCAGGAAAAGAACTGAGTCATATTGATAGCAGGGAGCCCCATCATAAGAGTTAATCGATGCCTGCTTTTAAAGGGAAAAGAACTACTGAAGGGGACCCTTGAGCTACTAAATGTGTCATCTGATTACTGCAGTTATTATCCTGTCTTAAATATAGCCCCATCTTCATGAGGATCAGACATTTGATTGATATTCCTATTATCTGTAGTCCATTTATATACTTACAAAATGTATCTGCATTCATACCATATTTTGAAACAAATGAGTCTATTTCTTATTTGACCTCAAAAATTTATCTAAAGCACATTTACACTCAGTTAGTCTTAGGCACATTTACTCCAAGCATGATGGGCAGTAACTCATCATGAAGCATCTTGTGAAATTCCAGTAAGAGAAGATTCCCACACACAGCACTATGCCCTAAGGAGTGACAGTGACAAATGACTGTACCCAAAGAAGAACAATAAAAACTGTGATCCATCTCATATAAAGAACATCTGAAGGCTGTTGACGTGATAAGCTTAAGAAAATAAAAGGCTTAGGAGTCAGTGTAGCTAACTACAAATATATAAAGACTAAGTATAAAAATGGAGCCTCAGGCTTGTTTTATATGTGTAAGAAAAGAAGAAATAAGATCAATGCATGGAGACACATGAAGATGGGTTCTATTTAAATGTAATTATTGTGACCTTTCAACCCATTTCAACATTATGACCCACCTCAACTTGCCCCTGCCACTGCCAAACCCGACCGAAAAAATGGACTAGCTAGTAAGATCTAGATTACTAGAAGGGTTTAATAGTGGCTGGGTGTCTATTTCTTTTTCATACTGGAGAGGTTGTTTCTGCATGACTGAAAATTTGAAAGAGATAAGTGACAAGGTTGCTTCCAGTCCATGACTCCATATCAAATGGATTTTAGTTTTTAAAACTAAGAATTGACCTGAGAAAGAGATTTTCTATTTTAAAGCTATCAGGTAAAATAAAAGCAGTAATTTCACCAGAATAAGTGGACATCAACAGTAACTCATAGATGGAAAACCAAGTACCACCTAAAGAAAATGTCTCACTGGCATAAAAACATTTCTCTCTATTATTTGCACAGCTACTTTAAATTTTTAACAGATCTGAAAGATTAAAAGAATCTACATTAGGGCCAACAAATTTCCAGAGAAACTTCTTTTAGATTGTTACCTTTATTGGAGATAGAAAAGTATTGGGTTTAATCTATAAACTTTGGTGTTTTCTTGTAATTCAAAATAATATCTTAAAATGTCTGATGGATTATTTTCAATCTAGGGAGGTCTAAAGTGCTCTATTGATTGTATGTAGCTTTATGCAATAAACATTTGATTAGGAAGAATAACTTGAGTTGTAGTTGTTTTGGACTTATTTTAATGTAATCATTCAGTTGCTGAATAAAAAATTAACTATATATATTAAGTAAAATGGTTATTGAGACTTTTATTTGAGTAAAATGTATCATTGAGCAGAGAAATAAAGACCCTTATTGGTTACTTAAAGATGTTTGAAACTCACTCTCTCCGTCTCGAACAAAATATATCTATATTCTAGTAGCAGAATAGATATTTGGATCTGCCTCTTTCTATGTTATGTGGCTACCATTGAAGGGTCTAGACAGTAGAGAAAACACCAAAATTTAAACACCATAAGTGAATTCCCAAAGTTCACTAGCCCTCATGCCTTTCCTCCTCATCCTCCTCCTCCTCCCTCAGTCAATCCACTCTCTTTGAGAAATCGCTTATTTAAATGTTGCATGGTGGTCTTTAGGAACACGCATGCATATTGTGACTTTCCCTTTTGCTGTACTTGTAATTAGATGTAACCATGTGACTTTCTTTGACTAATGGATTCGAACACAAGTTTTGTATACATCATTTTCGAGCTAAGATAATTTATTTGCTAATCCTAAAACCTCTACAACTCTTTTCTTTCTGCCATAGCAATGTTAAGTTTCCCATTCAGCCTGGGCAGTAAATACAATGACAATGCAGAGGGAAATCTCTAACTGAACCACACTGCATATGCAGCATGAATAGGGGTGGGAAGAGGATACTCAAAAATCTCATTTTATCCAACTGAGAGTTTGGAGTTTTCTTGGCATGGAAATGTAACATAAAAATCCTGGTTATAGATATCGAACTTTGTTTCCTTAGGGAACATTGTCAGGTGTGAAAAGTACTTAGGAAGGGTAGTGATGGGAGGAGCCTTATTATGAGAATCCAGGACTTAGAAGGAAGACTGGGTAAAAGCCTTTGACCTATGACTGTGTTAGGTCTCAAATGAAAAGAGAGTGGAGAAAAGAGCCATGAAGTTTGAACTTAAGAGAAATATAAACATTAAAAAAAGAACTTTCAGCGTGTTGGTGGCACCAGCCTTATTCCACAGGGGCTGAGAAAGTACTTGTATGAGTAATGACATGGGAAATCTGCTCTCATTATAGATATTGACACCCCACCTCAGTTTCTTTTAGCTTCAGTGTCCAGAGCAACCCCATCCTTGTAGTTGTTGGTAAAAAAATGATTCTTATAATAAAAGCGCAGACTGCTCCAAGTAAGTGCAGGGGTGAAGAAACAAGCTTTTAGTGCCCAATCGCCTTCCCACCACAAATGCTAGAGAATTAACTTTGAGAGGAAGGAAACATTTATTAAAAACTAATTAGGAATACTTTAGGAATAAAGCAGCTGATTTCAACAAAGAAATTATTTATGGATTTATAGTTAAAGTTATTTCTGAATCCTGTGTTATGTATAGATATAGTTCCCACAGAGACCAAGGCAATATAGAGGATTTAAAGCCCTTTTGACAGAGCATTGAACTTCAAGTATTGGCACAAATTTCAATAATTGCCCAACACTTTAAAAAAAATGCATTAGAAAGGCAGAAGCAGTTTAGCCTGGTGGAAATAGCACTAAAAAGGGATTCAGAAAGTTTGTGTTCATCGTAGGTCTGCCGTAGACTAGCAATATGCCCTTGGACATGTCATTAACCATCAGCAATACTATTTCCCCAGATATCAAATGAGTGGGTTAGAACCAGGCAGTCTCTGAAATCCTCATAGCTTCTGAGTGCTGTGATTCTCTGACCCTTTGATTTGGTGTTTATTCCCCAGTCTGACATTAACTAGCTTGAATAAGTCATTTAGTATTTCTGGACTTCATTTGCCTCTTGAGAATAATAATAGCTTATCTGCCTGAAGGAAGGGGCTGGAACCCATTATCTCTCAAAGTCCCTTCCAGCCCTAACATATTTTTCTATGAAATAAATATTTCGGGAGCGCATTATTATGTCTGTTAATGTTTCTACCAGTGGTGTTGATAGGACCCATATGAGTTTTGAAGAGTGAAAGAGCTAGAAAGTAGGGAAGAGAGGAGATAAAGAAGAAGAGTAAAAGAAGCACAAATAAAGAAGAGATGATAGAGAGATGAAGGTAATGAATCGAGGCAAGGACGAAGCCTGGCTTTGACCTTTGTTTTGTCTATCGTTTAAGATGCTTTCAGTTACAAAGCAAAACAAAGACATCAGTAAAAACACTGATGACAAAAATCAAACTAGTTACAAATAGAGAATGTAGTGCTTTGTGAATTTTACAACTTCAGAAACATGGCAGCTTTAGGCATAGTTTGAACCAGAGGTTCATATGTTGTTGAGATTCCAATCTTTTCTCTAAAATTCTCAGCTCCGCCTTCCCCAAAGTTTGACATTCTTATACTGGTTGCCTCATGGAGCAGTTTCAGATTTTATTTTATTTACATTATACTGTCCACAGAATATACTGCTTTTATTTCTTCATTCCAATTGAAAGATGCTTTGTTTTATTCACTACTATATTCTCAGTGTCTCAAACATTGACATGCACAAAGAAAGCCCTGAATAAATATGAATTAAATGAATGAATAGTACCTAGCTCTTAAGGTTTTTATAAGACAATGTAGATAATATATATGAAGCACATGCCTGATATATAATAAATCCCCAAGAAGTGATAGTCAAAATACTAGGTGAGTTAGCATGAAGTTCATATAGGAGAAAAGATAATAGGTGACATTTATTAAGTATTAACAATATGTCAGGCACTGTTCTAAGACCTTAAACATAATAAATCATTTAATTTTCAAACCATCTTAGGAGATAGTGATCTTACTTTTCCCATTATCTGGATGAAGAGATTGAGATGCAGAAAAATTGTGACTTAACCAAGTTTACATAGCAAAGAGTCCTAAAGGAAATCAGTCCTGAATATTTATTGGAAGGACTGATGCTGAAGCTGAAGCTCCAATACTTTGGCCACCTGATGCAAAGTACTGACTCATTTGAAAAGACCTTGATGCTGGGAAAGATTGAAGGCAGGAGGAGAAGGGGATGGAAGAGAATGAGATGATTGGATGGATCACCAACTCAATGGACATGAGTTTGAGCAAGCTCTGGGAGCTGGTGATGGACAGGGAAGCCTGGTGTGCGGCAGCCCATGGGGTCCCAGAGTCGGACATGACTGAGTGACTGAATTGAACTGCCTGACACAGCAGGGAACTGGAAAAACTTAGACTCAGACTCATTATGTCAATAATACAAAAGTTATAATCTTTCACAAAACATAGCAAAGATAGTAAGTTCCAGTCGATGAAGTATGTGCTTCATGCTTAGTTGCTCAGTCATAACTCTTTGTGACCCCATGGACTGTAGCCCACCTGGCTCCTCTGTGCATGGGATTTTCCAGGTGAAAATACTGGAGTGGGTTGCCGTTTCTTTCTCCAGGGGATCTTCCCGACCCAGGAATTAACAGAGGTCTCCTACATTGCAGGTGTATTCTTCACCATCTGAGCTACCAGACGATGTATATATGCATTCCCAAATCATCATGAGTTTCTCAGCCAGTAGAGGAGGCCACCATGTCTTTTATGTTTAAGCTTAATCTGTGTTAAACAGAGGAGCCTGGTAGCCTGCCGTCAATGGGGTCGCAAAGAGTCAGACATGACTGAGCGACTTCACTTTCACTTTTCACTTTCATGCACTGGAGAAGGAAATGGCAACTGACTCCAGTGTTCTTGCCTGGAGAATTCCAGGGACGGGAGCCTGGTGGGCTGCCGTCTATGGGGTCTCACAGAGTCGGACACGACTGCGGCGACTTAACAGCAGCAGCAGCAGTAGAGTATAAAGATCTACTCTTTATTCCTTGACTCATGGACTAACTTTTCCCCCATCCTCTCTCTCTTTGGCACCTATTGGTAGAGGAAATTTGGAAGAGAGAGATGATTAATTTGATTAATTAGGTTGACTTACCCTCAACTCATGGTAGTGTGAAGATAATATGGATTGGGGAGGTAGGTAGACTTCAGTTTAAATCTCAGCTCTATGTGTTTTTCACTGAGTGAGAACATGGGTCAGTTTAATAATTTCTGGGAGGTGATCCTACCATTTCTCCGTTTCATCCCTCCAGCACTTACGTTAAACAAGAATTCATCATGTGAGAACTCATCAAACCATATAATCTTGAATTAAAAGAATAACAGGGATTTTTATTTCTTGGCCACGGCCAGCCATGAACAGAAAGGCTATTACTTCTATCCACAAAACAAGGTGACATACAGCCCTTTTGAAAGAATCAGTTGCTTCTGTGGGGCAATGGCCTGACCACATGTGTTTTGATCTAAGACTCTGCATGGAGGTAGTGATTTATAAGGGCCTACAAGTATTAATAGTGGCAATTTCCTTTAATGCAGCATATTGCTGCCTGCCAAGTGACACTGGCCAATGGCTCATCACAGACAAACCGATTTAGCGAAAAGAAATAGCTCTCCCTCAACTCAAGCTTATTTCAAAACCTTCAAGCCAAAGTATGACAACAAAGGTTTTGAAAGTATCTAGTTGGATTAGGAGTGATTTAGGTTTCTCTGATTATCTAGTCTGTCTCCAGGAATGATTTTGGAGAACAATGTCATAAGATACTGCTGCTGCTGCTGCTGCTGCGTTACTTCAGTTGTGTCTGACTCTGTGCGACCCCATAGACAGCAGCCCACGAGGCTTCCCTGTCCCTGGGATTCTCCAGGCAAGAACACTGGAGTGGGTTGCCATTTCCTTCTCCAATGCATGGAAGTTGCTGAGTCTTGTCTCACTCTTAACGACCCCATGGACTGCGGCCCACCAGGCTCCTCTGTCCATGGGATTTTCCAGGCAAGAGTGTTGGAGTGGGGTGCCATTGCCTTCTCCGGTCATAAGATACTAGTGACCTATTTTCCCTGCTACAGCAATAACTCTCCCCAAGCTCAGCATCATTGTTTCAAATACCTAATACAATGTCTTACTCACAATATATACTCAGTAAATACTTATCAAAGATTGAATAAATGAATGACTATCCAAGTTACCTGATTTATGTAAGTCAGAAACATTGGGGTGAAAAAGACCTTGAAGTGAAAAAAGTTATGACTTTGACCAAATGACTTAATTCCTACCTCACTGCCTCACTTTATCTTCTATATCAAATGGATCATAAAGCCCTAACATTTTCCCTAAATATTTACATTTGTCCCTGAATTCTGGGCCTCCCCATCTCCTGCCTATTCTCCCTGACTTATTTTCCTTCACTCACATCTTTCCTCCTTTGTATCCATCCTCCTCAGGGCTGCCTGATGATCTGATTCACTTCAAATCCTATCCACTTCAAATCCTATCCACTTCAAATCTTTCGGTGGCTCCCAAAAGGCAGGCTAGACTGTTGGTGTTTTCAGATACAAAGGGGCTTGTCTTTCAGAAAATGCCACTTTTTCTAAGAGGTCTTGAAATCCCATCTTATCAAAGCTGACTCTATTCGCTGGTACAGGGAAAGGAACACCCTCCCCGCTCTACTCTCCCTCCCCTTTTCTAACCATTGTGCCAAGTACACAGGGAACTCTCTCAACCTAGATTATAGATGTGTTAGCTAAATGGGAAACCCAAATGTCATTTCCAGTTTCCCCCGGAAGCTTTGAATAAGACACAGAACTGAGGTGACTGATTCCACTTTACATTTTGCTGGGAGCAAAATGGTATGCTCTGAGTTTTAAGCACTGAGAGCCCAGCATTTTCCCAGGCATGTTTCACCCTCAATTTTTCTAACCTCTTACTATCATGGGGGAAATTTAATCCATATGTTTCTGGTTCATTTACACTTAACTCATCAAAATGTTGTGCTGTAAGAGCGATTTGATGTCAAAGAAGTCTTGTGGGCCTCATTTATACATGTCTTTTCTTTGAACCAGGAAGTTAAGGTTTGCCAGAAAAAGCAGAAATCAACATTTTAAAGGCTCCTTCTTTTTCTAAAGTGAAACTTTAGAACCTCTTACAATGTGAGAACTTCTAAACCCAGAACACCAGGGTTTTATTGCTTATACATCAGTGTGCCCTCTAATCCTTTTTCCTTTCTCTCCTTACCCCCAGCCAGACAGCATGCCGCCATTCTTAAAGAACATTTGAGAAATGAAGAGTTAACTGGGGAAATGGGAGTAGAAGCAGGAGGCAAAAAAAAGAGTGACATGGCATTTCAGAATCCTGAAACTTGAAGTACTTGACTATGGAGGACTTCATATGTCATCCAGGATAAATACATTTCCTTCTTACTTGCTGAGCTGATGGAGATGAGTATAACACCAAGAGGCTTACCCTGCAGACACCAATTAAGTCTTTTGTAATTGAGATATCTTTGTTGGTCACTCTGGACTAGTACTGTCCAGTAGATCATTCAGCAGTGATTGAATGCCCCATATATATGCTGTCCATTAAACTAGCCATGTGCCATTATACTTACAGCATGAGTATTGTGATTGAGAAACTGAATTTTTAATTTTGTTAAAAAAATATTCAGCTGAGAAAATGTGAAGATCTAACTGGCTTTATTAGACTATTCATGAATTGGGCAGCAACAAGCTCAAAACTGCAATTAGGTTAAGTATATCTAGGTTTGATATCATGGGCTTTACCCCAAGTGACACTATTTGGAGTCTGTGGTTTTTTTCTCTTTAACAGTTTTAACTAAATTAAATTTTAAAATTAAATAACCAATTTGGATAGTGCAGCTATGGACTCTACAGTGACGAAACAACCATGGCACTTTTGTGTTTTTGCTACCTCTTAAAATATATTAAGGCATTTATGATGTAGCATAGGGCTTCCCTGGTGGCTCAGATGGTAAAGAATCTGCCCACAGTGCAGGAGATCTGGGTTTGATCCTTGATTTGATCTCTGGAGAAGGGAATGGCTACCCACTCCAGTATTCTTGCCTGGAGAATCCATCAACAGGAGAGCCTGGCCAGCTACAGTCCATGGGGTCGCAGAGTCAGACATAACTGAGAGACTAATCCTTTCACTTTCGTATGATGTAGCATAAGTAACATTTTAGTATTAAAAAGTTGGCTAATATTTTCTGAATAAAGGTGGAAAAACCTAATTGAATCAAGAATATATATATCAAAATACAATAACAGAAACCAATCCAAAGTTTTGACTGACTTTAGTAATGGAAGACTATGCCTATCTATTGTATGGAAAACAACTAGACCCAGATAGCTTTGTGATTACAAGTGATTGGAATAAAAGAACATATACTTCTTTGGCAGTCAGTTCCTAGGGAATGTCCCATATTGTAGTCCTATGTTGTGTTTCTTTAATCATTTTCAAAACATTGATGAGACAGATGACACTTTGGGGATGTAATAATCAATATTCCCACAGATGCATGAAATTTACTTAAAAGGCTCATGATTATTTCTAATAGCTGAAAGAATACCATGTCTTAAAGTTGGCCTACACCACAAAGCTCCAATCTTCAGAACAACTGAAAGCTAAAAAGGGGAAGATTAATGAGTCAACACATTGTTGTCTACTGTTATAAGGAAACTTTCCTTAGGGGCCTGTGAGTAAGAGAAAATTAGGCATATTGCTATGGCCAGTGGCTAGAGTGAGAACTAAAAAATGTCTTTATTTTCAAAATCAATGTGTTTTTTTTTTTTTAACACCAATCACAAAGAGTTAAGAACTCTTGAGGCAATCTGATTCTTCACAGTGAACTTCTCACACTCCATTTAAAAAATTAGACTCCTCTTCTCTCCATACATTATAATTTTAGCCAAGTTGTAGAAAATATGCTGACTGTTCTTGGCTAGTGAGTATTTGGAAAAATCTCAAAGTCATTCATTAGAAGTAAAAGGTATTTGAAATGCTATGAAACGTTGAATAAAAATTAGAATTATGCCTGAGTCACTGGGGCTTGTGAGTCACCTACTCCCTAATTATGTCCCAATTAATTAATTAACTAACCAACCATTTATTGGGCTCCCATCTTATGCAAGGCACACCGTCAAAGCAACTTATATTGAATTTCTCAAAACTTTATTCATTCACCCATCTATTGATCCAAGAGCAATTTTTAAGACTTTGAGCCTAGTGTTATACTCTGCTAAGCCAGAGATTGTCTATGCACTCAAGGGACTCAGTCATTAGTCTTAGTAAATTAAAAACATGAACTCATGCTTGTGTTCAGTCTCTTCACTCGTGTCTGACTCTTTGTGACCCCGTAGGCTGTAACCCTCTGGGCTCCTCTGTCCATGGCATTTTCCCAACAAGAATGCTGGAGTGGATTGCCATGCCCTTCTCTAGGGGATCTTCCCCACCCAGGGATCGAACCCACATCTCCTGCATGTCCTACATTGCAGGTGGATTCTTTACTGCTGATTCACTGGGGAAGCCCCAAACACATGGACTACTCAATCTCAACATTGCTACTTGATTATGCCAAAGAGCCTCAATTAGGAAACCTCCCCCCCACATATGCTTTGGAAATATCTTCTGTCAATGACCACAATTCAGTTTTTACTCTTTTTCAGTTAACAAACACCATGGAGCTCAGAGGACTGCAGTACTAAGTTGTGCTGCCTCACTTTCCCCCTGGGTGTCACTATTAGGGAGGCTAAAAATGAAAAATATTTCAAAGAGGTCATAAATCGTATTACGCCTGCAGTTTTCTAGACATCTTCCAAATGGTATTTCTCTATAACACTCTTTAGTGAATAGAAGTTCTTTAAAATTAGACTAGAAATGAGCAGTGACTACTTCTCTTAGATCCCTACTTGTTGCTAACAATGTTTCTTGTTCCTATTTTGTCTGTCTCTCTGGGTACTAGGTTTTGGATATTTTCAGGTCAAGTCTTCTATTGGAATAGGAGTTTGCATTCAGAAGTGCTAACTATTAGCCAGATACTGTTATCCTGGGGATCATCGCAACCCAGGGATCGAACCCAGGTGTCCCGTATTGCAGGCATTCTTTACCAGCTGAGCCACAAGGGAAGCCCACTGTGTTTTTAATCCATTGTCATAAAATTCCTGTGAATTTGTTACTCATGTTTAAGTACTTTGTTATTCATATTTGTTGTTCTCATTTTATAAAAAAAAAAAAGTGCTACTAGGAAAGGATAACTGATCCAAATTCATGTAACATATAATTAAAGGAGCTAAACCATAGCTTTGTTCCATGTTCTGTATTATCCTAAACTCATACTTTCAATCTCTATTCTAATCGTCTTAGTACATAGCCTTCTTAGTTGGAAATTATCAAGGTGACGGTTTTTAAGATAACATGTTCAGAGAAACCATTTCTAGAAAAAACACTAAAATACCGAAATTATAATATAGAATGATAAATATTTTTGCTAAAATCTTCTTGTGGCTCGTATGGAAAAGAATCTGCCTGTAATGAAGGAGACCTGGATTTGATCCCTGGGTCGGGAAGATCCCTTGGAGAAGGAAATGGCAACCTACTCCAGTATTCTTGAATGGTGAGTTTCATGGACAGAGAAGCCTGGCAGGCTACAGTTCATGGGGCTGCAAAGAGTTGGACATAACTGAGCTCCTAAGACTTTCGCTTTCAATATTAGTGTTTTTGGAGAACTATAGATGGGATGGCCTTTAGAGAACTCTTGCCTTGTTATAATGCTAAAGCTGAGGCACACACTGATAATATTATTATTAAAGAACATTTAGAGAAGGTGGACATTAATAAAGTCACTAGCTAAAATGCTAATAAACTATAAAAATAACTAATATTTATTGAATGCTTACTATATGTTGCATGTGGTGCTTTGTCACCATTATCCCAGGAGCACAGAAAGACACTCAAGGCCAATCATTTACAATGACCAGGAGGGATCAAACCCAGTCCTTTCTAGCTGTAGAATACTTTCTCTCAACTTCTACTGTACCACTTTGAGACCGCAAAAGGGAGCACTTTATAGAATGTCAAGAACTATAGGAATATGAGTTGTTAAGCCATACACTTATATACCTCATTTTCTGGGTAGTCATCAACTGAGTACTTTAGAATGTAATGCAGATGTGTAAGGATTTCCACCCTTAAACCCCTCTTCATGTAAGAATTTCTCAACAGAATCCATCACCTAATTGGAGCCCCAAATCACTGCTCCTAGACGGAAAGGGGATGAAAAATACACAGCTATAGAGTGAGTTCCTGACTCAGCAAAGAATAAATATCTGTTGACAGACCCTTAACTTCTTTACACCAGTAGAATGTGACACTAGAGAGGAAAAGAAGCTTAAGGAAAGGAGGAAGATCAGTCTGATTTAGCATCTCTATTTGTATTCCCTGTAAAGATCGTAAGGGCTGAGCCACACATCAGAAGGTCCAAGGGTCCTCACTGTCTATAGCTTGAAGTTTAATGCTATTGCCAAGAACCAATCTGCATCAGTAACTGTTACCTACGAAGCTCTGATGGAAAGTGTGTACTAAGGGACATTGATCCATTCAGTAGGACCATAATTTTGTGAAAGGTAGTTAGCATTGTCAGGTGAGCCATAATATATCTGACCTTCAGTCATAAATCAACAGCAGATAGAAAAACCACTGGACAATATATCTCCTGCCACCAGGTTGCCCATAAAATACAATACGCTTCCCCAGGCAATCACAGATAGATAAAATAGCGTGCTGTTTATATCATCCCTGAAATCTTCCCATCCAAAAAAGCTTTGCTCCTTGGGCATACTGACATGTTGGCATGTGTTTTAATGCCACAGCTGCGGACCAGTGTCTGAAACCACTGACTGCCCTAAAAAATAGAAGTCAGCTTTCAATAGAAATAGCTCCTCCAAAGCCCCAGATGAAATGGTCCAAGTTTAATAATCCCAAGAGAGACACTGATTTGTTTCTTACCATATCAAAGGCAAAGAGATCATTTACAACTCGTAGTTCTGTGCCCTCATTTCTCGAAGCTACACATCTCTGTACCAGAGTTCATAATTTCAAAAGATGGGCTTCATTTTCCCATCAAACCTTTGTTGGCCAGGTAATACATGCAGGTGCTAATGATACAAAAACAAATAAAGACAAATCATATCCAACCATTTAGAGGCTTTACAGGTAAGAAGATGACAGTTTGTATTAGAGAGTCAGACTTGATTTTCAAGTCAGGGTTGTATATTGAGAGGCCTAAAAAGAATATTTGTTTCTTTCTAGAAGTGGGACAGGAAAAACCTGGCAGAGATAGGGTTTTTTGAGTGTTGTAAAATATATGTGGGGTTATCTAAAAGAAAAAACAGATATGAAAATAATTCCAGCAAAAGAATTGGGAGAGCAAGGGGAAACACAGAACATGTTAGGAAAGCTGTCAGCAGTGGGTACTGCTACAGATAGCCTGTGATGTGGGGGTTGTAAGATAATACTGAGCAAAGGCACGGGTTGGATCAAGGAAGAAAGGTGGTTAAGCTAATGAATGTAAACACTGCAGTTCACAAGGGAACCACATGAAATTATAGATAACTGGCTTCATGCTAGGAGACTGAATTACTAAATCTGGGTGGTGGAGGAAGCAGAAAGCTACCACCAATAACTAATTCTGATGTAGCTAGTTTTAGAGGAATTTAAGTAAGGAAGAAACATGGTCTGGTTTATACTTTATAAAGATCACTCCAAGAATAGACTAGAATACAAATGTGAAGGGATAATGAATCAGAGCAAACTCCGGGAGATACTGAAGGACAGGGAACCGGACCTACTGCAGTCCATGGGGTTTCAAAGGCAGACATGATTTAGGACTGAACAAAGCCTGAAGTCAAGAAACCCCTCTTGAGTCATCATTATATTGCCAAACATTTGGGGTGGGAAACTGTTGCTAAGAGAGGTTATATGACTTCCCCAAGTCAGTCCAGCTGGTTTTTGTTGTACTATGATGACTATGATGTACTTAACTTTACCCCGTTGCTGTAGGAACGTTAAGATGGCTTAAGACTTAGCCTAAGGTTGGAAGCAGGGAAAATAAACTCTGACCTGTTAAAGCTCCTAAGATAACAAGCACAGGTGAAAACAGGACATAAATGCACACTGGTTGGAACCAGACATTTTTGCTGATTAGAATTTTTTAATTAATTAATTTATTTTAATTGGAGGCTAATTACTTAACATATTGTAGAGGTTTTTGCCATAAATTGACATGAATCAGCCATGAATGTACATGTGTTCCCCATCCTGAACACCTCCCCCTACCTCCCTCCCCATGCCATTCCTCAGGGTCATCCCAGTGCACCAGCCCTGAGCACCCTGACTCATACATTGAACTTAGACTGGTGATCTATTTCACATATGATAATATACATGTTTCAGTGCTATTCTCTTAAATCATCCCACCCTCGCCTTCTCCTGCAGAGTCCAAAAGCCTGTTCTTTACATCTGTGTCTCTTTTGCTGTCTTATATATATGGCCATCGTTACCATCTTTCTAAATTTCATATATATGTGTTAATATACTGTATTGGTGTGTTTCTTTCTGACTTACTTCACTTTATATAATAGGCTCCAGTTTCATCCACCTCATTAGAACTGATTCAAATGCATTCTTTTTAATAGCTGAGTAATACTCCATTGTGTATAAGTACCACAGCTTTCTTATCCATTCATCTGCTGATGGACATCTAGGTTGCTTCCATGTCCTGGCTATTATAAACAGTGCTGCAATGAACATTAGGGTACACGTGTCTCTTTCAATTCTGGTTTCCTCAGTGTGTATGCCCAGCAATGGGATTGCTGGATCATAAGGAAGTTCTATTTCCAGTTTTTAAAGGAATCTCCCCACTGTTCTCCATAGTGCCTATACCAACTTGGATTCCCACCAACAGTATAAGAGGGTTCCCTTTTCTCTGCACCCTCTTCAGCATTTATTTTTTGTAGATTTTTTTGATAGCAGCTATTCTGACTGGACTGAGATGATACCTCATTGTGGTTTTGATTTGCATTTTTGATAATGGTGATGTTGAGCATCTTTTCATGTGTTTGTTAGCCATCTGTATGTCTTCTTTGGAGAAATGGCTGTTTAGTTCTTCAGCCCATTTTTTGATTGGGTCTTTTATTTTTTTGGAATTGAGCTGCAGGAGCTGCTTGTATATTTTTGTGATTAATTCTTTGTCAGTTGTTTCATTTGCTATTATCTTCTCCCATTTTGAAGGCTGTCTTTTCACCTTGCTTATAGTTTCCTACATTGTGCAAAAGCTTTTAAGCTTAACTAGGTCCCAGTTGTTTATTTTTGTTTTTATTTCCATTTCTCTGGGAGGTAGGTCGTAAAGGATCCTGCTGTGATTTATGTCAGAGAGAGTTTTGCCTATCTTTTCCTCTAGGAGTTTTATAGTTTCTGGTCTTACATTTAGATCTTTAATCCATTTTGAGTTTATTTTTGTGTATGATGTTAGAAAGTGTTCTAGTTTCATACTTTTACAAGTGGTTGACCAGTTTTCCCAGAAGCACTTGTTAAAGAGATTGTCTTTTCTCCATTGTATATTCTTGCCCCCTTTGTCAAAGATAAGGTGTCCATAGATGCATGGATTTATCTCTGGGCTTTCTATTTTGTTCAATTTATCTATGTTTCTGTCTTCGTGCCAGTACCATACTGTTTTGATTACTGTATCTTTGTAGTAGTGTCAGAAGTCAGGCAGGTTGATTCCTCCAGTTCCATTCTTTTTTCTCAAGATTGCTTTGGCTATTCGAGGTTTTTTGTATTTCCATACAAATTGTAAAATTATTTGTTCTAGTTCTATGAAAAATACCATTGGTAGCTTGATATGGATTGCATTGAATCTATAGATTGCTTTGGGGAGTATACTCATTTTCACTATATTGATTCTTCTGATACATGAACATGGTATATTTCTCCATCTTTTGTGTCATTTTTTATTTTTTCATCAGTGTTTTATCAGATCATATCAGATCAGTCACTCAGTCGTGTCCGACTCTTCGCGACCCCATGAATCGCAGCACACCAGGCTTCCCTGTCCATCACCAACTCCCGGAAGTCACTCAGACTCACGTCCATCGAGTCAGTGATGCCATCCAGCCATCTCATCCTCTGTCGTCCCCTTCTCCTCTTGCCCTCAATCCCTCCCAGCATCAGAGTCTTCTCCAATGAGTCAACTCTTCGCATGACATGGCCAAAGTACTGGAGTTTCAGCTTTAGCATCATTCCTTCCAAAGAAATCCCAGGGCTGATCTCCTTCAGAATGCACTGGTTGGATCTCCTTGCAGTCCAAGGAACTCTCAAGAGTCTTCTCCAACACCACAGTTCAAAAGCATCAATTCTTCACTGCTCAGCCTTCTTCACAGTTCAACTCTCACATCCATACATGACCACAGGAAAAACCATAGCCTAGACTAGACGAACCTTTGTTGGCAAAGTAATGTCTCTGCTTTTCAATATGCTATCTAGGTTGGTCATAACTTTCCTTCCAAGGAGTAAGCGTCTTTTAATTTCATGGCTGCAGTCACCATCTGCAGTGATTTTGGAGCCCAGGAAAAGAAAGTCTGACACTCTTTCCACTCTTTCCCCATCTATTTGCCATGAAGTGATGGGACCAGATGCCATGATCTTCGTTTTCTGAATGTTGAGCTTTAAGCCAACTTTTTCACTCTCCACTTTTCACTTTCATCAAGAGGCTTTTGAGTTCCTCTTCACTTTCTGCCATAAGGGTGGTATCATCCACATATCTGAGGTTATTGATATTTCTCCCAGCAATCTTGATTCCAAATTGTGCTTCTTCCAGTCCAGCATTTCTCATGATGTACTCTGCATATAAGTTAAATAAGCAGGGTGACAATATACAGCCTTGACGTACTCCTTTTCCTATTTGGAACCAGTCTGTTGTTCCATGTTCAGTTCTAACTGTTGCTTCCTGACCTGCATACAGATTTCTCAAGAGGCAGGTCAGGTGGTCTGGTATTCCCATCTCTTTCCAAATTTTCCACAGTTGATTGTGATCCACACAGTCAAAGGCTTTGGCATAATCAATAAAGCAGAAATCGATGTTTTTCTGGAATTCTCTTGCTTTTTCCATGATCCAGCAGATGTTGGCAATTTGATCTCTGGTTCCTCTGCCTTTCCTAAAACCAGCTTGAACATCTGGAAGTTCACATATTGCTGAAGCCTGGCTTGGAGAATTTTGAGCATTACTTTACTAGCGTGTGAGATGAGTGCAATTGTGTGGTAGTTTGAACATTCTTTGGCATTGCCTTTCTTTGGGATTGGAATTAAAACTTACCTTTTCCAGTCCTGTGGCCACTGCTGAGTTTTCCAAATTTGCTGGCCTATTAAGTGCAGCACTTTTACAGCATCATCTTTCAGGATTTGGAATAGCTCAACTGGAATTCCATCACCTCCACTAGCTTTGTTCATAGTGATGCTTTCTAAGGCCCACTTGACTTCACATTCCAGGATGTCTGGCTCTAGGTCAGTGATCACACCATCATGATGATCTGGGTCGTGAAGATCTTTTTTGTACAGTTCTTCTGTGTATTCTTGACACCTCTTCTTAATATCTTCTGCTTCTGTTAGGTCCATACCATTTCTGTCCTTTATCGAGTCCATCTTTGCATGAAATGTTCTTTTGCTATCTCTGATTTTCTTGACGAGATCCCTAGTCTTTCCCATTCTGTTGTTTTCCTCTATTTCTTTGCATTGATTGCTGAAGAAGGCTTTCTTATCTCTTCTTGCTATTCTTTGGAACTCTACATTCAGATGCTTATATCTTTCCTTTTCTCCTTTGCTTTTCGCTTCTCTTCTTTTCACAGCTATTTGTAAGGCCTCCCCAGACAGCCATTTTGCTTTTTTTCATTTCTTTTCCATGTGGATGGTCTTGGTCCCTGTCTCCTGTACAATGTCATGAACCTCATTCCATAGTTCATCAGGCACTCTATCTATCAGATCTAGGCCCTTAAATCTATTTCTCACTTCCACTGTATAATCATAAGGGATTTGATTTAGGTCATACCTGAATGGTCTAGTGGTTTTCCCTACTTTTTTCAATTTCAGTCTGAATTTGGCAATAAGGAGTTCATGGTCTGAGCCACAGTCAGCTCCTGGTCTTGTTTTTGCTGATTATATAGAGTTTCTCCATCTTTGGCTGCAAAGACTATAATTGATCTGATTTCGGTGTTGACCATCTGGTGATGTCCATGTATAGAGTCGTCTCTTGTGTGGTTGGAAGAGGGCGTTTGTTATGACTAGTGTATTTTCTTGGCAAAAGTCTACTAGTCTTTGCCGTGCTTCATTCTGTATTCCAAGGCTCAATTTGCCTGTTACTCCAGGTGTTTCTTGACTTCCTACTTTTGCATTCCAGTCCCCTATAATGAAAAGGACATCTTTTTTGAGTGTTTTAAAGTTTTCTATATATAGGTCTTTTGTTTCTTCAGGTAGATTTATTCCTAAGTATTTTATTCTTTTTGTTGCATTGGTGAATGGAGTTGTTTCCTTAATTTCTCTGTTTTCTCATTATTAGTGTATAGGAATGCAAGGGATTTCTGTGTGGTAATTTATATCCTGAAACTTTACTATATTCTTTGATTAGCTCTCATATTTTTCTGGTGGAGTCTTTAGGGTTTTCTATGTAGAGGATCATGTCATCTGCAAACAGTGAGAGCTTTACTTCTTCTTTTCCTGTCTGGATTCCTTTTATTTCTTTTTCTTCTCTGATTGCTGTGGCTAAAACTTCCAAAACTATGTTGCATAGTAGTGGTGAGAGTGGGCATCCTTTTCTTGTTTCTGACTTTAGGGGAAATGCTTTCAATTTTTCACCATTGAGGATAATTTTGCTGTGGGTTTATCATATATGGCTTTTTTTATGCTGAGGTATATTCCTTCTATGCCTGCTTTCTGGAGGGTTTTTATCATAAATGGATGTTGAATTTTGTCAAAGACTTTCTCTGCATCTATTGAGATAATCATGTGGTTTTTATCTTTCAATTTGTTAATGTAGTCTATCACATTGATTGATTTGCTAATATTGGAGAATCTTTGCAACCCTGGGATAAAGCCCACTTGGTCATGATGTACGGTCTTTGTAATATACTGCTGGATTCTGTTTGCTAGAATTTTGTTAAGGATTTTTGCATCTATGTTCATCAGTGATATTGGCATGTAGTTTTCTTTTTTTGTGGCATCTTTGTGTGGTTTGGGTATTATGGTGGTGGTGGCCTCATAGAATGAGTTTGAAAGTTTACCTTCCTCTGCAATTTTCTGGAACAGTTTGAGTAGGATAGGTGTTAGCTCTTCTCTAAATTTTTGGTAGAATTCAGCTGTGAAGCCGTCTGGACCTGGGCTTTGTTTGCTGGAAGATTTCTGATTACAGTTTCAATTTCTGTGCTTGTGATGTGTCTGTTAAGATTTTCTATTTCTTCCTGGTTCAGTTTAAGAAAGTTAACTTTTCTAAGCATTTGTCCATTTCTTCCAAGTTGTCCATTTCATTGGCATGTAGTTGCTGATAGTAGTCTCTTATGATCTTTTGTATTTCTGTGTTGTCTGTTATGATTTCTCCATTTTCATTTCTAATTTTGTTGATTTGATTCTTCTCCCTTTTTTTCTTGTTAAGTCTGGCTAATGGTTTGTCTATTTTATTTATCTTCTCATAGGACCGTCTTTTAGCTTTGTTGAGTTTTGCTATGGTCTCCTTTGTTTTTTGTTGTTTTTTTTGCTCTTTGTGTTTGATCTTTGTTAATTTAATTTAATTAACCTGGGGTGTTTCACCTTGAGTTTATCCTGTCCGGAACTCTCTGGATTTTTTGGACTTGGGTGGCTATTTCTTTCCCCATTTTAGGGAATTTTTCAACTGTTATCTCCTCAAGTATTTTCTCATGGCCTTTATTTTTGTCTTCTTCTTCTGGGACCCCTATGATTTGAATGTTGGATGTTTGACATTGTCCCAGAGGTCTCTGAGGTTGTCTTCATTTCTTTTAATTATTTTTTTTCCTCTCTGCTTCATTTATTTACACCATTCTATCTTCCACCTCACTTATCCTATCTTCTGCCTCAGTTATTCTACTGTTGGTTCCCTCCAGAGTGTTTTTACCTCAGTTATTGCATTATTTTTTTATTGATTGACTCTTTTTTATTTCTTCTAGGTCCTTGTTAAACATTTCTTGCATCTTCTCAATCCTTGTCTCCAGACTATTTATCTGTAACTCCATTTTGTTTTTAAGATTTTGGATCATTTTTACTATCACTACTCTGAATTCTTTTTCAGGTAGACTCCCTATCTCCTCCTCTTTTGTTTGGCTTGGTGGGCATTTATCACGTTTCTTTACCTGCTGAATATCTCTCTGCCTTTTCTTCTTGTTTAGATTGCTGTGTTTGGGTGGCTTTTCTGTATGCTGAAAGTTTGTGGTTCCTCTTTATTGTGGAGGTTCCTCCCTGTGGGTGGGGTTGGACTAGTGGCTTGTCAAAATTCCCTGGTTAGGGAGGCTTGCGTCAGTGTTCTGGTCAGTGGAGCTCAATCTCTTCTCTCTGGAGTGCAATGAAGTTTCCAGTAGTGAGTTTTGAGGGGTCTGTGGGTTTGGTGTGACTTTTGGCCACCTGTATTTTAATGCTCAGGGTTATGTTCCTGCACTGTTGGAGAATTAGCTTGGTATGTCTTGCTCTGAAATTTGTTGGGTCTTGGATGGAACTTGGTTTCAGTGTAGGTATGGAGGCTTTTGGATGTGCTCTTGTTGATTAATCTTCCCTGGAGTCAGGAGTTCTCTGGTGTTGTAAAATTTTGGATTTAAGCCTCCTGCCTCTGGCTTTCAGTCTTATTCTTACAGTATCCTCAAGAATCCTCCATCCATACAGCACTGATGATAAAACATCTAGGTTAATGGTGAATGTCCCCCAGTGAGGGACACCCAGAGAGGTTCACAGAGTTACATGGAGAAGAGGGAGGAAGGAGATAGAGGTGTCCAGGAGGAGAAGAGGGGGAGTCAAAAGGAGAGAGACAGATCTAGCCATTAATCAGTTCCCTAAGTGTTCTCCACAGCCTGGAATACCCAAAGAGATTCAGAGTTGGGTAGAAAAGAGAAGGGGGAGGGAGAAGATAGAGGTGACCTGGGGGAGAAAAGGGAGAGTCAAAAGGGGGAGAGACCAATCGAGCCAGCAATCACACTCCTAAGTAAAAATGAGTACTGAAGATTGGATTCTTAAAGGTACAAAATTGAAAGATTAAAAATCTACAGTGGAGGTTAGACTCTCAAAAATATAATATTTTAAAAATCACAAAAATTATAAAATATATATATATGAAATTTGCTTTAAAAATAGAATCTTTTTTTTAGCAAGGTGGACAGGGAGGCCTGGCATTCTGCGATTCATGGGGTCGCAAAGAGTCAGACACGACTGAGTGACTGAACTGAACTGAACTGAATGTTAGGTTATAAAAATGAAAACTAAAGAGTAATAAAGAACTTAAAAATAAAAAAATAAAAATTAAAAAATGATAATAGTAAAATATATCCAGGAATTTCTCTGGAGCTGTTGAGGGCAGTGTGGGATCAGTTCAGTTTCAGATAATTGCTTGTTCCAACTTATACTTCTTCTCAAGTTCTATAGGCCCCTTCCAATGTAGTCAGTGCTAACTACAGGATTTTAATCTGTTGCACCTGCCACTTCCAAAGTGGTACCCTCTTTGTTTATTTTGTTTTCCTCTGTTTGCAAGTCTCTTCAGTATCTGATTTCAGCCCTGACACAAGGGGGCAAGGGTGGTCACTTATTTAGGCTCATTTGTTCAGTTGTGCTGGGGGTGGGAGTGGGGAGCGCTCACAGTGTCTGGGCCACAGTGGGTTTGCCCCCGCTCATAGTGTATGTGTTTTCCCAGTCTACACTGCTCAGGCTCTAGGTTGCTCTGCAGGGGAACTGTCTAAAGCGGGCCCTGGGTTGCGTGCACTTCCCAGGACTAAGCCGCTCAGTTTCAGGTTCTTGGGTATTCCACAAAGGCACAGACTTGGTTGGGCCTGTATTCTGTGCTTGGTGAGCACGCTGTCCCAGGTGGGTGGTGTGTCTTATCACCTCCCTGGTCCCAGCTGTTCGTTCTGGGTGTGCAGCAGGAGCACTGTCTCAGGCGTGCCACGTGTCTCCTCTGGGGAGCTGATCTCTGACTGTGACCCTCCTGGTAGATGTCAATCACCAAGGATCCCAGAAAGACTTGCTTAGCAGCTGGGAGCCTGCTCACAGTTTGGTAGAGGATGCCGTCTCTGGTGCCGAGATTGCCCCTCGCCTTCTGGCTCTGGCTGGTGCCTGCCTGCCTCTCTGCCTCAGGCGGTGGGGAGGGGCCTATCCATAGCTGGCTAGCTCTCCTCTGGTATTGGCTCAGTCCTTTGTTCTGTGAGTGGGCCAGGCTGTGCCTAGAGCTTTTCACAGGAAAGTTCTCTCTCTCTCCCTTTTTTTTTTTTTTTCCTCTCTCTGGATTGCTATCTCACATTAGCCCTCTCAGATTGTCCTCAGGGCATTCAGGCCCAGTCCTTACTCTAAGCATGCAGCCCAGGCCTCCCTGTTCAGCCCCCACTCACTGCTGGCAGATGCGAGCATCTGGGCTACTTCTCCGCTGGGAGTTGTGATTAGGTGTGTAGTCTGTAGGGTTTTTTTTTTTCCTCCCTGTTTTGTTGCCCTCTGATATTCCAAAACTCCCCACAGACCCACCGGTGAGTGTTTCCTGGTGTTTGGAGACTTCTCCTCCTTCATGACTCCCTCCCTGGAATGAGTCTCCGTTCCTAACTCTTTTGTCTCTCTTTTTATCTTTTATATTTTGTCCTACCTCCTTTCAAAGAGAATGGGCTAACTTTCTGGGTGCCTGGTGTCCTCTGCCAGCATTCAGAAGTTGTTTTGTGGAATTTGCTCAGCATTCAAATGATCTTTTGATGAATTTGTGGGGGAGAAAGTGGTCTCCCCATTCTATTCCTCCACAATCTTAGGATCGCCTCTCCGCTGATTAGAATTTAATTGTCCAAGTGAAAAATGAAGTTGCTCAGTCATGTCCAACCCTTTGCGACCCCATGGACTGCAGCCTGCCAGGCTCCTCTGTCCATGGGATTTTCTAGGCAACAATTTTCCAGAAGTGGGCTGCCATTTCCTTCTCCAAGGGATCTTCCCAACCCAGGGATCAAACCCAGGTCTCCCGCATTGTAAGCAGATGCTTATACCATCTGAGCCACCAGGGAAGTCATGTAATTGACATCACATACAGCAGACAATTGGAAAAGTTGTACATATATTGAGTACATTGTCCTCTACTGGCTGCACCGTGATGTAAAAGATAAATCAAGCAAACAATAGCTATGATTAGAAATTACTAATGATTTAGCTTTTCAATCAACTAGGCTTTCAGTTTTCATGATCGCTTACAATTATCAGAAGAATTTTATGAAGTATGTTGTATTAATCATTATTTTTGGGCTTTTATTTTTCATTTCTTCTAATTTTATTGGGGTGTAACAACAAAATTTTGTATATTTATTGGATACAATGTAATGATTTTATATGCATCATGAAATAATTTACACATCAAACTAATACTTACAGTACCTTAATAGTTATCATTTTGCATATTTATGGTTAGAACACTTAATCCTTACTATGTTAACAAATTCAAGTACAAAATAGTGTTATGAATTGATTTTTGTATTTCACTTTATTTTTATAATCTAATAAAACATGTTTTAATTTTAAAATATTCAACTGCAGAGAATTTCTGACAGATACAAATTTTGTAAGAAGAAGGCTTCTCTTGGGACACTCTGAAGTTTTGTCATTCTTTTCCTCTGTTTTGTTTAAAAGCAATTTTATTGAAGTATAGTTGATTTACAGTGTTGAATTTGTTTCTGCATTTGATATACAGCAAAATGAATCAGTTATACATATACATACTTCTAATCTTTTTCAAGATTCTATTCCCATATAGGTCATTACATAGTATTGAGTAGAGTTCCCTGTGCTATACAATAGGTCCTTTTTAGTTAACCTATTTTATATATAGTAGTGGAGCCTGGTAGGCTGCAGTTCATGTGGTCACTAAGAGTCAGACAAGACTGAGCAACTTCACTTTCACTTTTTACTTTGATGCATCAGAGAAGGAAATGGCAACCCACTCTAGTGTTCTTGCCTGGAGAATCCCAGGGACGGTGGAGCCTGGTGGGCTGCCATCTATGGGGTCACACACAGTCGGACACGACTGAAGCGACTTAGCAACATCAGCAGTAGTAGTAGTGTTAGATCAGGAAGCAACAGTTAGAATTGGACATGGAACAACAGACTGGTTCCAAATAGGAAAAGGAGTACGTCAAGGCTGTATATTGTCACCCTGCTTATTTAACTTATATGCAGGGTACATCATGAAAAATGGTGGGCTGGAAGAAGCACAAGCTGGAATCAAGATTGCTAGGAGAAATATCAATAACCTCAGATATGCAGATGACACTACCCTTATGGCAGAAAGTGAAGAGGAACTAAAAAGCCTCTTGATGAAAGTAAAAGTGGAGAGTGAAAAAGTTGGCTTAAAGCTCAACATTCAGAAAATGAAGATCATGGCATCTGGTCGCATCACTTCATGGGAAATAGATGGGGAAACAGTAGAAACAGTGTCAGACTTTATTTTTCTGGGCTCCAAAATCACTGCAGATGGTGACTGCAGCCATGAAATTTAAAGACGCTTACTCCTTGGAAGGAAAGTTATGACCAATCTAGATAGCATATTGAAAAGCAGAGACATTACTTTGCCAACAAAGGTTCGTCTAGTCTAGGCTATGGTTTTTCCTGTGGTCATGTATGGATGTGAGAGTTGTATTGTGAAGAAAGCTGAGCAGTGAAGAATTGATGCTTTTGAACTGTGGTGTTGGAGAAGACTCTTGAGAGTCCCTTGGACTGCAAGGAGATCCAACCAGTCCATTCTGAAGGAGATCAGCCCTGGGATTTCTTTGGAAGGAATGATGCTAAAGCTGAAACTCCAGTACTTTGGCCACCTCATGTGAAGAGTTGACTCTTTGGAAAAAACTCTGATGCTGGGAGGGATTGGAGGCAGGAGGAGAAGGGGACGACAGAGGATGAGATGGCTGGATGGCATCACTGACTTGATGGATGTGAATCTGAGTGACCTCCAGGAGTTGGTGATGGACAGGGAGGCCTAGCATGCTTCGATTCATGGGGTTACAAAGAATTGGACACAACTGATCCACTGAACTGAACTTAACTGAGTAGTAGTGTTAGTTGTTTAGTCGTGTCCAACTCTTTGCAATCCCTCAGACTGTAGCCTGCCAGGCTCCTCTGTCCATGGGACTCACCAGGCAAGAATACTGGAGTGGGTTGCCATTCCCTTCTTTAGGTGATCTTCCCAACCCAAGGATGGAACTCAGGTCTCCTGCATTGCTGGCAGATTCTTTACTGAGCTACAGGGAAGAATATTTTTTTATATAGTAGTGTGTGTATGTCAGTCCCTATCTCCCAGTTTATCCCACGCTCCCTCTTCCCCTATGATAACCATAAGTTTGTTTTCACATCTGTGAATACATAGTTTTCTTTCTATATATGCCTAGGAGTCAGATTGCTGAATAATATGGTAAGTCTATTTTTAATTTCTTAAGGAATTTCCACACTGTTCTTCCTAGTGGTTGTACCAATTTATATCCCCACCAATAGTATATATTCCCTTTTTTTCCACACTCACTCCAGCATTTATTGTTTGCCAACTTTTTGATGATAGCCATTCTTACCAGTGTGAGGTGATGTATCATTGTAGTTTTAATTTACATTTCTCTTTAATTAATGATGTTGAGCACATTTTTATGTGCTTCTTGGCCACCTATATGTATTCTTTGGAACAATGTCTATTTAGACCTTCTGTCCGTGTCTTTTATTTTTTTTAATTGAACTGCATGAATTTGTTTAGTTGGGGGATTAACCACTTGTCAGTCTCTTCGTTTGCAGATATTTTCTCCTGTCCTGTGGGCTCTCTTTTCACTTGGTTTATGATTTCCTTTTCTGTATAAAAGCTGTTAAGTTTAATTAGGTCCCATTTGATTGTTTTTATTTTCAATACTCTAGGAGGTGGATCAAAAAAGATTTTGCTGCAATTTTTCCTATCAGAGAGTATTCTACCTATGTTTTCCTCTAAGAGTTTTAGAATATCTGGTCTTAAATTTAGGTCTTTAATCCATTTTGAGTTTATCTTTGTGTATGGGGTTAGAGAATGTTCTAATTTCATTCTTTTACATGTAGCTGTTCAGTTTTCCCAACACCACTTATTGAAGAAACTGTCTTTTCTCTATTGTATATCGTCTCTCCATTGTACGTTGTCTTTTTTGTCACAGATTCAGTTCAGTTCAGTTGCTCAGTCATGTCCGACTCTGCGACCCCATGAATTGCAGCACGCCAGGCCTCCCTGTCCATCACCAACTCCCGTAGTTCACTGAGACTCACATCCATCGAGGCAGTGATGCCATCCAGCCATCTCATCCTCTGGCGTTCCCTTCTTCTCCTGCCCCCAATCCCTCCCAGCATCAGTGTCTTTTCCAATGAGTCAACTCTTCGCATGAGGTGGCCAAAGTACTGGAGTTTCAGCTTCAGCATACTTCCAAAGAAATCCCAGGGCTGATCTCCTTCAGAATGGACTGGTTGGATCTTCTTGCAGTCCAAGGGACTCTCAAGAGTCTTCTCCAACACCACAGTTCAAAAGCATCAACTCTTCGGCGCTCAGCTTTCTTCACAGTTCAACTCTCACATCCATACATGACCACTGGGAAAACCATAGCCTTGACTAGACGGACCTTTGTTGGCAAAGTAGGGTCTCTGCTTTTGAATATGCTATCTAGGTTGATCATAACTTTTCTTCCAAGGAGTAAGCATCTTTTAATTTCATGGCTGCAGTGATTTTGGAGCCCCCAAAATAAAGCCTGACACTGTTTCCACTGTTTCCCCATCTATTTATCATGAAGTGATGAGACCAGATGCCATGATCTTTGTTTTCTGAATGTTCAAGTTTAAGCCAACTTTTTCACTCTCCACTTTCACTTTCATCAAGAGGCTTTTTAGTTCCTCTTCACTTTCTGCCATAAGGGTGGTGTCATCTGCATCTCTGAGGTTATTGGTATTTCTCCTGGGAATCTTGATTTCAGCTTGTGCTTCTTCCAGCCCAGCATTTCTCATGATGTACTCTGCATATAAGTTAAATATGTGGCTATATATGCATGGGTTTATCTCTGGGCTTTCTATTCATTTCCACTGATGTATATTTCTGTTTTGTGCCAGTACCACACTGTCTTCATTACTACAACTTTGAAGTATAGTCCAAGGTTGGGAAGCCTGATTCTTCCAGCTCTATTTTTCTTTCTCAAGGTGGCTTTGGCTATTTGTGGTCTTTTGTGTTTCCATGTGTGAAAAGGCTTCCCTGGAAGCTCAGAAGGTAAGGAATCTGCCTACAATACACAAATTTTTGTTCTGTGAAAAATGCTATTGGTAATTTAACAGGGATTGCATTGACTCTAGATTACTTTGGGTAATATAGTCATTTTCACAATATTGATTCTTTCAATCCAAGAACATAGTACGTCTCTCCACCTGTTTGTATCATCTTTGATTTCTTTCATTGGTGTCTTACAGTTTTCTTAGTACAGGCCTTTTGTTTGCTTATATGGGTTTATTTCTAGATATTTTATTCTTTCTGTATCAATGGTAAATGGGATTATTTCTTTAATTTCTGTTTCTGATCTTTTGTTGTTAGTATATAGGAATACAATAGATTCCTATATTAATTTTGTATTCTGCTACTTTGTCAAATTCACTGATGAGCTCTAGTAGTTTTCTGGTAGCATTTTTAGGATTTTCTATGTATAATATGATGTCAGGTACAGTGGAAGTTTTATTTCTTATTTTCCAGTATGGATTCCTTTCCTTTTTTCCTTCTGTTTGTCATGGTTAAGAATTCCAAAGCCTGTCTTATTCCTGATGTTAAGAGGAAATGCTTTCAGTGTGTTTTACCTGAGAATGATGTTTGTTGTATAAAATACAGTATTAGTATTATTAACTAGTTACCATGCTTTACATTAGACCCCCAGAACTTATTAATATAATTGAAAGTTTATACCCTTTGATCAACATCTCCCTGTTGCCCACATCCCCACTGCCTGACAATGGTCATTCTACTCTGCTTCTGTGGATTTTTTTTTTTTTTTGATTCCACATATAAGTGAGATCATACAGCATTTGTCTTTCTGTGTCTAACTTATTACATTTAGCCTAATGTTTTCCAGATTTGTGCCTGCTGTTATAAGTAGCTGGATTTTCTTCTTTTTATGGCTGAATAATATTCCTGTGTTTTTATAGGCATGTGCATGTGTATGTAGCATGTGTTTGTGTATAATTTTCTCTATCCATTCATGTGATGAATACTTAAGTTGTTTCCATGTCTTGCCAATTGTGAATAATACTTCAATGAATATGGAAGTGTAGATATCTCTTCAAGATATCAATTTCATTTTCTGTGGATATATACTCAGATGTATATTGCTTATGGATTGCTTGATCATATGATTATATTTCATTTTAAGAAATCAAAGCCTAGAACATCTCAGTATTTTGCTTAAGACCACATAGCAACATTTAGAAGCAAACCTTTGTCTGTATGACTCTAAAGCTTCTTTTCCACTTTCTCACAATCACTGTACTTTACAATAGTCTAGTTGTGGGTCATTGCCTACTTAGCCTAGATTCTAGAATCTCTGACACTTTGATGACCCTTAGTGACTATAGTGTTTGGTGTTCAGTCATGTCTGACTTTTTGCAACCCCATGAACTGCCCAACAGACTCCTCTGTCTATGGGGAAATATATAACAGATACATTCATAGGAGCATGTAGAGAGGGAATGGGATCTGCTCTTCCTAAATTAATTATGTAAAATTCTTCATTGGCAGGGTTTATTGATTACAAGTCCAGATGGTAAGACAAGTTTTCCTTGCTTAAGCTGATGATTCCTAGAATCAGAATTACAACTCCCCTAGAGTCAGACCTCTAACAGATTTCACCCTTGGTGCCAATTATGTTTAATTCCTTCATTTGACAAGTATATAGTGAACACCTTTTATGACGACACCCTGGAAATGACACAGTGAACAAACTCGAGAGTCTGCTGCTAAGGAGCTTTATTCTAGTGACTGCTTGGCCCAGGTATAGAGCCAAGAAGATATCAAGCATTTGCTTCTATTTGCTTCTACTTAACTCAGATTATAGGCTTGTTGAGGAGAGAGAACTGATGTCCTTTGATTTCATTTAGACTAATATCATCTGTAGATATGAACAATAGAGCTAGACACACAGAATTTAGTCCATGAATGAGTGTTCAATGAATACATAGCCTAGAAGCCTAGTATATTTTTGTCTGGATAAGACTCTGCTGCCAACCAGCACATCACTTTTCATGAAATCTGGCCTAGGGGAACTTTGTGTCAGTGTGTAAGACTTCCTGGAGGGAAAATAACCTCAACTATTTATGCAAAGGGTCTATTTTTGCCTGAAGGGCCCTATAACTTCAACATCCTAGTGGCCTTATTCTCAAAGACAAATGCAGAAGATCCTTTGGGATATGAAGCACACATTCAATAACCAGTGAATACCCTGCAAAACAGAAGTGTTCTTTTCAACCATTCCACCTCTGTTGAACTGCCAACCATGGCACTGGGCAGTGAGCAATCCAGTAATGACCCAACAGTCAGGCCTTGAGAATTTTACAAGCTAGTGGGAAGGAAATAATCAAAAAACAGTTTTGTTTTGTTTTGTTTTACAGTTTTTGAGTGCTCAGCATTCTGAACTCCATTAACCATCTAAAGAATCCTATCTATCCCTTGATACTAGTAAGAAGCCTTAAGATTGGTTAGTTTGCTCAAGGTCACACACAGTTCATATATGGCAGACCTAGGTTCACAGTTCATGGATATCTAACACCATAATCTGTGAATTTAACCAGGATTACACAGCTTCTCAGTGATAATTCCACAGAAATTCTGGGTACATGCTTTTGAGGACCAATAGAGTCAAATTGTCAAAAATCCAACTACTTGGGTTCAAGCCTTGCCTCTGCTACTTGACAGTGTATTTAGTCTGTCTATATTTCCTTACTCATGAACATGGATACTATTAATACCTACCTTAGAGCATTGTTGAGGATACTGTAAATGGGATGCTCAAACTTCATTGATGCTTACTTAGAAAATGCTACCCCTGTCATTAAGGCAATGATTTTTCACTCCGCTGAGACTGATTTTCCTGATGGCCCTTTTTTGTAGGGGCAGACACCAGAAAAGAGAGGGTGGTTTCTTTGCTTCACATTTAGGGACTGAATTATTAACCCTTCTCAAATCTGAAAGTAACATCAGACTCAGGCTATGCTCAAGTACAGAAGCAGTTAGAGAAGAGAGGAAATTAGTACTTCCACCATTTTTTGCCTTCAACATGTCTTTCCCAGCTAGGGATTGTGTAAAAATAAACTTTCCACTAAATCTACTCCACATTTGGTTTTCTCTTTCAGTAACGTGAACACAAAGAGCTGAGGACAACCCAGACAGATAGTATTTTCAGATAAAAGGTCAAAGGTTATTAAGCACATCACCAACCCACCTATTTTTATAGAAAACCTGAACACACGAAATTTGTACTAAGGCTTTAAAAAGTATCACAAGTGTCGGGTCATTTTTATATAATTCTAATGTAGCACAATTGCACTCATCTCACACGCTAGTAAAGTAATGCTCAAAATTCTCCAAGCCAGGCTTCAGCAATATGTGAACTGTGAACTTTCTGATGTTCAAGCTGGTTTTAGAAAAGGCAGAAGAACCAGAGATCAAATTGCCAACATCCGCTGGATCATGGAAAAAGCAAGAGAGTTCCAGAAAAACATCTATTTCTGCTTTATTGACTATGCCAAAGCCTTTGACTGTGTAATTCACAATAAACTGTGGAAAATTCTGAAAGAGATGGGAATACCAGATCACCTGATCTGCCTCTTGAGAAATCTGTATGCAGGTCAGGAAGCAACAGTTAGAACTGGTCATGGAACAACAGACTGGTTCCAAATAGGAAAAGGAGTACGTCAAGGCTGTATATTGTCACCATGTTTATTTAACTTATATGCAGAGTACATCATGAGAAATGCTGGACTGGAAGAAACACAAGCTGGAATCAGGATTGCTGGGAGAAATATCAATAACCTCAGATATGCAGATGATACCACCCTTATGGCAGAAAGTGAAGAGGAACTCAAAAGCCTCTTGATGAAAGTGAAAGTGGAGAGTGAAAAGGTTGGTTTAAAGCTCAACATTCAGAAAACGAAGATCATGGCATCTGGTCCCATCACTACATGGGAAATAGATGGGGAAACAGTGGAAACAGTGTCAGACTTTCTTTTTCTGGGCTCCAAAATCACTGCAGATGGTGACTGCCGCCATGAAATTGAAAGACGCTTACTCTTTGGAAGGAAAGTTATGACCAACCTAGATAGCATATTCAAAAGCAGAGACATCACTTTGCCAACAAAAGTTCGCCTAGTCAAGGCTATGGTCTTTCCTGTGGTCATGTATGGATGTGAGAGGTGGACTGTGAAGAAGGCTGAGCACCGAAGAATTGATGCTTTTGAACTGTGGTGTTGGAGAAGACTCTTGAGAGTCCCTTGGACTGCAAGAAGATCCAACCAGTCCATTCTGAAGGAGATCAGCCCTGGGATTTCTTTGGAAGGAATGATGCTAAAGCTGAAATTCCAGTATTTTGGCCACCTCATGCAAAGAGTTGACTCATTGGAGAAGACTCTGATGCTGGGAGGGATTGGGGGCAGGAGGAGAAGGGGACGACAGAGGATGAGATGGCTGGATGGCATCACTGACTCGATAGATGTGAGTCTGAGTGACCTCCGAGAGCTGATGATGGACAGGGAGGCCTGGCGTGCTGCAGTTCATGGGGTCGCAAAGAGTCAGACACAACTGAGCGACTGATCTGATCTGATTTGAATGTAGCTTATTTATAGATTATTGCTCAAAATTACTTTTTAAAAGTCTGGACCTTTGTTTCTGGGTGAGATGCACTGAGTTTTTGCTTCTCTGTGGAGTTAAACAATAATAATAAACAACCTAAAATGTGCAGTAGCAAACAAATGAACAAATTTCAATCAGGAAGCTGAGTAGAAACTTTTCAATATAGGCAGAAGGAGCAGAATCTTTAGAACCTTCGGACTGAGGAAACTGAGCTGTCCTTCATTATGAATCCTCAGACAGAATAAAACCGTGTGAGAGTATATGTGTTTACGTATGTGTACACGTGTGTGTATGTGTGCATATTTGTATATGCATGTGCAATCAGGGGCAGACATGTGAATACATCCATGTACTGGAGTTAGACTTGGTCCTCCATGAATGTGGAAGAGAGAGAGGAGTCAAGGAACACAGAAATGTTTGTCACTCATGAGATCATAAGATATCTGAGTTAGTAAATTAGGTGGGATTTCTTGGGACAATAATCATACCTCTTACCTTTTATTGGGAATTTACTAGATTACTTCACACCATATATAATTGACTTAAAATCCTCTTTAACCCTATGAAATTGGCATTAGATTTCCTGTTTTACAGATAAGGGAAATGAATCTCAGAAAGGCTGAAGGCAGGAATCGAATATAAATTTCAGTGGTTCTAAAGTCTCACTCTTTCTACAAAACCCCACTTCTGAGACAATCTCTATACTCTTCTTTAAAATTGAAGTATAGTTCACTTACAATATTATATTAATTTTGGGTGTACAGCATAGTGAATCAAAAATTTTATAAATTACACTCCATTTAAAGTTATTATAAAATACTGGCTATATACCCCATGATGTCCAATATATCCTTGTAGCTTATTTTTATACATCAGAGTTTATACCTCTTAATCCCCTACTCCAATCTTAGAGAATCCTCCGTCATTCTCCCACTGGTAATCACTAGTTTGTTTTCTTTGAGTTTGTTTTTGTTTGTTATGGTCATTCTTTTTTTTTTTTTAATTGTTTTTATATTCCACATATATGTAATAACATACAGTGTTTTCTTTTTTTTTTCTGAATTGTTTTTCTAAGTATAATACCCTTTAGGTCCATACATAGTGTCACAAATGGAAATATTTTTATGACAGAATAGTATTCCACAGGAGTGAGGAAACAGACTCTTGGAGGGCACAAACAAAACCTTGTGTACACCAGAACCCAGGAGAAAGGAACAGTGACCCCACAAGAGAATGAGCGAGTCATACTTGTGTGTGAATATCCAGGAGTTTCCTGCAAAGGTGTAGGTTGACAATGGCCTGCTGCGGGGTCAGGAGCACTGAATACAACAGTCCTGGGAGCTGCAGGGTGTTCTGACATAAGTCCTTCTGAAGAAGGTCACCATTTCCCCTACCATATCTTGGCCTCAGGCCAAACAATAGGAAAGGAACATAGCCCCACCCTTCAACAGAAAATTGGGTAAAATGTTTACTGAGCATGGCTCCGACCATCAGAACAAGACCGATTCCCCCACAGCCTGTGGGACCTCCCATCAGGAAGCTTCCACAAGGCTCTTATCCTTATCCATCAGAGGGCAGACAGAATGAAAACCACAATCACAGAAAACTAACCAAACTGATCACATGGACCACAACCTTGCCTAACTCAATGAAACTATGAGCCATATTGTGTAGGGCCACCCAAGATGAATGGGTCATGGTGGAGAGTTCAGACAAAATGTGGTCCATTGGAGAAGGGAATGGCAAACCATTTCAGTATCCATGCTTTGAGACCCCCATGAACAGTATGAAAGGCAAAAAGATATGACACTGAAAGATGAGCACACCAGGTCAGTAGGTGCCCAATATGCTACTGGAAAAAAGTGGAAAAATAGCTCAAGAAGGAATGAAGAGTCTGAGCCAAAGCAAAAACAATGCCCAGTGGTGGATGTAATTGGTGATGGAAGTAAAGTTCAATGCTGTAAAGAACAACATTGCATAAGAGCCTGGAATATTAGGCCCATGAATCAAGGTAAATTGGAAGTGGTCAAACAGGAGATGGCAAGAGTGAACATTGACATTTTAGGAATCAGTGAAATAAAATGAACCAGAATGGGTGAAATTTGATTCAGATGACCATTTACCTACTATGGGATTCCCTGGTGGCTCACACAGTAAGGTGTTGGACCACAATGTGGGAGACCAAGGATTGATCCCTGGGTTGAGAAGATCCCCTGGAGAAGGAAATGGCAACCCACTTCAGTACTCTTGCCTAGAAAATTCCATGGATGTAGAAGCCTGGTGGGCTACAGTCCATGGGGTCACAAAGAGTCAGATGTGACTGAGCGACTTCACTTCACTTCACTTCACTTCACACTTACCTACAACTGTGGGCAAGAATCCCTTAGAAGAAGTGGAGTAGCCCTCAGAGGCAACAAAAAAATTCAAAATTCAGACTTGGGCACAAACTCAAAAATGACAGAATGATCTCTGTTTATTTCCAAGGCAAACTATTCAATATCACAGTAATCCAAGTTTGCACCAACCACTAATGCCGAAAAAGTTGAAGTTGAATGGTTCTATGAAGGCCTACAAAATCTTCTAGAACTAACATCAAAGAAAAGTTCTTTTCATCATAGGAAACTGGAATGCAAAAGTAAGAAGTGAAGAGATAGCTGGAGTAACAGGCAAGTTTGGCCTTGGGGTACAAAATGAAGCAGGGCAAAGGCTAATAGAGTTTTGCCAAGAGAACACACTGGTCATAGCAAACACCATCTTCCAACAACACAGGACAGGATTCTGCACATGGACATAACCAGATGGTCAATACTGAAATCAGATTGATCATATTCTTTGCAGCCTAAGATGGAGAAGCTCTATATAGTCAGCAAAAACAAGACCGGGAACAGATTGTAGTACAGACCATGAACTGCTTATTGCAAAAATGAGACTTAAATTGAAGAAAGTAAGGAAAATCACTATGCCATTCATGTATGACCTAAATCAAATCTATTATGATTATACAGTGGAAGTGACAAATAGATTTAAGGCATTAGATATGATAGACCGAATGCCTGAAGAGCTATGGAGGGAGGTTCGAGACATTATACATCAGATGGTGATCAAAACCATCCCCAAGAAAAAGAAATGCAAAAAGGCAAAATGGTTGTCTTAAGAGGCCTTACAAATAGCTGAGAAAAGAGAAGGAAAAGGCGATGGAGAAAAATAAAGATATCCATCTGAATGCAAAGTTACAAAGAATAGCCAGGAGAGATAACAAAGTCTTCCTACATGATCAATGAAAAGAAATAGAGGAAAACAATAGAATTGAAAAGACTAGAGCTCTCTTCAAAAAAATTAGAGACACCAAGGGAACATTTCTTGCAAAGATGGGCACAATGAAGGACAGAAACGGTATGGACCTAATGGAAGCAGCAGATGTTAAGAGGTGGCAAGAATACACAGAAGAACTGTACAAAAAAGATCTTCATGACCCAGATAACCATACTGGTGTGATCACTCACCTAAAGACAGACACCATGGAATGCAAAGTCAAGTGGGCCTTAGGAAGCATCACTATGAACAAATCTAGTGGAAGTGGTGGAATACCAGTTGAAACTATTTCAAATCTTGGAAGATGATGCTGTGAAAGTGCTGCACTCAATATGCCAGCAAATTTGAAAAACTCAGCAGTGGCTGCAGGACTAGAAAAGCTCAATTTCTAGTCCTGCAGAAGGGTAATTTAAAGAATATTCAAACTACTGCACAGTTGCACTCATTTCACATTCTTGCAAGGTCATGATCAAAATCCTGCAAGCTAGTCTTCAACAGTACATGAACCAAGAACTCCCAGATGTTCAAGCTAGATTTAGAAAAGGCAGAGGAACTAGAGATTAAATTGCCAAAATCCTTTGAATCATACAAAAAGCAAGAGAATTTCAGAAAAAGTCTACTTCTGCATCATTGACTATGCTTTAGCTTTTAACTGTGTGGATCATAACAAATTGGAAAATTCTTCAAGAGACGGGAATACCAGACCACCCTACATGACTCCTGAGAAATCTGTATGCAGGTCAAGAAGCAACATTTAGAACTGGACATGGAACAACAGACTGGTTCCAAATTGGGAAAGCAGTACGTCAAGATTGTATATTGTCACCCTGCTTATTTAACTTATATGCAGAGTACATCATGTGGAATGCCAAGATGGATGAAGCACAAGCTGAAGCCAAGATTGCCCATAGAAATATCAATAACCTCAGATATGCAGATGACACCACCTTAATGACAGAAAGCTAAAAGGAACTAATCTCTTGATGAAGGTGAAAGAGGAGAGTGAAAAAGCTGGCTTAAAATTCAACATTCAAAACACTAAGATCATGGCATCTAGTCCCATCACTTCATGGCAAATAGATGGGAAAACAGTGATAGACTATTTTCTTGGGCTCCAAAATCACTACAGGTGGTGACTGCAGTCATCAAATTAAAAGACGCTTGCTCCTTGGAAAGAAAGCTATGACAAACTGTATTAAAAAACAGAGACATTACTTTGTCAACAAACATCCATATAGTCAAAGCTATGTTTTTTCCAGTAGTCATGTATGGATAAGAGAGTTTGGCCATAAAGAAGGCTGAGTCCCAAAGAACTGATTCTTTTGAAATGTGGTGTTGGAGAAGACTCTTGAGAGTACCTTGGATAGCAAGGAGAGCAAACCAGTCAATCTTTAAAGAAATCTTTACCCTGATGCTGGGAAAGATTGAAGGCAGGAGGTGAAGGGGACGACAGAGGATGAGATGGTTGAATGGCATCACTGACTAGATGGACATGAGTTTGAGTATGCTCCAGGAGATGGTGAAGGACAGGGAAGCCTGGCCTCCTGTGGTCCATGGGTCTCAAAGAGTCAGACACAACCAAGTGACTTAACAAGTCCCTTAACTACACATTTCAGGTATAAATTATTTAATTCCTTTCTTTAACCTTTTGTACCTGGGTGGTTTACTACTTTCCTAATGAGCTTTTTCCTTTTGTAGTTTTCATGTTTCTAGTCGTGGCCTTTCCTATGTCACTTAGAGAAATCCCTTTAACATTTCTTTAAACTTCTTTTGATGATGCTAAACTCCTTTAACTTGCTTCTCTGCAAAAATTTTCATCCTTCCATTAAATCTGGAAGTTTTGTCAGGTAGAATATTGTTGGCTGTAGGCTTTCTCCCTTCATCACTTTAAATACCTTGTACCACTCCCTTCTTACCTGTATAGTTTCTGCTGAAAAGTCAGCCGATAGCCTAATGTGAGTTCCTTTGTATATAACCTGTTGCTTTTAATATTCTCTTTTATCTTTAATTTTTATTTTAGTTACAATGTGTCTTGATGTGATCTTCTTTGGGACTCTGCTTCCTGATCTTGAATACCTCTTTCGTTTCCCATGTTAGGGGAGTTTTCAGCTGTTATGGATTCAAGTATGTTATCTGCCACTTTCTTTCTCTCTTCTTTTGGAACCCCTATAATGTGAATGTTAATATGCTTTATATTATCCCACAGGTCTCTTAAACTGTCCTCAGTTCTTTTCTTTCTTTCTTTTCAGGTTCAGTGATTTCCACTACTCTGTCTTCCAGCTCAGTGATCCATTCCTTGGTGTTCTATAATCTACTCATTCCTTCTATTGATTTTTCATTTCAATTATTGTATTCTTAATCTGTTTGGTGGTTACTTTTTATTTTCTAATTCTTTGTTAAAAACTTCTAACTTCTCATTCTGTTCATAACCTAATGTTCTAAATGTCCATCAACAGGAATAAAGAAGATGTGTGTGTGTGTGTGTATGATATATATATATACACACACACACACAGCCAATACACTCAGCTATAAAAAGGTATGAAACTGATTCATTTAAAGAGACATGAATAGACCTTGAGAGTGTCATACAGAGTGAAGTAAGTCCCAAAAAGAGAAAAACAAATTAACATATATATATGGAATCTAGAAAAATGCTATAAATGATTTTATTTGCAAAGTAGAAACAGAGACACAGACGTAGAGGATAAATATATGGGTATCAAAGGGGGAAGGGAGAATAGGAGGAATTGGGAGATTAGGATTTATGCATGTACACTATCGATATTATGTATAAAATAGATAGCTAATGAAAATGCACTGTATAGCACAGGGAACCCTACGTAATGTACTGTGGTACCTCAGTGGGAAGGAAGTCCAAAAGGTTGGGTCAACCGTATGGCTGATCCATTTTGCTATATAGTAGAAACTAATACAACATTGTAAAGCAACTACATTCCAATAAAAGTTAATTTAAAAATTGCAGAAAAATCTTTTGATCCATCTCCTAGAGTAATGGAAACAAAAATAAATAAATAAATAGGACATAACTAAATCCAAAATATTTTACACAGCAAAGGAAACCATTAGCAAAATGAAACGACAACCCACAGAATGGGGGAAAATATTTACAAATGATGTGACTGATGAGGGATAATGCTCCAGAATTTACAAAGAGCTCATGTGGCTTAATACAAAAAAACAAACAACCCAATCAAAAAATGGGCAGATGTCTTCAATAGACATTTCTACAAAGAAGACATACAGATGGCCAAGAGGCATGTGAAAAGATGCTCAACATCTCTAATTACACCTATTACAATAGCCAAGATATGGAAAAAACCTGTGTCCATTGATAGATAAATGGATATAAAAGATGTGATATATATATGTGTATATATATATATATATATATATATATATATAATGGAATATTACTCAGCCATTAAAAAGAATGAAATGACACCATTTACAGCAATGTGGATAAACCTGGACATTATCATACTAAGTGAAGTAAGTCAGAGAAATACAAATATATTATGATATTTCTTATATGTGAAATATAAATAAAAATAATACAAATAAACTTACTTATAAAACAAAAGAAGACTCAGAGACCTAGAGAACAAATTTTTGGTTACCAGGGGGAAGAAGTGGGGGATGGATAGACAAGAAGGTCAGGATTAACATGTATACACTGCTATATTTAAAATAGTTAACCAACAAGGACCTACTGTATAGCACATGGAATTCTGCTCAATACTCTATAATAACCTAGATGGGGAAAGAATTTGGAAAAGAATAGACACATGGTATGTATAACAGAATCACTTTGCTGTATATATGAAACTAACACAACATTGTTTATCAACTATACTATAATATAAAATAAAAATTAAAATGACAAAATTCCTGACCAAGAGCAATACCCTTACACTCACATCCCACTAGACAAATGTAGCTCATGGCCAGTTCAATTGAGTAAAGTTGAAAAATAAAGTGCCTGGTGGGGGATTTGACTCCCAACAAGAACTCCACACTACAGAAGGTAAAATACTACTTTATGGCAGACTCTGCCATTCCTTCATTCCTTCAGTTTAGTTCAGTCGCTCAGTCATATCTGACTCTTTGCAACCCCACGAACTGCAGCACGCCAGGCCAGCCTGACCATCTCCAACTCCTAGAGTCCACCCAAACCCACATCACAGTCAGTGATGCCATACAACCATCTCACCCTCTGACATCCCCGTCTCCTCCTGCCCTCAATCTTTCCCAGCATCAGGGTCTTTTGCATCAGGTGGCTAAAGTATTGAAGTTTCAGTTTCAACATCAGTCCTTCCAATGAACACCCAGGACTGATCTCCTTTAGGATGCACTGGTTGGATCTCCTTGCAGTCCAAGGGGCTCTCAAGAGACTTCTCCAACACCATAATTCAAAAGCACCAGTTCTTCAGAGCTCAGCTTTCTTTATAGTCCAACTCTCACATCCATACATGACCATGGAAAAACCATAGCCTTGACTAGATGGACCTTTGTTGACAAAGTGATGTCTCTGCTTTAATATTCTGTCTAGGTTGGTCATAACTCTCCTTCCAAGGAGTAAGCGTCTTTTAATTTCATGGCTGCAGTCACCATCTGCAGTGATTTTGGAGCCTAGAAAAATGAAGTCAGCCACTGTTTCTACTGTTTCCCCATCTATTTCCCATGAAGTGATAGGACCACATGCCATGATCTTTGTTTTCTGAATGTTGAGCTTTAAGCCAACTTTTTCACTCTCCACTTTCACTTTCATCAAGAGGCTCTTTAGTTCCTCTTCACTTTCTGCCATAAGGGTAGTGTCATCTGCATATCTGAGGTTATTGATATTTCTCCCAGCAATCTTGATTCCAGCTTGTGCTTCCTCCAGCCCAGCGTTTCTCATGATGTACCCTGCATATAGGGTAAATAAGCAGGGTGACAATATACAGCCTTGATGTACTCCTTTTCCTATTTGGAACCAGTCTGTTGTCCCATGTCCAGTTCTAACTGTTGCTTCCTGACCTGCATATAGGTTTCTCAGGAGGCATGTCACGTGGTCTGGTATTCCCATCTCTTTCAGAATTTTCCACAGTTGATTGTGATCCACACAGTCAAAGGCTTTGGCATAGTCAATAAAGCAGAAATAGATGTTTTTCTGGAACTCTCTTGATTTTTCCATGATCCAGCAGATTATGGATCCCTTTATCCCTTACATATGCCTAAACTCACAAGGGAGCATGGAATTTATCACCTATCCCAGGAAGCTTATAACATTCTTCTCAATTGCAATCTCAATTTTTCAAAAGTTCTGTTAATTATTATCCTGATTTATCAGAAAAAGAAATTGAGACTCCAAGGAAGGAAATGACTAGCCCAAGGTGATATAGCTGTCTGATGATTGAACATGGATTTAAATCTAGCAGTCTATCTAGATTTAAATCTAGGACATCCTCTGTCCTCTGAACCAAAGGAGGATTCATACTACCTATGATTTGCCTGTTTCTGCAAAAGAACCTGAATTTTAGTTGAATTGATGCTTTATATTACTGGATTGGACTAATCTTAAAATATATTGGAGATTTTTTTTTTCCTTTTGATGATTGGGTGACAGCCTAGAAAGGAAATTTAAGTGACTTATAGATTAAATAAGTTAAATGAGTTAATATGCTGCTCTCTTCCTACCTTCGTCTCTGTATATCTCTTTCTTTCTGCTATGTGTCAGCTTTATCTACTTTTACTAAAGAATGGCTTCCTCATATGATTCCACTTATAAAAAATGTGTACACTAGGTTAAAATATAGAGATGAAAAGAGTGGTTTACAGGGGTTGGGAGAAATGGGAAGGACTGTTAATGGGTACAAGATTTCATTGGGGGGATGATAAAAAATATTCTAGGTTTAGGGGTAATGGATATATAACTCTGAATATACTAAAACTCACTAAATTGGAGAGTTTAAAATGTGAAATATATGATATGTGAATTATATTTCAACAAAGCTATTATTAAACAAACAAGGATATAGACAATAGCTTTATCTCCAGTTTGAGGCAAATGGCCTCTGGCAAGTTTCAGGCAACATATGTTGCAGCTTTCACCACCAGAGGCTACCTCTTTCCCATATCCAATTCAAATAAACAGAATAAAATACATTAAAAGGGAGGAAAACCATTATTGGCCTAGTTTATATAAGAAGCCCACTCTTAGACCTGCCAGCTTTGAGCAGAGGGACATAATCACACAACACAGATATGGTCATAGGGTGTCACTTCTGTGAATGGGACTGAGAGAATGGGGGTATCACTGTAAAACAATCAGATACCAAAGAGGTATCTAATATATGCCAGGCACTGCAATATTTACTTATGATAAAAAATAATGGGCTTAAATATTCTCAAGGTCTTGGGCCACAGTCCCATATACCTACTTTCGGAGAATCATGAAAAGTTACATGAGCACTGGACTCAAGACACATCAGTTTTAGAATACCACCACTGACAAATTCTGTGACACCAGACAAGTCACATCAGTCCATACATGGTATCCAATTTTATTTCTGTTATTTTGATAGCAATATCTCTATTACCAGGCCATTACTTATCATTGCATAAGTAAAAAGATGCAAAGCACTTAGCACAGAGCCTATGCATATAGACTATACATATAGTTTCGTTCAGTTCAGTCGTTCAGTCGTGTTCAACTCTTTGCAACCCCATGAATTGCAGCATGCCAGGCCTCGCTGTCCATCACCAACTCTAAGAATTTACTCAAACTCCTGTCCATTGAGTCGGTGATGTCATCCAGCCATCTCATCTTCTGTCGTCCCCTTCTCCTCCTGCCCCCAATACCTCCCAGCATCAGAGTCTTTTCCAGTGAGTCAAGTCTTCACATGAGGTGGCCAAAGTATTGGAGTTTCAGTCCTTCCACTGAACACCCAGGACTGATCTCCTTTAGAATGGACTGATTAGATCAACTTGCAGTCCAAGGGACTCTCAAGAGTCTTCTCCAACACCACAGTTCAAAAGCATCAATTCTTCGGTGCTCAGCTTTCTTCACAATCCAACTCTCACATCCATACATGACCACAGGAAAGACCATAGCCTTGACTAGACAGACCTTTGTTGCAAAGTAATGTCTCTGCTTTTTAATGTGCTATCTAGATTGGTCATAACTTTCCTTCCAAGGAGTAAGCGTCCTTTAATTTCATGGCTGCAATCTTCATCTGCATCATCTGATTTTGGAGCCCAAAAAAATAAAGTCTGACACTGTTTCCACTGTTTCCCCATCTATTTCCCATGACGTGATGGGACAAGATGCCATGATCTTCATTTTCTGAATGTTGAGCTTTAAGCCAACTTTTTCACTCTCCACTTTCGCTTTCATCAAGAGGCTTTTTAGTTCCTCTTCACTTTCTGCCATAAGCATGGTATCATCTGCATCTCTGAGGTTATTGATATTTCTCCCAGCAATCTTGATTCCAGCTTGTGCTTCTTCCAGCCCAGCGTTTCTCATGATGTACTCTGCATATAAGTTAAATAAACATGGTGACAATATACAGCCTTGACGTACTCCTTTTCCTATTTGGAACCAGTCTGTTCCATGTCCAGTTCTAACTGTTGCTTCCTGACCTGCATACAGGTTTCTCAAGAGGCAGATCAGGTGGTCTGGTATTCCCATCTCTTTCAGAATTTTCCACAGTTTATTGTGATCCACACAGTCAAAGGCCTTGACATAATCAATAAAGCAGAAATAGATGTTTTTCTGGAACTCTCTTGCTTTTTCGATGATCCAGCGGATATTGGCAATTTGATCTCTGGTTCCTCTGCCTTTTCTAAAACCAGCTTGAACATCAGGAAGTTCACAGTTCACGTGTTGCTGAAGCCTTGCTTGGAGTATTTTAAGCATTACTTTGCTAGCATGTGAGATGAGTGCAATTGTGCAGTAGTTTGAGCATTCTTCGGCATAGCCTTTCGTTGGGATTGGAATGAAAATGGACCTTTTCCAGTCCTGTGGCCACTGCTGAGTTTTCCAAATTTGCTGGCATATCAATTGCAGCACTTTCACAGCATCATCTTTCAGAATTTGAAATAGCTCAACTGGAATTCCATCACCTCCACTAGCTTTGTTTGTACATAAAAAGAGCTTCACGACCCAGATAATCACAATTGTGTGATCACTCACCTAGAGCCATACATCCTGGAATGTGAAGTCAAGTGGGCCTTAGAAAGTATCACTATGAACAACGCTCGTGGAGGTGATGGAATACATATAGTAGGTACTTCAAAATGTTAAGGAAGCAGTGGTGTAACCAATTGATATGACAGAGGTGAAGCAGGTAGTGCAACCAATTCCAAAATAGTGATCATGCATGAAGCACTTTAAAGAAAAAAAGAAGGGCCACAGGAGTTGGCTTTTCTCCTTTGTGTTTCTCACCAATTGATTGATTAAGACTGACTTACAGTCACTACCATTTGCAACATCTGCAGCAGCACACTATAGGGGTGTTACAAATAGTAGCAGAGATCTGTCATAGTTTTACATTAGGCAAAGTATTTCCATTTACTACGCTGTTTTGCTAATCCTTTCTCTACCCAGGGACTTCCCTGGTGGCTCAGACGGTTAAGTATCTGTCCGCAATGTGAGAGACCTGGGTTCGATCCCTGGGTAGGGAAGATTCCCTGGAGAAGGAAATGGCAACCCACTCCAGTACTCTTGCCTTGAAAATCCCATGGACGGAGGAGCTTGGTGCAGGCTACTATCCATGGGGTCACAAAGAGTTGGGCACGACTGAGAGACTTCACTTTCACTTTCTTTCTCTACTCAGAGAAACCCTGATTATGCTTCAAGGCTGAACTCATGTGTCACTCACTCCCTCTCTGAGACTTTTGGTGACCTTATCACTACCCCAGGCAGAGTTAATCATCCCCTCCTTGGTCTTCGTCTAGAAATATGGTCACAACTTCCCTGGTGACTCAGACGGTAAAGAATCCACCTGCAGCGGATTCTTTTTGATGTATGCCAAAACCAATACAATATTGTAAAGTTAAGTAAAATAAAATTTAAAAAAATAAATAAAAATCTGGAAAAAAAAAAAAGAGTCCACCTGCAATGCAGGAGACCTGGGTTCAACCCAAGTTGGGAAGATCCTCTGGTGGAGGGCATGTCAAACCACTGCATTATTCTTGCCTGGAGAATCCCATGGACAGAGGAGCCTGGTGGGCTGCAGTCCATGGGGCTGCAAAGAGTCGGACATGACTGAATGACTAAGCACAGCACACACAGCACAATATGGTCATATGCCTAGCATAGTATTGAACACCTCAATAGATTTCATGCATTATCCCCCACAAGAAGAGTAGCTTCTAAGATAGTAGGCTAGACCCCAGTACAGCATCTAGAAATGGTAGATGTTCAAGAGCAATTTGTTGAATGTAAGTTAAGAAACACAGAAAGGAACCCAGAAGCAGCACACAAGAATTTAAGTTCAATTAAATTGGGTTATCACAAATAACATATTAACTAGGACTGAAAATTTATTCTCATTTATTAAAAAAAAGTCAGATCTTAAATGACTTGCACAAAGAAACATATTCAGGAAATTATAAACCCGAGTCTAGCAAGGAAATGTGTCTTCTAATTTCTAGTTTAATGCCTTTCCATTTCACCACACTGCCTCCAAAACAATTTTTTTTTTTAAAGAAAAAAGAATTCAACAACAAAATTTAGAATCAGATTAATAGTTGACTGATATAGTTCCCTCCTTGATCATTTATTATCAAAGGAGCCAAAATAGTTGCTTTTAAAATTGCCACTTCTTTCATAGCATTTGTTTCTTCTGGAATATGTTAGTGAGGATGGGTATCTGTTATACAAAATCTCCCAGCTTTGAGGAGAGAGGCTGTCCTGGAGTCAAGCTGGGCATTAGGTGAATGTTGTAACTTGACAAAGGTGTATGGCTAATCAGAATAGTCTAAAGAATAGGACCCATTTCTATCCCTCCAAAAAGGTGTTCTCTCTAATATACAACAAAGACATTATAAACTGATAAATGCACAGCTATCTAACTAAATGGCAATCTTTTGTAAGAATTAAAGAAGAAATAGGTCAAAATGTAGATTTAACTTCAAATTCAATGAATTCCATTTTGAATTCTTCCCCTAGAAGATTGGTAGAAATGTCTATAGCTATAATGATGTTCCAACACTTTGTTTTGAGTTGCAGGCCTCAAGGTTTAATCAAGTTTGCAGATACGCTTTGGCCTAGAAAACTAGCTGAGGGCTAAATTTCCAACTGTTTGTTCTACTACTCTGGAAAATGCTTTCTGAACTTAGCATAAATTTTCCATCATAAAGTTGACATTTTTTAACTTGAATTTTTTTATTGAATACATCTAGAAAAATAGCAAAGAGCATTTCTTATCAAGTTGCTTACAATGACAGAGCCCACATTATCATTGTTGATAAATTTGATAGTAAAGCAAAAAATAAACCATGTTTAAAAGGCATCTTAAATGTCTAACGTATATTTAAATTGAAAAAAAAAAAAAAAGCCTCAAACTTGATTAGTGATACTAACTTGGCAACTTATTGCCAAATGTCAGCTGAAATCTCATTCACCCATTCATCCTTTCATTCAGCTAACCATCATCCAGTCATTTAACTGCTAATAACAACAGTCATTTCTAACCCTTTCTGAAGTTTTCTGTGCACCAGACAGTGTTCTATATGCTTACATAGATTACCTCATGGAATTCTTTGAGATAAATATTTCATTATCTCCATTTTAGAGATAATATACAGGCTAAATAACTTACGCAAGATCACACACTGGCAAAAATGGTAGAAGTTTGGTTCCAAGATGCTTTAAACCAGGGGTCCCTGACCTCCAGGATCTAATGCCTGATAATCTGAGGTACAGTTGATACAATAATAATATAAAGTGCATAATATATGTAATGCTGCTGCTGCTGCTAAGTCACTTCAGTCGTGTCTGACTCTGTGCGACCCCAGAGATGGCAGCCCACCAGTCTTCCCCGTCCCTGGGATTCTCCAGGCAAGAACACTGGAGTGGGTTGCCATTTCCTTCTCCAATGCATGAAAGTGAAAAGTGACAGTGAAGTAGCTCAACTGTGTCTGACTCTTAGTGACCCCATGGACTGTAGCCCACCAGGCTCCTCCATCCATGGGATTTTCCAGGCAAGAGTACTGAAGTCGGGTGTCATCGCCTTCTCCAATATGTAATGCACTTGAATCATTCTGAACCCCAGGAATGCATGTGTATAGAGAAAAGACAGTTTGAGGACACAGTGAGAAAAAGGGTTATCTACAAGTCAAGGAGAGAAGCCTGGTAGATGCCAACCATGCTGGCACCTTTAAGCCTCCAGAACTGTGAGAAAATAAATGTTTGTTGTTTAAACCACCCAGTCTTTGGTATTTTTTTATGGCAGCCTGAGTAACAAACTAATGCAAATATACCTTATATTCAAACCATATACTCTGTCTCCCTAGGTTTAAGAACTTTCATGCACAGTAACCTCACTATCTGGATCTGCAACTAAGTCTTGAACTCATAAATTATTCAGATACTACTGGAAGTATCTGAACCAGAACAATTTCAAGCCTAGTGTCCTTTAAACATAACCAAACTATTTCAGCACTGCAGATATTTGTAGACTAAACTGAATAAATATGAAAAACAAAATGGGAGTAGATATTCAATTTACCAGTAAACTGAATCTAGATATATAGATGGATAAAACATAAGTGCTACCATAGAAACCCAGTTAAAAACCTAAAGTTTACTAATCCCAAGAACAGGCAATATTATTATTGTCAGAGGTCTTACAGGTTCCACTTTTTATTTTCAAAAGCAGGTGGAAAGGGTATTTTCTAATCATTAGCAAGATCTAATATTGTATTCTTGCTCCTCCTGCTTTCATAAGTTTTTTTTGCGGGGGGAAGGGTGGGCACCAAGGCTTGAGGATTCTCTGAAATAGGGAGCTCCACTGCACTAGGGATTTGTGGTCCTCACTGAGCCCATAGCTGAGGGTGGTATCAATGTCCCCTTGCAAGTTCAAAGATCAACATTTTTACCGGTAGTGTTGGCCTTTTCCTCTGTGAGTGTATGTGTGCCAAGTATTGTGCATCTCATCACAGATGCCAAGGCAGTCACTTACTAGGTCACTCATGTGGCTCCATCTTTAATGCTTCTAACTGTGAACATGAAGTCTGCCTCCTGTACATAAATCCATGATGAAAAAGACCATATGCTGTTATATATCAACATAAATTTCCCAAGCAAATGTTCATATCTTTGCAGACACCAGGCTTCTGTTCCTCCATCCACAGAAGGGAAATAATATTTTTATACAGGCATACGGTAATAAGACCCACTTACCTTCAAATTCTTACACTTGCAGTTCACTGCCAACTGTTTCCTGCTTCATCACCAACAGGTGCTGTAGCGTGAACCATTTTGGTGAGGAGGCGTGCACCTAAAATGCTGTTTGCTGGTGAGCTCTCAAAAAGCAACTTTTCCTTTAGAAGAAGTAACAGCTTCTCATAAATATCCCAGGCCTTTAATGATATGCTGGAAAGGTTGTGCCAGAAGACCCCTCTACTTGAATTATGTAAAACAGCAAATAGCTTCACACATACTTTATTACTCAGCTCTGCCTCAAGTTAGACCTGACTGAAGTATATGGAGACAAATTTAGCCAAATATGAAATATAACATGAGAATCATATCTTTTGTTCCCAGATTGTTCCAAGAGTTCAAGAGAAAGGGGCAGAGATGGCAGAAACAATGTGATAAAGCTGAAAAAATTTTAACTTTAGAAGTCATCATGGATTCTAGTTACTTACCAGCCATATGAAACTTGACTAAGTCACTTAATCCCCTTGATCCTTGTTTTTTCAATCTTTAGAGTGGGAATGGTAATAGCACTTCAATTGTTTTTTTCCCCCCATATGACCTAAACAATTTATAGTGCATACAGCATATCATCTCAGAAATGAACTCTTTTTTTAGAACAGCTTATTATCATCCTAACCAGATGATATCTGATGAAGGTTTGAGGGTTGAGGACTCTCATATATTATACGTGTAAGGTATGTTGGTTTTATATGTATGAAAGTACTTCCATACACATAGAAATGTTCTAGGAGTGTGCCTAGGAATTTTTTTCTTGGAGCAGAATTGAGTTTAAACTTTTTAAATTATACATATATCCTTCTGAGTATGCATGACTTTTTAATGAACAAAATGTTAGTCTTACTATAGATAAAGCTATAATTGAGAAAATGGTTTAAACCTAAGAGAAAAATGGAAATGGGGCAAAGGGACAAGACCACTTCTCAAAGTTTATGAGAGGGAAGGGGGCTTCTTATTTTAGGGGCAGAAGCAGGAAAAAAGAGAAAGAAGAACATTGTTTCATATAACTGCTGCATTTTTGTTTCCTCACCTCATTGATCTTAATACTTATGCCCAAGTCAGTGCCCAGTAGATGGGCTCACTTCCATTCAGCAAGATAATAATACTCTTACAGTAGTTCCCTCATCAATGGCAAACTCTGCTCCTGGAATGGCGGGCAGTTCTGATTTATCCCCAGAAGCAAGGTTGACGATTGTGGTTGTTCTCACCTATGTGAACTGGGCTCCCACCCCCAATCTCTACACCCCACACAACAGCATTCCAACCAGAAGGCTCATGGATATGGACCAGTGTAATTCATCAGCTTCATTGACTAAAGGCCACATGGTACCCTGGTTTAGAACCACATTCCCCGTTCTGAGTTCCATTTCAAATTATGTACATGCATATTGTTCAATATAATGCCCCAGAGATTATGTAATGAATCCAAGCAACAGCATAAAAATATATAAATTAATGCATGGCCTGTAAAACAAATCAATACAATACTGTAAAGTAATTAACTTCCAATTAAAATAAATAAATTTATTTTTTTAAAAAGCTCCCCAATTTGGACAATATGAATAAATTCACAGAGTGAAAAAGAATTCCAAAAACTAAATTGCCATTTTCATTAAATATCAAAAGAATTCAAGTCCAAAAGAATTCCTTTCCTAATTTTTTTTTTTTCTATTCAGTCTCAGTCCTCTGGAATAGAATCATTTCTTCAGTAGCTGCAATTTCCAAAGCTGGTATTACAATCTAAGTTTCTAACAAGCCTCACCTTTCAGAATCGAAAGCATTAATAAAGATTGTTTAAGCACCAGAATAGCATCTAAAGAATTAATAAAGATTGTTTAAGCCCTAGAAGAGCATCTAAGAATTTTTTAAATCCCTCATGCAAATCGTCAGTCATATAACAGTTATCTCAAGCAAAACTGCATTGACAGAGCCAGGAACATAGTACATTTCAGAACCGCATGACTATCAGTAGCTAGAGGCCAAGGCAGATCTTTGGTTTTATCACATGGAGGATAGGAAACTGACATAGCCCATGAAAAGGAGGAAGGAGGGGACTGAGAGATGGACAAAGACAGGTGTTTTATTTTTATAATAAAACAAAATGAAAACTGGTTTTAAAACTTGAATCTGAACTTAGCAATAAATGATGGCCGAGTTGATATCCAGATGGTTAATAAGTTGTGGAACTGGAAATTTAAGCAAACTTGAATTTCAGACAACTTAGATTTCCTGGCTGACTGCTTTTCTTGAAGTCCAGAGTGCCTAGAAAAGTGTTATCACATATTAGATATGTTTTCATATTACCTGCAAAAAGCTTTTATAAGAATATACCTATATGTTAAGTGCTTCTTTATACCATAAAGATCGAATTCAAAATCCCAACAGGCTTATTAACCATGCTGAAGGACAGTATAATCCTTCAAGCTATATCCACTGACTTTTCAGGCTCATGTGCCCATCACTGTCCCTACTCTTCAAATGTACTGTGATCACCATCAGGCCCCCAGCTGGCTCTGAATTACCATGTGTGAGCCATTTTGATAAAAGCCTTTATATGTTACTCTATTTACTCATGATCCTCTAGGACAAGTCTGAATATCCTCTTTTACCTATGAGGAAATAGGTTCAGAAAATAATCTGACTGCCCAAGACCACACGGCTAAGAAAAAAAGTGAGAATTTAAACCCAGAGTTAGAATGACTTGAAAGCCCACTCTCTTAACCACTTCAGTACCCTGTAGTGGGCTATAATAGTTGAGATTTGATGATAATACTTTTGCTTTTTCTAAATATAACTATGCCTTTCAGGTCATAAACTATGCAGGTTAATCGTATTTAATTATAGCTACATAGTGCATCCCATATAGAATGGAAAGAGTTGTTTCATATTTTTTTGGCAATATAATAGAATAGATAAACTGAAAATACCATGACTAGGGAATACCTTTTCAGTTTATCTATTTCTAGAATAGATAAACTGAAAATACCATGACTAGGGAATACCTTCGGGGAAGGCAATGGCACCCCACCCCAGTACTTTTGCCTGGAAAATCCCATGGATGGAGGATCCTGGTAGGCTCCAGTCCATGGGGTCGCTAAGAGTCAGACACAACTGAGCGACTTCCCTTTCACTTTTCACTTTCATGCATTGGAGAAGGAAATGGCAACCCACTCCAGTATTCTTGCCTGGAGAATCCCAGGGTCGGGGGAGCCTGGTGAGCTTCTGTCTATGGGGTCGCACAGAGTCGGACACGACTGAAGCGACTTAGCAGCAGCAGCAGCAGCAGGGAATACCTTGATACTGCCTTGGCTAAGGGAACAAAGGATGCTTTAATTTATACGCTAAGTCTTGCAATAATATGTAGAAGGAATTGGAGTAGGGTCAAACAAAATAAAAATAGTCGTGATACAAAATATTTTTGTTAGTTTTAGAATTATATAGACCTAAAATTTTCCAAACTTTTCAGATAATCTGAGCTAGAAAATGCCATGTATAAATGTCTGCTTGGGTATATGTTTGTGAACATGCAGCCCATCTTTTAAGCAAAGTTTCTTTTTTTTGTTGTTAAGTATTGAGAAGTCAGTGTTTTCATCCTGTTAATTTGAAAAATGCTTCTTGAACACTTTCCCAATTTGCATATCATTTCCCAGCTTCTCTTCTGCACTTTCAAAATCTGACACATGTGGATTATATAGGATGCTAGGTGAAGGTCAATAGATGTTACTACAGAAAATATTTAAAAGAAAATTGCACTGTATCTAACTGCTTATTAGCAAAATACACAGTGTTCCACTTTAGATCTTTCAGTGAAGGAGTCATGTGGGTCAGTCTACACATTGGCTGGTAAGTGTATTATTCCTGCCAAATCATCCAGTTGAGATGGGAACATTAATTTATTTGAGCAGACATGTGTCTATGTGGTTTTAACAAAACAACCATATGCTGCACCAATAAGCAGCATAACAAAGAAAGCACAATTGATGCCAGAACCCACCCTAGAACTTTTGAAAGGGACCATGGAGAATGTTCTTCACCCTTATTTTTCATCGGCATTTCATTTGTTCTAATGATCTTCTACACCAGTCTAGTCCAACACATGTTGTCCCGATTAAGTGTGAATTCTGTGATGTTTTATGTTAGCTTTGGGTTTCCTTCCTCTCTTTAATGAATTTTAACTAGGGTTTTTAGAGCAATATCCATAGTTCCTTGTATGTAGATTCCCTTCCTCTACCCAAGACTTTGCGGTGGGAGGGTCACTTTTTGCAGGGTTGAGGGAGTCAGGTATAACTGAAATCCCTTGGTCAAATCCCATCTTTAACAGATCTTAATGAGATCACTATGGTGTGGATCACAATCAACTGTGGAAAATTCTGAAAGAGATGGGAATACCAGACCACCTGATCTGCCTCTTGAGAAATTTGTATGCAGGTCAGGAAGCAACAGTTAGAACTGGACATGGAACAATAGACTGGTTCCAAATAGAAAAAGGAGTATGTCAAGGCTGTATATTGTCACCCTGTTTATTTAACTTATATGCAGAGTACATCATGAGAAACACTGGGCTGGAAGAAACACAAGTTGGAATCAAGATTGCTGGGAGAAATATCAATAACCTCAGATATGCAGATGATACCACGCTTATGGCAGAAAGTGAAGAGGAACTAAAAGCCTCTTGATGAAAGTGAAAGTGGAGAGTGAAAAAGTTGGCTTAAAGCTCTACATTCAGAAAACGAAGATCATGGCATCCAGTCCCATCACTTCATGGGAAATAGATGGGGAAACAATGGAAACAGTGTCAGACTTCATTTTTCTGGGCTCCAAAATCACTGCAGATGGTGACTGCAGCCATGAAATTAAAAGACGCTTACTCCTTGGAAGTAAGGTTAGTAAGAAGGAAGGTTATGACCAACCTAGATCACATATTCAAAAGCAGAGACGTTACTTTACCAACAAAGGTTCGTCTAGTCAAGGCTATGGGTTTTCCTGTGGTCATGTATGGATATGAGAGCTGGACTGTGAAGAAGGCTGAGCGCCGAAGAATTGATGCTTTTGAACTGTGGTGTTGGAGAAGACTCTTGAGAGTCCCTTGGACTGCAAGGAGATCCAACTAGTCCATCCTGAACGAGATCAGCCCTGGGATTTCTTTGGAAGGACTGATGCTAAAGCTGAAACTCCAGTCCTTTGGCCACCTCATGTGAAGAGTTGACTCATTGGAGAAGACTCTGATGCTGGGAGGGATTGGGGGCAAGAGGAGAAGAGGACGACAGGATGAGATGGCTGGATGGCATCACTGACTCGATGAATGTGAGTCTCAGTGAGCTCTGGGAGTTGGTGATGGACAGGGAGGCCTGGTGTGCTGCGATTCATGGGGTCGCAAAGAGTTGGACACGACTGAGAGACTGATCTGATCTGATCGTCCTAAAGCTAACCCTCAGCTTTTAAGTCTGATTTGTAAAACAAAATATATTCTAATGTAAATACATATATAAAGCATTCAGAAATATGCAAAAGTAGGAAGACATAAAACCCTTTTTGGACTATCCTTAAATGATTATTGGTAAACATTTTTGTGCATTCATTACTGTAATGATTTTATGTATACTTTTTCAATATAATATGTTCATTGATATATATGCTATTTTTGTGTTAACATGATAATAGAAATATATTTCCACACAATTATGAACTTTATAAATAAAAATTTTAATAGCTAAAATACTGGAGAATATTATAACCTAAATATTTTCAGAAAGTTGGATTCTTTCCAATATTTTGCTATGATAATAAACACAAATGTTATTATTATAGTACTTAGAGATACCTGCTGTTAAGAGTTGTTTGTGTGTCTTTGCAGAAATGTCTATCAATTTAGCAGGGTAAAGGTATGTGTGTATATTTAATACAGATGGACTCATGATAACCATATTCTGCACACTGTTATGAAAAAGTATCAATGAGCATATTATTTTCATAGACAGTATATTTTATGTTAGTAGCCAGATTCTAGAGCCAGGTTGACTGAACTGAATTCTGGCTTAAATACATAATAACTTTTGCAAAATTAGCACATTATTTAGTGTATCTATACCTCATTTTTTCTTATTCATTCAGAGAATAATAGTACATACTTCATAAAATTGTTATAAAGATTGAATGACATATAGTAAGAATCATAAATGTATCTTGTTATTTTTTTAAATCTCAATTTAACAGTAATGTAGTATTCCATAATACAGTTGTACCATGATTTGTTTTACTCATGGACATTTTCATTATTATCATCTATTTCATACAGAACTGTAATAAATGTCCTTGCAAATCTATCTTTTACATATGTCACACATATATGAACATATCTGTTATATCTATAGTTAAAACTTCTAAAAATAAAATTGAATCAAAAGGTATGCACACATTTTAAAATTTAACAAGGACTGGAAAGTTGCTCTCGACTATGGTCATGCTGATTTTACTTCTACATTGCTGACTGTCTCCCTACTCTTTAGCTGACACTGGTTTTCTTGGACTTTTCATTTTTTGTTATTTTAGTAGGTAAAGAGAGTTATTGTGCTTTAATTAGCATGTCCTTCATCCTTAGATAAAACAAACATGTTTAAATTTTTTTCTTCTCATAGATTTTTAAGGCCATTTAGCTTTTGGTTTTAACTCTAGGAACTTTAGAATTACATCATTTAATCATTAAAATAGACCAACTGTTTTGTTTTTGTTTATAACTGGATGTTATAAAGTAACGAGTGCTTTGCCTCACATGTTGAAAAAATTCTTCAGTTAACAATTGTCTTTTAATTTATGATACCTATTTATATACACAATTTCTTTTTTACTTACATAGAGTCAGAATCATCCTTTCTCTTTAAATAATTGGAATGTCATAATTAATTTTCCCTACTCTAAAACGACTTCCCTGATGGCTCAGTGGTAAAGAATCTGCCTTTAACAGGAGACAAAGGAGACACTGGTTCAGTCCTTCAGTCAGGAAGAGCCCCTGAAGGAGGAAATGCAACCCACTCCAGTATTCTAATATTCTTGCCTGAAAAATCCCATGGACAGAGGAACCTGGCCAGCTAAAGGGTCACAAAGGGTCCAAAAGGTCACAAAGAGTCAGACATGACTGAGGATATGGTAACATAACCATGCCTATTCTAAGGATACTAAATGTTACTGAATCATATAAGATTACTAGGTAAAACTATTGCCCATTTAATCAAGTATTTTTATGATTTTGTATGTATATATTGTATATGTATCTATCTAGAATTCATTTTAGTAAAATAACTAATGTAGAGGTTTAAATATATATTTTATATATGTGTATATATATATATTTCCTCCAAAGCTCTTTTCTATTACTGACTTGACTTGTCATCCTCATTAATTATTTTAAAACCTGCATTTACTTGAGACCTTTCTGACTTCACTATTTTTTCTTTACTCTTTTCTTATTCTTGACTATTTTTAAGCTTAGAAAGTCTTCTACCTTTGACAAGATTTTTTTTAATTACCTCTATTTTTGTTGTATTTATTATCTTATTTTTAAATTACATTTACCTCTTCAATCCAGTGAAACTGTATTTCAAACAATTTGAGATTTCCTAAGCATTCCTCTTCTTGCCTGGAAAATCCCATGGACGGAGGAGCCTGGTGGGCTGCTGTCTATGGGGTCACATAGAGTCTGACGCGACTGAGCGACTTCCCTTTCACTTTTCACTTTCATGCATTGGAGAAGGAAATGGCAACCCACTCCAGTGTTCTTGCCTGGAGAATCCCAGGGACGGGGGAGCCTGGTGGGCTGCCGCCTATGGGGTCGCACAGAGTCGGACACGACTGAAGTGACTTAGCAGCAGCAGCGGTAGCAGCAGCAAGCATTCCTCTTATTAATGTGTTGGTCACATTTTCATTCCTCTAGAGATAAAATTAACCAAGCCCATCACGTATTTTTCTTCCTCAGAGTTTTCTTAACAGAATATGTTTATCAGGAATTCTTAAGAGTTTCTTGTGCATAATCAGTCTTTAGCGTTTATTCCCAAACTTGACACAGTATTTGTTTCCATCTGTTATAAGGATGTCATAATGGTTACCTATGTGTGATGGGTCTTTAGGAAACTGAGATGGTCAAGAAGCAACAGTTAGAATCAGACATGTAACAATGGATTGGTTCAAAATTGGGAAAGCAGTATATCAAGGCTGTATTATTATCACCCTGCTTATTTAACTTACATGCAGAGTACATCATGTGAAATGCTGGGCTGGATGAAGCACAACCTGGAATCAAGATTGTCAAGACTAATATCAATAACCTCAGATATGCAGATGACACCACACTTAGGGCAGAAAGTGAAGAGGAACTAAAGAGCCTCTTGATGAAAGTAAAAGAGGAGGGTGAAAAACCTGGCTTAAAAATGAAGTTCATGGCATCCAGTCCCATCACTTCATGGCAAATAGATGGGGAAACAATGGGAACAGTGACAGGCTTTATTTTGGGGGGCTCCAAAATCACTGCAGATGGTGAGTGCAGCTATGAAATTAAAAGATGCTTGCTCTTTGGAAAACAAGCTATGACCAATCTAGACAGCATATTAAAACGCAGAGACATTACTTTGCCGACAAGTCTGTCTAGTCAAAGCTATGGTTTTTCCAGCAGTCGTGTATGGATGTGAGAAAGAAAGCTGAGCGCTGAAAAATTGATGCTTTTGAACTGTGGTATTGGAGAAGACTCTTGAGAGGCCCTTGGACTGCAAGGAGAGCAAACCAGTCAATCCTTAAGGAAATCGATGTTGAATATTCATTGTAAGAACTGATGCTGAAGCTGAACCTCAAATATTTTGGTCACCTGATGGGAAGAACCGACTCATTAGAAAAGACCCTGATGCTAGGAAAAATTGAAGACAAAAGGAGAAGGGGGTGACAGAGGATGAGATGGTTGGATGGCATCACTGATTCAATAGACATGAGTTTTGAGCAAGCTCCAGGAGTTGGTGATGGACAGAGAAGCCTGGTATGCTGCAGTCCATGGGGTCACAAAGAGTCAGACACGACTGAGCCACTGAACTAAAATGCATGTGTGATGGGTCTTTAGGAAACTGGGATGGGGTGGGGGTTGCCAGGGCATCTGTGCTTATAGGGATATTCTGTTTAGATTTTGGTTAAGACATTTTGAAAACATTACTCTTTCTGAATGTATCAGAACTTTCAATGTGAAATCAAATCAAATGTTTGATTTTTCTAAGTACTGGGTTGGCCACAATGTTCATTTGGGTTTTTCCATAACATTATGCAGAAAATTTCAAATGAACCTTTTGACCAACCCAATATAAATATATAAATATACAAATCAGTTCAGTTCAGTCCCTCAGTCGTATCCGACTCTTTGTGACCCCATGAATCACAGCACTCTAGGCCTCCCTGTCCATCACCAACTCCCAGAGGTCACTCAGACTCACATCCATCGAGTCAGTGATGCCATCCAGCCATCTCATCCTCTGTTGTCCCCTTCTCCTCTTGCCCCCAATCCCTCCCAGCATCAGAGTCTTTTCCAATGAGTCAACTCTTCACATGAGGTGACCAAAGTACTGGAGTTTCAGCTTTAGCATCATTCCTTCCAAAGAAATCCCAGGGCTGATCTCCTTCAGAATGGACTGGTTGGATCTCCTTGCAGTCCAAGGGACTCTCAAGAGTCTTCTCCAACACCACAGTTCAAAAGCATCAATTCTTCAGCGCTCAGCCTTCTTCACAGTCCAACTCTCACATCCATACATGATCACAGGAAAAACCATAGCCTTGACTAGATGGACCTTTGTTGGTAAAGTAATGTCTCTGCTTTTGAATATTCTATCTAGGTTGGTCATAACTTTTCTTCCAAGGAGTAAGTGTCTTTTAATTTCATGGCTGCAGTCACCATCTGTAGTGATTTTGGAGCCCCAAAAAATAAAGTATGACACTGTATATTTATTTTATGTATATTTTATTTTATTTATATTTTATTATATTCATATAAATATTATATTAATATGGATCAAGCCTCATGGTTAGTCATCTACAAAAGACACATTTATTCCTTAAAGTATGACTGTTAAGCCTCAGAAATCCTGCTCCAGTATATTATTTTTCAGTCAAAGAAATGTTCAAATTCTAAGATTGCTGTCTCATTTATGTCTCTTTTAATAATATTTCCCACACCCATGAGAGATACTGGAAGGATGGAGGGACACATTTCTATTCTTTGTCTCTCTTTTCCTTGGCTTCATGCAACCCACATGTCTTAAGTTATGTCTTCTACTTGAGTGAATCAATTTATAGTGCAAATGACTATATTTAAATGTTTTTGTATTAGCTTTGCATATAAATGGACCCAATAATTCCTGGCATATAGAAGTCACCCATTCACTCACTGGCAAAACAGATCATTCCTCCATTCAGGAAGTACTTGTTAAACATCTACCATGTCAATAAAAATGAGCAATAGATTTCAACCAGCGTTTCACAGAAAAGGAAAAATGGTAAACAAATAAGCCAATAAAAGTAATTCATCTTCATTAGTAATCAGGATAATGCAAATTAAAACCATGCTGAGCCATCACCTTGTACCCCTGAGGTTAGCTAAAGTTAGACATCTAATAATATCAAGTATTGACAATGATACAGAGCAGGATTTGCAAATTCCAGCTCATGGTCCAAATCTGGACTGCCACCTGCCTTTGTACAACCCATAAGTCAAGATGGTTTTTACATATTTTAATGAAAAGTATAAAAAGGCTATTAGACTTTTGTGGAGAATAGTTGCTCCATTTTGCCACTTGGTGCTAATGCCTAACATATGTATTATGTGGCTCTTTACAGAAAAAGGTTGCTGACTCCTGATATGGAACATAAGAATATAATTTCCTTGTTCTGCTGGTAAGGGTGAAAATGACACAACCACTTTGGTAAACAATTTTATGTATCCAGCAAGATGAACAGTTGCAAACCCAAGCAACCCAGCAGTACCCTGGAGAAACACTTGCCTACTTGGACAACGCTGTGTACAACTTGGGGGAAAAAAATGGAACAAATTCAAATGTCCACCAAGCACAGAATGGAAAAAATAAACTGGAATACAACACGCAGAGAATGCTGCTATTGATGCCAACATAGATGACTCTCACAAAAAAAGGCAGCAAGCAAAAATACAAGTTTTAGTGTAGTTCTGTCTATCAGGAATGTGTGAGACATTTAATTTAAAAATTTCTAGTAGCCACATTAGAAACAAGAAACTGATAAAATTAATTTTAGCCATGTTTTTCAATCTGATATATCTACAGTTATAATTCCAACATGTAGTCAATAATATAAATTACTGATACATGACATTTTTGATCCTGAATCCTCAAAATCTGGTGTGTATATGTATAGGGCATCTCAACTTGGACGAGCCACTTTTAAAGTGCTAGTAATCACACGTGGCTATTAGCCATCATATTGAGCAGCCCTTTGAGAAGTTGAAAACAGTAAATTCTACTTATAGTCCATCATTCAAAGTAAACAAAACTAAAATTTATATTATTTAGGGATACATGATATGAGGTCATATCTACATCACTACAAAGAAAAGTGATGGCATGATAACTCCAAGATCCAGGTGATTCTGATGTCTGGTTTGGAGGGGCTGAGATGGAGGACTGACTCTGGGGGACTCAAACATGCTGATAATATTCCATCTTGTAAGTTTGATAATAATGTATGCATGGCTGCTTGGTTTTTTTTTTTTTTTAATTATGTCGTCATTATTAGTTTGCCACTACCCAATCTTTATAAGGCTTCCCTGGTGGCTCAGACGTTAAAGTGTCTGCCTTCAATGCAGGAGACCCAGGTTCGATCCCTGGGTTGGGAAGATCCCCTGGAGAAGGAAATGGCAACCCACACCAATATTCTTGCTTGGAGAATCCTATGGACGGAGGAGCCTGGTAGGCCACAGTCCACAGAGTCACAAAGAGTCGAACATGACTGAGAAACTTCACTTTCACTTTCAATCTTTATAAGAAATTAAAGATAAATCCCTGTATCAGTAGCTTGCCTCAGAGATAAGTTGTAATTTAATCACTTGTATCAAACTTTTTGATCAGTAGAACAGAATGCAAATAGAGACAAGTTGGTATCTATTATTGTTTCCTATAATTTTTATAATTGGAAGGTCCATATGTGCAGCAGTTGCCACAAGGTAGAGACTTTAAATAGAGAGAACTGAGCAATACAAGAGAATGTAAACTGTGAGTTGATACCCACAGAACAGATGAGGAGAAATGGGGGAAAAAAATCAATGAGGAAGAAAGAAATCTACATAAGTGGCAACAGAGACATGTGGAAGTCTTGAAGGGTGACCAGCTGTTGCATCTCTGAGATTTGTCAAAAAAGACTTGTGGGGGAGAGTCAATTGACAAGAAGCTGTCACAGAGGGCTGGTAGGGAATGGGGAGGTGAGATCCTCAGGGGTGGGATGGAGAGCAGTAAACTATACTGGGAAAGAGCCCCGGGCAGATGCAGTGCTTGAAACGCGTCCTAATCTGCCGCACAGACTGTCTACACACAGGGAGTTGCAATTGGCAGCAGGAGCACATGCTTGGCAGAGGCAAGACGGCTTCTTTTTCTGGCTCTGCATCTTTCCCATTTTACCATCTTCAGTGATTGACTTCAGGCAGAAGCGCTGAGCACTCTGCATTGTATTTCTGCTATTAAGATGTGGTGATGAGAAAACTAGAGTGTATACAGCTTAAAACAGGAGTAGAGAGCTGTGTGGATACCAAGTGGGCTCCTTCCAGGACCTGTCTCTGTGTGGGCAGGAAGAGCCATAATTATAAGACTGCCCAGGTCTTCCCAAATAATCTGCCACAGAAGTGTTCAAAAGAGGATAGAAAATGGTGTCCCTTTGGAAGATCACGTGTCCATAAAGCTACTAACCCCGTAGAAACTGGGTTAAAATTTCATTTTAGTCTGTGATTTGAGAGAACACTGGAGGCCATGTTAAAAGAGAAGTAGTAGAAATATATAGAAGTAGAAATATTTTTGTGATGTTCACTCTTACCCACACATGATAAAGAATAATTAAAATCTACATAATAAATAAATAATAAAATATATGGAAAGGTGTTTGCAGATAGGGTTTGGGGGTTCCTTGGGAATATACAATCAGAGAATCTGCAAAGCAGCTGACATCACACTTTAGCACTAAGCTCTCAGCAAGCTCATTTCTGCTTCTTGGGTTCCCCCACAGAGGCTAGGAAAGCCTTTGGATCAAGTTAGGCCCTGAGCAAGAGTTGATAGTACACCTACATAAGCATGAATGATCATGCACAATCACCTGGCATATCTGATAATCCCTACTGCCTGCCACCAGGAAGTTGCTTTAGATGTATGGTTTCACTTGACTTCAGAACATGCCTGACAGAGAGAAACCACATTCTCCAATTCATAGACGAGGAGACTGGACTCAGAGAGGAGTGCCTTGCCCCAGTAATATGCTGAGCTGGGACTTGAACACTTTCTTAACCCATCAAAGTTCACATTTGTCCCACTGTATCATGCTATCAACTCAATGTGTTGAACATATTATTGGTTATTGCTAATGCTAAATCGCTTCAGTCATGTCCGACTCTGTGCGACCCCATCCCTGGGATTCTCCAGGCAAGAACACTGGAATGGGTTGCCATTTCCTTCTCCAATGCATGAAAGAGAAAAGTGAAAGTGAAGTCGCTCAGTCATGTCTGACTCTTAGCGACCCCATGGACTGCAGCCCACCAGGCTCCTCTGTCCATGGATTTTCCAGGCAAGATTACTGGAGTGGGGTGCCATTGCCTTCTCCGTTATTGGTTACTACATACAATTAATTCTTACAACCATTCTGAAGGAAATATACTTGTAATAGTATCCTTATTGTGTTAAATAATGAGGATGAGAGGAGTTATTTTTAAAAGCTAGTTTTCTGTGGAGGCAAAGACAATTATTTAATAAGGACACAGTTATTAAAGATTTACAACATGGCAGATGATAGTCTAAGTGCTTTAGCATGCATTTACATACTCATCCCCAGAATAATTTTTTAGATAGGTATGGTCCCTTGGACTGTGAACCTGTCAGTCCTAAAGGAAATCAATCCTGAATATTCATTGGAAGGACTAATGCTAAAGCTGAAACTCCAATACTTTGGCCACCTGATACAATGAACTGACTCATTGGAAAAGACCCTCATGCTGGGTAAGATTGAAGGCAAGAGGAGAAGTGTATGACTGAGGATGAAATGGTTGGATGGCTTCACTGACTTGATGGACATGAGTTTGAGCAAGCTTCAGGAGTTGGTGATGGACAGGGAAGCCTGGCATGCTGCAGTCCATGGGGTTGCAAAGAGTTGGACATGATTGAGTGAATGAACTGAAATGATAGTTATTATTTCTACTTCTTTGATGAGGAGAGAGCACAGAAAGGTTAAATGACTTAACCAATGTCATCCAGTGAGTGAAAAGAACTGAATCAAACTTTGATGGTGGGACTCCATTAGCCCAAGCCCACACCACACCACTATACATAATATGGGCCAAATACTCAGGTGAGGAAGTGACCTTGATGCTTAAATAAAGAGATCCTACATTAATACCCTTCCTTTTACTTCTTTCCATACATAGTCTTCTTTCCTAAACCCATCTATGTACAATGAGGGATATAGAAGAAATAGAAGAGATGTAAACAAGACCCACTGGTTTAATTTCTCTGTGTCCTTTCTTCCCCAGAATGATTGGTCTAAGGTAGTCATGCAATTCTGATTCTGACAAATAAAATGTAAGAGGAAGTCTGTTGGGGTTGCTCCTGAGAGAGGATTCTGCTCTCTCTATAAATGTCATTCTTTTCCTCTGTATATAGTTATATGTGGATGTGATGCCTGGGATTGTGGTAAACCTCTTGTTACCAGTGTGAGAATGAAACAGCCCTGAGGATGGTAGAGCCAAGAGATGGAAAGAATCTGAACCTTGATGACTTTCTTGAATCACTAAAATAACCAGGAGATTCTTTCCTACCTCAAGACTTCCCATAAGGGAAATAATACCAACTGTCCCTTGTTTGAGCTATGTTGAGAATAGCTCCCTGTTACTTGCAGCCTTAAATATCCTGACTGAAACACAGGCTATTCTCAAGTAGATGTTGGAATCTGGAATGATAAATTAGGCTAGAAGGAAAGTGAAAGTGTTAGTTGCTCAGTCATGTCTGACTCTTTGTGACCCCATGGGCTGTGGCCCACCAGTTTCCTCTGTCCATGGAATTATCCAGGCAAGAATACTTGGAGTGGGTTGCCATTCCCTTCATGAGGGAATCTTCCTGACCCAGGGATCACCTGGATCTCCTGCATTGCAGGCAGATTCTTTACCATCTGAGCTACCAGGAAAGCCCAAGCTAGAAGAAAAATCACTCTTATTGTAAACTGGAGTGATCTGCCTCAAGCAGTATGTATCTCTCTAACATGTAAGTGCTGACCAGGAGGTTGGGTTACTGTTTGCAGAGGAAATACATCAATTAATACAAGAGTTTGGACCAAATTATATCTTCCAACTCTAGGTTATCATTCTTCCATGGGCAATATAAATAAAAATTGCAAGTTTTAATAATTTAGAGTTGCCAGAAACAAGTATATGTTTTAAAGAAATAGGATAATCCATATGTCATAATTTTAAAACAGCTAGTTTTTATGTTCATATATTGACAAAGATTTTAAATAAATAAGCTGTGAGGTCCTACAGAGGATCCTATTAATGTGAGAGCAGTAGGATTTCCCAGGTCAGTTAAGTTTCTTGCCTCCCCTTGCCTCCACTTGATGTTCTTGCCAAAATCCCCTTTTAAAAATACTAGGAGAGCCGGACATGACTGAGCGACTTCACTTTCACTTTTCACTTTCATGCATTGGAGAGGGAAATGGCAACTCACTCCAGTGTTCTTGCCTGGAGAATCCCAGGGATGGAGGAGCCTGGTGGGCTGCCGTCTATGGGGTTGCACAGACGGACACGACTGAAGCGACTTAGCAGCAGCAGCAGCACTGCTGTGTTTTAACTCCTTCCTTTTTCTTCTTGGCAAAGCAAAACTAAATTCCTGACATCCTTCCTTCCTGAACCCAAGTAACTCTGGCTTCTGCACACATATACACATGTATGCTAATTGCTATCTGCATATTAGACTGATGTGGATTGGATTCCATATTAGAAATAATAGCCTCATACCTGAAAGCAAACATGAGTCTGGTCTACTCACATCACGTTTTTCATCTTTGGATCATCCCTGTAAACTCCCATTCCAGAGAAGAGCCGGCTCATCTGAAAAGACCCTGATGCTGGGAAAAACAGGGCAGGAGGAAAAGGGGACGACAGAGGATGAGATGGCTGGACGGCATCTCCAACACAATTGACGTGGGGTTGGGTGGACTCTGGGAGTTGGTGATGGACAAGGAGGCCTTGTGTGCTGTGGTCCATGGCATCTCAAAGAGTCAGACATGACTAAGTGACTGAACTGAACTGAATGTAACCTCCCAAGCTTAATTTGCCTATCTTCAGGCTTGCAACACCTATTTATTCGTCTGGTACCGTGATCCACTGTAAGATTTCTATTACCATGAGAAAGTGCTTCCCAAAATTGATCAGACGTCTGTAGTTATTTTTTTTCTCTCCATTGGTCTCAGTTCTTTTACTTGCAAGGCCATATTGAATAAGAACACTCTCAGATGACAGCCTTGGGCAGGAAGTATAGAAAGAAAAGCTCTTTTCTGTCCCCTTAAATATTCACTTCTTCCAGATAAACATCACTAGGTCCTTCAAACACACGTTAGAGGACATTGTTTGGAAATTATATTTTTTTCTTTTTTATGAGTACAGTCTGATTAATATCAACATCCCTCTGAAAGAGTGAAATTTCAAGGCTGAACACAAAGTTTGTCCTGAGCTCAAATTCTATATATTTAAGATATGTTTAGTGCTAGAATTTGTATGGCAGGATGGCAAATTCCAGCTGTATGTTTGGTTGGCCTCAGTTGAGTTCAGCCAATGAAAATGGCTGGAGGGAAATCAGAGTGTAGAAGGACTCTGTGGGTGCCCCATCCAGATCTTGTTCATGCACAGGGCTCTCATTTACCATCTTTAAGGATTAGCTTCTCATGACTCACTGCTGCTCCTTTCTCCAGAGCCTCATTCTTGGCTGAATGAAAAGTCATCTAGTATAAGAGCTTCCGTCCCACCTAGTGGTTACCCAACATCTGCTAGCTTGCTAATATGGCAGCCTGAGTCTCAAGGTGGGATCAACTCTCATGTTCCAGATTAGAGTGAAGTTAGAGGCCACCAGATCCTTCAACTCCTCTCCAGCTTCATCCTGCACTCCGAATTCTCTTTCTCCTGAGAGAAAGCTTTCAATCTACCAAGAGTATCCAAATCACTGTATTGGGCTCTGCTTCTAAGAAAACCAACCTAAGACAAAAGACTTCTTCTCTGTTTCCACCTTGTCTCAGTGCCACCTCTCAGGCAGAAGTGGGGTCTCCCCATGATTCCAGCTGTCACTGGGGTCAGTATTTCCATTTTCTCTTCTTGTTCCTTCAGCCCTGGAGGTGATAATGGTTTCTTGATGTTGCTATTCTCTGGGTCCCTTATACCCCTTGTTTGTTTTTTTAACCATGCCCACATCTCTGTAAGTAGTCCTTTAATAGATCTCATTCATTGGAACCATCTGTAGTGAATTGGCTTCCAGCTGGGATCCTGCCTAATACAGCTGGCTAGAGACATTACTTTGCCAACAAAGGTCCGTTTAGTCAAGGCTATGGTTTTTCCAATGGTCATGTATGGATGTGAGTGTTGGACTATAAAGAAGGCTGAGCGCCAAAGAATCGATGCTTTTGAACTATAGTGTTGGAGAAGACTCTTGAGAGCCCCTTGGACTGCAAGGAGATCCAACCAGTCCATCCTAAAGGAGATCAGTCCTGGGTGTTCATTGGAGGGACTGATGCTGAAGCTGAAACTCCAATACTTTGGCCACCTGATGCAAAGAGCTGACTCATTGGAAAAGACCCTGATGATGGGACAGATTGAGGGCAGGAGGAGAAGGGGATGACAGAGGATGAGATGGTTGGATGGCATCACTGACTCAGTGGATGTGGGTTTGGGTGGACTCCAGGAGTTGGTGATGGACAGGGAGGCCTGGCGCATGCTTCAGTTCATGGGGTCACAAAGAGTTGGACACGACTGAGCGACTGAACTGAACTGAGTTCACATTCACTTGGAAGAGTCCTTTTGTGATATATTATGAAATACGGTATGCCTCAATTCTTCTTTAATTATAAGGTAAGTCTTTTTCTCCACATTTGAATCTAGATTGCCTTGTGCCTTTCTCTGACCAATAAGAGGTTAACAATGCAAGCTGAGACTTGAAAAGTGCTTGCTTGCACACTGGGGCTTACATTATACTGCTCTTGGGGGCTCTGTGGATGTTTTAAGCTAGTCTGCTAGATGGCAAAAGATATGTAGTTCAGTCACCCACCACTCTAGCCTTCAGCATGCCAACTGCTAGACATGTGAGTAAGGATAACCTGAACCATCTAGCTACTGGTCAATCCCCCAGCTGAAGGCAGATGCACAGGCAGGTATCAGCCATGTTTAGCCCAGACCAAAAGAACCACCCTGCTGAGCCATAGATTCAGATAAATAAATAAATGACTTTTGTTATTCTAAAGCACTATTTTTAGGGGTTGTCTGTAAGGCAGAAAAATCTGATATAGCTTTGGTTGATACCAAATAAATCTTAAAGGTGAGCATACTATGGATAGACAGCATTCAACTGTTGTCAGCAACATCAAGGTCTTTCTCAGCTACAAGGTCACCTAACCCAAGGTTGCACTCTTCCCAATATACTTCACATCTAGTGACTGAGCAAATCAGGAGCATATGCTGGGTCAGTTCCTTCTGTACATACATAGGGCAATTCCAACAGGCAATATTTATTCTGGATCTTCTATTGGGCTGGCTTAGGTCTTTAGTCATTTTAGGCACACACACACAAAAAAAAAAAAAAGAAAAGAAAGAAAAAGAAATTATGAGAAAATGATCAACCTAATGTTCAGAAAAACACTGGAAAGATATATACCAAAATATTCTTTTCCCACATCATAACTTTATATCATTTCTCCCCTATGTACAGCATGCCATTCAATCTGTCCTCCTTTCTCTTTCTCACCAAACTTCTTTCTGCCTCATAACATACAACAGAGCCAGGAAGCTCTATCCATGACAGTTTTTATGTCTGTCTCACTCTCATCTACATCTTTCACTCAGACTGAAGTCACCTTAGAACCTCATGCTGTGCACCTTACCTGATACACTATTACTTTCCCAAGCACCATCTTATTTATTGTCATTACACTTTTTATCACAATTTACAATTGACTCTTTTATTTATTTACACAGTTTCTCTCTGCTGAAACAAATTCCCCCAAAGCAACTTTACCTATAATTTATTGCTGATACCCAGTACCTAGCAAATTAGACATTCAGTGAATACTTTTGCAAGAAAAAGTTTTTTGTCTGGTAGTGTTTTAGTTAATTACATTCTTTTGGAGGATATTCTATGTTCTTCAAATTTTCTAAAGTGGGTAAATGTTATTTTTATAATCCAAAACAACAAAGATTTTGAACAATATTGAATGAGCAAATACATTATGAGATCCTGCTCTCAAAAAAAAGTCCTATGAATATTACATAAGGAGAAATTTGTACACTTGGAAGGAAAAGAAATCATTATGCCCTGTGGCTTATACTGTGCCCAATAGGAATGTCAAAGGCAATTACACCCTGTCTTCTAACTTCATGACTGCATTTCAGTTCCTCTGAGTCTTCATTGAGGGGGCAACGAGGCAAATAGTTTGGAGAAGCACAGATTCCATTGCTTAATATATGATATATATGGAGAAGGAAATGGCAACCCACTCCAGTGTTCTTGCCTGGAGAATCCCAGGGATGGGGGAGCCTGGTGGCTGCGGTCTATGGGTTCACACAGAGTCGGACACGACTGAAGTGACTTAGCATACCATAGCATATATATATATAGACAAAAAGAGTTTTCTAAAATTGGGAAAGTCACTGACAACTAAAGGAGTGTGTCTCCTTTTATTAAATTAGGCAAAATCAGTGTTTATCTATTCTCAAAGGACAGCTCCAAGACCCAATTTAAACTTTATGATGAAGTGAGTATTTAGTTGTGGCCTACACAGAAGAGACAATGCTGATGATATTCACTAGGTGCCTACTTCTTGGCATTTTTTAAATCATTTAGAGTGTTCTTCCACATTCTACATATATGTTACTTGATTTGGAGCAATTAAGTAATTTACTTGAAAGTAATTTACCTTTTATACTAAAAGCCAACAACCAGAATCAGAAACAAAACTGTCTTAGACTTCACAGTTGGCATTGTTTCCTTTGCATTTTTCTCCTCCACAGAAGGGATCAGCCTACTGATGATTCTGAAAGTTTTTCAAGTCACTTTAAGAGTTTCATCTCACATTGAAAGCTTTATCTGAATTTTCCACTGAAGACCTCAATCTAAGGACAGGTGCTATACATTTGGTCATTCCTCTATTCTCCAGTTTCATATCTTTAAAAAAATCCACTTCTATAATTAATTGTATTCATGCACCATGGCACAGCCTGCAAGCATTTTAGCTATAACTGAGTATTTATAGATGTTCGTTAATTAAAATTGTCCTCAAATGAGATTTAATGCACTCATGATCCACACTTTCCTGAGAGTTCTGTTTTAAGACTTTCTTATTGAAAAAAAATAGAAGATAGAAGGATTTTTTTGGAAAGGCACCATCAACAACTTGAAGTTCCAATTAGCATAAAAAGCCAAATGAACACAGTATAAATGCCATCATAGAGAATCTTGATGGGAGTAAACCTCATAGGATACTGAAAGCATTTATTAATGATGACAAAACCCTTTTGATTTGACATAAAATGCCATTTGCTTCATAGGGCCATCTTGCCAGCTGAAATTTGTTGAGTGAAATTTCATCTAAGCATAATGGGACTTGGTTGGAGCCCAAAGTTAAAGTGGGAATGTGGGTTTGGGAAACAGGTTTTGTCTGAGATTTCAGACACAACATTGGGGCAGACAGTCAAATCAGCCCTGGGAGTTCATTTGAGAATGTACTGGAAAGTCATAAATCTACTGAGCTCCAGAAGCAAGGCGGAGTCAGTATCCAGGAGTAAGTGAGAATTAAAGACAAAAATCTGAGGATCTGGCACACAGAAAAATTACCTCCTGAGTTTCCCTTAGGCATTTGCCACTGCCTTAGCCAGATTTCACTGGCCTATTTATGTGGTAGAACAAGGCAAAACTTTGTTGCTAGAGATACCCCATTGCTTTTATAAGGTGACTGGTAGGAAGTCTTCAAAACATCAGATCTTTTCTCCCTTCATTTTTAGGTTCTGTGTGGCCTGGTCCTTCCTGTCTCTCCAGCTTCATCCTGAACCATACTGTCCTCTCCCCTCTCTATATCAACCATAATGTTCCCAATTTTTACTTCTTTCTACTCTCAGATTTGCCTGTAACAGTCTTCCTTCCCTACTTCATCTACTTAGCTCCTCACCCATTCTTTTGATTTCAGCTCACATATTATCATCTTCTACTCAATGCAAGAGATCATTTTGATCAAGAAAAGCTTTGCTTCTATTCAAAACACACAAAAGGTGGTAGATAAAATACAACAATTATTTTAATAATGCATGCTTAAGATTGTACTTTTCTAACTGTAAGTAACAAGGAGGAGTCTCACACAAGCCATGGCCATAAGTTTGAGTTAAAGCTCAACAGCCCATGGGTGGTTCAGGACTCCATATTCATGTGAAGGGCTGAGTTTGCTTCCCTTCCTTCTCTTCCCCTTTCTCTCTCCTTCCCTTTCTGAACAGTTTGCTCTTGTATCTATGAGATGGAAACCAAACAGGTAAGGTAAATATGTTCGACTGGTAAAGAAGAGATTGACATGGTAGCCAGAGAGGGGGATCTGAGCCCAAGCAGAGTGAGGGGTGTGTTTAATGATAGCTATTGAATCCTGAGAGGATGAAGAGAGTGTCACGTGAGAAGGCTGACTCTGCAGAGGGATTCAGAGCACAAGTCAGGTGAGGATGGAGTCTGCATGTGGAAACAGCCTGTGTAGACGGTCAGAAGCTAAGAAGGATAAGGAAGTCATCTCAACTTGGGGTGGAGATAGGCTTTTATAGGGTGTTCAAGCCAAAGTAGGCTAGGAAGGACACATCCATGGGAGGGGACACAGAATAAGGAGCTGGAATACAAGTGTGGTGAAGAAGATGTCTATGCACACAAGAGTACAGCCTGGGGTATGATGTCAGAGCCCAAGCATGATGAGGAGGATGTTTCTTCAGAGAATCAGCCTTGTATGGAGTGTGGAGAGTTCCAAGCATAGACAGTAATAAAAGAGAATGTGCCATTTGTTGCTGGATTGGGATTGAATTTATCAATGTGAATTCATAGTTTTCACTATGTAAAGACAGATAATAATAGATATGTAAAAAAACATTCAAATTTATCATTTTAAAGCATTTGGGCCAGTAAAAGCAAATAAGAAAAGATAAAAATAAATCAATAAAGAAAGGGTTAGGGTATTAGTGTCCTAGATGAATCAGAGCTAGTACTGAGCTTACTGCCTAATGCTGGGAGCCAAGAAGGTTTGCCAAGTTCATGAAATAGAAATTAGAAACATCTCAACAACTATCCCAGGACTGTGGCTCCAAATAAGGTAAACCACACTAAGCCATGCAAGAGAGAGAATTACCTGTAAGAAGATTGATTGTTAGTCTGTACTGTGCCTTGCCTTGTGGTCTAAATTCAGATAATAAATGCACTGGGGGAACTTCAGATAGAGAAATGAAATGCTAGCAGTCAAATCTCTTGCAACACACTACTGTATCTTCTATCCATCCACATTCCTTGTGATTATCAAATCCTTCCTCCCCTGACAAATCTATACTCCCTTATTTCCTATCCATTATTCATTCATAGGATCATTCATAGGATTCATTTCCTATCCTACTTATTCAAATACTCTGAGAACGAAGTTCTCAACTATTACTAGGTTCTTGGGAATTTAGATCCAATTAGAATTTCAGAAGGAAGAAATGAGTTTGGAATTAATTATGTGGATTTGAAGACATCAGTGGAAATTCAAGTGGACTTTCACTGACAGATGGAAAAATGAGAGGATGGTGCCCAAGACTAGAGTTATGTAGGTCAGGGCAATATTCCAGAGAGGGAACGGAAGATGATGATATTGATGGTGATGTTGATGGCACTGATGATGATGGTAAATATGTATTTTGTTCTTTCTATTTGCAATTACTCTGCTAAATGACTCGTGTACTATCTCCTTTAATCTTCACATTAAAGCTATAAGGGGCATGTATACTCCACTTTGCAGATGGGGAAATTGGAAGACTGAAAAATTAGTAACTGTCTCAACTGTTCACAGTTGATAAGTAATAGAATCAATATTTGGATGGTCAGAGTCTAGACTCTAGTTTCTTATCTATACTTTTAAAGCATTTTGCATGTAATTTTTTTCTTTTGGTTTCTACAAAAAACACCAATACAGTATACTAATGCATGTAATATTTTTAAGGGACAAGCAGAGAAGAAATTATCTAAGGGCCAAAGACTAGATGTGAGGAGGAAGAACAGAAAGAAGAACTAGCAAAAGAGACAAAGAAAGAGCAAACAGTTTGACAGGAGGGGAATTAGAGAAACTAAAGAAGAAATATAAAGAAGAATGGCTGTAAAAAATGGAGGTTTTAGGAAGAGCCCACAGGTTGAGTGATTAAATACCAGAGATGATCTCAGAGACAATCATTTCAGCATACAATTTCAAGTATTCAAATCAGCTACCTACATTTACTCTCTCTTTCCTTCTTTTCATCTCCCAAAGCAGTCTTCAAGTCAAAATGAACTTAGGCCTGGAACTAAAATCTGTACATTTTGCTCCTTAGCTTTGGACAGTTACCATCATTAATTATAAGGGTGGGGAAGTAGGACTCAGATGTTGATATCTAAGTCCCAAATTCCAAAATAACCTTCAGAATGAAGCTTCTGAAAAGCATTTTCTCTAACCCTGTATTGCAAAGTATGTCACTGGAAAAAGTCACATTTTCTACAGTGAAGGAAAAAAGTTGATTGATTTTCTCTGTCTCTCTTTCTTCACCTACCATACATGTATAGACACACCCACACACTTACAAAAGAATAAAGTACTCTTCCAGGTTCTTAAATATACTCAAGAAACACTGTGATTTATAGTTTGCTTCTAATTCCAATTGATGTAATAATAATTCTGGCCCAAACTTGATGAAATTAATCACTTCCCTAATCTCTTTGACATAGTATAATTTCACATAAACCTGTGATTCATCAAATAGAAACTAGATTCTCTTAGTCTTACTCCTTTCTTTACCTATTTGTTGTTGTTCAGTCATCAGTCATGTCTGACTCTTTGTGATCCCATGGACTGCAGCTTGCCAGGCTTCCCTGTCCTTCACAGTCTCCCAGAGTTTGCTCAAACTCATGTCCATTGAGTGAGTGATGTCATCCAACCATCTCATCCTCTGTCATCCCATTCTCCTACTGCCTTTAGTACTTCCCAGCAACAGGGTTTCTACAAGACCTTCTAGAACTAACACCAAAAAAAGAAAAATAAAAAAAGATGTCCTTTTCATCATAGGGAACTGGAATACAAAGGTAGGAAGTCAAGAGATACCTGGAGTAACAGGCAAGTTTGGCCTTGGGGTACAAAATGAAGCTGGACAAAACATAACAGAGTTTTGCCAAGAGAATGTGCTGATCAGCAAAAACTTTTCCAACAACACAAGAGATGTCTCTACACATGAATATAACCAGATTGTCAATACCAAAATCAGGTCGATTATATTCTTTGTAGCCAAAGATGGAGAAGCTCTATATAGTCAGCAAAAACGAGACCAGAAGCTGACTGTGACTCAGATCATTAACTTCTTATTGTAAAAAATTCAGACTTAAATTGAAGAAAGTAAGGAAAACCACTAGGCCATTCAGATATGATCTAAATAAATTCCCTTATTATTATACAGTAGAAGTGACAAATAAATTTAAGGAATTAGATCTGATAGAGTGCCTGAATAACTATGGATGGAGGTTCATGACATTGTATAGGAGGCAGTGATCAAAACCATCCCAGACAAAAAGAAATTCAAAATGGTTGTTTGAGAAGGCCGTTTGAGAAGCTGAGACAAGAAGAGAACTGAAAGGCAAAGGAAAAAAGGAATGGTATACCCATCTGAATGCAGAGTTCCAGAGAATAGCAAGAGATAAGAAAGCCTTCTTAAGTGAACAATGCAAAGAAATAGAGAAAAACAATAGAATGGGAAAGACTAAAGATCTTTTCAAGAAAATTAGAAATATTAAGGGAACATTTCTTGCAAAGATACTCACAGTGAAGGACAGAAACAGTATGCCTAACAAAAGCAGAAGATATTAAAAAGAGGTGGAAAGAATACACAGAAGAAGCATATAAAAAAGATCTTAATGACCCAGATAACCATGATAGTGTGATCAGTCACCTAGATAGAGCCAGGTATCCTGGAGTGTGAAGTCAAGTGGGCCTTAGGAAACATCATTATGAACAAAACTAGTGGAGGTGATGAAATTCCAAATTTTAAATCCTAAGAGATGATGCTGTGAAAGTGCTGCAATAAATATGCCAGAAAATCTAGAAAATTCAGCAGTGGACATAGGGCTGGAAAAGGTCAGTTTTCATTCCAATACCAAAGAAGGGCAATGCCAAAGAATGTTCAAACTATCCCACAATTGCACTCATTTCACATGCTTGCAATAAAAATTCTCCAAGCTATGCTTCAATAGTGAACATGAAGCCAACATGAACTGAGAACTTCCATATGTACAAGCTGGATTTGCAAAAGGCAGCAGAACCAGAGACAAAATTGCCAACATCCACTGGATCATTTAAAAAGTAAGAGAATTCCAGAAAAACATCTATTTCTACTTCATTGTCTATGCAAAAGCCTTTGACTGTGTGGATCACAAAAAACTGTGGAAAATTCTTGAAGAGATGGGAATACCAAAGTACTTTCCCTCCCTCCTGTAAAACCTGTATGCAGGTCAAGAAGCAACAGTTAGAACCGAACATGGAACAATGAACTGGTTCCAAATTGGAAAAGGAGTATGTCAAAACTGTATATTGTCACCTTGCTTATTTAACTTATATGCAGAGTACATCATGTGAAATGCCAGGCTGGATAAAGCACAAGCTAGAATCAAAATTGTGGAGAGAAATACCAATAACTTCAGATATGCAGATGACAACACCCTTATGGAAGAAAGTGAAGAGAATTTAAAGATCCTCTTGATGAAAGTGAAAGGAGAGTGAAAAATCTGGCTTAAAACTCAACATTCAAAAAATGAAGATCATGACACTTCATGGCCCATCACGTCATGCAAATAGAAGGGGAAACAATGGTAACAGTGACAGGGCTCCAAATTTACTGTAGACAGTGACTGCAGCCATTAAATTAAAAGACTCCTTGGAAGAAAAGCAATGACAAACCTAGATAGCTTATTAAAAAGCAGAGACATTACTTTGCCTACAAAAGTCTATATATTCAAAGCTGTAGTTTTTCCAGTAGTCATGTATGAATGTGAGAGTTGGTCAAGAAAAAAGGCCAAGCGCTGAAGAATTTATGCCTTCAAACTGCTGGAGAAGAGTCTTGAGAGTCCCATGGACAGCAAGCAGATCAAAACAATTAATCCTAAAGGAAATCAACCCTGAATATTCACTGGAAGGACTGATGCTGACCCTCCAATACTTTGCCATCTGATGCTACCAACCAACTCACTGGAAAAGACCCTTTACCTATACCAGGAATGAAGTTGAGTTTCTCTAAAGTGGTTATTTTAAGAAATGTAAGTTACAAGCAAGTAATTTTTCCTAGAGATCTCTAAATAGCTTCAGTATCCTTGTCTTCAGTACAAGTCTTTAGAATGACTTTTGAATTGGGGCAAAATTAGCCTTGGCCATGCCTGCTTCTGTCATCCACTTAGCTTTCATTATACAGACTCTGGAGAAGGGAATGGCAACCCACTCCAGTACTCTTGCTTGGAAAATCCCATGGATGGAGGAGCCTGGTAGGCTACAGGTCACTTTCTTTCACTTTTTCTTTCATGCAGACTCTCAGGAAGAAGGAGAAATCAAGTCAATGAGGTTCACAGGTAAGTCAGTCCTGGATACTTTGGTAAATTAATTATTATCCAGAAGAGGCCGCATAGTATAAGAAACAAAACCTGGACTCAGAGCCAAAATTTAAGTAGTCAGGGCTTTCCTGCCCTTCTATTCCACAGGGTATGTGCTGGGTTCATTCACCTGCGATCACCTCATGGTATTGTATTTGCTTATCTGTCTTGTCCCCTGGACTGTGAATTCTATGATGGCAAGGACTATGCTTGATTTTCTTAACATTAATTCTCAGCCCCAGCATGGTACCCAGCTCTCATTTAGAACCCTAAGCTTCCAAGAAACACAGTTAAATCAGGCCTCAAAATGATTTACCCCAAAATGGCCTGAAATGACTTCAACCAATTATGTAAAATCAGCAGAAGCTTTATCTTCTCTACATTGTGTATTCTTTTAAAAAGAGGCCATTGATATATACACTACTACATATAAAATAGATAAGCACAGGTTCAGATAATAGGTTCAGATTAGTTATCTGTCCTATGTCCATGGAATTCACTATGTCCATGGAATTCTCTAGGCAAGAATACTGGAGTGGGTAGCCATTCCCTTCTCAAGGGGATCTTGCCAACTCAGGCATCAAACCCACATCTCCTGCACTGCAGGCAGATTCTTCACCATCCGAGCCATCAGGGAAGCCCACTGTATGACACAAACAGGGAACTCTACTCAACATTTTGTAATGGCCTATATGGGGAACGAATCTAAGAAAGCATGGATATATGTATATGTGTAACAGATTCACTTTGCTGTACACCTGAAACATAACACTGTAAATCAACTATACTCCAATATAATTTTTTTTTCATTTTTACATTTGGCTTTATTGGCTTAATATTATCCAGTAATTTTTTAAAAACAGGTCACTGGTAAGAATCCAATCTATTTCAAAGAGTTGTGGTGAGATTCAATCTAGTGTTAGTAAAGAGCAGTAGATATTCTAAAATGCTACACAAATGAGAAGTTTTTTTAACTCTGTTATCAGTAATGTCTAACAAAGGATGTAGGCATTCACAAAACAATTATATCCAGTATCCTTTAAAATTCACTCCAACTATGAGATCCTATGAGTATTTTCTAACAAACACTTCAGTATTTTTGAAGTTACACCTGTTTAGGTGCTTCCATTGAAGCTTGAATAAGAAATATCTTAAAACATTTCTTTGGAGTGAGTAAAAATCTCCCTCTGTGATGCAAGTTTATCTATAGGAATCTCTGAAGTATTTTTGTTTAGCAGCACAATGTCATGTGTAGGAATTTCCTTCAAGATGTAATAGATTGGTTTTAAACTCATTTGTTTTCTGTTTGAAGACATTGGTATTATCATTTATCACTTTTAATTGTTAATTTTCTCTCAAAAAATAGAAAGACTATTATAATCTACCTGCATCTAACAAAAAGTCAGGTTATTAATAATCTGTTTTGCTGGCCTATGTTGGGTGATACCTGCATTTATGGTCCAATCTTTCAACTGATTGCAAGGTATTTGTTTTCCTATCTTTATGAATAATTGAGTCTCACAGATGTTAGGAAATCTGCTGAGGTCAACATAGCAGGAGAAGAACATAGATCTGAACCCAGGTCTGTCTCATTCCAAAACTCCTTTTTCTCTTGTAATTTCAGGTTACCTTCTTCAAAAGACTGTGGGAGAAACCAATGAGACTGTGTTTGTGGCAATATTTTCACACTGCAAGTGCTACTTAGTTGAAAGGTATTATTATTATTCAGCTAACAGACTTTGTTCTGGCATCTCTCACTGTGCCTGCCAACATTATAACTTTGTATGTGTTTTGCATACTTTCAAAAATGATATTACTTGAAGAGTAAAGTCTGCCTTCTTATATCACTAAGTTAATGTTTTTAATTTAAAATCAATTTTAGAAAGCTTTCCAAATATGTTATTAAATAATCTCAAGCCTCTTAACCACAAAAACATCCCCTGAGACAGCGCCAGCCCTGGGCATCTGCAATTAGGACTGGAATGGAGAAAAATGACACCAGACAGAAACGGGGTTTTTTCAGTCCTTGTGTTCTGCATGCTCCCTGAGTCTCCTCCTCTGAATCACTTTTTTTGTTTCTACAGATGGTAATCTCCCTCTGTTGGAGCTATGTAGACCAACTCTCTCCAGTCCACACGTGTACAGGTTAGCACCTTGCTGGCTTTTACTAACCCCTGATCAAGCAAAGCTTCTCTATTTCAATTCACATTGCTTTTGAAACTTAAGAAAAAATATTCTGCCCTCTGTAACATATAACCTCAAGACATAATGTTGATATTTGCTCAATATTTTTCTCTCTGAGACAGGATACAACTGAGACATCACCAACGATAGCCAAAGACTATTACTTTAAAAAAAGAAAAAAGAGATGAGTCATGCACAATCAGGGATAAACACAGCTCCTAAATAATAAGCAGTAGAAATGCTTACATATTATTTTCATGTATCCATCTTTTAGCCCATTTGGTTCCTTGCCTGGAATATCTTCCTTCACTTTCACCTGTTCATTCTTTATGATTTATATCAATGATCCGCTTGTGATTTTTAATCTAATAACTTATACTGCTGATAAATTTTAAGTATGCATATTTGTTTTATTCTGAAAGCAAGCATTAGATTTGTGTATCAAATATTGTGCTCATGTGCCCAGTCATGTCCGATTCATTGAGACCCTGTGGACTGCAGCCCACCAGGCCCTTCTGTCCATGGGATTTCCTAGGCAAGAATACTGGAGTGGGTTGTCATTTCCTACTCCAGGGCATCTTCCCAACTGGGCTTATTATTATTTACAGCAATAACTATATTGTTTACTTATGCCCGTTCTGCCTCTTAGGGTAAAGTGACGACAGCAGAGGTCACAGAAAAGCAGAGAGAGAGAGAAACCCCCAAATTATGAACCTGGGGACTCATACAGGAGCTGCTGCCCAGCTGTTCCACTTCCTTGTTGAGAGAGGGAGGGAAAACTTTCTTCATTAGTATAAACAAATAACTCTCTGAAAAAGGTCTCAAAGTTATCATAACCCTTTCGAATGTAACCAAAAGGCTGCTGGTTTTATCCTCCTTTGAAACAAACACCTAGATCCAGTTGTGATAAACCTCTAACTCTCTCTGAAGTATCTCACTATCTTAGGGATGCTAACCAGTCATCCTCTAATCCAGGTTGCAAGTAACTTTTGTTCAGAAAGTATATGAACATGCCAGAAACAAAAACATTTGCCTAATTTCCTCTTAGCGGTCATTCTCGTGTTCCCCCCCAAACATAGCTGGTCACCCTTCCTCAGTGTCACCTCGCACTCTCATAACTTTTGTTATGAAAACTGCCCAGACTCGGTCTCTACTTCCAGTCCAAACACAGCTCATGGTGTAAAGCAAATGATAAGCAAGGGTTTATCAAATAAATGAATAAATATATAATGAACAGTTGTATTGTATAAAAGACAATCTGATAGAGAATTTCAAAAGCCAAGCACTCTTCAAACTGTTACTCTTACAAGAGTTCTTTGAGGTAGAGCAACTCATCTTGTGTTTTCCCACATGCAAATAGATTCTTAGAAAGGAAAGGAAGATCAGACAATCGGTCAGTAATGGAATTTGGATCTAGACTCAGATCTGACTCAGCAGCTCATGTTTTTTAACTGTTGCTCCTTGATAGGCTCCCAGGAAACACTTCAATGCTTTAAACATGATTGGTTTCCCTAGAAATGGTCTGATAGGGGGATTCTTGTGCAAGGGCTTGCTAAGTCACTTCAGTTGTGTCCGACTCTGTGCTACCTCATAGACGGCAGCCCACCAGGCTCCCCCGTCCCTGGGATTCTCCAGGCAAGAATCCTGGAGTGGGTTGCCATTTCCTTCTCCAGAAGGAAAGGGCTTAGTCTCAAGTGCAAGGGCTTAGTCTCAAGAAAAAGGGAACTTGAGAAGGATAAGCACGGGAGGAAAGCTAAGGATGTGTTTCTCAGCTGAAAACTAGCTTCAGCTGATGCTCCAGTGAGCTCTGGAGCATGAATTACACCACAGAGTTAGCCCCATCTTCAGGCAAGGGGCCAACCTTCTGCAGGCCCATGTCAACCATTTATTTTCTACAGTCTTCCTCCAGAGTATGAGGGGGCCTGATGTCCTAGGATTCAAGGGCATTTCTCCAGGGAAAGGGACATCTCTGTGCTGTTAGCAAACAGTAGTCACAGAACCAACGGATGGTTGTGTTGGCCTCGTAGAGATACCAAGAGCATCCTTCCTGGAAGGACTAGGATGCATTGGTTACACCTCTTTGTGGATGGGGCTATATCTTTTGGCTTTAACTGGGTATATACTCCAGCTGCCAAATGACTGTTGGCAGTCTTTCCTCTGGGTCAGCACAGCCTTTAGCTTTAAACTAAATTAGTTGTTTTTGCAAAAGAGTCTCTGGCTCTGAATCTTGCTGAAAATGTAGGGGCACTTTGGGCTCAGATTGCCAAAATATACACTTGGCACTTCTAAGTGAGGCATTCAAGGAAGTCTCCACCTGTACAGCCTCAGGAGCCCATTGGAGCAGACTGCTCCTAGGAATGTGTTCCTCAGGCAGGAAATGGCAATTAAGCACCTGTTAACATATATAACATCAACTGTCATTGTTCAAGTCAATAAGCAATTTTTAATCATCTGTTTAGTTTTCTTATGGAAACATGTGGGTGTCAGACAGCTCTTTAATTCATTTATAAACTAAGAAATCATTAGTTTACAACCTAAAACTTATATATAAATCACTAACATGTATTGAATAAAATATTCAGTGTGGGTGTCTTGCCTTTTTTAAACATTGTTTTTATATTACTATTATTACCTCTTTTTGGCAGATGAAGAAACTAAGGCACACAGAAGTGAAATAATTAGTCTGATAACCCAAAGATAATGGGTTTTATATAAATCAGGAGTATTTTTTCTAACCATATACACATTAGCTTCCAAAGCACAAAAAGTTTGCTTTCATTACGCATTTATCAAATCTTAGGTTAGATCCTATTTGACTGTTTTCAAAACTCTGCCTGGTGGTTTTTGATAATTTTTCAGGCAGGAAGGATCCAGAATATTTCAAATGTGTGCCCTATTCTTCAAGCAGCAATTGGAGTGAAAATTTTAAAACCATAATCTGATCCTATCAACCTTGTTTGTAACCTTTTGGTGGTTCCCCCACTGCATTCAGAATGAAATACAGACCCTACACACCATCTGCTAGGCACCCAATGGTTTGGACCCTGAGGTCTCTCAAACCCATCTCATGCCATCAACATCTTGTTCTGCCCAGTCCAGCCATGCTCAGCTCCTTCCATACACCTGCTGTTTGATCTCCTTGTACCACTTTCTATCTCCATCCTTAATTCACCCTCTTCCTTAGCATCCCTTCTCAAGTCCCACCTCCTTGGGGAGGCTTTTTTTGATCTCTCAAATTTGTTTAGGTGTTTTATACTCTCATATAAACAGTATCTTTTCTTCTTATAACTTACTGATGTGTTCTTTGACAAATAATAATTTGATTCATTCTTTATTTCTACCACTGGACTGTAAGCTTAAGGCAGGCACTGTATTTCTTTGTGCTTACTTCCATATTTCCATTACCTAGAGTATAATATTCAATACATAGTACAATGTTGAATGAACAAGTGAGAGAATGAAATAGTGAATGAATCCTTCATCCCTTCTTCTCTACTCTGTCCTAACCATACCATTCAAGCTGATCAAAGGGTACAAACCATTTTTTTCTGTTGACATATATAAATCTTAAAATAGCTTTTTGGGACAAGCTGGCCTGGCATGGCACACCATGGATAATGACACAGAGAGCCTTTTTCTTCACAGAGCAGGAATGGTAAGCTGACCAACTCCCTAAGGCCCTAGGTCCCATACACAACAGATACTTTATAGGAGTTCCTTTCTGTAGCAGAAAATTTCATAACCATTGGAGGCAGCCCCAAGAAGTATAGGGAACCTAGGTGTTGGAGCTCTGTTACATTAGTTGAATCATCTTGGAAAAGTTTATTTACTGTTCATGGCTTCAGTTTCCTCAACTATAACATGAAATGGTGGATCTGAAAGCAGCGAGCATACTAGACTAGAAGCACAAAGCGCTGGGTCAGGAAGATGTGGCCCAGGGGATTTAATACTGTGTTCTGCAGAGTCCTGAGATATACAGGTGCCTGTGTGTCCACTGGTGGTAAGACAAGGGTCATACGGCAAGGAACCAAGAAGGGCTTTTCCAGGGTCCTTGCCGCCATTTCAATAAAAGCAGATCCACTTTAATCTGTTTTATATGGAAAGGTTCTGATGAGTATTTCATTTGAAAATATGTTTTAGCTGCTAAAAACAGCTCAAAAGCCACTTATTTCATCTTGCAATCCTATTTTACAGGTGAGAAAACCAAACTCAGAGAAATCTCACAAAGCTAGTCAACCCAGTTAAAAGACTTATTTGCCTGCCATTTCTGCCTAAATACATGCTTAGGCTTTGTAGTAAGTTTTCCCAAAACATACTGATCATTTTGTAAAGTTCCCTTTGCTATTCTCATTCAGATGAGTAAATCAGCAGACTTGGATTCTAGTCTCGAGTATATAACTAACTGGCTATATAGTTTTAAGCAAGATACAACTATTCTGAGTCCAACTTTCCTGACTGAAAGAGAAACTAATGATACCCAGACGGTCTCGTAGAGAGTAGTTGTGACAAACAGATAATAATAAAATGCAAGATTGCTTTGACTACTACCATCTTTCTTCTTTGAGCCTAAAACCATGTGCTGTCATCACTATTTAATAAACATTTGTTAAAAGAAGGAAAAGAGAGGGTGGTACAGTGGATAGGAATCCACCTGCCAAAGCAGGGGACGTGGATTTGATCTCTTGTCAGGGAAGATTCCACATGCCATGGAGCAACTAAGCCTGTGCACCACAACTACGGAGCCTGCATGCCACAGCTACTGAGACCACATGCCCTGGAGCCTGTGCTCCTCAACAAGAGATGCCACCGCAACGAGAAGCCAATGCCCCACAACGAAGAGTAGCCCCACCTCACTGCAACTAGAGAATCAGCCCACACACAGCAATAAAGACACAGCACAATCGAAACATTAAAAAAAAAGAAGAAGGAGGAGGAGGAGGAAAAGAAAAGCAAGGAAGGAAGGAGGGAAGAAACTAAGACAGGCAGACAGGTTTAATTCTCTTCCTATCTCATCAATAGTAAATATCCAATCTCATAAAAGTGGAAACACTCATAAAATGAAACTGCCACATTCCTCCATGATGAAGGGCGACTCCCAACTCCCAACTTTGGTCTTGTGGGTCCCAGATTCCATATGACTGATTCCAGGCCTGAAATGGTTTGCTTCACAGTCTGGCTGAATGAATGCAATGCCCAAACCCTGGATTAGGAAACCCAAAATGTGGTTCAATGAAACCTAAAATGTGTTTTGCCCCCAGACCTTTTCCTTTTATCTTTCAAGACCCATGTAATTTAATGGAAATTGAAGAAGTGTGGGACAGATTCCACTCCTTCCCCACATCTCGCCATCCAGTGTACCCATTAACTTCAAAGGAATTTAGCCTGGAAGGAAGCAAATGTGGGTGTAGAAAGGCTTAAGATGTTGTCGTTCTTTGAGGGCAGAGGGAGGGGGATGGGAAAAGTCCAAGTTCTTTAGCCACCAAAACCACAGCCTGTGGGGCATTTCTTTTCATTGAATGTGTCATATGCAGAGAGGCTGTCTGAAGATCCACCTCACTCTCACATCTTCAAGTATGCTTCCTATGCTTCCCATGCCCTGAGGTTTCCAGTGTCCTAAACTCTCCCCTCCTTCACACTGACTCTTCCTAGATATGTCCATCTGACTGCCCTATCAACCCAACACATCAAAAAATCAAACCCACCATTTCTCCTTCCCTGCAACCAATATATACCAAACAAGGTTATCACTATCCTTCTTGTCATTAGCCTATAATTGGCAGATCCATCCTTAACTCTCCTCTCATGCTTCACTTCCATTTCCAATCAATTAAGTAACTTTCTCCTTATTCTTTATTATCTCATTTTCTGTGTTCAGTTCTTACATAGTGATGTTGCTGCAACTTTATCTCATGCTCTATTATCTCAAATATGAACTCTTACAATAACATAATGTATAACATTTATTTAGACTAAGATTTTCCTCAAACTTAGAACTATTGACATTTTAGGCTGAATAATTGTGGAGGGGTAGGGGAGGGCTGCCCTGTGCCTTGTGAGATGTTTAACAATATCCCTAGCTTTATCCACTAGATGCAAATAACACTCCCCCACCACCACCACTACCACCCTGTAGTGACAACCAAAATTGTTTCCAGACACTGCCAAATATCCCCGGGGGCGGGGGGGGGGGGGGGGGGGGGGAATCACCCTTGATTGAAAGCCACTGCTTTATTTGGGGGCAAACTTGTGACCAGTCCATCTCTTTAACTGAGATCAGGGACTGCATATTTTTATTGCTGTACCTTCAGTGCCTAGCATCCAGAAAGGCACTAAGAGACCCCTGGAATGTATTTTTGAAAGAAAGAAAGAAAGGAATGAATCCATCACTTCTTGCTCCACACCACCATTGTGTATTAAAGAATTCTACAGGGCAAGGCACTCAGTGTCTCCTTCAACTATTCAGGTGTATGGAACAAGACGTCCTCTATCAGGAGGGCACAGCTCACATCTTAAACACCTTAGAGTTGTATATTTACCATAAAGTTCTAACTGATGGAAAAAGTATCTTGAGGAAGGTGTGATCATATGAATTCCTCACTGTGAATTCAAGGTTCCACAATTTAATCCTCCCTCCCAGAACCAGCATAAAGTTCAGTTCTACACTTGGCTATGCAGAGCTCTCTGAAATCTGGCCCCAACCTATCATTTTATGTGTTTTACCTCTCTCTTTCTTGAAGCTTCACTTTTTTTTCCCACCTCTACCTTTCTGTTGGCCCATTTATAACCACCTAGAATGCTTTATTCTTGGGCTTCCCTTGTGGCTCAGCTGGTAAAGAATCCACCTGCAATGCAGGAGACCTGGGTTCGATCCCTGGGTTGGGAAGATCCCCTGGAGAAGGAAAAGGCTACCCACTCCAGTATTCTGGCCTGGAGAATTCCATGGGCTGTATAGTTGATGGGGTTGCAAAGAGTTGGACACAACTGAGCAACTAACACTGACAATGCTTTTATCACCAACTGCTTATATTTATTGGGTTACTTTTAGAGACATAGGAAATCATTACATTTTAGGAGTTTTGTGGGACTCATGATTTATGTATTTTTTATTTAATCATATGAGCAAGGTTATCTCCAATTTACAGATAAGTAAACCAAATTTCAGAGATTTTCCCAAATGGGGCAGAAACGGTGTAATTTGAGGCCCTCAATAGCAGGTGTCCTTGGTAATTATTTCTATTTTATTATCCATCCAGTCTTTCTACTCAGTCTTATGAGAAAGAAAAAAAAATATCTCTTAAACTCAGGTTCTTTGCAGAAATAAAACATGAGTGATTAACAGGAGCTCTGGGCAAGGACTGATATTCTTTGCCTCCTCCAACCACTGCTTGTTGTTCTGCTCAAGTGTTCTATGCAAAAAAGCAGAAAAGTTTGCTTTCTGAGTCAAGTTTTATACCATCTGAAAGCCAGCAGAATTTAAAGTATTAGAACTTAATATCACGAACTAAAGAATAGTCTGAGTGGGCAGAATCAGGGGCACAAGATGACCTTTCTTCCACACAAATATAGAAAACTATCAGTAGTAGGAGCTAACTTCCAAAGACCAGGAGAGCACTACGTACATATCCATGAACACCAGGTCATGAACAGGAAGAGATGAAAAAGGAAGAGGTGCAAGAAGAAAAACAAAGTAAGGAGAGCCTAAGGAAAACAGTTATACAGGCTAATGTTGGGAAGACATGACTTAAAGAACGTAGAATTCAAATGATCTAAGTTATTTCTACCTTAGGCATCACTGTTCCCATTTCTAGCATTGGAACAAACAGTCATTCTTTAAAGGGCAGGCAGACTTTTAATATTATGTTCACAGAACTACACTCAGAGAAGTCAATCATTATTAGAGGAGACAGCTAGAGAGAACCAGAGCTAATGTGAAGAACTTGCTAAATTTTCAAATAAGGAAATTGAGGTCTGAGAAAAGAAAAATAACCCCAAGAGACATATGAAAAATGAATAGCAGGGACAGGAACCCATGCTCCTAGTACTTTGCACAATGTTCTTTCTTACATTCACCCAGATTCTTCTGCCATTTCATGACCCCACCATTCTGTGAATTGCCACTGGAGGTTTATCACAGAAATTCCACTGGCAGTTGGGCACATGAAAGTTTGGCTACTCTCTCTAGAACATTTATTTTGCATGTGAGTCAGTGCAGAAAATAGTTTGCACTTCATTTATTCATGTACTAATTTTGAATTAAGCTGCACCACATAAATTCTCCTGAAAAATGATGCAATTAAGCCTGGACTATTTGAGAAGGACAACAACATGTGGCTGTAATTATAATGGCAAAACATCTTGGTAACACACTGACTTATTAGTACTGTAATTAGTGTTGGTGCAATGCATACCGAATAGTCCATAAAACAAATAATGCAATGTAAAATCCTGAAAAAGAGTCATAATTTTCAAGTGAACAATCTTTGGATATTTTGCCTGTGGCATCGACCATTTGGGCCAAATTGTTTCAGCCACTACATATAAGAAGGTCTGCCTCCCTCCTGAGTACAGATTATTGGAAAAATCTTCAACTCTTGGCAAAATACATAATTAGTGTATAAAATCTGGCAAATTAGAAAAAAGTTAACTCTGTTAGGGACCAATTATGTAAATACTAAAAAGCGAGTGAGCATTAGCTGCATAATCTTGGAGTCGAGAGTAGGTTGGGCCAACAACAGTCATTAAAAACCACAAAACTAAAACTCTCAGTCCCCTAATAGAACATCCTAGAACTGGATGAAATCCTGAGACATTGTTTTTACTGATCTCCTAACTTCAAACAAAAGTTTTACAATTCTGCTTTATGAATGAATTAACTTGTTCCCAGAAAACCCCACTAAGAATTGCAGAGGATGAGATCTTAAAATGGAGAGGTATCTTAGTTCCAATACAGATTCCATCTTTATCCAGTATATTAATTTTCCTTCAAACATCTAGAATCTTAGGTTCATCTGTTTTATAATCTTACCAAGAGATAGAAATGTTTCATCCAAAATACTGATTAAGAGAGGTTCAAGGGTAGAATACTAGAAAACTTTCTCTGGACTATCTTTGGATGGTTATCAATGTACTTGAAATGATAGGTAAGTCATACACATTCACTAGCAAGTCATGTACTGTGATAGCCCTACACAGGACAGGGGTCATCTTTGAGTTGATTCAAAAGAGTCACCATGACCTGGCTGTCTTAGGTGGCCCCACATGACATGGCTTAGTTTCATTGAATTAGACAAGGCTGTGGTCCGTGTGATCAGATTGGCTAGTTGTCTGTGATTGTGGTTTCAGTCTGTCTGCCGTCTGATCCCCTCTCTAAGTGCCTACCATCTTACTTGGGTTTCTCTTACCTTGGACGTGGGGTCTCTCTTCACAGCTGCTCCAGCAAAGCGTAGCCCCTGCTCCTTACCTCTGATGTTGGGGTAGCTCATCTGGGCCACTGCTCCTGCCCTCAGGCACAGGGTAGTTCCTTTGGGAATGGGAAAGACTAGAGATCTCTTCAAGAAAATTAGAGATATCAAGGGAACATTTCATGCAAAGATGGGCACAATAAAGGACAGAAATGATAGGGACCTAACAGAAGCAGAAGATGTTAAGAAGAGGTGGCAACAATACACAGAAGAGCTGTACAAAACAGATCTTCATGACCCAGATAATCACAATGGTGTGATCACTCACCTAGAGCCAGACATCCTGGAATGTGAAGTCAAGTGAGCCTTAGAAAGCATCACTACAAACAAAGCTAGTGGAGGTGATGGAATACCAGTTGAGCTATTTCAAATCCTGAAAGATGATGCTGTGAAAGCTGCACTCAATATGCCAGCAAATTTGGAACATTCAGCAGTGGCCACAGGACTGGAAAAGGTCAGTTTTCATTCCAATGCCAAAGAAAGGCAATGCCAGAGAATGCTCAAACTACGGCACAATTGCACTCATCTTACACGCTAGCAAAGTGATGCTTAAAATTCTCAATGCCAGGCTTCAGCAACACATGAACCATGAAGTTCCAGATGTTCAAGCTGGTTTTAGAAAAGGCAGAGGAACCAGAGGTCAAATTTCCAACATCTGCTGGATCATCGAGAAAGCAAGAGAGTTCCAGAAAAACATCTATTTCTGCTTTATTGACTATGACAAGGCCTTTGACTGTATAGATCACAATAAACTGTGGAAAATTCTGAAAGAGATGGGAGTATCAGACCACCTGACCTGCCTCTTAAGAAATCTGCATGCAGGTCAGGAAGCAGCAGTTAGAACTGGACATGGAACAACAAACTGGTTCCAAATAGGAAAAGGAGTATGTCAAGGCTGTATATTGTCACCCTGCTTATTTAACTTATATGCAGAGTACATCATGAGAAGCACTGGGCTGGAGGAAGCACAAGCTGGAATCAAGATTTCTGGGAGAAATATCAATATCCTCAGATATGCAGATGACACCACCCTGATGGCAGAAAGTGAAGAAGAACTAAAAAGCCTCTTAATAAAAGTAAAAGAGGAGAATGAGAAAGTTGGCTTAAAGCTCAACATTCAGAAAACTAAGATCATGGCATCTGGTCCCATCACTTCATGGCAAATAGATGGGAAAACAGTGGAAACAGTAGCTGACTTTATTTTTCTGGGCTCCAAAATCACTGCAGATGGTGACTGCAGCCATGAAATTAAAAGATGCTTACTCCTTGGAAGGAAAGTTATGACCACCTTAGACAGCATATTAAAAAGCAGAGACATTACTTTGCCCACAAAGGTCCGTCTTGTGAAGGCTATGGTTTTTCCAGTGGTCATGTATGGATGTGAGAGTTGGACTATAAAGAAAGCTGAGTGCAGAAGAATTGATGCTTTTGAACTGTGGTGCTGGAGAAGACTCTTGAGAGTCCCTTGGACAGTAAGGAGATCCAATCAGTCCATCCAAAAGGAGATCAGTCCTGGGTATTCATTGGAAAGACTGATGTTGAAGCTGAAACTCCAATACTTTGGCCACCTGATGCGAAGAGCTGACTCACTGGAAAAGAATTTGATGCTGAGAAAGATTGAGGTCAGGAGGAAAAGGGAACGACAGAGGTTGAGATGATTGGATGTCATCACTGACTCGATTGACATGGGTTTGGGTGAACTCCAGGAGTTGGTGATGGATAGGGAGGCCTGGCGTGCTGCAGTTCATGGGGTCGCAAAGAGTCAGACATGACTGAGAGACTGAATTGAACTGAACTGAAATAAGAGTCAGTGTCATATGGTCAGTTAAATGTAAAAGCTCAACTTTGTCTTCTCTCATTGTGATATCCATGGAAATTAAGAATCTGAGCAGAATCCTAAAGTCACAAGAATGGTCCCACCATGATCTCAGATAGGAAAATTTTTGTGACACTGTCCTAGCTAGTGTCATAGGCAATAGAAAACAATGTTGGGAGGGTGTTAGAAAGTGTTAGGCGGTGTGTGACAATTCTTTGAGTGGCCTGGCCATCATATCAGGGTCTGAGGCCTTGGCTGGAGGTAAAAATATCCCCTTAAGTATAATGGGACCAGAAAGGAGTACATCCCAGAGAAGATCAATGGTTTGCCAAAGGTCACACAGATAGAAATTAGTTAAACTAAGATTTGAACTCATACAGTTAGCCATAAAGGTTCTACTTTATAGGTTCTGGTATGTACTGTTTATACTACAGCCACCTCTTAAAATGAGTAAGGTAAATTGTAGTTCTAACCTGCTGATGAGAGTGAGCCTGCTATAACATGGTCAGTTTTGGTTAAGGATAATACAGATAACAGAGGGCCTTACTCCATGACTGAAATCATCGGTCCATAATTGTAAGGAGCTGGGGACAATAGGAAGCTGACAAAAAGATTCACTTGACTTGTGACTAAGAGAGTCAAGAGTATCCACTCTTCCTGTCTCCATCACACCATATGGATCTCCTGAAGATCTGTTGATATCCAAGTGTACTTTTCTACGTATTTGTGGTCTGGCATGTTACTAGTGCCCAAAGCAAACACAGAGTCATAAGTTTAAAATTCTATCTTTATATCACATGCTCTTGGTGATTCCTTGGGAACTTCATTCTCCCTTCTCTGAGCCTCAGTTTCCTTCACTGGAAAATGGCAATGAAAAGAACTGATATGAATATATCTACTGTCAAATGAGAAACCATTTGTAAAGCATGAACATGAGGATCAGATTGATGACTATACCACGTTTTAGTTTTGAGACCCAGGGCAGAGATTCAACTTCTCTCTCCTCAGTTTCAACTTTCATAGAATGAAAATCATAATGGAATCTACTTCTTAGAGTTACTATAAAGCTTAAACACACTGATACACGTAAATCCTCATAATGCTCTACAATATATGCCAGATACCTAGCAACTGTTGTTGTAAATGTAATTATTATTTTTAGCAAAATATAATATAAATAATTATATTTATTATTATTTTTAGCAGAATGCTTACTTGATTCCCTTTCTCTTTCTCTTACTTTTATTCATTAAGCAAAAATGTAAAGTTAGTGTTTAGAATTTGACATGCTAAGCTATGCTATGCTAAGTCACTTCAGTCGTGTCCGACTCTGTGCGACCCCATAGACAGCAGCCCACCAGGCTTCCCGTTCTTATAAAACTTCTAGATAGAGAAAATTGGTTTTCTTTGGGTCTGTTCTGCATCACTTTCTATATGTGCATTCCAAGATGTCCAGGAACACATACTGTGATTTAATTTACTATTTTAAAAGAGAAAAAAGTTATTTGGAGGTAGCTGTGTATTTGGAATCCAAATTCCAGTTCTGACACTAGGTTGTGTTACGATCTAGAGCAATTCTCTCACTTTTTTTGACTCATCTTGGGGAAAATGCTATGTATATTTTACATTGTTCCATAATCACATTGGAATACTCTTTTAAATCAATGATTACCAAGTCTGAATCTTGGTAATCACATACTAACTATGTGACCATGGTAGTCAGCCCTTCTAATTCTCATTTTCCAATCTACAAATCCTTGAGAATACTAGGAGTATAGGAGGGTTAAGTGATCTCAGGTAATAGGATGTGCCCAGCCTGGTACTTGGGTCATGGGAGGAACCCTCAAGTTAAAATGAACATCTAAGTGTATATCACTTACCAAAGTAACGCTTCATATCTTAACATTAAGTACTCCTTTTTCTCACTTTAAAACTTTGGGCATATGTATTGTTGGGGGCAGAGTGAAAATGCAATTGTACTCTAGGCCTTGGTGCACCTTTTCAATATGTTTCTGGGTCATTTGTTCTACTAGCAATAATCTTGTTCAGTAAAATATTTTCTAGCCAGTTTCTGGATAGAGTTGATGCAAGATAATAGGAGATCAAAACAGGAAATTCTCTGTGAAGACCTCTCTAAATGTATCATCATAATTACACTTCTTCCACTCACTTACTGAGACTTTTATTTTTCTTCTACATCTCAGAATGGATTTATCTGTTTGTAGACTGTTTCACCCTCAGAGTAACATGGGCTGAATCTTTTTATTTTTGTATCCCTGATATCTATAATAAGTCCAGTGCCTAATAGAGAGCAGGTGATTAAAATAAATATTTAGTAAATTAATTAATATAAAAATCCTTCCCTCCTTCCAGTTTCTCCTTCACTATTAGACAAATAGGTACCCTTGATGTTACACAGACTCACTACAAGGCTATGGCCATTATGATTTAGTTAGGGAATTATTGGAACACATTTTATAACTCTTGCCATAATTAATATGACAAGAAATAATAATTGACTTAGTAATGTAATCAAGTCAGAATGTATTTGATTTGATCTGTCAAGTTGTTATTCATATTTCTAATTCTCCTAGTCAGAGCTTTCAACACCTAATTATTTCTGAAAGCAATGAAGGCAAGCATATTCCTTGTCAGGCTTGGTGGGAAGAAATGAAGCCCTATTGGTGCTGAATCCATCATCCATTCTATAAAGCTGGAAAGGATAGGGAGATATGCCTTTTGCCCAACCAAATGGGAAAATGCACACGCCCTTTATATACATATGTTCTACCCACTTGTGTGGTGGTTATCAGTGTAACTAAGCATAAAAAGCCATTCTTTAATGCATGTCATACAATGTCCACACAGATGGAAAGAGTTGCCAGCTTCTTTTGATAGAACTGATGCAAGATAACCATGAAATTAAAAGACGCTTACTCCTTGGAAGGAAAGTTATGACCAACCTAGATAGCATATTCAAAAGCAGAGACATTACTTTGCCAACAAGGGTTCATCTAGTCAAGGCTATGGTTTTTCCTGTGGTCATGTATGGATGTGCGAGTTGGACTGTGAAGAAGGCTGAGCACCGAAGAATTGATGCTTTTGAACTGTGGTGTTGGAGAAGACTCTTGAGAGTCCCTTGGACTGCAAGGAGATCCAACCAGTCCATTCTGAAGGAGATCAGCCCTGGGATTTCTTTGGAAGGAATGATGCTAAAGCTGAAACTCCAGTACTTTGGCCACCTCATGGGAAGAGTTGACTCATTGGAGAAGACTCTGATTATGGGAGGGATTGGGGGCAGGAGGAGAAGGGGACGACAGAGGATGAGATGGCTGGATGGCATCACTGACTCGATGGATGTGAGTCTGAGTGACCTCAGGGAGTTGGTGATGGACAGGGAGGCCTGGCGTGCTGCGATTCATGGGGTCACAAAGAGTCAGACACAACTGAGCGACTGATCTGATCTGATGCAGGATAATAGGAAATACAAATAAGAAAGCTAAAAGTGCAAAAGGACTTCTCATGAGACCTGAGATATTCACATATATTACTTCATGCTTAGTCATTCAGTCTTGTCTGACTCTTTGTGACTCCATGAACAGTAGCCCACCAGGCTCCTTTGTCCCTCCAGGCAAGAATACTGGAGTGGGTTGCCATTTCCTTCTCCAATATACATCACTTTTCTTCCTCACAAAAATATCTGCCATATCATCTCCATTTTAACAGGAAAGGCTAAGGCTCAAAATATTAGGAAGTTAAACCAAGATAACACATTCCCTTTTAGGACTAGGTTTCTAAGACATTCTTCTGACTGGAGAATCCATATTCTATTGCCTGACTGAGCATTTACATTTGTGTAGACACCTTGAACTTATCTGCTTTAGTCTGTTGGATAAATGTTTTTTTTGATTGAAGAATTTTTAGAATTGAAAGTTTGTATTTATGGAGATTCCACTCCAAACAAAGGGATAATGTACTATAATAACATAAGCATAAGCATTCATTCAATTTATTCATTCAAGAAATATTAAAAATCTGAACATGTGTAATATACTGAAGATAACATAGATTAAAAATACAACCTTTCCTGGTAAGAGTTCAGAGACTAAGAATTTTGGCAGAGCATAGTTATTGCCCTGGTAGAAATATGTGAAGGCAGCATATGAGAAAAAGTGTTCAGGGAAAGCTGCCTAAAGTGATGGTTGAACCAAGTCTTAAAGAAAAAGTTGGACTTATCCAGGAAGACAAGCAAATTGAGCATCACAGTAGAAAGTATAGTATGTCCAAAGACACAGAGGTATGAAGGTGTACAGAGGAGTTGGCTCATAGGATAAAACCAGACAGAAGTTGATTAACTAGAGAAGACTGCTTAGAATTGTATCATGAGAAATTTGTTTTGCTAGAACCAAAGAATCTGAACATTTCAAGTCTTCTCTTATCCTTGAAAAAAATTTCTGACTAGATACTTGAAACCTGTTACAATATTTTGCATATGCTATATATAGTTGAAGTTTCTAGACATGCTTGAAAATAAGGATTAAAATTTCCTCCATGATATTAAATTCTAATACCATGTTATTATTTGCTTAAATGACCTTCAGATCAGATCAGATCAGTCGCTCAGTCGTGTCCGACTCTTTGTGACCCCGTGAATCGCAGCACGCCAGGCCTCCCTGTCCATCACCAACTCCGAGGTCACTCAGACTCACATCCATCGAGTCAGTGATGCCATCCAGCCATCTCATCCTCTGTCGTCCCCTTCTTCTCCTGCCCCTCAATCCCTCCCAGCATCAGAGTCTTTTCCAATGAGTCAACTCTTCGCATGAGGTGGCCAAAGTACTGGAGTTTCAGCTTTAGCATCATTCCTTCCAAAGAAATCCCAGGGCTGATTTCCTTCAGAATGGACTGGTTGTATCTCCTTGCAGTCCAAGGGACTCTCAAGAGTCTTCTCCAACACCACACTTCAAAAGCATCAATTCTTCGGCACTCAGCCTTCTACACAGTCCAGCTCTCACATCCATACATGACCACAGGAAAGACCATAGCCTTGACTAGGCGAACCTTTGTTGGCAAAGTAATGTCTCTGCTTTTGAATATGCTATCTAGGTTGGTCATAACTTTCCTTCCAAGGAGTAAGCGTCTTTTAATTTCATGGCTGCAGTCACCATCTGCAGTGATTTTGGAGCCCAGAAAAAGAAAGTCTGACATTGTTTCCACTGTTTCCACATCTATTTCCCATGAAGTGCTGGGACCGGATGCCATGATCTTCGTTTTCTGAATGTTGAGCTTTAAGCCAACTCTTTCACTCTCCACTTTCACTTTCATCAAGAGGCTTTTGAGTTCCTCTTCACTTTCTGCCATAAGGGTGGTGTCATCTGCATATCTGAGGTTATTGATATTTCTCCCAGCAATCTTGATTCCAACTTGTGTTTCTTCCAGTCCAGCATTTCTCATGATGTACTCTGCATAAAAGTTAAATAAACAGGGTGACAATATACAGCCTTGACGTACTCCTTTTCCTATTTGGAACTAGTCTGTTGTTCCATGTCCAGTTCTAACTGTTGCTTCCTGACCTGCATACAGATTTCTCAAGAGGCAGATCAGGTGGTCTGGTATTCCCATCTCTTTCAGAATTTTCCACAGTTTATTATGATCTACACAGTCAAAGGCTTTGGCATAAATGACCTTAGGATTACTTAAAATAGTTACATGTTATTGTATGTAAATTATATCTCAATGAAGTTAACTGAAAAAAATACATAGTCTGAATTATGTGATGTAATCTGAGATAATTGGCTCATCAAAAAATGAATAAATGAATGAAAAAGGAATCCATTAGTCTATAGTGACATTAAGATCCAAGTGACCAAGTGAAGTTGCTCAGTCATGTCCAACTCTTTGCTACCCCATGGACTGTAGCCTACCACGCTCCTCCATCCATGGGATTTTCCAGGCAAGAGTACTGGAGTGGATTGCCATTTTCTTCTCCAGAGGACCTTCCCGACCCAGGGATTGAACCCAGGTCTCCTGCATCATAGGCAGATGCTTTACCATCTGAGCCACAAGGGAAGTCTTACATTAAGATATACAAATATAAATAGTACATTGTGCATAAAGATTTTAAATGAAATAAGAGGGCTTCCCTGGTGGCTCAAATGATAAAGAATGCACCTGCAATGAAGGAAACCCGGGTTCAGTCCCGGGATTGGGACAATTCCCTTCAAAAGGGAATGGTAACCCACTTCAGTATTCTTCCCTGAAGAATTTCATGGACAGAGGAGCCTAGCAGGCTACATACAGTTCATGGGATCAGAAAGAGTCAGATAGGACTGAGTGACTAACACACACAACACAAATACATGTAAATCTTCTAGGATAGTTCTTATCTACACTGTAACTGTTATGATACATGATAGCTAAATGAGGAATAGGGTAATAAATTGAGGATTTCATTAGTGCTCTCCTAAAATTAATGAATGGAGAATGCAATGGCACCCCACTCCAGTACTCTTGCCTGGAAAATCCCATGGACAGAGGAGCCTGGTAGGCTACAGTCCATGGGGTCGCGAAGAGTTGGACACGACTGAGCGACTTCACTTTCGCTTTTCACTTTCATGCATTGGAGAAGGAAATGGCAACCCACTCCAGTTTCTTGCCTGGAGAATCCCAGGGACAGGGTAGCCTGGTTGGCTGCCATCTACGGGGTCGCACAGAGTCAGACACAACTGAAGCGGCTTAGCAGCAGCAAAGTTAATGAAAAAATCAATTCATCAACTTTTTACACACATTCCTCCCTCTCCAACTTCAGTTTACTTCTCTTGCAAGTGAACTGGAGCAAAGCATACCTCCGCTTTCTTTATCCTCTGGCTAATCTGATTTGTATATTGGAAGAGGCTGGGGTACATCATCAGTTTCACCTTTTGTGATGATCTTTAGAGTTTTCACTGAATACTTCTGGTTCGCCTTCCAAGCACTTCCCTACCTCCTGGAAGTTACAAGTTGCTTCCTTTCTCCAGGCAATGGGAAAAGTGATGTGTGTCATTTGTGGACAGACCCTTTTAAATCCAGTGTTATAACTCATCATGTCTCCTTTTCCTGTGATTGTGGCAGTTTGTGTCAAGATGGATTCCTAAATGATTACGAGGAGCCAGGTTCTGCTGTCAACCTCTATACCTTGTGTATGAATAAGTATTTGGTTTTAATGCACTGAGATTTGAGGATTATTTCTTATTGCACATAACCTATCTACCCTGGTTGACACCCATGTTAACTTGCAAAGGATCAAGCACACAGCAAGTGATCAAAGTCTTATAAGTTGAACTAAATTTTCTTGCAAAGATCTGGCCTCACCAGGAAGACCTCAGGCTGAATTTGCCTGTATTTGAGTTGAAGCAAATTTGTCTCCCCTCCAGTTGCCTCTTGTGATGTATTAGACAAATGCTTCTAATTTTTTATCTCTATTTTCTCTGACTTCCTTGGGGAATGAGGGAAATATTTCCCTCCTAATTGTCTACATCGTATTGCAAAACGTAGTTTGCCTAATGACACACTGGGCAGCAGACACTACAAGGAGAAGACCTCTCACTGAAGAACAGCTTTGGTCCCGTCTTCCAAGAAAAGCCCTCTGGGAATCAGAATCAAAAGTTGGAACTTAGAATTTATTCTTAACAATGAAGGAAAGTGACATTTCCTACTATTAAATGGTAGAAGCAATTCCTACTTATGCAAAGGGCTTTGCATGAGTAACAGTTTCTCTACAAAAATATTGCCTGTTAAAAATATCACAAGCAATGCCAGAATGGCATAGATATTGCCATCTCTTGCTGCTAGACATGGTAATGCGTATAGGTGGTTGTCGTAAGTCTTAACATCACACTCTCCCTGCTTCACTCCTGGGGTAGCCCACCCCACAGATGCTCCAGGCAGAGGAGAAGGAAGTCCCTGTGCTTGTTTCCTCTTTAGTTCCATGCTCACTAACTGCCAGATTTCTAGCAGTGAAAGTCATTGGCAGAGCTTTGACTTCTACTGTCCTCCAGCTTCTCTACTCGCCAATCTTGAGTCCAAATGAAGATCTTCTTTTCTCCATGATGCTGCCAGAAATTGACAAAAACTATCTTGCTGGGACATGGCCTACTTTTCTTCAGAACGGAAAGCATAAAGGCAATCATTCCTTCAATTTCAGAAGCCTCTCTTTTCTAACTTTTTATTTTATATTGGAGTATAGCTGATTAGAAATGTTGTGTTAGTTTTTATTGTACAAAAATATATTCAATTATACATATATGTGTACCTATTCTTCAAATTCTTTTCCCAATTAGATTGTTCCATATCATTAAGCAGAATTCCTTGTGCTATATCAGATCAGATCAGATCAGATCAGTGGCTCAGTCATGTCCGACTCTTTGTGACCCCATGAATCGCAGCACACCAGGCCTCTCTGTCCATCACCAACTCCCAGAGTTCACTCAGACTCATGTCCATTGAGTCAGTGATGCCATCCAGCCATCTCATCCTCTGTCGTCCCCTTCTCCTCTTGCCCCCAATCCCTCCAAGCATCAGAGTCTTTTCCAATGAGTCAACTCTTCGCATGAGGTGGCCAAAGTACTGGAGTTTCAGCTTTAGCATCATTCCTTCCAAAGAAATCCCACGGCTGATCTGCTTTAGAATGGACTGGTTGTATCTCCTTGCAGTCCAAGGGACTCTCAAGAGTCTTCTCCAACACCACAGTTCAAAAGCATCAATTCTTCGGCGCTCAGCCTTCTTCACAGTCCAACTCGCACATCCATACATGACCACAGGAAAAACCATAGCCTTGACTAGACGGACTTTTTTTGGCAAAGTAATGTCTCTGCTTTTGAATATGCTATCTAGGTTGGTCATAACTTTCCTTCAAAGGAGTAAGCGTCTTTTAATTTCATGGCTGCAGTCACCATCTGTAGTGATTTTGGAGCCCAGAAAAAGAAAGTCTGACACTGTTTCCACTGTTTCTCCATCTATTTCCCATGAAGTGCTGGGACCGGATGCCATGATCTTCGTTTTCTGAATGTTGAGCTTTAAGCCAACAATGAAGAGCTTTAAGCTTCTTCGCTCTCCACTTTCACCTTCATCAAGAGGCTTTTTAGTTCCTCTTCACTTTCTGCCATAAGGGTGATGTGCTATAGAGTAGGTCCTTGTTGGTTATCCATTTTAAATATAGCAGTGTGTACATGTCAGTTCCAAACTCACTAACTATAACTCCCTCAGTCTGTCCCCCCTGGTAACCACAAGTTCATTCTCTAAAATGAACATATTTACAAAACAGAAAAACTCACAACTTAGAGAAGCTTCTCCTTCCTTGATGGCTGGCTGCCCCCTTTCCTTTCTTCTCTCCTTTTCTGTCTTCCTCTTCACAAAGTCAAAACATCCAAACTCAAATATTCCATCCTATTATATCCTAACTCAGTATTCGGGTTCCATGTTGATGGCATGCCCCAGATTTTATTCTGACAATATAGTCATTGCACCACGTAGAAGCTGGTACAGCTTACTAATGGACACTCAGTTCATGTACTTCTAGTGAACAAATAATCAAAAGATAAAAGTCAAAAATGTAAAACACCCAAGGGCAGAAGCAATGACTTATTTGCCTTTATACTCCCACACTTAACATCCTACTTGCTATGTAATAGGACTTAAGAAACAGAGGTATGGTTAACAGCATGGGGTTTGGAGTAATATTCCTGATTCACCTTTCAGTTTTACCATTTAATACCGAAGTGTCACTGAAAAAAATTATTTAACCTATTTAAGACTCAGTTTCCTCATTAGCAAAATAAGGCTGTTATGAATTAAATAAAATAACATATACCAAGTACTTAGCATAGAGTAGTTTTCAATAAGACTGTTTCACAGAGTTTTTCCTCTTTAGCTCAGTCTCCTAATTAATATTGCCTAAGCTTCTAAAATGTCTACTGTTTCAAAAGTTTATGTACCTGCAGCTGGCAATTTAGATATTAATGAGATCCAGGGTGTTAGGTCCTTGATCATATGGAGCTTCTGGGGGACTTTCCTCTCTCTCAACCTGGTGAATTCATTTCAGAAATTATGTCTATCATACAAAAGAAGGCCAACTATCCTGAGGTTTCTGTTTTCATACTATAGCCTGGAGAATGGGAGGAAAGGGATCTGTGTCAGGAAAACATCACACCTGATTGCCTCAAGCGTGCAGGTGGGTCAGCCATGTCTACAGAAGTGGTTTCATCTTTTACAAAGAAGAAAATGAAGTCACAGCATTCCACAGGAAGATTCAGAGTCATCATTAGTGGTATAAATAATCCATCACCAGTTCCCTAACCAAATCACAACACTTTTGTTGTCTGCTCAAAGAGCAGAGAAGCTGTTCAACAACAACAAATTAGTGCTCTCCCCTAAAACCATCTGTCTCACCCTTGAACTTGCCTTTTCTGAAAAATGCAGATGTATCAAGGTACCAGTTGAGCCAAAGAACACAGCATAGATTTTTATTCAAAAAACATAAGGGAAAACAATCCAAAACAAAGTAGTTAATACATTTTAAAGGATCGTTTGCCTTCCCTAGAGTCATCCAGCACCATTCCATCTCGGCTATGTTTTCCAAGTACAAAATTGTGTTTCTGAATGTGATGGAAGACTGATAGCCATATAGCTTAGGGATGAGTGTAAGTATGAATGTGGTTTCTAATCTCCTGAAGCTCCAGCATCAGCTCTGTTATGGCCAAATGTGAAAAAGTCCCAGTGTCCAGGCACTGGGCCCAGCTTCTTGGAAGACCAGTTAAAATAGTAAGTGTTCAATGCATGCCAACATGCAAATCAAAGCCATACCTGGAAGCAAAGCAGAGCTGGGGTTGTTCCTTTGGAATTACTTTTTATGTGTTTGAAACGGAAACTTTTCAGAAGGCTGGAATGGTTCCTCTAAGTCAGTTGACATCTTAAACATAAACTCCCTTTTCCCACTTAGAGAAAAAAGGCGGGAAGGAAGAGACAGAAAGACATTTGAAAAATCAGAAGAGGCCTTATGAGTAACTGTTCCAGAGCAGTCTTTGTAGTAAAAAAAAAAAAAAAAAAAAAGAGCTGTACTTTGCAAGAAATCTGCCTAGCCTGCTAACTCTCACCACTAGGCTACCCTTCATCACAGATGTTCCTGATTTTGCTAGATAGCAATTCCCAACTCCCCAAACGGATTCCAAGTGAGAAAATAGGAAAAGTAATTGGTTGCTATTAGATACGCATTCTAAAGTAGAAAGAAATGTGGGCAGTGAGGAATTTCTGGCCTGGATTAGAGGTTCCATGGTAATTAAACAATAATGACAAAGAAGATTTCAATAACATACTTGAAACACAAAGAGTGAGTTAGAAACTCAAATGGGTAATGTGCCTCTTTCAAGCTATCTCAGGAAAATATGCTATGCTCTCTATTAAAGGGTTCTCCTTTCCTTGGATAGATGATCATTACTGAATGTTATGGATATACTTTCAATTATACAAACATCTGTTGAGTGGATACTGTATGTTAGGCCCTGAACCATATATGAGATGCATTGACTTGACTGACACCCCTTGCCTGGCCTTGTTGCACTCAAATCTTGTTATATTTGTTATATATCTTGTTATATAAATCTTGTTATCTTTGTTATATATCTTGTTATATTTTTGGGAGGTACTATGATACTTTTCAAAATAGAAAATCTCACAAGAAATACTTCTTCCAGATAGAGTTTATTGCCTTTAAACACTTCCTTGGATCCTTCTGAATTCTCTGGATTAACTTGTAACATGAAGGTTTGTTAGACTCCTATCATCATGGTAATATTGGGTGGGAAATACAGAGAGTTCCTATATAGCTCCTCCTCCCACGTACCTGGTGCTTATTTTTAAATAAAAATCCTAGCTTTGCAGAGATGTGACATCATTGGAAGGAATGTAGTATGATCCCATATTGAAACTCTGAACTATCCAGAGCTAGTAATTCATGTGATGCCTGAAAGACGTTGAAAATCACTGAGCTTTTCTTGAAAATTAAAAAAAGAGAGAGAAAAGCTTCTGTGAGTTAGTTGCAGCACCGTGTGGTGCCTCAGCCCACATTTTAGGAAATGCAGGCTTAATGTATTTAATTCTAGAAATGGCATTCTAAACCCAGGCATCTATCTTGAACGTGAACGTGAAGTCGCTCAGTCGTGTCCGACTCTTTGCGACTCCATGGACTGTAGCCCACCAGGCTCCTCTGTCCATGGGATTTTCCAGGCAATAGTACTGGAGTGGGCTGCCATTTCCTTCTCCAGACATCTATGAAGAAGTGTAAAGCTAATGTGGATTCAAATGAGATGTAATTATTGGCATTGTGACACTGGCCATGTGACTCTCTAAGCCACAGTTCTGTATTTAAGAAGTGGAGAAACATTTCGTATTTTATAAGGTTGTAATGCTGGTTAAGAAAGAACATTTGGAGCCCTGCTCCAAGGCTTGCTGTCTCTATTATCGGTTGCACTGTGACAGTGGAAAGGAAGGAATAGTTGATAGAACAAGTAAAATCCCCACAGAGACAAAAATCTACATGATCAAATCCAGAATAGATGTGTTAGATTTAGACTAATTCTGCAATAACAGTAACAACAAAATAAAACAACAAAAAGTATGTAGTGACTTGCTAATTATCTGAGTCAGTATTGTGTAGTATATATAGTCTGACCACTTATATAAGTTAGAAACCTAGTTTCTTAATGGAATTGTGCCTTATTTAATAAGCACACCTGGCTGATGTCAAGCACTTAGCATATGATCTGGCATGTAGTAAACATTCAATAAATGTGTGCAGTCATTAGTATGCACTATACGCTCACCTGATCCTACATATTTCATTTTACTCTCGTAACTACATTTTGTGATTTGTACTTTAAAGCAACAGCCCCAAACTTTTTGGCACCAGGGAATGGTTTCATGGAGGACAATTTTCCATGGATCAGGAATGGGTGGGTGGGGGGAGTTTGGGGATGACTCAAACACTTTACACTTATTGTGCACTTTATTTCTATCAAAATTACATCAGCACCATCTCAAATCATCAACCATCAGACCCCAGAGCTTGGGGACCCCTGCATTAAAGTTCTTAAAGTTGCTAACTGCCATGGGATTAAGCCCTAAATCTGAGATTTCTATTATATTAGTCTAAATGAAATCAGAGCCTTTGATTTTTAATTATACATCCTGTAATATTTCTGAAATCAAGGGCAGAGATTCAAGTCTGAATTAAGTCACAAGAAACATTTACATTTTACATTCCTGTTTTCATGCTAATGAAACAGGTAGACTTATTGAGTACAGTGAGAAGGATGAAACAGCTTACTCCAGTAGTCCAAGTGGTCCTACTCAGATCAGTGTGACTGCTGATAGATATGGTACTGGGGTGCATCCAGAACCCTGGCTAAAACCCTAATTGTCCTTATCTTCTGCTACTTGTTCTTGTAAGACAATTGGTGACATAATTTTGTTTTAGATGGACTATCGATATCACCTAATTAGTGCTTTTGAACTGTGATGTTGGAGAAGACTCTTGAGAGTCCCTTGGACTGCAGGAAGATCAAACCAGTCAATCCTAAAGCAAATCAATCCTGAATATTCATTGGAAGGACTGATGCTGAAGCTGAAGCTCCAGTACTTTGGCCACCTGATGCGAAGAGCCAACTCATTAGAAATGATCCTGATGCTGAGAAAGATTGAAGGCAGGAGGAGAAAGGGACAACAGAGGATGAAATGGTTGGATGGCATCACCGAATCAATGGACAAGAGTTTGAGCAAGCTCCAGGCGATAGTGAAGGACAGGGAAGCCCGGCATGCTTCATTCTATGGGGTATCAAAGAGTCTGACACAACTGAGTGACTGAAGTAAGTACTCAATATCACAGGAATAATTTTTAATGATTGGGTTTAATTTACCAACCACTCAGATTACTTGAGAATATATTTGAGAAACTGAATACTCTACAACACTCTCCTGCACCAGCTTCAGCACCCTGAAACAACTAATTTTAACAAGTTGGTATGTTTTCCTCGACAATTTCTTCCATACTCATACAAACAGATACATAATCCTTAGTTATAGGTTTTTATTTTAAAATAGGACCATTTTATTTTATTCTGTAACTTGAGTTTTCCTTCAAAGTTATCATGAACATTCCTCTATATCTATTCAGATAAGTTCAAAATATTCTCTTTTTTCCTTAACACTTATTGGTAGTTGATATTATATATTTATTTGCTTATGTTTTATCTCCCCCATTAGGCTGTAAGATTCATGATATTGGCACATGTGTATTTTGTTTTTTGCTGAATCGCCAGTTTCTAGAATCATGCCTGACATATGGTTGGTATTCAATTAATATTTGATGATTGAGTTAATAAACCAATGAATGTGTATGTGCCTTTCCTTATACCTGGAGGACTCTACTGCCCCTGCAGGACTGATCACTTACTGTTCATGTGCATGAACCAAAGAAATCTTTGTATAAATAAATCTCTCCTTCCTTTCTATCAGTATTCCGGAAACACGCTATTGCTCCATCTTTGAGTCCCCAGAGCTATTGATTCTATGGGTTTTTTTAGCAGAACAAGTGAAAAAATGTATCCCTGTGAGCCATCTTGGAGCATGGAATATGGAAAACATTCAATAAACTGGTAGTTACATTAGGTTATTTTTATTCTATACATTTATGAGATGGGTACTACTGCTATTTCAACTTCATAGTGGAAAAACTGAAAGCCAGAGAAACTAATTTACTTGAGGTTTGGTAAATGGGAGATGCAGGATTTAAGACTAGTTCTGTCTGACTCTAAAGTCCATATTCCTAACTAATGCATTTTCAATCTCTGCTGTCATTTTCCAATTTAAAAAAAAAAAAATACACTGTTGTGATTGAGACTACTCCTCAAAACCTATCAGTTGTCATCCTGGACACATGAAATGACTACATTCTCAGCCTACCACCAAATCAGATGTGACCATGTGACCAAGTCTGGCTAATGTAATGTCACTTCAAGTGATCATCACCACTTACAGGCCTAGGAATAAAAATATGACCTTCTCTCTTGCCTCTGTTTTAGACCAGATGCAAGGATTCAGCAGAAGACTCCAATACTTAAGATATCTAAGATGATGAAGCAACAAAATTGAGGGACTACAGATCCCTGAAACCCTGGAGGTTCTCACATGAAATATCTGCATTAAACAGTTAACTTATCAAGAAGTAAATTTCTATTGGATTAACCCATTAACATTATGGGATTGTTGTTATTAGTTGCCTTCCCTAACTAGTCATTTTCAAAAAAGGTTCTACAAATGTGGCCCTGTTTTCCTCTCTAGTATCCTCTTTCACCTTACTCATTTATACCCCAAGGAGAATAAATTATTTGCTGCTCCTCAAACAATTTACTCTTCTTCCTAATGGTTATAATCGCCCTTTCTTCATGGCTAAATCTTCCTTATTCTCTCAGATCAATTTATATGTCACCTCTTCTATGAGGTCTTACTTAACAACTTTGGGATAGTTGCTTTTTTCTCACAAGATCTTCTATCACTTACCTTCCCCAGTGCCCAGAACTGCTTCTATTCAGGGTCCTATCCTCTCTCATTAGTATTCTGCTTATCAGTTAGCTGAACTAAAGAGCCAATAGCATATTAAGCTAAGCTAAGTCACTTCAGTCGTGTCTGACTCTGTGCGACCCCAGAGATGGCAGCCCACAAGGCTCCCAAGTCCCTGGGATTCTCCAGGCAAGAACACTGGAACGGGTTGCCATTTCCTTTTCCAATGCATGAAAGTGAAAAGTGAAAGTGAAGTCGCTCAGTCGTGTCGGACCCTCAGCGACCCCATGGACTGCAGCCTACCAGGGTCCTCCGTCCATGGGATTTTCCAGGCAGGCGTACTGGAGCGGGGTGCCATTGCCTTCTCTCAATAGCATATTACCTCTAAACAAAGTTCATGAATGATAATTGCTTACCTGAATCCAAAGTGTTGACCTCTCAAGGCTACATCATCAACAATAGCAATAGCTAATATTTCTCAGCGCCTGTTAAATGCCATTAACTGTTCCAGTGCTTTACATGTATTTAATCACTTAATATTCACAACTCTATGAAATAAGAATTAGTACCTTCCTCATTTTATGCTTGAGACAAAGTGAGATTCAGGGTTATGAAGTGATTGGCCAAGGTCATAGAGATTGGAAAAAAAAAACTATTCTTTCTCCCCTACATGACTAGAAAACATCATATTCTTTCTGGAACTCACTGGAGTTGTCAGTCCCTTGACAATTTGTCCATGGGTTTAGGAGAATGAGCATTCCCTATTGGGTTCTCAAAGTTAAATGTTAATTCTAATTTCCCCTCCCAACTCTACTCAGTCCTTCCTAAACTCAAAGTTAGGTACCTCTAAAACTGATCATAAATTCTATGAGAACAGGGACCACATTTATTTTCTTCACTGTTATATTCTGTCTAGCAAAACATTCAATTAATACTTGCTATTTGTTTTAAATGAGTTAATGATAGTATGAATGCCACTGGCAGCAGAGAACATCCTAGATTAGAGATTACATAATATAGAATGACAACCGAACTGTCTCTTTCTAGTTCATTACTCACTGGATGAAAAGAAGCTTGAAAAAATTAGATGAAAGTCATTAGAAAAAAAATTATATATATTTGCAAGCTACAATGAATGGTATGGACTCTAGGTAACACTGGAAGAATAAATAACATTGTTATCTTTTAAATAAGCAGAGTATGTGCAAGTGCATTTTGTGCAAGATAAGAGTTGGATTTCTAGATAAAGAAACAGTTTTAAGTTTTAACAGTTTTAAGATGAAAACTAGTTCAGTGTCATCGGGTCCCAGACATCTCTATAAAGAATGTGGTCTCTTTATACTCTCCTGAATAGCCATTAAACGAATGAGTGAATGAATGAAGCAAGAGCGAAAGAATTCAGATTTTTCATCTTGGTGAGTACAGTGAAATGTGAATTAAGTAGAGCCTTTTATTCAGTAAAATGTAAAGCATATCACATGTAATTTTTAGCTATCTTCCATGGCATTTTAGACACCTCTAGAAATACAGGGCTTGTGCTTCTTACCCTCAAACCTAAATGGGCTTTGCTGAACAAAGCCTGACATCTAACTGAAGAGAACATCAAAGGGACTCCATGCCTGGGATCCTATAATTTTCAACCCTAGCCTCCCCATGACTTAATTTTTTACCCAGATCCATATCTCTGTTCCATCATTGTCTGTTTAACATCCTATAGACATCTTTTTAAGTAGTCTTCTAGCTTAGGGCTTAGTTACTGTTCGTATAGATGACTACAATTCCAATCAAACTGATGTCAATAACAGAAGGTGTGCTGAGTTAGGAGTGAGCAGAAATCCTGGATTAGGAAAATGTGGATGAAATAACACTGGGAATCCCCAAATACAGAATACTGCCAGAGAGAGTCCCCGGAACCATCTGGACCATGTGTAAAAGGAACAAAACCCTGGGATCTGTATTTGGTCTTCTGTGGGATGTTGGCCTTCAGGACTAAAGGAGGGCCAGGGTGAAATGTACCATTCAAAAATTCAAAGCAGATGGCAGGTCAGGATGTTGAAACCCCATGCTTGCAAAGGCACTCTGCTTTGTTTCCTCCAGGCATTGGGCTCTGGGCATATGGCAACAAACTCTCTGCTGACAGTCTTCTGGTGGAGGAAGAGCTCTAATGTATTGCTTGTTGTGGCTCACATTGTTTTTAGAGCAACTCAACTTGAAAAGAACAAATCATTATTGTTGGTACTTGGATGGCGTTAGAAAGGCATTATTGTTCAGTTCTTACTCTAAGTACAGCTTTAGTTTTGGAGCTTCACCCTCAGTGGAAGCTAATCAGATTTTACTAGAGAAAAGCTATAAGGAATGATGAGCATTTTGGAAAGCAGTTCTTCAGCATGCATGCATTATGATCCTTAAAAAGATACGCCTTAGCTTAGGTTTCCCCCAAAGCAGAGCTTGATAAGAATTCAGGTGCAGAAAAGTGACTCCAACGAATAAAAATAAAAGAGTACGCAGAGAGAAATAGGAAAAGCCAGGCTCTAGAAGCAGCAGCACGGTTAGTGGGAAATGGCATCAGTTCTGTTGGAAATTTCTGAAAAGCATACAAAATGCTACCCTAAATTGTCATTCAAAAGTCATGGGTACATTTATCATAATATCACCCTACAGCAAATTTAGTCAATCAAGAATTGCCATGGGGGTTACTCTCTCCCCGACTCTGCAGAGCTTCACATGTGTACAGGTCAAATGCAGTTGTCTATTACTGAAGGAAGAAAAGCAAAGGTGTGCGGTATCTTTATGGTGAAATACTGTCAGCATAAAATGAGCTGGACCATCTCAGCCACAGATATAGTGAGAGATCTGGCAAAGGGTGTGTGAGGCAGGACCCTAAAGGAACTGAGTATAATCTTATTTTCCGTTAACACAGTAATTTGGGTCCATAGTATCTGTCCAAAGGATTTATGGTAAAATAGGAATAAAGATGATAAAAGATGCTTGCCTTACTACTATGAATACTAGAAAACAATTTTATTAGACTTAGAAGCTAAACAGGAGAAGATTAAGTACATTAAATACATTTTACTATTATGCAAAAATTATGTTCCTACAGAGTTGATAATAATACAGGAAGATGTTTCCAGGATAACATGAAGTTGTGAATAAAAAGACTAAATTATAGACACAGAATGACCATATCATATCAAATTAATCATGCATAGGAAAAATTTCCCCTATATTTTTAAATATAAAAATATGAAAGTAGTTATATTCAGGTCTTAGGACTATATGTCCGAATTTTCTTGTATTTTTCTACAGGAGGCACAAGAAGAGATGGTCCAACAAGTAGGATTAGTGTCTATTAATCCCTTCATCTGGAGCCTTGATTCCTAGAGATTATTGTATCCTGTGGGTGGCACTCCTGACTCAACCCAGGCCCCAGACATTGCAGCCTGATTATTACAGCCTTATCTTTTCCTAAGTCCTTTCCTTATAAAATTGTTTGGCCCTTTGGAAAACCAAAAATTCCATTATTACTCCTGGTTTTAGCCACCAAGTAGTCTTTCCTGATCTGATCCCTACCCCATCCTTCCTGTCTGATTTAGGTGCTTCTCTTAGGTAGCCCTGTCAGAGCCAGTACTCATTCCACCTGACCACCACTGCTTTATGTTGCTTCTATATCTGTCTTGCTCACCATTCCTAACGCTAAGTCCCATTACAAGCTTGTCTCCTGAATTGTCACAACTCTCCTCTCAAATAGGTATTATTAACTCCATTTCATAAAAAGGGTTCAAAAATTGTAGAACTATAAAAACCTATTTAAAGTCACATAGCTAATTTATTGAGGATCAACATCTGAATCAAGATCAGAATTCAAGACAGGTTTGACTTCAAATCCATTTATAAGCCATTGTCTATTGAGAAGGACAATAACCCAAACAACATGAAACAAAATGATTCTCTCTATTCAATGTTTCTTGCTATTGAACAAGTGAATATTATACAACTTTTCATTGATATAGATAAATCTGATCGCAAACATCTAACAATTTCTACATTTAGTTCTAAATTAACAAAATCTCAATTATAGCTAAATGTACAAAACCAACTTAAGTAGCCAGTAAAAGAAGAAAATACCTAAGTAAATCATGTACTTGATTAAGCCATCAACAATTGTCTATAACGTTTTAAACACATAAAAATGCTTATATGACACTATCTGAAAATTTGCATTCAGTATGATATTTTATATATGCACAATATGCATAAACACATAGCAAAAACTAGAAGCATATAAAATATTAGCAGGTCTTTTATAGATGCTAGGATTATTGTTTTTTTTTTTAATGTATTCTACATTTGTCAACTATTTTATAGTTAAACTTATTATTTTCATACTTAGACAAAATTACAGGGCTTCTCTGGTGGCTCAGTGGTAAAGAATCTTCCTGAAATGCAGGAGACTTGGGTTTGATCCCTGGATCAGGAAGATCCCCTGGAGAAGGGAATGCCAACCCACTCTAGTATTCTTGCCTGGAGAATTCTATGGCCAGAGGAGCCTGGTGGACTACAGTCCATGGGGTCACAAAGAGTCAGACACTACAGAAGCGACTTAGCAGCAGTAGCAGAGAAAATTACACTTTGTTTTAAATGTATATATGTAATTTCTTATGTACAAATTTATGTGCAATATTTTTATCATAGAGCTAAGCTGAGTCAGGTTTAAAAATTGGAGACACAATGGTTACAAGCCATAGGTACCAGTTTGATTTGTTTTATCTGGAGCAGAATTTGAATGAACTAATGATTCTGGGATAATTTCTAACCTAGTTTATGGATTCATAATGAAAGGAAAATAAAAAGGTAAAGTACTTCAAGATCCCTTTTTCAGCGTATCCTGTCCAAAAGAGAGTTTGTTGTCAAGAGATACAATCTTTTCTGGTAGACACAAATTAGGTGATGAATGATGGAAGGCACATTTTTAGCTGCAACTGAGAACTTCAATGCAGAAACTTTGAGTCAGAACAGGAAAAGGGTTTGGAAGTGCTTATGGTCTCATCAGTGGTTTTCAACAATTCTAATGAGTGATGATGAGTACCTCTATGACATTCCAGGGAGGAACTAGGTAATTAACTTTTTTTCTGAACAACATATGTGAGATATATGTTATGGAAAAGTGGTTTCTGAATTTCCCATCACAAAATTCAGCTCTTGCAGAGTCATAACTCAATTACAAAAATGTGGACTAGACTAGAATTTGGAACAGGACATCTTGTCTTGTCTGGAAGTATTATTTTTACTTCTGAAAAATAAATCAGTACATTTTATTTATGACTTTGAAATCCATTTTTAATTTTGCATTCATTCCAAGAAAACATTGCTCAGCAAACAGAGAGACGGCAGCAAAGATCAAGGTGTCAAATACAGGTCAACCATACCAGTAGATTGAAAAAATAAACAACAGGGTCTAAAACTAAGATCGTATAAGGCAAGGGAAACACACTTCTGTTCATAAAGCCCACCAGCTATTTATTTTCCACCTATTTTCAAGATGAAAAGTCATCTATTATTCAGTTTTTATCAGAATATAATGAAAGAATTTCAGCAACTCGTTGGTAGACAATTGGATATTTGAGCAAGGTAGATTAATTATTTTGAGAAAGCTTAGAATACTAGTCTGGAGCAAAGTTTTCAGGGATCAAGGAAGCCAGAATTTTATTATTGAAGCTCAGCACCTGTGGATACTACTCTGTTCAGGCTGCATTATTCACTAACACACCAGTTGAAATTTAGGCAGTTTAACCTTCTGAATTTGCCTGGAAAATCCCATGGACGGAGGAGCCTGGAAGGCTGCAATCCATGGGTCACTGAGGGTTGGACACGACTGAGCGACTTCACTTTCATGCATTGGAGAAGGAAATGGCAACCAGCTCTGATGTTCTTGCCTGGAGAATCCCAGGAACTTGGGAGCCTTGTGGGCTGCCGTCTCTGGGGTCACACAGAGTCGGACACGACTGAAGTGACTTAGCAGCAGCAGCAACCTTCTGAATAAATCCAGCAACACGATTTTGTAGCTATGTTTATAGGGAGAAAGATTGGAGATATGAAGTGAGAGAAACTGGGTTCATATTCTAGTTAGACTATCCATTATGTGTGACTTTTCTAACTTCTTTGGATCCCATCTATGAAACCATCTACAAACCAAGGATATCTAACTGTTGCTGCTGCTGCTGCTGCTGCTGCTGCTGCTGCTAAGTCGCTTCAGTCGTGTCCGACTCTGTGCGACCCCAGAGATGGCAGCCCACCAGGCTCCCCTGTCGCTGGATTCTCCAGGCAAGAACACTGGAGTGGGTTGCCATTTCCTTCTCCAATGCATGAAAGTGAAAAGTGAAAGTGAAGTCACTCAGTCGTGTCCGACGCTCAGCGACCCCATGGACTGCAGCCTACCAGGCTCCTCCGTCCATGGGATTTTCCAGGCAAGAGTACTGGAGTGGGGTGCCATTGCCTTCTCCGATCTAACTGTTAGGAGAAGAAAATGCAAATGATTAGGTTAAACCTTTAGGAAAGTGTGTATCTACCAATGAAAACCAGCAAATTTGAACCACATTAGAAATATAAATTAAAATGACTGGAAGGAATCATGACAAGATACCAACAAAAATAGTTGCTTCAGGATTATAGGATTATGGATGGGATTTTTGGATGCTTTCTTTCTCTTCCTTTCTACTTTCATGTGTTTCTCTGGAAGTACAGAGAATCCACAATAACCAAATGAAATGGTCTGGGTAGACAGCACCGTTGAAATTATATATTCCCCCTCTTCCCTTCTGGTTACAAAATACGGAGTGGCTCTATTTCTAAATTTCCCCAGTGGTCAGTCTTGGCATTAGATCAGACACCACAATATGTTTTAGAAGGGTGTGAGAAAAGGAAAGCAGACTGCTGGAACTTAAGAGTCTGAACTATGAGGTGAGTTTGTAGAGGATGATTTAAAATAAATGAGAAAGAAAAGCCTGTGGCTTTTGGCAGGAGGCACATGAAATACCATTGCAGGGTGCTCACACTTCTGTGCCCCCATCCAGCACCATTAGGAAAAGGTTGATGTTTGCTTGCTTTGGACTCACTATTTGGCTGTTTTTCAAAATATTCTATCTAACTTGCGAATGAGCACCAGCCTCTTTCAGAGCCCCAAAACATAAGACATTTCAGAGTGCAGGGTTGAGGTCCAGGCCACAGGGAGATGGACTTCCTAGGTGGTTCAGTGGTAAAGAATCTGCCTGCCAATGTAGGAGACAGGTTGGATCCTTGGGTTAGGAAGACCCCTGGAAAGGGGAATGGCAACCCACTCCAGTATTCTTGCCTGGAGAATCTCATGGACAGAGAAGATTGGTGGGCTACAGTCCAGGGGGTCGCAAAGAGTTTGATACAACTGAGCATGCATGCACAGGGAGACGGGATATTTTATTCTCTTGTAACAAAATTTTGAGTTATTATAGGTATTAACTGTGCTTTCTCTTTACTGATGTGAAATTCTCAGATTCTTTCCCCCCTAAAGATGCTTCCTCATCTCAATTGTGAATATTCCCTTCTCTTCAAAGTCCCTGCAGGCTTTGGGGATTTGCTGGGTACTGGTAAAATGGTTAGTTTAGGCCCCAGGCTTTTGCTGAAGGGCAGTCTCTCCCTTCACAGTTCTAAGAATCAGTCTTTTGTGCAAGGAAAAACCAGCCCAGCAACCTCCTCCATTTCCATTGTTCTCCAGTGCTGGGCAGGTTTGTGGACAAGTGACCTCTGAGCAGATGGCAGTGGTGCCTCATGATGGTATTTCACGTGCAGCAAGTCAAAGAATCACTGTGTGTTCACACCACGTACCTGGCACTGTTTGTGTATATTTAACAGTGATGCCTGTGGATTTGGCCCATTTGTCTGGGAATCGTGGCTCGATTCATGTCTTGTTCCAAATCTACCACCTAAGATTTTACCAGCCTTTTCATAGAAGACTGGGAAATAGGCTTTTTACAGACTTTTCACAAAATAGCTCTAACATGTTTTGAAATAAAATATTGCATGAAATTCAAGATGTATGCCAAGTCAATAAAGAGATGCAGGAATCCATGGGTGAAGTTCTCAGTCAAGGGAAGAAATGATTAAAGAAGCAGAGAAAGAATGCCCATCTTTGAAAAGCTGAACTTCTCAGAATTCTGCCCCAAATTTGCTTCTCTTCTTCCTCTATCTACTCTTTCTTTCAACTCACCTTCAATCACTCTGTCTTTTCAAAAGCTTTCTTTATGCTAAACCTTTATGTTAAATATGCATTTCAAGACCTAACCCATTTCCACATTTCCCATTTCCAGCTGCCCAACTGATGTTTCTGATAAGAAGGTACACAAAATCTCAAAATTAATATGTACAAAACCAGCATCTTCCTTCCTAAACTTTGCTTATCTGTCCACCTTTTTTATGTAGTTTATATCACCTTCATCTCCCCAACCCAAATGTCAACATTAAAAATTTCAGTTGTCCTTGATATATTTCTCCCAACCAATCAACTACCAAGCGTTTGCGCTGATACTGCTGAAACTTCTCTCACATTATTTCTCTCCTTCCTACTCACGATTCCATTCCTTCCCTTGACTCTCATCAACTTTTCAGTTAGTATAAGATTCCACTGTGTGATCTCAGTTCATGGTCACTCTGCCACCAGTATTATCTTTCTCAGTTGTAGATCTGACCACATCATTTCCTACATAAAAAATATCTAGTTCGATGCAGGATACAGGAAGCTTGGGGCTGGTGCACGGGGATGACCCAGAGGGATGGTATGGGGAGGGAGGTGGGAGGGGGGTTCAGGATGGGGAACACGTGTACACCTGTGGCGGATGCATGCTGATGTATGGCAAAACCAGTACAATATTGTAAAGTTAAAAAAAAATAATAAAATAAAATAAATAAAAATATCTAAGACTCCCATAATTAATGGCAGAGTTCTCTAGAGCTGGATAGCCTAGACAGATCTTCAGAATAAAGAAAGCAGAAACTCACATACAATCCATACCAGTCTGGTCTAGTTAACTCATCATTCCTCTATGTTTTTGTCACAATCTCTCCCCGTACTGCCTGGCCTCAAGTATCCCATCCCCATATGCAGGCTAACTTAATATTCTTAGACACTCTACATTTTCACTTCTCTGTCTTCATGCATTCTGATTAATTTTCCTGGAAAGTATAACCTTCTTCATGGAATTAATTGCTTTCTCATTTATGTTTCCACAGAAATTTATATGTTCTTCTTATAGCACTTTCGTGTCGTATCTTTATTATTTATGTGTCTGCCTCTCCTATAAGCTTTAATGCTTCAAGGACAAAGATTGACCCTTACTTATCTTTATATCCCAGGCCTTGTGCTGTGGCTGTGAGAAAGGGGTCCAGGACTGTTCTCCGAATTGAATTAAGAAAATGCTTGTGTTGCTTGTGATGAATTAGAAAGCCCCTTGACTAGGACTCTAAAACCACGAATCCCCTACTAGTTGCTACCAGCACCAAAGTCCCTAAAAGACATGTAATAGGCCTAGAAGACCCTAGTAAAATTCAAATTACTACCATTAGGCTTTGTCCTACAAATCCTGCTCTTGTGACTTAGGCTAAAGTTTTGGGTTTTGAAGGCATTTTTGGCTCTTGCATGAGATTTAATCCATTTCTTCTGCCATGAACCTTGGGATATCATGGGGGCCTATGAATAATAAGTAGATGCCAAATCAAGAAACTGTTTTTTATGGGTAATTTATTATTATGACTCCCAAACACACACACACACACACACACACCTTCTACTTCTAGTGAAGTGCATCTTTTTATATTTGGACTCTGACCCTGTCTCTATTCCATTCAAAGGACAGTGATTTGACCTGGATTATAACCCTGAGTTTTATTTCCCCAAGTATTTGAGGTCACTCTAAGCAGGAGTGATTACCTGAGGCAGTACTCTTGCTGAGGCAGTTCTAAGAGTAAAGAAGTGCAGTTTTCTGTGGAATATCCTTTCCTACCCTACTCTGGGGGACTCTAAGCTGAGAAACAGGAGACTTGAGAGAGGAGGCATACAAGGTGTTTGAATGGCAGGTGAGATGGCCAGAGCTAAGCACCAGCAAGATAAGAATGAAACCAGTCTGAATAATGCACTGGAGCATCAGCCTTGAGGTGAGGGACCAGAGAGGAAGCAAGTGTGAGATACTAGGTGAGACGTTCTGAGGTCCTGACTGCAAGGACTGACAATGCAGAAAGATGGGACAGGAAGAATGGTGGTGGCTGGGTGAATAAAAGAAGTTTAAATAATGAAAGCAATTATCAGTCATACTTGTGTTTTACTGATACTTGTAAAAGGCATAGGGTCAGTGCTTTATATTAATTAAATCATTGAAAACCTGGATAACCAATTTATGAGGTATTCCTTACATTTTATAAATTTATAAGTGAAGGCATAGAACAGTGAGTGTCTTACACAAGGTTACACTTTTTAAGTGACAGAAAATGGGTCTTGAATTTGACCGTCTCGAGAGATCTTAGTCTCATACTTTGGAGGCAGAATGTACAAGACTTCCTGAGCTTCAAAGAGGGCATGATATGTGAGAAAGAAAGAAGATACAAAATGCATGCTCAGTCTCTCGGTTGTGTCCACCTCTTTGTGATCTCATGGACTTTAGCCCCCCCAAACTCCTCTGTCCATGGGATTTTTCAGGCAAGAATACTGGAATGGGTTGCCATTTTCTCCTCCAAAATATAAATTACATACCTTAAATAATTTAAAATTGGTCGATTATACCTCAAAACAGTTGAAAATACATACATATGTATAATAGAGTACTAATTTATAATTTTAACATTTTTTCATTTAAAAAGGAAGAGAAGATAGACCTAAAGGTGAGTCTAGTTATCCCTAGATAACTGAGAGCTTGGTCACTCCTTTAGTGGAAGTGGGGGCAGAGATTTCCTGGTAGGAATGAGTTCTGTGCTATGCAGGGAAAGTTTGAAATCCTGTGGGGCATCTAGGGGGAATATTTGAATAGGCTGTAGCAAATGGAGGACCAAAGCCACACTGTCATTTTTTTAAATGCCCTGAGTACTAAATTTGGATTACAAAAATGATTATATGGATCTAACCTTCAAAGGCAGATATAAGAGTAAAATCTCACCATTTAAAATTCCTGAACACCCTGGATCATGCATTCCAGCTTTCTTCTACTCTTGCTTTTAAGTAAAGAGTCAGTATATACTTTACATCAGTACAGCACATTTCTCACACAGCCCTGGGCCTCCAAGTCAGTCTCTTTCTTTGTAAAGTATTTATTTAGAGAGCACACCCTGACCATTGATTTGCATTTTCCCTAGGAAAGCGTGTAAATTGGATACTAGAGCATAAACTCATGTATTCTGATTTTTTAAAAATACATCAGATAGTGCATGTGGCTAGTTCCTCAGATTTTGTTTTTTTGTTTGTTTGTTTGTTTTGAGGCTCAGATAACCCCTCAAAAACATTAGAACATGTAGAAAGAAGAAAAGCAGGAGAGGGATATATGGAAGGTTTAAGTTTACAGACACTTATAGATCCAGTATTATGAGTTTAACTCAACAAATATTATACACCTATTTATTATATACAACATACCCTTCTTAGTACCATATAGGATACAAAGGGGAAAAAAGGAATGTTCCTGTCCTAAAGGAGTTTTAATTCTAATGAAACAATAGACTAGAATTGGTAAACACAAGGCAGATGTGCCATTATTTTCTAATCTTTTTCCCATGGCAGACATTACTAATCATTCATGGTGCAGAGTTGGACAATGATCTCATTCTCCATTTCAATATTGTGATCCAGGCGTTACCACCAATCAGTCTAACTTGTCACATGAAATAAAATCTATTTATCACCTAGGGTTGGAGAAATGCATTCAAATTAACATCTCAGCAGATTTTATTAAATGCTATATAGGGGATCAATACCATCTTTCAGGAAGAGAGAGGATGGGGGAGGTTAATTGGAAATGGTGGCTTTTAAGAACGGCTCCGTGAAGAAGGTGTCACTGAGCTGGACGCTGAAGGATGAGTGTGTCATTCATCCACGCATTTGACAACTTCTCACAAATCTTGTACACCAGGCACTAACCTAAGGGCTGAGCTCAGTGCTATATTTTATTCAAGTCCCAGTTCAACTGCTGAGTTTAACTAGAAAATTTTAGAAAATCACTGAAACTTTAAGGGCCTAGGTTTCCTCATCTATTCAGTAAGGAGACAAGATGATTGCTAACAGACTTTCTGGCTTTTTAAATTATGCAATGCTGTGAAGATCACTGTGGCCACAAACATGATAAGATCAGTACCTTTTAAGTAATTTTTTAATTCAAATTGTATTATAATATTGATATACCTAAAGTTTCTGCTTGAAGTCCAGGAGTGAGAGGGAAATGAATGAGATCGAGATGAAGCACAAACAGTGTTCCTATCCACTAAGGCTTCAGGGATGAGAATGAAGGTCTTTCTGCAGACCAGTGTGTGGAGAACTGCTTGCATTAGTCATGGTAGGCTGAAGGACGCATTCCTCAACCCTCAGTGACTTACCAGGTGGGACTTTGAGCCATATTGTCACTCAGAGAACCCAGGATCCTTCTATCTTGTATCCTGACTGTTAAGAGTCCCAGAGTCCTCTGATGAACCCTCTATATGCAGGCACACAACAAGGAAGTTATCATGAGAAGACACAGCTTTTCTTAATTGTCTCATCTCAGATGTAATGATGATCACAGATATTTTCATTTCATTGATGAGAATTTGCCTCATGACCACACTTAGAGGCAACAGGGATGGAATTATAATAAAATTTAATGTCAGGGGGAAATAAATAGGGTTTTTGAATATAGGACATCGTCTCCATCACACCCTTCTCACTGACATGTGGTGGATAACCATTTTTGTGTCATCACTCAAAATATCCATTCTCCCTCCTGACAGTTTACAGTAGATAAAGATACTCTCAACATTATAAGGACAGCATTTCTTCACTGATACTAGAACAATTTCCTAAACAGAATGACTGAGCAAAGCTTTCTCAGCATCTTTTTTTAATGGATAAATGATCCATGTTCCTGGATGAAGACTCCTAGCTGTAGCCCGTGCATATGTTATCTAACATGTAAAAGGGGACTTTGAAGGTGTGACTAAATTAAGGATATTGAGATAGGACCATTATCCTGAGATGAGCCCCATCTAAGAGTCTGTAAGTGAAAGAGGGCAGAGGAGAGTTTGAGAATATGTGAGGACAAAAGCAGAGGTCAAAGTAATGATTTGAGAAAGACTCAACCAGCAAATAAGGACTTTTAAAGAAGAATCCATGAGCCAAAGAATGTATGCCATCTTTAGAGCTGAAAAAGGCAGGAAAACATGTTAGCACAGTCCTGCTAACATGTTGATTTTAGCCCAGTGAAATCCAGATGTCATGTGGTGACCTCAAAAACTGTAAGTTAATAAATTTGTATTATTTTAAGTCAATAAGTGAAAGTTAGTCACACAGTCATTGTGTCCACCTCTTTGAGATTCCACGGACTGCAGCCTGTCCCACTCCCCTGTCCATGGAATTCTTCAGGCAAGAGTACTGGAGTGGGTTGTCATTTCCTTCTCCAGGCAATATTCCCAACCCAGGGATCAAACCCGGGTGTCCTGCATTGCAGGCAGATTCTTGACCAGCTGAGCCATAAGGGAAGCTTAAGCCACTAAATCAGTAGCAATTTGTTACAACAACAATAAAAAAAACTAATACAGAGATACAGGACAAAAACTGATAATAACTAATACTGACTCTTTGCAACCCCATAGACAGTAGCCTTCCAGGCTCCTCTGTCCATGGGATTTTCCAGGCAATAGTACTGGAGTGGGTTGCCATTTCCTTCTCCAGGGGATCTTCCCATCCCAGGGCTCGAAGCTGGGTCTCCTGCATTGTAGACAGGCTCTTTACTGTCTGAGCCACCAGGGAAGTCCAATATTTACTGATTATATGCTGTATTCCAGGCATTTTTCCAAGCCTTACAATTGTTAACTCATTCAATTCTTAAACCTATGAGATAACATACTATTCTTAATCCCATGAGGCAATGAGAAAACTGGGGGATAAAGAGGCTAAGGACGCTTTCCAAAGTCTTACAGCTAGTACGTAATAGAACTAGGATAACTTTCCACCACTGGGATCATATTATTAAAGAAAAAGTGGGATAAGATAGACTGCCCAATACACATATATATATACATACATACATACACACAAACACACCCTACAATATGTTGCAACCCCTTTCTTCAAGAGCCCAGGAGCTGAGATTTCTAACATTATTTTCAGTAAGCCTATAAAGAGGAAAAGTCAAACCACACTGGGGTTGGAGTCTCTTTTGCTATCACTTGAATCCGAACTTAGCCATGTGACTTGATTTGACCAATGGGATACTAGCAAACATGATGCAAACAAAGCTTGAAAAGTCCTTGCACATTGAAATTTACTCTCTTGGTGCTTTTGGAAACCAGTCATGAAAGGAAGAAGCCAGGGCTACCTTAGCAGATGTTAGAAACGAGCAGTCCAGTTGCCCCTTTTACCCCAGCCGAACTCCAGAAATGTGAGTGAGGCCATCTGGGACCAACATGATGACTACAACCAGCTCTCTAACTAACCATGACCACATAAGTGAACCTAGAAACTGCAGAAGAACCACTCAGCTGAGCCCAGACCATATTGCTAACCCCACAGAACTGTGGGTTAATAAATGGTGAATGTTTTAAACCACCAAGTTTCAGAGTAGCTTGTTACACAGGGAAAACCAACTCAAAATTGGGCCATTAGGAAGTTGTAGCACTTTGGGAACCATATCTGATGCTTTATGCCATTTATAAAACCTGACTGTATTCTAAGAGATTATGTGTTGAGCTTGATGACTGAACAAATTTACTATCCCCTAAGCAAGGTACGGAGGAGCTTGGTGGGCTACAGTCCATGGGGTCACAGAGAGTTAGACACAACTGAGTGACTAACATACACACACACACACACACACACACACACACACAGCCTCTTATAAAAGAGTTATATTTTGTGAAAACAAAAGTAGCATTATCAAACACTATGCTCCTAAGCAAAAGGAAATTTACTCCTTTTAACCAAAAAGATAAGAAATGTCATAAGAATTTTATATGTAAGAAAAATTTTTTAGCATGAACAACATCTGCAGTTTTAATAAAATGCTTAACATTTCTGTGAAGTTCTTAGTGTCTTTTAGCCATAGTGTCCCAGCTTCCACTTTAATTACAAATAGAAACTTGGTTTCATTTTTTCCCCTAAGGAAAAATAATTATTTGAACTATAATTCAGGACATCAGAAAGCAGTTTCTTTTAAAATATGGAGAAAAGTTTTCTAGGAGTAAATATTAAGAAGAAGAATAGGACCCCAACAAAAAAGTCCCATAATAGTTGCTGCTTCCTCAATCCAATTTATTATAGTCTATTTTTGACCCAAAGTCAGCCCATCACCATATCCCATATTTTTAAATGTTCTTGATGAAAACTGATGATTGTAGAAACCGCACCATTGCTGTTATTTAACAAACCCAATTTCATTTTTCAAAATAGCTTGTACATTCCTAGAGTCTCCATAAAATGTGTACCTTGCCTTTGATTTCACCTAGGGAAATTATACTTCCCTGTTTCCCACAACCTTCTAATGCCACTGTACAAAAATCAGATTGTTTTTCTAGAAGTCACCAGTAACGTTTCACATTTTGAGCAACACAAAAAAAGAAGCATGGGTTCTGGCTCACTCAGTGATTTATGACTAACCCCTTCTGAGCAATTCCTATTTATACATTCATTGGTCGTGTCTCTCGGTGATATATTTTTGGCAGCATCACTGGACACAATATAGCGTGTCCCATTTCTTCCTCTGAATCATAAGAAAACATTTAGCAGAAGTGAAATGATATTGCCTTTTAATTTTCTTGTAGAAATCTATGGTTTGTGTAACATGACTCAGTCCAGTTCTGATTAATGGGGATGCATTTTACTCTCTGCAACTGCCAAGTCCACAGGTATTAAAAGCTCTCACAATCCAAATACTGGAATTAAATGTAAAGCCCTGTGAGCTCAGAATTTACTGCTCTAAGGAAGAGATTACAAAGGAATTGGAAATAAATCCAGTGGTAAATTTAAGGAGGTTCCTGAGCTACTGTTTTCTCCTACAATGGATTCCTTGTGACCCTGGGTGGATAAGTTGCTTGGATAAGGGCTGGCCCCAAACTAACCTTTGTATTATCAGTGATGTAAGCAATGAATCCCCTGCAACTATGTGATTATCACATATGAGTCTGGGAGCTGATGTACTATATAGAGGATAGGATTATCCTGTTGGGACCATCTATGGTAAAGTCATGCCTAATGTCATTTGCCCTCAGACAGGAAACCTGAACATGGAAGCAATTACTCTCAAAGCATTGCTCTCACCATGTTAGTATCTCTGCCCAAAATTTGAACAATCTCTGATTCTTATGAAAATAAATTCAAAACCCTAAGTGGACATAAAATTAACCCCCAACACAGTACTGACATTCTCAAACCCCATTTTCAGACAAGCCATCTACTTTTTGTCATCTCATTTCCTATTATTTATCCTCTATCTGCTTTGTTCATCATGTTCCCCCTTATAGGAAAAAGCATCTGTTCTGTTTCAAGGCTCTCTGGTGCTCTTCCTCAGTGACATGATCCACCTTCCCTCAGCTAGAACTGATGTCTTTATCCTTTAAATGTTCTAGTGTTTGTTTTTCACTTCAGTAGGACTACTCAGGCTGCCATAATAAAATGGAATACATTGGATGTCGTAAACAACAGAAATTTTGTTCTCAGAATTGTGGAGAGAAGAAGTCAAAGATCAGCATTCTGGCTGATTCAGTTTCTCTTGAGCACTCTCTTCCTGGTTTGCAGACAGCAGCCTTCTCACCATGTCTTCCCAAGACCATTTCTTCTATAGGTATATGCAAAGACATAGCAAGCTCTCTCTCTCCCTTGCTATATATATATATATATATATATATATATATATATATATATATATATATATATAATATATACACATACAGATGTTAATCCCATTAGCTCAGAGCTCCTTATGACCTCATTTAACCTTAACCACTACCTTAGAGTTAAGGTACTACTATTACATCTCCAATTTCAGCCACTGGGGATTAAGACTTCAACACAGGAATGTTGGGAGGACACAAACATTCAACCCACAAATTTGGTTCCGTTCAATTCAGTCTCTCAGTTGTGTCCAACTCTTTGTGACCCCATGGACTGCAGCATGCCAGATGTCCCTATCCATCACCAACTCCCAGAGTTTACTCAAAGTACCTACTGGTTATTATTATTAATTAATTAAAAAATACTCACCATTCAAAGTAAGTAAGACCATGACATCTAATCCCATTACATCATGGATAAAAAATGGGGAAAAAGTGGAAACAATGACAGATTTTATTTTCTTGGGTTTCAAAATCACTGCAAACTGCGATTGCAGGGAGGCCTGGCAAGCTGTGATTCATGGGGTCACAAAGAGTCAGACACGCCTGAGCAACTGAACTGAACTGAACTGATGACAAACCTAGACAGCATATTAAAATGCAGAGACATTCTGGAGGAGGGAATGGCAACCCACTCCACTACTCTGGCCTGGAGAATCCCATGGACAGAGGAGCCTGGTAGGATACAGTCTGTGGGGTTGCTAAGAGTAGCTAAGAGTTGCTAAAACTAACACTATTACTTTAGGTTTATTATACCACATTGGATATAGTTCCCTGTGCTGTACAGTAAATCTTTGTTGCCTATTTTATGTATCAGATCAGATCAGATCAGTCGCTCAGTCGTGTCTAACTCTTTGCGACCCCATGAATCGCAGCACACCAGGCCTCCCTGTCCATCACCAACTCCCGGAGTTCACTCAGACTCACGTCCATCAAGTCAGTGATGTCATCCAGCCATCTCATCCTCTGTCGTCCCCTTCTCCTCTTGCCCCCAATCCCTCCAAGCATCAGAGTCTTCTCCAATGAGTCAACTCTTCGCATGAGGTGGCCAAAGTACTGGAGTTTCAGCTTTAGCATCATTCCTTCCAAAGAAATCCCAGGGCTGATCTCCTTCAGAATGGACTGGTTGGATCTCCTTGCAGTCCAAGGGACTCTCAAGAGTCTTCTCCAACACCACAGTTCAAAAGCATCAATTCTTCGGTGCTCAGTCTTCTTCATAGTCCAACTCTCACATTCATACATGACCACAGGAAAAACCATAGCCTTGACTAGATGAAACTTTGTTGGCAAAGTAATGTCTCTGCTTTTGAATATGCTATCTAGGTTGGTCATAACTTTCCTTCCAAGGAGTAAGTGTCTTTTAATTGCATGGCTGCAGTCACCATCTGCAGTGATTTTGGAGCCCAGAAAAATAAAGTCTGACACTGTTTCCACTGTTTCCCCATCTATTTCCCATGAAGTAATGGGACCGGATGCCATGATCTTCATTTTCTAAATGTTAAGCTTTAAGCCAACTTTTTCACTCTTCACTTTCACTTTCATCAAGAGGCTTTTTAGTTCCTCTTCACTTTCTGTCATAAGGGTGGTGTCATCTGCATATCTGAGGTTATTGATATTTTATGTATAGTAGTTTTTATCTGTTAATCTTATATTGCTAATTTATCCTCTCCCCACCTTGCTAGAAATAAATTTGCCTTCTATTAAAAAAAAAAAAATAGCAGAGACATCACTTTGCTAACAAAGGTCCACATAGTCAAAGCTATGGTTTTTCTAGTATTCATGTATGGATGTGAGAGTTGGTCCATAAAAAAGACTGAGCACTGAGGAAATGATGCTTTTGAATTGTGCTGGAGAAGACTCTTGAGAATCCCTTGGACAGTAAGAAGATCAAACCAGTCAATCCTAAAGAAATCAGTCCTAAATATTCATTGGAAGGACTGATGCTGAAACTCCTATACTTTGGCCACCTGATGCAAAGAGCTGACTCATTGGAAAAGACCCTGATGCTGGGAAAGATTGGGGGCAGGAGGAGAAGGGGATGACAGAGGATGAGATGGCTGGATGGCATCAGTGACTCAGTGGACATGAGTCTGAGCAAACTCCAGGAGATAGTAAAGGACAGGGAGGCCTGGCATGCTGCAGCCCATGCAGTCACAAAGAGTCGGACACAACCAAGCAACTGAACAACAACAAGAAGCAATGATACATCACTGAACTACATGCTGGGAAGAGCATGATGAATAAACAACTGTTCCTGATATTAACGGTTCAAAAACTGGTAAAGGAAACAAGGATGTAAAACAATATTTACTATGATTACAGTGAAGTTTAATTAGCACGATCAGTTATTATGAATGTGAATATCTTTTTTTTTTTTTTTTCCTTTTTAAAACTTAAGCTACTTGAGCTAAGTGTAAGACATTTCTCCTGAAAAAGCATGGGTAGAGATCTGAGCGGGGAAGGCAAAGCAGCAGCAGCAGCAGAGATCTGAGTCTTGACGAGATTTTTATCTCTACACAGACTCTACTTTAGTCTCTTAGGAATATGTACCTACAAAAACGGATACTCCATTAAAAAAAGGATTCTCCCTTTTTATCACTATCACTGTTCTCAGCCTAAATCATTAGGTGGTTTTTCTTCTGGGCACATGTGGTTAAATAACTAAAACCCTTTTTGTTCCTTTTTATATCTTGTCCCTCTGTTACCTAGAACAGAACTAATCTAAATCTTCACTCTGAGCTTTCGTCTGTCTGGGAGTCCCCTTGTTGTATTTGTCCATCCAAGGTCAAAGGCAGTTCCCAGGATGCCACTGGTAGAACTCATCTTACCAAGACTCTGAGAAAGTAGAGCCAACTTTAAATCCAGGTCTGTTGGAAAGTGCACTACTGCCTATGGTGATTTCATTGTTCAACCCTTAAATATCTGTTTTGTTCTTGAAACAGAACAGCTCCTCTACATAAGGGAATGATGGTGGCCATTGGTGGTGGGGAGCAGATGACAGCTGTTGGCTTGGAGATCACCCTAGATGTTAGAATGGGTGACCCACACCAAGGCCCATTTATCTCTATCACTGATTTATCTCTACATATATCACAGCAACTAACCCAGAGCCTGGCCCATAGTAGGTATTCAGACAATGCTTGTTAAATGACTAAATGAAGTGATTACTGGCTTATTCCCTGCCAAAAGTTTATTTACTTTCTTAAATATGGTCATAAACAAACCATATAATTTAATGTTTTTAATTGGACTTGAAAATCACTGAACCAACCTCCCACTCATTCTCTTTCCATCTGAGTATCGTATATATAACTGGATAAAATCCATCCTCTGTAATGCACAGTAACCTTAGGGCTCCCAGAAGACTTCTTCAGACAACAAGACACCTGCTGCTTTACAGCCCACATTCAACAATAGCCCAGATTTCTGGGACCAGCTACACAGGCATCTAATCAACAAGCTTGTTGCAGCAACTGCGTATACAGCACATAAGCGTCTCCAAATGGAGTGTTGATCATATTGCTTAATGCTTTCCAGAAAAGGATCAGTGTATTAGAAATATGAAAAGGACAAATTGTCCTAATCTCCATCTTAACCTCAGAACTAATTGGCAAACAGATTTCTACTAAATTTACCCATCTCTCAACGACTATGTATAATTTGTTATGCTGAGGCCTGCATTAACATTTTCTCCAAACATCCTATTAAAAGTTTTATACACATGCTAAAGTTAACAAAATTTACTGTTAATATTTCTTCCACTTAAATTCTACAATCATCATTTTCCTATACTTGCTTTCTCATGTATTACCTGTTCTAGACTGAGTGCTTTCCCTAAAAAATTATACCATGTTTAAGTAACCTCCAGTGTGATGTTATCTGGAGATGGGGCCTTTGGGATGTAATTAGGATTAAATTAGGCCATGAGCATGGACCCATCTGATGGGATTAGTGGCCTTTTGGGAACAGAAAGAGCCAACGAATGCCCTAATCCTCCAAACACAGATAGTAAGAAGGTGGCTGTCTGCAAATTAGGTAAGAGAGCGCTCATCAGAAACTGAATTTACTGGTACCTGATTATGGACTTTTGGTCTCTAGAACTGTGAGAAAAGAAATATCTGTTGTTTAAGCCTCCTAGTCTGCAGTATTTCATTATGTTAACCTGAGCAAAGACAGAGTTGGGTATCAAGAAGTAGGATGCTGCAGTAACAAATACCTAAAATATGGGAGCAGCTTTGGAAATGAGTAACCAGTAAATGCTGGAGCAGTTTTGAAGTACATGTTAAAACTATGGATATTAAGGTGATTCTGGTAAGAGTTCAGAAAGAAAAGAGAACTAGAGAGAAAGCTTGCAGCTTCTGAGAGAAAGTATGAATAATCATGAGCAGAATGTTGGTAGAATATGGGCATTAATAGGCCACTCTGGGGCTTCCGTGGTGGTCCAATGGTTAAGAATCCATCTTACAATGCAAGGGACACCAGTTCAATCCTTGGTTGGGTAAGATACCACATGTTGTGAAGCAACTAAGCCTGTATGCCACAACTACCAAGTCAGCACTCGGGAGCCCACAATTCCTGAGCAGCTACTGAGCCCACGCCCTGCAACTGCTGAAGCCCATGTACCTAGAGCCTGTGCTCTGCAACAAGAAAAGCCATCACAATGAGAAGCCTGCACACTGTGATGAAGAGTAGCCCCACTCACTGTAACTAGAGAAAGCCTGCATGAAACAACAAACACTCACCACAGTAAAAAGTAAAATAAAATAATCTTTTTAGTTTTAAAAACGACTGTTCTGCTGAAGTCTCTGACAGAAATGAGGAACACGTTATTAGAAACTAAATAAAAGGTGATTCTTATTATGAATTGGCAAAGAACTTGGCTAAATAGAGTTCATGTTGTAGTGTTTTCTGGAAGTTTCCACTTGGAAACAAGTAGAAGAAATGGATTCTTCTAACCTAAAGCCTCCAGAAAGGGTACGGCACTAATTATGTCTCAATTTTAGCCTAGTGAGATTTGTTTCAGACTTCTCAACCACAGAATTATGAGATAATAAATATATAAGGCTTTTAAGCCACTAAGGTTTTGGTCATTTGTTATAGCAGCCATGGGAAATTATTACAGAGGTGAATATTCACACATCTTCTGATGCTATATGATGTAAGTAGATACACAGTTATGTCAGAAAACATAGCACAAACAAGGAAGGACTCACAGTATTCTCAGTAGATGAGCAAGAAGAAGTATATCATCCAGATAACCAGAAAAGGATTTTTCGAGACAGAAGGAACATTTCTGTAAGGCCTCAGAGATCTGAAGAAATGTAATATATTCTTGACATGGTAAATCATATGAAGAGTTATAGCATTTTTAATCCTTTCAAAGCTTCTCTTTTTCTAACATATAATTATATCATGCCTCCTTTATTACTCTGAAAAAACAATTCTTACAACCTACCTCACACGTATACATATATTTATTCATATACATTTAGCTATTATATTTATATTCTTTATCACATGTAAATTTATATTCATATTTACAAATAGAGTTTTGATCATAATATGAGAAGGATAAGATCAATCTATAATAAAATAATATGTATTTCAATATAGAATTTCTTCTGATGCATGACCACATATGAATATCTAATAAAATAGCCATTTGCTTATATCTATGCATAGTTTCATGACCCAGATAATCACGATGGTGTGATCACTCACCTAGAGCCAGACATCCTGGAATGTGAAGTCAAGTGGGCCTTAGAAAGCATCACTACACACATAGCTAGTGGAGGTGAAGGAATTCCAGTTGAGCTATTTCAAATCCTGAAAGATGATGCTGTGAAAGTGCTACACTCAATATGCCAACAAATTTGGAAAACTCAGCAGTGGCCACAGGACTGGAAAAGGTCAGTTTTCATTCCAATCCCAAAGAAAGGCAATGCCAAAGAATGCTCAAACTACCACACAATTGCACTCATCTGACACGCTAGCAAAGTAATGCTCAAAATTCTCCAAGCCAGGCTTCAGCAATATGTGAACCGTGAACTTCCTGATGTGCAAGCTGGTTTTAGAAAAGGCAGAGGAACCAGAGATCAAATTGCCAACATCTGCTGGATCATGGAAAAAGCAAGAGAGTTCCAGAAAAACATCTATTTCTGATTTATTGACTATGCCAAAGCCTTTGACTGTGTGGATCACAATAAACTGTGGACAATTCTGAAAGAGATGGGAATACCAGACCACCTGACCTGCCTCTTGAGAAATCTGCATGCAAGTCATGAAGCAACAGTTAGAACTGGACATGGAACAACAGACTGGTTCCAAATAGGAAAAGGAGTACGTCAAGGCTGTATATTGTCACCATGTTTATTTAACTTATATGCAGAGTACATCATGAGAAACGCTGGGCTGGAAGAAGCACAAGCTGGAATCAAGATTGCTGGGAGAAATATCAATAACTTCAAATATGCAGATGACATCACCCTTATGGCAGAAAGTGAAGAGGAACTAAAAAGCCTCTTGATGAAAGTGAAAGAGGAGAGTGAAAAAGTTGGCTTAAAGCAACATTCAGAAAACGAAGATCATGGCATCTGGTCCCATCACTTCATGGGAAATAGATGGGGAAACAGTGGAAACAGTGTCAGAATTTATTTTGGGGGGCTCTAAAATCACTGCAGATGGTGATTGCACCCATGAAATTAAAAGATGCTTACTCCTTGGAAAGAAAGTTATAACCAACCTAGCTAGCATATTCAAAAGCAGAGACATTACTTTGCCAACAAAGGTCCATCTATCAAGGCTATGGTTTTTCCAGTGGTCATATATGGATGTGAGAGTTGGACTATGAAGAAGGCTGAGTGCTGAAGAATTGATGCTTTTGAACTGTGGTGTTGGAGAAGACTCTTGAGAGTCCTTTGGACTGCAAGGAGATCCAACCAGTCCATTCTGAAGGAGATCAGCCCTGGGATTTCTTTGGAAGGAATGATGCTAAAGCTGAAACTCCAGTACTTTGGCCACCTCACGCGAAGAGTTGACTCACTGGAAAAGGCCCTGATGCTGGCAGGGATTGGGGGCAGGAGGAGGAGGGGATGACAGAGGATGAGATAGCTAGATGGCATCACCAACTCGATGGACATGAGTTTGGGTGAACTCTGGGAGTTGGTGATGTACAGGGAGGCTGGCATGCTGTGTGATCATGGGGTCTCAAAGAGTTGGACATGACTGAGCGACTGAACTGAACTGAACTGAACTGATGCATAGTTTCACACTAAATTAAACAGGTATAAGTGTACACTAATAGACATATGTTATATCGGTAACTCAAATTCCTTAAGTGCTGTTGTCATTAATGACAGTGTTTTCCAAAAATTGTGATAAAATCTCAGTACATTTCTGGAAAACCAAAAGTTTTTATTTTTTTTCATTGTAAAGGAGAACTGCATTTTCTAGAACAAACAATGTAGGGTAAAATTTTTTATTTTAAAAAAAGGTAAATTCAGGAGGAAGAACTTCAGGGAAAGATTATTTGCTCTTGAAATTAAAATGTGTGGATGAAGAGAAGTTTCCCATCTGTGCCCCTGGCTGCTGAGGGACTTGCTAATATTTGAACCTGCAGTAGACTTGAAATCATGGAGTGATAGCTAAGGACACAGAACCCACAATGAGTCTTTGATGAGATCATTGAGTTTAACAAACCCTAGAAACTCACTAAATTCAAAATTATTACATAAGATAAATTCTCTCATTAAGTCAAGTTTATTTTTCCCTTTTACTTTCAGTCCAAAGCCATGCAATGAACACACTGAAAATGTAAGCCTGTCAGGGTGTCACAGGCTGACTAGGTGGAGCAGATGCTCTCAATGGTCTACCCTTATCTTTCTCAGACCTGTTATGAGAATATAAGATTAAACCATGCACAAATAAAAATAAAAGCCTAAACATTTCTGGGCACATGTTCAGTTCTCCATGATAGTCATTAGAGATATCATATGAAAGATAAGCATAAGGCATATGAGCTGTATATTAGATTCCAAGTGCTGCTGTAACTAATTACCACAAACTCAGTGGGTTTAAAAAAAAAAAAAAAAAAAAAGCAGAGTTACTATCTTACAGTTCTGTAGCTCAGAAGTCCAAGATGAATGTCACTAGGCTAAAACCAAAGTGTCAGCAGGGCTATACTTCTTTCTAGAGGCTCTAAGGGAGAAGCCATCCTTTTGCCCTTTCTGGCTTCTAAAGGCTCTTCAGATTCCTTTCTCTATACTCATAGCCAGCAAACTCATCCTTCTAACCCCTGCTCTAGCTATCATATTTCCTGCTCTGACTCTGATTGTCCTGCATCCTCTTATAGACTCTAATGACTATATTTGGTCCACCAGAATAATCCAGGAGATTCTCTCATCTTAAGATTCTTGAATAATCAAATCTGCAAAGTCTCTTTGGCCATGTAAGGTGATACCCTCACAGGTACTGCCCACTATGCATTGGGAGAGAGTAATAGCTGGATTCAATGGAATCATATGGTTAAAAGAGCATTTTGAAGAAGAGAATTAGATGTCCTTCCTTACACATCTTAAGCTTTGTACTCATTAAGATTTGTAACACCATAGAAGTGCTGGCTTCAGGCACAGTCAGGTCTGTGTACTCAGACAACATCAGGAATGTTTGCCATTTTTAATCTTAACTCTGCTTTCCTCTGAGTTTTCTTCATTCTTGGGCAGGTAGGCAGGCAAGATGGCCATCAGGTATAAATTCTAACAGTTAAGGACCCCACAGAAAAGAGAAAAGTTTCTCTCGAGTAAAGAGAAACTTATTCCTTATTAATTTTCATAAAAAATAATAATGGACTGGATGACTCTGATAGGTGTGATCAAGTTCCAGAGCCATCACTGATTGAATCACAAGGACTAAGCGTGAAGTATTTCTCCAAAAATAAATCAGAGCATTTTGACCAGATTGGGACACCCTTCCCAACTCCTTTATAATGATAGGTAGTCAGCTGTCTGGACTCCCTTCTGGGTGGAAACAGCAAACACTAGTGCCTTCATCTTCCCTGCTGTGGTGGGCAAAGCCTTCTGGCAGTGCCAAAGTGCCACACAGTCAAACTCAGGAGCTTTAGAAAGAGGGCAGAAGTAGATTTCATTCCCAGGCATGAGGACCAGCTTGTTCTTCCACAGCAATACCTACTCTCTTTTTTATTCTTATAGAAACAAGAGTGAATTTTGTTTGCTGAGTGTCCAGGGAATCATTTGGAGGTTTTAGAAGCTCTGCCTCAGATAGGTGTTCCAAATCTAAGAAAGAGAAGTGAAGAGTTGCAGACCCAAGGACCCTTTCCTAGGGGGACTTCATGGGTCTCAAGACACATGTAGTTTAAGCAGAAGTCTGGGGCGGCAGGTGGCTTGGGTGGGAACCCAGCTTCATCATTTTATTACTCTGTGGGTCTTATTCTGTCTCCCTAAGCCCATTTTACTCATCTGTGAAACAGAGATCATACTAATACCTAAATTGTGTGGTTATCTCATAGATGTTAGCTAGTGTATAGAGACTGCTGTGGAGAAAATGTTTTATAGATGGTCTCATTTCTCTCACAAACCTGGAGATGTTGATCAACTTGCCCATAATATAGGTGAATGCAGAGATATAGTTTAAGCAGTAGGCATTAGAATACACTCCTTCCAGCAGCTGACTCTAGTATAGGGTCAACTGGTGCTGGAGTGACAATAAAACTAGCTGTCACGAAGCACCTACCATGGGCAAGGTATGCCACTGTATTTGGGTTTTAAAAGCATCATTTTATAAAATCTCCATAACTCTAAATCAATCTGTGCAAAAACATGAGAAAGCTGAGGGTCAGTGACTCCTTGCCCCAAAGCACATAGTTGTAAATAGTAGAACCAAGTTGGTCTGTCTTTAAGCCTCTGTACACTCTTACTGACCTTCCTCATTCATGTGAGCACAGGGTGGATGCAGATCTGGACAGGAACAAACACAAACAGACCATATTAAAGGAAAATTAGAATTAGAATTCTAATTCTAATTCACAGTTAGAATTCCTGGCAAATGAGAGTTGAAAAATAAATAGAGGATTGTTGTTTGAACTCAAGTAATGTGTAGTCTGAATGTGTAACTAAAATACATCAGGATGGGGAACATGTGTACACCCATGGTGGATGCATGTTGATGTATGGCAAAACCAATACAATATTGTAAAGTAAAATAAAATAAAATGTATCTAGGATGGAAAATACTTATTGTGTGCTTTCTGTATCTGAGTAATGCTATGCAGTTTAGCTTATTTTATTAATATAATGATTTCAATTACAGTAGTAATGCCTTGATTTTATACATGAGAAATCTAGGAAACTGAGAAAGCTTAGTAATTTTCCCAGGAACAGCTTGCTAGTGAGTGGTAGATCTAGGATACAAACATAGGCTGAGACACTGGGTCAGGGTTCCTTTCCATCAAGTCATGCAAAGAAAACCCTAAACAAGTGCCTAGCTTGCAGCTGCACGGAGCTCATGCACACAGCTCGGCAGGACTCACTTTCCAGCAATTTTCTTCCTTTCTCATTGTTACAGCCCTGCTGTTACCAGTATATTTAATTCCTGCAATGTGCACTGCTTTGACAATCTTCTCATTTTCTAGAAGTCCTTGCTCAACAGCTATACTGTGTCACAAAACTAAGCCTAAAGAATGTGTGGAAATTTCCCCACATGCTGCTAAACCTGAGTTCAGGGGGCCCAAGTGATGCAAAACACAGCCCACAGCCAGGAGCCACCAGGCAAGGAGCTGGTTCTTGTTCCAGAACTTTAATCAGCTCCCCCATAAGTGAGGCTTGGTGGGAGGGAAGCTTCCTGGCCCCGACCTTAGATAATGTTCTGTTGGAAAAATCTAGTGTACTCTGTTTCTGCTATGCATGTGCCATTGTCTATAATACAGAGATGACAGTGACCCAGTCATTGTCCTCAAGAGGCTCATAGTCTGGTGGGAGAGACAGGCCAGCCAACAGTCAACAACACAGGAAACCTGAGATGTGTGGGACCCAGGAGCAGGGACAGCTTCAAGGGCATGGGGTTTGTGTAGCTGCACCGGGCTTCCCTGGTGGCTCAGATGGTAAAGATTTCACCTGCAATGCAGGAGACATGGTGTCCGGAGCTGGTTTGGCTCCGCCCATGGCAAAGGTCATGAGGAAGGAGGCTCAATAACGCAAGGGCAAGATTGAGCCTCAGGAGCCCCTTGGAGGTTCTCGAGCATCTACCCCCAAAAAGCCGGAGTCTGCCTACTTTCTGCTTTGTGTTCTCACTTCTGACTTTACAGGGGGCTGTCCCCCACTATCTTTCTCTGAAAAAAGAGCTAACTTACAGCTCCAGTTAATAATTCCTGAGTGTGACAGTGTTTCAGCCTACAAACTCCTTTTGGAAATCCTCTAGCCTGCCTGAATAGGTTTTTCTGGCCACATGTGATTGTTTAGAGCCTCCCAACTGTGAGAGGCATGAGATGTTCTAAACTTTCTAAACACAGATTCCTTTGAGCAGTTAAAAGATTGATTAGAAATTGTATTGGTGAAAGGTTTTTCATTTGTCGGGCCAATGTTTGCTGCTAAGTCTCCATATCCCTTACCTACTGTGTCCTTGGCAGTGTATTGAAATGTAAGTAAGTAGTAGCCTTAATGTTTGTAACCTGGGACCCTTGAGTTAATCTTTGTTACAACCCACCACAACTTTGCCCTATAGGTATGCAATGCCAATGCTTTTGGAGGGTGGCGCCTGACTTTAAAATAATCACCTTTAGAGAAAATAAGTTCCTTAAAATGTTAATAGGCCTCTGCACCAGAAGATGATGTAACTCACCTAAACTTTTGCGTGTGATAGGTTTGAAAGCCTGGCTCAGGGACTGCTGTCCCTGCATGACTCCACCCCTTCCCGCATTATCCTCTATGCTAACTTAAGAGATAAAAACTACTTTGAAAAGTAAAGTGCGGGGCCCTGTTCACCGAAGCTTGGTCTCCCCATGTCATTCTTTCTCTTACCTTCTGGCTGAATTATTCAGCCTCCTCTCTCCACAAAATGTTCTCACTGAATTTCCTCCTCACTGAGCTATCCTCATTTCTATTATTCTTTATATCTTTCATTAATATTTAATTAAGCAATTGTTTCTCGATTGTCGCCCCTTTGAAATCCCTGGATCCACTGGGGCTGGACCCCGGCAAGAATCCCTGGGTTGGGAAGATCTCCTGGAGAAGGGAATGGCTACCCACTACACTGTTATTGCCCAGAGAGTTCCATGGACAGAGGAGTCTGGGGGGGCTACAGTCCATGAGGTCAAAGAGTGGAACATAACTGAGCAACTAACACTTTCACTTTCACAGGGTTCTATGTTTGGTTTAGTGTCCTGCTGTTACTATCTTGAAATTCTTGACCAGGAGGCTCCATTTCATTTTCACTGGGTCCAACAAACTGTAGAGCCTGTCCTGCATGACACATGCTCCTTGCCTATGCTGTCGGTAACAGAAATGGTTCAGGGAAAGATGAGGCCCCTTGAAGATTAGAAAACACTAAGAAAGAGGGAGAGGACACTACTTTCACTTCTGCACAGAGGTGTGAAATAGAGTAAGGCAGCAAGAACTCCCCATATTTCTGGGTAAATGAATAAGTCTGGGACAGGAAATAGAATGCATAGGAGTTGAGAAGGAAAATGTAGATGGAGCCAGAACACGGGAAGCATTGGACAGCATCTTCAGGAGTGAATTTTTTCTTGTAAATGGTAAGGAACTACTGGAGAGATGATGCGAGACTGGCAGATTAGACCATCATTTTAGAGAAATTTCAATGCGTGGGAAATAATTTTAAAACAGTAATTGTGAAACTATTGTCTTGGTCTACTATGGTCTTCCCAGTGGTCATGTACAGTTGTAGGAGATGGCCCATAAAGGAGGCAGAGCGCTGAAGAATTGAACCTTTGAACTGTGGTACTAGAGAAGACTCCTGAGAGTTTCTTGGACCGGAAGTAGATCAAACCAGTCAATCTTAAGGGCGATCAACCTTGAATACTCATTAGAAGGACTGATGCTGAAACTCCAGTATTTGGGTCATCTGATGTGAACAGCTGACATGTTGGAAAAGCCCCCGATGATGGGAAAGATTAAGGGCAGAAGGAAAAGAGGACATCAGGGGGTAGGATGGCTGGATGGAATCACTGATGCAATGGATATGAACTTGGGCAAACTTCAGGAGATGGTGAGGGAGAGGGAGTCATGGTGTGCTGCAGTCCATGGGATCGCAAGGAATCAGACATGACTGGGCAGCTGAACAGCAACAACAGCAAGCATGAAACAGAGAGTGACCAATTAGTAGGCAATTGGAACCATCCAACCAGGCAGTGAAGAGAACAGGGAGGGAGGAGAAGTCATGAAGCAAAGAAGTATTTAGAAAATAAAATTGCTACAATGGAACATGGCAAACATTTTAAGTTTTTTACCTTATATTGGGGCTTTCCTAGAGGCTCAGTGGTAAAGAATCTGCCTGCCAATGCAGGAGATGTGTGTTTGGTCCCTGAGTTGGGAAGATTCCCTGGAGAAGGAAATGGCAACCCACTCCAGTATTCTAGCCTAGGAGATCCCATGGACAGAGGAACCTGGCAGCCTATAGTCAACGGGGTCACAAAAGAGTCGGACATGACTTAGCAAGTAAACAACAAAAAACACCTTCTATAGATTTTCTTCTCTTTATGAATATAACTTCAATTTTATGGAGGAGAGCAAGGAATAACTCCTCTTTCAGTCTTTGAAGCTGGAGAATGGCAGGTGACATAGTCCTGGCCCATGACATATATATTCATATAAAAGGCACCAGGCCACCAGTGGAGGACATCTCCTGGGAAAGCTACCATGTTCTGATAAAGGGAAACAGACTCAGCCAATACATATCTTTTGTTGAAGGTCTTCCCCATTTATTCCCATTTTGTGATTGTAAGAAAGCCCACACTAAGGATGAAAGAGGAAGAAGCTTGGAAGAGCTTAAGTCCTTGTTGACTTAGGCCAACATTGTCGCTTGCCTCTGACAACTCACTCCTAAATGCGCTTCTAAGAAAAAGGAAACTTGGTTTAACTAATTCACTGTGGATGGTCCTCTGTTAAATTCCATTGCATGCAATCCTGACAGACACAGTTGATAAATGACTGGATGCTAATGGTGAAAGAGACAAAAGGATCAGGTAAGTTCAAATTGGAGAACTCAACATCCCAGATGAATGGTATTTAATATTATAGTAAAAGCCCTTTTAGAAAGGCTTTTAAAAGTCAGAAAGTCTTGAGATCATGAAACACTAGCAGCAAATATAAATGTTGAAGAAAAATGGGGCAGAGGATAGTATGGTAAACCCAGGGTTTTCACCCTCAGGTAAGCCAGGCCTTACTGGGAGACTGCAAGGTAGAAGGCTACGGACAGCTCAGCACAGTACCGGAGGGAATGCAGACACCAAGCTTTGTTGATGGGAAAGGAGAGTGGCTGAGATGAACTCAACCTTCACTTTGTTTGAAGGTGACTTTGAATAAAATAGATATTATATTAATATTTACTGGTGAAGTACTACAGTACTACAAGACTCAATGAAGTTAAGTGACTTGGACAAGGCTATACTCTTAATGGAAGTTGGCAGCCAGGACTCCATATCTCCAGATCCAACAATTCCTGCAGCCTTAGGAAAGCTGAGGTTGAGGAGAGAAGCTGGCAGTCAATATGTGGAGGCACCAGAGCCTGGTACCTGAGCAGTGCCAGGAGTGACAAGACACCCAGCCATCCTTCCGAGAAAGCGGTGGACATGGCCAGAAACAGAGTAAGATCACTTGCTGGAAATGAAAGTGCGGGTTCTTGCCAGGGCACCAACAGAAACAATCGAATGCCTCTGGATCATATGAGAAAACGAGGCTGGAAGAACAGGTAGTCAAAATCCCTGGCCCCTTAGGAAGTCATATCTGGATCCCAGGTCTAGGGTATGAATCACATACTTCCAAGTGGCAGGAAAGTGATGAGCCTTCAAATAACACCACCAGGAAAGGGCAAAGCCATCAACTTCCCTTGACTTCCCTATTGCCTCTGTTCATAAAAGAAGAAACAGTATAAAATTCTCCTAGATAGCATGCTCCTAGTGTCTCCTTTTCAAGCCTGTGTGAGGCACTTTATGTTACTAATTCATTTTTCACACATTATCTCATGACTTAAAAGCCTGGTTCTACCATTTTCTATCCAGTCTGTCATGATGGATAATAAGCTTCACTTATCTTAGCATTATTGCTGAGGTGAAACAAGATGGAGACAAGAATCTGACCCAAAGCAGGAGCTCAAAAAACTATTTTCACTATACACTGAACATCTCATGGAATAACATCTTTATTGTCATATTGTAGATAAAACACATGTGAATTAAAGAGGTGCAGTGAGTTTCCCAGAAATTTGAAGCTACATCGTTTTATATCACTTAGATTCCACTGCCTCTCAGCTAGTAGTAATTATTATAATAACCACCATTCCTAGACACTTGGTCCAGCTCTGAGCAAAAATACCATTATATATCTATATCTGTATACATTTATAGCTATATCCTCTCACCATATCTATAGGATAGATACTTTTATTCTATATATTTTAAAGTCTCAGAGTTCTAAAGTAACAAGGCCATGATTTAAGTCGGGCTTTGTTGGTACAAAGCAAAGACTGTTCACTAACCATTAGAAATAGGTGGTCCAGAAACTGGGGCACTGTTACATAAGCCAATGATTTTTGTCTTTCCTGGTCACAAGAGAGATCTTGTTAAATCCTTTTACCAAAACACACTTAGATTACAGGCACTAGTTGGTCAATTAATACACATTTAGGAGAATAAATACCATTTATAGTTTATCTGGAAAGTGATCCGGGATTCACCTAAAAAGCCCTTCATGAGAAGTAGGAGCTTGACAAAAATAAAGTGATTCAGGGAAGAGGACTCCATGACTGCATGGAGTTTTCAGAGAAAAGAGAGCCAAGATCCTTGAGATGTAGTGTTCCCCGGCCCTTGACTAGAGTGGAATGTAGTGGGGAAGCAGCCATATCTTTTTAATGGTCTGAATAAGTGAGGAAAATTGGGGAGCAGATGGACTTCAATGGGTATCAAAGTCAAGATAAGTAGACTTGGAACAGAAAGTGGCCATGTGGCAATGCAGAACCTCAACTAACATGACCACATAAGTTATTTTCCAAATTAGGGCAATATTAAAGAGTGAAAGGAGATAGTAAGTGGGCAAGAACACCAACATAGTAAGTGTAACTGGGACTGTCCTTGGCAAACAGGTCTCTGCTCCAGCAGAAGCCAGTGTAGAGGTATGCAACACATAAGAACCAGGCAGGATCATACGTGCCAATGCCACATGTGGACACATGGTAGCCACAAGAGCTAAGATTCTCTGAAGGGTATCTGCAAAATTTAGATACAACTCTAGAGAACAAGAAGACAGTAGGAAATCCTCAAAAGACTGAATTTAAACCTGAAATGACAGAATTTACATGAAATAGACTAACTGCAGTTTTTTTTTAACCACAAGGTAAAATGTGGCTTTTAAATGGGAATTAAGTGCAACTATAGAAAAAATAGAGCATATTACAAGTTTTCCATGTTGGAGATTGTACTTTGAAAATATAGCAACTGCTACACAAATATTATAGGCTGGATCTCAGCAAAAGTAAATTCAAAGTATTCTTAAGCAGACAGTCCACAATGATTAAAGTGTGTTTTCTATCTGGAGTGTTTTCTCAGTGTTAGTAATTTTTTTCCCCTCATCATGGGGTGAAAAAGAAGCCAAAATACAAGAGAAATTTTTTATAAGAAAAGAGATGGCTGGGGGATGTAGCTGACCCTGAAGACACATAATGGCACCATGTAGTTTTACGTATTACACCTAATGATTTGAGGAAGCTGCACAGCTGACAGTTACAGCCCTATTACCCCTGTTTAGTCTTAGCTGATATCCTAATGTCCGTTGATTATCCCGCCCTCTGCATGCTTGTAGAATCCACTATTTTACCTTTGTCATAGCACTTACAGTAAAAACAGCTAACGATCACCATGAGTCAGGCACTGGGTTAAGTGCTTTATGTGCATTATTCCACTGAGCTCCTATTACTCTTTGTGATGGATACTATTATTACTTTGATTTTACACATGCAAAAACTGAAACACAGCTATTCATTGAATCTATTTCCCTTTCTGCCTAGACACACACTTGGGCTTCCTTTTCCTGTCTTTTATGTTTTTGCCCGCAGAATATTAGATATTGTCCACTGGTCTGACCTACACAGACTTCTGGTGTGATCCTCCACTCTTTCTCTTCCCCCTCTGTTAGTTGGAAGTCAGTGCCTTGAGCAGTCATCATCCATTCTAGGCCCCGAACAAGGATGTGGAGCAGAGCTTCCCCACCACATCCAACCCAATCAACATTTGGATTTTACAAGACAAATAAGTAAACTTCTGTTATGTCAAGCCACAGAGATTTTTGTCTTTAACAGAATCTAGCACTACCTTGACAAATACTCATAGTGAGGTAAAATGGTTTGTCAAGAGTCTTACAATTAGTAAGTTGGGAAGCAGGGATTCTAAATCAGGTAGTTTCATGCCAAAGCCTGCACATCTAGACAAAATGCTACAATGTGTCACTATATGTTACCTGTTTCTCATTAAGTTGTAGGTTCCTTGATGGAAGGGATTTTTTTTTTCATTTCTCAATTATTAGAATTTGGTACTAGGAAGGAACCCAAATAAAATGAGTTGAATGGAATTAAATTTATTTGAATGAGATGTTATTTAAACTTTCCAGGATCATCATTTCACATCCCCATTCTTCCAGGATTTTTCTTAAAAGTAACATTTTCAAATCAGTTTGTTTTACCTAAATCCATTTTCTAAATTTTCAGAAGTTATTTGTGTTTGGATAGAAGTCCAGTCAATATGTTGTAATTCATCTTGACAATTTCTATGTAAGTAACTCTTTTGGCATTTTCACATCCTGTTCATGTAAATCTTTCAGGTTCAGCAATGACTGATTAAGTTCAGGTCTGGCACTTTTCTATGTCATTAGTTAGTTCCACAGCAATTTCATGAAATATGTATTTTCTCCATTTTACAGATGAGAAAACAATGAGTTAGCCAAGACTCAAGATGCTCCAGGACAAACCTGAAGCTAATTATTGAAAAATTTGGAACTAGCATCCAGATCTACTTCCCAGCCAATGGAGTATACTTGTTTTTACCATGCTGATTATTTTCAACATAATGCCTTGGGCAATATGTTCAGTGTCTTTCAGATATTAGGAGAGTTATTACTGATACAGATACAAATACATACTGAATAATGAGATATAGTGGAAACAACTGACTAGTAGTAGTATACAACTTGAAGGAAGCAACAAAGGCTATTTCAAATAATGGTTATAATAAAGGCAAGCTTGGAACTCACTCAGTTGAAGGAGGTGTGAGCTCCTTTTATCATGTTATAGTATGGCTCTACATGTCTAGGAGAGTGTTCTTGAAACAGCTTGGAAAAAGATGAACAGCAAGAGACAGTCTTCAGAGCCCCAGATCTAGGATTAAATTTATCTTCTTTAAAATGAAAATGAAATTAAAATTTTTCAGGCCACAAATACTCAAGAGACTCTACCACCGGTAGGCCAGCACAGCAAAAACTAGGAAGTTCCATAGGCTGAGATAATAGCTGGAAATCCATATCTATATAAATGAACATTGGAAATAGTAAATGTGGATACATGTAAAAAATACTATTCTGTTTTAATATTTTAAAAGATTAGTGACCATCTAAAGCAAAAATTGTAACAACATAATATGAAGTTTATAGAAATAAAGTATATGACAAGAGTAGTGCAAACGTTGAGAAGGGATCAAGTGTAAGATTCTTGTTTTACATGTAAAGTCATATATTGGAAATCCTATAAAGAGTAACTAAAATTCAAGAGGTGTAGCCAAAAGATTAAGAAGAAAATAAAATAAAATACTAAAACACACTCAATTATGCTGAAAGAAGAGAGGATAAGCAGATAAAAAAGAGATAAAAAGAAATGGGACCATTAGAAAACACACCAAAAGATAGCATGCTGCTGCTGCTAAGTCGCTTCAGTCGTGTCCGACTCTGTGCAACCGCATAGGCGGCAGCCCACCAGGCTCCCCTGTCCCTGGGATTCTCCGGGCAAGAACACTGGAGTGGGTTGCTATTTCCTTCTCCAATGCATGAAAGTGAAAAGTGAAAGTGAAGTCGCTCAGTCGGGTCCGACTCTTAGCGACCCCATGGACAGCCGCCCACCAGGGACCTCTGTCCATGGGATTTTCCAGGCAAGAGTACTGGGGTGGAGTGCCATAGTTTACTCATTCATATCAATAATTGTGGCTCAGAGGGTAAAGGGTCTGTCTAAAATGCAGGAGACTCGGGTTCGAGCCCTGGGTTGGGAAGATCCCCTGGAGAAGGAAATGGGGATCCACTCCAGTACTATTGCCTGGAAAATCCCATGGACAGAGGAGCCTGGTAGGCTACAGTGTATGGGGTCACAAAGAGTCGGACACGACTGAGGGACTTCACTTTCACTAATACCCCAATTAAGGATTGACAACATTAGACTCTATGAGAAGCAAGACTCTAGTAAATAATATCTTCAAGAAACAAACTGAAAATATAAAGCTACACATACTATAAAGGTACAAAAAATATATATCATGCAAACACTAATTTAAAGACAGGTAGCTTGGCTATTTTAATAACAAAGACTAAGGAGACTTCCGGAGAAGGCAATGGCAAGCCACTCCAGTACTCTTGCCTAGAAAATCCCATGGATGGAGGAGCCTGGTGGGCTGCAGTCCATGGGGTCGCTACTAGTCGGACGTGACTGAGCGACTTCACTTTCATTTTTCACTTTCACACAATGGAGAAGGCAATGGCAACCCACTCCAATGTTCTTGCCTGGAGAATCCCAGGAATGGCAGAGCCTGGTGGGCTGCCGTCTATGGGGTCGCACAGAGTCGGACACGACTGACATGACTTAGCAAGGAGACTTCAGAACAAGAAATATTATTAGAGATGAAAGGAGATATATCATTATGATAAAAAAAATGTCTCCAGCAGAAATATATAGCAATCTTAAATATTCATGCATCTAATAACAGAGTTTCAAAATATAGGGAACAAAACTTAAGAGAACAAAAAGGAAAGATAAGTTAATCCACAAGTATAGTTGGAGATTTTAAATCTCGTTGTTTGGTACTTAAGAAAGCAAATAGACCTCCCCCAGAAAAACCATCTGTGTTACTTATTTCTTAATTTTCATCAGGGAACAGTCTCTATATTAGTTTGTTAAATATATAAATATTTGCTTTTTTACCCTCCTGAAAATTCCTGAAATACTTGGAAATTAAACAATAACCTAATTATTTTAAATTGTCCGTGAGTCAAAGAAGAAATCTCAAATAAATCTGGGAAATATTTTGAACTCAATGATAATGAAATCACAAAATATCAAAATTTGTAGCATGTAGCTAAAGCATTGATTAAAGGGAAACTTACACTTTTAAATCTCATATTAGAAAAAATGAAGCTCTAAAATTAGTACTCTAAAAATTCACTTAAAGAAAGTAAGATTTAAAAAACAAAGCCTAAAGTGGTAAGGTAGAAATAATAAAGATATGAACAAAAATTAATGATATAAATAAATAAGCTAGCCTGGTGGGCTGCTGTCTATGGGGTCTCACAGAGTCGGACACGACTGAAGTGACTTAGCAGCAGCAGCAGCAAAACCCAAGTTTAGTTCCTTGAAAATATTTTTACATTTGATCATAGTTAGAAAGATCAGTTAGAAAGTAGAGAGAAAATTATCAATATCATGAACAAAAATCACCATTAATCCAATTATAACAGATAGAAAAAAGTTATGAGATTATTATAAATAATTTTATGCCAATAAATCTAACAACTTGGAAATCATGTACAAATCCTTGGAGAAATAAAACCTTTATAAATATTGAAAATTAAAATAATATATTAGATAAATTTATTAACAACAATTTTTCAACAATTAAAATACCAGATTGTTTCACTGTAGCACTTTATCAAACTTTTCAGAAATAGTAATAGCTTTATTGACTATGCCAAAGCCTTTGACTGTGTGGATCACAATAAACTGTGGAAAATTCTGAAAGAGATGGGAATACGAGACCACCTGACCTGCCTCTTGAGAAACCTATATTCAGGTCAGGAAGCAACCTTTAGAACTGAACATGGAACAACAGACTGGTTCCAAATAGGAAAAGGAGTACGTCAAGGCTGTATATTGTCACCCTGCTTATTTAACTTATATGCAGTGTACATCATGAGAAACACTGGACTGGAAGAAGCACAAGCCGGAATCAAGATTGCCGGGAGAAATATCAATAACCTCAGATATGCAGATGACACCACCCTTATGGCAGAAAGTGAAGAGGAACTGAAAAGCCTCTTGATGAAAGTGAAAGTGGAGAGTGAAAAAGTTGGCTTAAAGCTCAACATTGAGAAAACAAAGATCATGGCATCTGGTCCCATCACATCATGGGAAATAGATGGGGAAACAGTGTCAGAATTTATTTTGGGGGGCTCCAAAATCACTGCAGATGGTGATTGCAGCCATAAAATTAAAAGACGCTTACTCCTTTGAAGGAAAGTTATGACCAACCTAGATAACATATTGAAAAGCAGAGACATTACTTGGCCCACAAAAGTCCGTCTTGTGAAGGCTATGGTTTTTCCAGTAGTTATGTATGGATGCAAGAGTTGGACTGTGAAGAAGGCTGAGTGCTGAAGAAGTGATGCTTTTGAACTGTGGTGTTGGAGAAGACTCTTGAGAGTCCCTTGGACTGCAAGGAGATCCAACCAGTCCATCCTAAAAGAGATCAGCCCTGGTATTCTTTGGAAGGAATGATGCTAAAGCTGAAATTCCAATACTTTGGCCACCTCATGCGAAGAGTTGACTCATTGGAAAAGATTCTGATGCTGGGAGGGATTGGGGGCAGGAGGAGAAGGGGATGACAGAGGATGAGATGGCTGGATGGCATCATGGACTCGATGGACATGAGTTTGAGTGAATGCCAGGAGATGGTGATGGACAGGGAGGCCTGGCGTGCTGCAATTCATGGAGTCACAGAATCGGGCACAACTGACCGACTGAACTGAACTGAACTGAACTGAATCTTCTCATTAAAATAAAAAAGTCTCTTTCAATAGAAAGAGAAAAATGGAGTACTTGCCATATCGTAAACCTGATGTTTAAACCAAATAAATACATTACAGGGAACAAAATTGCACACCAATATTCTTCATGAATCCAGGTACATAATTTTATAACAAAGTGCTGGCAAGTCAAATTCAGCAAAATAGTAAAGTTTCACTACATTATGAGAAAGAAGATATGTTCATCTCAGGAATGTAAATTTAGTTTAACACTTAAAAGTCAATCATTATAAACTGCAATATTGAAATAACATAAGAAAAAAAGTTTTATGATTGTCTGAATGGATACAGATCTTGCACTTCATCAAATTCAATGCTAAATGTATGATTAAAAATTCTTAACATTTTTAAATGTTAAGATTATGATTAACGTATGATTAAAATTTTTAAACTAAGAATGCATAGAAACTTCCTAAACCTGGCAAAGGGCATGTACAAAAAGGCACAACAAGATCACTCTTAATAGAGACTGAATCATTTCCCTTAAGATGGAATAAAATAGGGTATTGGGTTTCACCATTTCTATTCATTATTGCATTGGGAAATAAAAGAAGTGAAATAGTCTTCACTTGCAGACAACATAATTATTTTCATAGAATATCTTCAGGAATCTACAAAATAAATAAAGCAAATCTTAGAAGATAGATAATTTATTGTCTACATATACTAACAACAATTTTATTCAAAAAATAAAATTATAAATACCATTTGCAGTCAAATAAATTTATATTTAGGAAATGCTTCCAGCAGCTTTATTTACAAAATCACAGAACAGAAGACTACACAAATATTTATCAATAAGAGAAAGTATAAATATATTGTGGTATGTTTACATATTATAAACTGATTCAGTAATAAAACAGAGCAGATCACCAATAGGTGCAGCGACATGGATGAATTCCAAAAAGAATATAAGCTAGATACAAAGAGTATACACTATGATTTCTTTATCGAAACTTCTACTACTAGAAAAGCTAATCTATGGTGAAAGAACTCAAAATATTGGTTGTTTCCAGGCAGTTGAGATAGCTTTTTTGTGCTGATTCCAAATCTATCTAGGATGATGGGAGTGTTTTATATATTAATAGATGTGTGAGCTACATAGGCAATTGCACGTATCAAAGTTAATTAAATGTATATCTTATATCTGTGCATTTTATTGTATGAAAATTGTACTTCAATCAAAAGAAGAGGAAAAAGGCACAGAGGAAGAGGAGGGAGAGTGGGCAGAGGTGAAGGGAAGGACGAAGGCGAAGAAAATAAGGACGAAGGCCCCAGAAACTAGAGAGAATCTGAGCCAATAGCTTTTGGGGCTTACATTGCCAGTAGCTGAGAAAAGCAGAAAGCACCACTGAAGGGTCATGGTCCCAGCCAGAATTTTGTAATTTTTCAAGTGGCCATACTAAATCTTGATACAAAAGAAAAACATTTTTTGGAAATGTAAGATGGAAAAGATGAGCTCTGAACTCTGACTTCTACTCTATTGGTTTTAAATAGCAGTCAGAATTATAAAGGTCCATTCTCAGGAATTCATTTGTACAGTTCTCTTATTTGGTTCCTTTAGTTTAGAATATTAAAGTTGTTTCAAATTGCCCCCTGTATTTGGGCCAAACTTTTATGTGAAGAATTGGATGGCAGGTGTTTCTTTCTGTAATCTTTCTTAGAAGGATTTGTTTCCATGTTTGAATGGAGTCAGTTGTACTTGCTCCCTCCCCTCAATCTCTTGTTGCAGCCTTGCCTGAAATCTATTCTTTTGCAGTACAGTGGAATGTTAACCCATTTATAATTGCAGTAACCATTCATTTCTCTTTCTGTTGCTTTGCTGTGTGCCAAGCACATCACAGCTAAATTCTTGGCAAAAGATTTTTTGCGTGTAGTAGTAGGAAAAGGATCCTACTCTGCCCTGAAGTATGTGTGCTGGATGGATATGAGAAAAGGCTGAAAATAACCAAGGGAGGGATTTCTTAACACCAACAGTTAATATAGAAAAGTAAATTTTCACTGCAACTACATTCAGATACTTTCAATCTGTGGGGGAAAGATGAGGAAAAAATATTTCTTTGAAAGCAAGAACCCTAAAACCCAATATAAAATAGGTTATGTCAACCTGAAATATATTGTGTATCATCAATCTACACAGTAATTATTGCTACTCCTTTCTATTTCATATGGGGAAACTTGGTTTCAAAAATGGGGAAATGGTTTCAAAGATGCTAAATAATGTGTCTAAGATTAAAAAAAAAAAATTCCACAAATGGGTCTTGTATCTTTATGTATTTAGTTCCTTACTACACTATTTTCACTATTTCAGCTTCCTTATTTAACTTATATGCAGAGTACATCATGAGAAATGCTGGACTGGAGGAAACACAAGCTGGAATCAAGATTGCCAGGAGAAATATCAATAACCTCAGATATGCAGATGACACCACCCTTATGGCAGAAAGTGAAGAGGAAATCAAAAGCCTCTTGATGAAAGTGAAAGTGGAGAGTGAAAAGATTGGCTTAAAGCTCAACATTCAGAAAACGAAGATCATGGCATCTGGTCCCATCACTACATGGGAAATAGATGGAGAAACAGTGGAAACAGTGTCAGACTTTATTTTTCTGGGCTCCAAAATCACTACAGATGGTGACTGCAGCCATGAAATTAAAAGACGCTTACTCCTTGGAAGGAAAGTTATGACCAACCTAGATAGCATATTCAAAAGCAGAGACATCACTTTGCCAACAAAGGTTCGCCTAGTCAAGGCTATGGTCTTTCCTGTGGTGATGTATGGATATGAGAGCTGGACTGTGAAGAAAGCTGAGCGCCGAAGAATAGATGCTTTTGAACTGTGGTGTTGGAGAAGACTCTTGAGAGTCCCTTGGACTGCAAGAAGATCCAACCGGTCCATTCTGAAGGAGATCAGCCCTGGGATTTCTTTGGAGGGAATGATGCTCAAGCTGAAACTCCAGTATTTTGGCCACCTCATGCGAAGAGTTGACTCATTGGAGAAGACTCTGATGCTGGGAGGGATTGAGGGCAGGAGGAGAAGGGGACGACAGAGGATGAGATGGCTGGATGGCATCACTGACTCGATGGATGTGAGTCTGAGTGACCTCCGAGAGCTGGTGATGGATAGGGAGGCCTGGCGTGCTGCAGTTCATGGGGTCGCAAAGAGTCGGACACGACTGAGCGACTGATCTGATCTGATCTGATCAGCTTCTATCTGTGTACCCTAAGGGTCTAGTACAGTGCTGGGGCATTGAATGGGCCCTCAATGAATGTGTTGAGTGAAAAATCTGTGCAAAAGTTAGAGCCTATGAGAGACGGCTGAGAAGTTCTGGGAGAAAACTCATGTATATTAATGCATATGTAAAGAGCATATCAGTTTTCTTAGAACCACAGAAACGAGGAAAAGATGAATATTAACTAACTATATTATGGAGTATATTTCTGTTTAGTAATAAATAGTAACATGATCCATACATTTCTAAGAACCAGTATTTGAAGAAATGTTTGCATTAAGTTACTTGAACAGTTTCTAACACAGATAGGAATTTCAGTGATTATACCCTCATACACAAAAGATCAAAAACTTGAAATTATTTCAATAATCACCAAAAAAGTGCTTTACAAATTTTATGAATTCATTTGACTTTCAAATGGCACCAGAATAACCAATCACCATCTATTCTTATGGGGTACAGTAGCCAAATTGATTGATAGTCAATCATGTTCCGGGTGAGTTAGATAATATCCATTCAGAGAAGTGTATTAATCTTTTAAAGTTTTTGTTTTGTTTTACATTATTTTTACATTAAGTCAGTGGTCTTCAGGTTTCAGTGGAATCCGTGACACTTTATGGATACTTTTGTGGATAGCTATCTTTTGGGGAGAGGTTTCATAACTTTATAACATTAGAATGGGTTCGGGACACCAAGGTTGTTAATCATCCAAACATTAAAGTCTAAAGAATGTCTTCAGAGGCTTCATTTCTCCAGTGAAAGTAGCATCCATTGTGGATGCTTAGAGCTTGGAATGGGAAAGAGGCCTCGAGAACATAGATGGCCTCCTCTGAGATCTTTATTCAATTTTTAACTATCATTTGCATATTCCTTCTCACAGAAATAAAGGATGGACTAAAGGAAGGAAGGTTTTCTGCAGAATCCAGAGTTATTTTCAGCATAGAGGTCTTCCCAGGTGGCTCAGTGGAGCAGTAAACAATCTGCCTGCCAATGCAGGAGATATGGAAACATGGTTTTGATCCCTGGGAAAGCGGTGGGGGGGGGGGGGGGGGCGGCGGCGGGCAGGGCGGGAAGATCCCCTGGAGGAGGAAATGGCAACTCACTCCAGTATTCTTGCCTGGAGAATTCCATGGACAGAAGACACTGGTGGGCTACAGTCTACGGGGTCGCAAAGAGCTGGACATGACTGAGTGACTGAGCATGCATGTGAAAATTTGACAGTGTATTTTCTTCCACAAGGCCCTGGCATATAGCCCAGTGGCTTCTCAGATTTTCTCTTTATGGAATTGATTTTCTGGGCAATATCATTTGTCTAGGGTATACAAAAAGCCTGCAATATTTCTGGAAAAACACCTACAGTGTTCTTGAAGCACCTGAACATTTAAAAATTAATGAATATTATTCCACCTACACAACATTCTGGAAAAGGCAAAACTATGTAAACAGTAAAAAGAGGAGCAGTTGCCAGGCAGGGGGATGAGGGAGGGATAAACAGGTAGAGTATAGAGAATTTTCAGAAAAGTAAAACTGTTCTGTATTATACTATAATGGTAGATACATGTCATTATACATTCACCAAAACCCACAGAATATATAGCACAATGAGGGACACTAATGTCAACTATGGACAGTGGGTAACAATGACGTGTCAATGTAAGTTCATCAATTGTAACAAACGTACCAATCTTGTGCAAGATATTGATATAGAGGAGGCTGTGTCTGTGTGGTAATGGAGTATATGGGAATGCTCTATGCTTCTTGCTCAATTTTTCTGTAAATATAAAACTGCTTTAAAAAACAAAGTCTAAGTTTTAAAAAATAATGTATACTTATGGCTAATTTCATGGGCTTCCCTGGTAGCTCAGATGGTAAAGAATCCACCTGCAATGCAGGAGACTTGAATTCGATCCCTGGGTTGTGAAGATCCCCTGGAAGAGGGCATGGCAACCCACTCCAGGATCCTTGTCTGGAAAATCCCCATGGACAGAGGTGAGCTACAGTCCATGGGGCCACAGAGTCAGACAAGGCTGAGCAACTTAGCACATAGCACATGGCTGATTCTCATTGTTGTATGACAGAAATCGACACAACCCTGTAAAGCAGTTATCCTCTAATTAAACATAAATTCAAAAAATTAATGGTGTAATGGGACAAGGCACTATGTTATGGTGAACTGGGCTAATTTTCAGTATTTCCTAGTATAAAGCTCTGGGTATCCTGGGTTGGAACCCCTGCTATTGCTTCAAAGGCAATGGAAACTTTTCCCTTCTCTTAGCCAAAAGTCAAGGTGGCAGGATGTGTCCTAAGGAGCAAGGCTTCTTTTACCTTATCATCCAAATGTGTGGAAGGAAAATGTGGGAACAGGAAACAAAGCCATACATATGCAAATTTTAATCACACAATATCCAATCTGACTAGAACTATTTGGAGGGACAAGCAAGAAAGGAGGCAGGTTGAAGTTTAGAGAAGTAGATAGAGATGGGCATCCTTGCTGAATACAGCCCTGCTCATTAGTATTACTCAACATCCTTGCGCCTAACATTAGATTTCCAAACAAGCTATTCAAATTGATTAAATTCCCATATAGATTCTCCTTCAGAGGAGAGACCAACCAAATGGGAAGTAGTTCGATTGGCTTACCAACTTAATTTTTCTAGCTATAGGCATCCTAGTTTATTTATCTGTGTTCTGGAAGGTGCTTATTCTTGTATACACAAAACCCAGCATGGTCCTTGAATATGGCAGATATTAACAAATGTTTTTACATTAAATAAATGACTATCTTGAAAGTGATATTCTAAAACACTTCAGAGCAGTGATTCTCAAGATCTGGTCTCCAAGCTAGCAGCAGCATCATCACCTGGAATGAGCCCCACCCCAGGCCCTATTGGGCTTTCCTTCTAGCTCAGTCAGTAAAGAATCCACCTGTAAAATAGGAGTCTGCCTGCAATGCAGGAGACCTGGGTTCAAACCCCAGGTTGGGAAGTTAGATCCCCTGGAGAAGGAAAAGGCAACCCACTCCAGTATTCTTGACTGGGAAATCCCAAGGACAGAGGAGCCTGTGTACTATGGTCCATGGGGTCACAAAAGTCAGACACAACTTAGTGACTGAACAACCACCACCAAAACCTACTGAATCAGAAAGTCTGGTGGAGAGGCCCAGCAACTTAAATTTCAATAAGCCCTGCAGGTGATTCTGATGCATAATTAATTTCCCAAAACACTTTTTTCTTTATAATTTGGTCTAATAGAATAATGAAGTACTTGAATTAGCCAGATGTGACCATGATAATCCTACCAAATTTCCCCCTCTGAACTGCTCACTGATGGGCTGCCGTCTATGGGGTCGCACACAGTCGGACACGACTGAAGTGACTTAGCAGTAGCACATATTGTACTATTGGGATGCATCTGGAAGCTGCCAGTTTTTTGACTTACAGACTGTTTACTAAGAGATGTTTTCCACTTTGAATTAAGCATCGTTTATGCCGTCTGTGGGGTCGCACAGAGTCAGACACGACTGAAGTGACTTAGCAGTAGCACATATTGTACTATTGGGATGCATCTGGAAGCTGCCAGTTTTTTGACTTACAGACTGTTTACTAAGAGATGTTTTCCACTTTGAATTAAGCATCGTTTATGCCGTCTGTGGGGTCGCACAGAGTCAGACACGACTGAAGTGACTTAGCAGCAGCATACAGTTCAGATCCTGATCTGATATTTGTCAACCTTATATGGCTGCAGGCATTACCTCAATAATGTGTTGAAATTATCCAGTCTCAGAGAAAATGGCAGATAAATAAGGATGGTATTTTTTTTAATTTATAATAAGAAGTATAACTATCACTATTATGGATCATAATAATCATCATTGTATTTCCTCTATGGCCAGACCAACTTGGGAAAGTCAAGAAACTCCTTCAAAATTAGGCAAGCAAACCCAGGAGAGTTGACTGAATGATAACTTAATGTAAACAAGCTCAAATAATAATAGAAAAAAGCTAATATTTACTGAGGATTTTCCAGATGCCAATCACTAAGTTATTTACATATATCATGGCATGTAGGGCTCATAACAGCAATATGAGTTGGGATTAATTCTATCCCCGTTTTGCAGATTAGAAAACTGAGAATTTGAGAGGTTGAATAGCTTGGCTAAAGCTATCCTGCTAGTAAATACCAGGGCCAAGATTTAAACCTTTGTCTGTGTTACAACACAGCAGTGCTATTCGCTACTATATTGAGCTGTCTGCTGTAAGACTAACACAGACCTCCCCAACTCAAGGTGACCTGGCCATTGGGGCCATAATGATTGTAATTCCTCCACCAAGACCTTTTCATTAGAACACAAAGTTAAAAGGGGGCTCACTATTGGCCACCAAAATAACTCTTTTTCTCCTCTGTATTTCTGTTGCCTGACCAAAAACCATTAAACTCTGGGGGCACTTCCTTTAACTATGTGAATATATTTAATCAGGTTAGAATCAGGGCCTTCAGTTGGAGAATTGTTTTATCTTTTTTTAAAATGACTCTGTATTGGATTGACCAAAAAGTTCTTTTGAGTTTTTCTGTAATATTTTATGGAAAAATCCAAACAAACTTTTAGGCCAATACAATATATCTGTGCTCTAATTCATTTATGATTTTATTATTTTTCTCTTAGGGAATAATTTTTTTGTTGTTCTTGCCGCATTTAAGCTTTCTCAAGAGAAATCTCTCTCAATATTCCTCAATTACCCCTAACTCAAACACCAATGGGGAAAACTTCTATATAGACCATCAGTTCAATTCAGTTCAGTTGCTTAGTCGTGTCCGACTCTTTGCGACCCCATGAATCACAGCTCGCCAGGCCTCCCTGTCCATCACCAACTCCCGGAGTTCACTCAAACTCAAACTCACGTCCATTGAGTTGGTGATGCCATCCAGCCATCTCATCCTCTGTCGTCCCCTTCTCCTCCTGCCCCTAATCCCTCTCAGCATCAGAGTCCTTTCCAATGAGTCAATTCTTTGCATGAGGTGGCCAAAATATTGGTGTTTCAGCTTCAGCATCATTCCTTCCAAAGATTAACCAGGGCTGATCTCCTTCACAATGGACTGGTTGGATCTCCTTGCAGTCCAAGGGACTCTCAAGAGTCTTCTCCAACACCACAGTTCAAAACCATCAATTCTTCGGCGCTCAGCTTTCTTCACAGTCCAACTCTCACATTCATACATGACCACAGGAAAAACCATAGCCTTGACTAGACAGACATTTGTTGGCAAAGTAATGTCTCTGCTTTTCAATATGCTACCTAGGTTGGTCATAACTTTCCTTCCAAGGAGTAAGCGTCTTTTAATTTCATGGCTGCAGTCACCATCTGTAGTGATTTTGGAGCCCAGAAAAATAAAGTCTGACACTGTTTCCACTGTTTCCCCATCTATTTCCCATGTAGTGATGGGACCGGATGCCATGATCTTCGTTTTCTGAATGTTGAGCTTTAAGCCAACTTTTTCCACTCTCCACTTTCATAGATAACACTTAACAGAATTTCCATAATTTTTATCAACTCTTTTTTTTTTATCATTCTCCTTAGAAATTCTGAAAAGTTGAGGGCGGCAGTGGGAGTTAAAACCAAGGGCCTCCAATATTTCAGGCACAATTTCTATTATTTCATCTAATCCCCATATGAATCCTATCGCATCTCTGTTTTACAATGGTAAAATCAAGGTTCAGAGAAGATACAGTCCTTGAGAGATTTTTGTAACAGAAGAACAAATCTGACTCCATATTTGATCTATTTCTTTAGCTTTAACCCTTGTATTCTGTTGCCTGTGCTTAGACATGTTGGCCCTGCACCTTTCTAAAAGAATGCTATACCCTGAAATATGTATGGTAGCCCAATCTCTTTAAAGGTATTATCTTTAAAAAGGTGTAGAACAGAAAATGACACTTGTCTTGTTGGAGGTTTATAGGAACATGTTTTGCCAGACCTACATAGACAGCTGCAAGAAAAAAGAATGCCTGCACCAAGAAGTTTGAAATAGTCAGCCCCACCCCCTACCCTTTTAGTAAAGAAAAAATCCTCAATTCTAGCTCAGGTAAGATGGTTCTTTAGGATACTAGCCCACTGCCTTCTCTGTCTGCTTGCTTTCAAATAAAGTTGCTATTCATTGCCCCAACTCCTCATGTCTAGACTTACTGGCCTGTCATGTGACAAGCAGTACAGGTTTGGACTCAGTAAGTATTTGAATCTAGGTTTTCCTGTCATCAAAGCTTATTTCTCTGCACCACACTTTGTGTAGCTTCATTGTGAAGTTTCAAAGATTTTCTGAAGGTTGTTAGGAGGTCAACTGGAGAACATATCCTTTTGTCTATCCCATTATACACTTATAATCTCTTCCATCTTGATGATGTCTTTCATCCTACCAAATACTTTGACAGATTTTTCATCTTACCAAATATTGAACAGATTTTGAATCCCCTGGCTTCAAAAAACTTGGGTATGTAGGTAGGGACCCAAGAAGGACAACCCTAAACATCCTTGATTAGCATACTGGGAAACCAAATCTCAGAGATATTAACTGACTCAGCTAGGGCCACCTATCTGTGAAAGGAAAAGATAGGACTGTACCTAAATCTTCTAACTTTGTAGTAGTCAGGCTACTCCACCGTGTTCTAGGACATAGCTCTGCTCTAGTTTCCAACATACAATTCATGAAGGAGTTCAATATGAGTTTAAAAGTAATAAGACCATGACTGTAGCATCAATTCACACCCAAACTTTCTGAAAAATTATTGCCTGGAGAAGAAAATGGCAACCCACTCCAGTATTCTTGCCTGGAGAATCCCACAGACGGAGGAGCATGGTAGGCTACAGTCCATGGGGTCGCAAAGAGTCGAACACAACTGAGCGACTTCACATATTACTATCCTAAATCTCAGATATCCCTGAAAAGAGAACCCATTTTCGAATGGCCTCTGTAAAATATACTTGCTTTTAAGCTCAAAGTCATCATGAGAAACCATTCAATTTGCCCCATTTCTAGAACTTCCCCATGAGCAGGACCAGCAGAAAGGGAAATTCATACCAACTACTTCTAGAAAAGTCATGCACACTGACCTATTTCTGCTTGCCTTTTCCTTTTAAAAAGTCCATGCTCAGAATTGCTATCATCGGTAGATGCCTCTAATTTCAATAGTAGGTGCCTCTTGATTAGGAGGTTATTTGGTCTCTAAGTAGCAGGGAGCATGCTGTTTTCTTTTTCACTCTTGGCATTTATTCAGGTTCCCAGGGGCTAGTTAGTGACCAGCAAATCCAGTAAAAACAGAAATTGTTACCTAATAAAACACCAAGAGACTTTCCAGGCCTCAGGGCAAGTAACACTCCTGCCCTTTCTAATTCTCAGACCACATTCCAAGTGCAAAATGGAATCATTTTTGTTTTCAAAGTGATGCTAATTTATTAGCCATGGTGCAAATGTTGACTGTGGTCATGGGACTTCAAAAAGAATGTCTGCAGTCCAGAAAGCTTGAGGGGGAAAGGGAAATCAACTGAGAGGAAAATAGAATCCAGTAGAGATCTCCCAGACCAAACTGACTACATTCAGCAGTTTATCCATTCACTTTTCTCCCCATTCATTAGTTCTTTTATTACTGACCTACTAGATTCCAAGAACCTCCTAGGTACTAGGGATATACATATGTTTAATATATGAAGTATTTTCTCACAGAAACTACAACTCACTTAGGGACACAGACCAGTAAACAGAGCATTGAAGAGTTTATTACTAAGAGAATGGAGCAAGATGTCAGGGAAGCGTCAACAGTGGTGGAAGATATCAGGGAAAGCATGAACAGAGTATGAAATTTTGAAAAGATGATGAATCTGAAAGGACAATTTACACAAACATTATTTCAACAAAACCTTAGATATTTCAAGGACTAATTAAGTGTGTATGTAAGAAATGCCTATGTGTCAAAATAACTTCACAAGAATCCTAAATCTTATTTTGGATGTTTCTCACCTCTAGAATGTCTTCCAGGCTTTCTTCTTGGAGTAGAGACTTGTTTCAGTAAAAGTCTGTTACTCAGGGTTTTGGTTACATGCAAAAACTAAAAAAATAAATAAATAAAAAGACTTTGGCTATATTAAGCAGAAAAGGAATTTACTGGAAATTTATTAGGGAACCACCCTATTGAGAGCAATTTGGAAGTGCAGACCTGGAAAAAAAGAGAGAAACCAGAAGAGCTACAAAGGGTCAGGCAGAAAAACCAGAACAATGGTTGACCAAGAGTAATCTGATTTTACTCTGTACCTCAAAGGGGCAAAGTGACTTTCTCAAGACCACACAACAGCAAGTACCCTTCAAACCTCCAGAGTCGAAAGTGATTTTTAAGCACATCTCCTCTTGGGCCTTATTAGGGACACTTATCATTATTTGAGCATCAATATACTCTTTCCTAATTATATACTTTGTTTGTTTTTTACTTGATTATATTAAAAACTTTTTAAATTGTAATGAAAAATATATAACACAATACCTATCATCTTAAGTATTTAAGCACACAGTTAAGAGGCATTATCTACATTTACATTGATGGGTAACCATCACCACCATCTAGCTTCAGAATTCTTCCATCTTGCAAAATGGAAACTCTGTACCCACTAATCAATAACCTCTCATTCTCCCCTCCCACGTCCTGACAGCACCCCTATTTGCATTCTTATCTCCCTTTTGCAGAATCCCTCAGGTTGTGTGGTCCTTCAAGAAATGGCTGCCTCTCAGTAGATTTTCCATTCCTTTCCCAGATAACGCAGCACGTGTCAGGTGACTTAAATTCAGCCAATTCAGAGCTTTCTCCCAGGAATGTGTATCTTCAGTAAGACATAAAAGATGTTGAGTTGGTTGAAGAGAGAGTCATGGGAAGCTGCAAGGACATGTGACCTACCCAATATTACACAACTCATTAGTGGTAGAGCTGGGGTATCAACCCAGGTGATGTAAAGGCAGGACCCACAAAGCTACTGAAAAAAGAGCAACATTCCAGCCACTCACTGGACAGAAAATTTGGTGAGTTTCTTTACATATTAGAAACATCAGTTCAGTTCAGTTCAGTTAAGTCACTCAGTTGTGTCCGACTGTTTGTGACCCCATGAATAACAGCACACCAGGACTTCCTGTCCATCACCAACTCCCAGAATTCACTCAGAATCATGTCCATTGAGTCAGTGATGCCATCCAGCCATCTCATCCTCTGTCGTTCCCTTCTTCTGGCCCCAATCCCTCCCAGCATCAGAGTCTTTTCCAATGAGTCAACTCTTCGCATGAAGTGGCCAAAGTACTGGAGTTTCAGCTTTAGCATCATTCCTTCCAAAGAAATCCCAGGGCTAATCTCCTTCAGAATGGACTGGTTGGATCTCTCAAGAGTCTTCTCCAAGACACCACAGTTCAAAAACATCAATTCTTTGGCACTTAGCCTTCTTCGCGGTCCAACTCTCACATTCATACATGACCACAGGAAAAACTATAGCCTTGACTAGACAAACCTTTGTTGGCAAAGTAATGTCTCTGCTTTTGAATATGCTATCTAGGTTGGTCATAACTTTCCTTCCAAGGAGTAAGCATCTTTTAATTTCATGGCTGCAGTCACTACCTGCAGTGATTTTGGAGCCCCCCCCCAAAAAAGTCTAACACTGTTTCCCCATCTATTTCCCATGACGTGATGGGACCAGATGCCATGATCTTCATTTTCTGAATGTTGAGCTTTAAGCCAACTTTTCACTCTCCACTTTCACTTTCATCAAGAGGCTTTTCAGTTCCTCTTCACTTTCTGCCATAAGGGTGGTGTCATCTGCATATCTGAGGTTATTGATATTTCTCCTGGCAATCTTGATTCCAGCTTGTGTTTCTTCCAGTCCATGTTTCTCATGATGTACTCTGCATATAAGTTAAATAAGCAGGGTGTAGGAATATATAAATATACAAAAAAGTTTCTGCCCTTAAGCAGTAGTAAGTGAGGACATAGACAGAGTCCAATGTGGTGGTCATTTCTATGAGATTGGATGGGAATATGCAGAAGCTCAGTTGGTAAAGAATCTACCTGTAATGCAGGAGTTCCCGGGTTCAATTCCTAGGTCAGGAAGATCTGCTGGAGAAGGGAAAGGTTACCCACTCCAGTATTCTGGTCTAGAAAATTTGATCAGAATTCCCTTTGGTAGTTTACATTGTAGTCCCCACATGAGCAAAACTGTCATCACTAGTACTTAACACTGGGATAGAGGAAGAACATGCATGAGAATGGGGAACATGGAGATGTGAAATGGAAGGAGACTGTGATTTATATTTTTCCTTAGGAATAGCAGCATGCTGATTGCCAAAACAATGAGCTCATTCTGAATGTTGATGCAGTGAGTGCCAGGTGAATAAATTTTCTATTATTAGACTTCACCATGTAGTAAGTGCTCTTGTTCCCTCCTTTCTTAGGAACACCAGCTGTCTCAATGTATATCAACTTTGGGAACATTGGTCCCCATTAACACAGAAGGAATAGAAAATATATGAGAAAGATGCTTGCACAGGAAGTAATTAGCTGGAAAAAAGGAGCTTTGTTTGAGCACTTTTTTAAAAATTCTATTTATGCTAGCAGAGTGGTGGTAACATCTATCTTCCCTTTCTAGATTTATTTTCAGTTTTAAGGCAGGGAATACTAGGATGTAATTCTTTGGAACTCACCTTTGGCACTTTAAAGTATCCATATAGAAAGTTCTTTAAAATGGTATATCTCACTAACCTGAGTTAAACTATATCAAATTAGCAAATCACTTAGCAAAGTGAGAACCTTGCTAAAGGTTCTCAGGGATTGTGGGAGTGCTTGTGCACTCTCTGTCAGCTTAAAATGTATTGGGAGACAGATTTTTAATGCCTAATAAAGCTACAAATAAGAGTAAACTGTGCCCCATAGAAAAAGACAAGGTAACGTGGTGTTTTAGCCAGTAGAGTCAGATTAGCCTGGACTAGAATTCTAGCTCTGCAATTTAACAGTCCCATCATCTTGTGTGTGCTCAGTGGCTCAGTCATGTCTGACTCTTTGTGACTCCATGGACTGTAGCCTACCAGGCCCTTCTGTCCATGGAATTTTCCAGGCAAGAATACTGGAGTGGGTTGCCATTTCCTATTCTATCCTTAACCTCAGGAAAGTTACATAACCCCCTGGGTCTCAGGTTTTTCATCTATGAAATGGAAATAGTAACACTGCCTCTGCTACTAAGTTGCTGCTAAGTCATTTCAGTCGTGTCCAACTCTGTGCGACCCCATAGACGGCAGCCCACCAGGCTCCCCCATCCCTGGGATTCTCCAGGCAAGAATACTGGAGTGGGTTGCCATTTCCTTCTCCAATGCATGGAAGTGAAAAGTGAAAGTGAAATCGCTCAGTCGTGTCTGACTCTTAGCGACCCCATGGACTGCAGCCTACCAGGCTCCTCCATCCATGGGATTTTCCAGGCAAGAGTACTGGAGCGGGCTGCCATTGCCTTCTCCAACACTGCCTCTAGGGTTTGTGTTTTGTTGGTGGTTGTTTGCTTTGTGGATTAGAGGCACACTGTGTGTGAAGAGAGGTGGCAGAGTACAGGGACACTGGGCTCCCCTCCCCTCACGAACACAGTAAAATTACAACTACATGTAGAGAAACTCTAACTGAAATCAACCTAGGGGTGATAAGAACAGCTCTTCTATAAGCAAGGCTAGAAAGAAAGATACACACAGAGTCGCTGGGTTGGGAAGATCCCCTGGAGGAAGGCATGCCAACCCATTCCAGTATTCTTGCCTGGAGAATCCCCATCGACAGTGGAGCCTAGCGGGCTACAGTTCATGGGGTCACAAAAAGTCGGACACGACTGAGTCACTAAGCACAGAAAATACAAAAAGGACCAGTCAGAGCTAAAAATATGATAATTGGAATGAAAAAATACACTAGAGGAATTGACAGCAGTTAGGTGAGACAAATCCCATGAACGGAGGAGCCTGGTAGGCTGCAGTCCATGGGGTTGCTAAGAGTCGGAAATGACTGAGTGACTTCACTTTCACTTCTCACTTTCATGCATTGGAGAAGGAAATGGCAATCCACTCCAGTGTTCTTGCCTGGAGAATCCCAGGGACGGGGCAGCCTGGTGGTCTGCCGTCTGTGGGGTTGCATAGAGTCACACACGACTGAAGCGACTTGGCAGCAGCAGCAGCAGCAGGTGAGACAAAAGAAAATGTAAGTGATCTGGAAGAAAGGATAGTGGAAATCACCAAATCAGAATAGCAGAAAGAAAAACAAGTTTTACAAAATAATAGTCTAAGGGACCTCTGAAACAGCACCAAGCATGCTAACATTCAATTATAGAGGTCTCAGAATGAGAAGAGAGAGAGAAAATGGTACAAAATATATTGATGAAATTATGGCTTAAAACTTCCCAAATCTGAAGAAGGAAAACAGATATCCAGATGCAATAAGCAAAGAGAGTCCCACAGAAGATGAACCCAAAGAGATACACACTGAGATATATCATAATAAAAATGACAAAAGGTAAAGAATTTTAAAATCTGCAAGAGAAAAACAGTCACATAGAAGGGAAGCTCCATTAGGCTGTCATCTGAACTATTATACCCTACCCAGCAAAGTTTGGTTCAGTTCAGTCACTCAGTTGTGTCCAACTCTTCATGACCCCATGGACTGCAGCACGCCAGGTTTTCCTATCCATCAACAACTCCTGGAACTTGCTCAAACTCATGTCCATTGAGTCAGTGATGCCACACAACCAACTCATCCTTTGTCCTCCCCTTCTCCTCCTGCCCTCAATCTTTCCCAGAATTAGGGTCTTTTCAGTTTTTAAAATCAGGTGGCCAAAGTAACCCATAAAAGTTAACATTCACATTGAAAGAGAGAGAGAGACATCTCAGACAAACACTAATTTCATCAGTACTAAACTGACCTAACCAGAAATGTTAAGGGTCTTCTTTAAATGAAAAGATTATAATAAGAAATTATAGGAAGGGAAAAATCCCACTGGCAAAGACAAATAAATAGTAAAGGCTGTGATTGGGTCAAAATCTAAATAAGTTAGTACATAGGTTAAAAGACAAAAATTATAAAATCAATTACAACTATAATAAACAGATACATGAAGATGTAAAATATAATATCAAAAACATAAAACAGGATGGGAGGGAATAAAAGGTATAGAATTTTTAGAATGCATTTGAACTTAACTATCAGTTTCATTCAGTAGATATAGGTCAGCAAATATGAACTCCATAGTAACCACAAATTTAAAAACCTGCAATAGATCTATAAAAACTATAGAGAAAGGAACCCAAACATAATAGTAAAGAATATCATCAAACCAAATGAAATAAACTAAAAAAGAAAAAAAAGAATGACAAAAAAATAAATAAAACAATTAACAAAATGACAAGTACTGGCCTGCTGCTGCCACTGCTGCTAAGTTGCTTCAGTCGTGTCTGACCCTGTGCGTCTCATAGACTGCAGCCCATTAGGCTCCCCCTACCCTGGGATTCTCCAGGCAAGAACACTGGCCTACTGATACTCACTTTAAATGTCAATGGACTAAATGCTCTAGTCAAAAGACATTGGGTAGTTGATTAGATTTTTTTAAAGACCCATCCATATGTTCCCTATAATAGAGACTCACTTTACAGCTGAAGACACACAGAGACAGAAAATGGGGAGATAAATAAAAGATATTTTATGCAGATGGAAAGGAAAAGAAGCTAGTGACCCATACTTACATCAGAAAAAAAGTAGACATTAAAACAATGTATACAGTTAAATGCAATTAAAGAAAAAGAAGGACATTATATACTGAAAAAGCATTGAATACAAGAAGAGAATATAACACTCATTATATTTTTGCACCTAATATAGGAGCACCTGAACAACATTCAGAAAACTAAGATCATGGCATCTGGTCCCATCACTTCATGGGAAATAGATGGGGAAACAGTGGAAACACTGTTATACTCTATTATGGGGGGCTCCAAAATCACTGCAGATGGTGATTGCAGCCATGAAATTAAAAGATGCTTACTCCTTGGAAGGAAAGTTATGACCAACCTAGGTAGCATATTGAAAAGCAGAGACATTACTTTGCCAACAAAAGTCCGTCTAGTCAAGGCTATGGTTTTTCCTGTGGTCATGTATGAATGTGAGAGTTGGACTGTGAAGAAGGCTGAGTGCTGAAGAATTGATGCTTTTGAACTGTGGTGTTGGAGAAGACTCTTGAGAGTCCCTTGGACTGCAAGGAGATCCAACCAGTCCATCCTAAAGGAGACCAGTCCTGGGTGTTCATTGGAAGGACTGATACTGAAGCTGAAACTCCAGTACTTTGGCCACCTCATGCAAAGAGTTGACTCATTGGAAAAGGCCCTAATGCTGGGAGCAATTGGGGGCAGGAGGAGAAGGGGACAACAGAGGATGAGATGGCTGGATGGCATCACCAACTCGATGGACATGAGTTTAAGTGACTCCAGGAGTTGGTGATGGACAGGGAGGCCTGGCGAGCTGTGATTCATGGGGTCTCAAAGAGTTGAACATGACTGAGTGACTGAACCGAACTGAACTGAACATATAGACCATGTATTAACAGACATAAAAGGAAAAATTGACAATAATATTAATAATAATAGGTGATTTTAACACCACACTTACATCATGGACAGATCATCCAGACAGAAAATAAATAAGGAAACAGTGTTCTTAAATGACATATTTGACTAGTAGGAGTTCATGAATATCTATAGAACATTCCAATAAAAAGGAGCAAAATACACATTTTTTCATGGCCACATGGAATGTTTTCTAGGATATATCACATGCAAGGCCACAAAACAAATCTCAACAAATTTTAAAAGATACAAATTATATGAAGCAGCTTTTCCAACTACAAAATATAACACTAGAAATCAATTACAGGAAGAAAAACAGTAAAAGTACCAATCAGTGGAGAAGCAAAACATTCTACCTAAAAACTCAGTTGGTCACTAAAGAAATCAAAGAGGAAATCATAAACTACCTTGAGACCAGTGAAAATAAAAACGTGTTCACAAAATCTGTGTGATGTGGTAAAAGTAGTTATAATAAAAGAGATTAATAGCAATACAGATATACCTCACAAAACAAGAAAAATCTAAACAACAACATAACCTACCATCTAAAGGAATTAGAAAGAGACAAAGAAACCAAACCCAAAGTCAGCAAAAGGAGGAAATAATAAAAATCAGAGAGAAAATAAATAAAACACGCAGAAAGCAATAGAAAAGATCAGTACAATCAAGAGTTGGTTATTTTAAAAGATAAACAAATTTGCTAAACCAAGAGCCAGGTTGATTAAAAAAAAAAAAAAAAGACTCAAAGTAAGAAATGAAAGAGGAGAAGTTACAACCAATATTACAGAGAATACTCTGTAATGTTCATAAGAGAATGAATATGTTCAGAAAATATGTTCAAATATTCATAAGAGAATGCTGTGAATAGTTATTTGGGCTTCCCTTGTGGCTCTGCTGGCAAACAATCCACCTGCAATGCCAGAGATCTGGAGTCCATCCCTGGGTTGGGAAGATCCTCTGGAGAAGGGAAAGGCTACCCACGCCAGTATTCTGGCCTGGAGAATTCCATGGACTGTATAGTCCATGGGGTCACAAAGAGCTGGACACAACTAAGCAACTTTCGCTTTAATTTTCAACAAATTGAATACTCTAGAAGAAATTTATTAATTCTTATAAATGTACTATCTTGCAAAAACTGAATCAGGAATAAATAGGTAATATGAAGAGACTTCTTACTAGTACTGAAATTGAATCAGTAATCAAAAAATTCCAAAGTCCAGGACCATAGAGCTTCACAGTAGAATTCTACCAAACATATAAAGATGAGTTCACACTATTAGGAAAATGTGAAGAAGAGCAAACACCCCAAATTCCTTCTATGAGGCCACCATTACTCTGATGATACAAAAACCAGATAGACACTACAAAAAAAGAAAATTATAGATCAACATTCCTGATGAATATAGGTGCAAAAATTCTCAATAAAATGTTAGCAAAATGAATGCAGTAATCTATAAAAAGGATCATAGACTACAACCAACTGGGATTTGTCCCAAGGATGCCAGAATGGTTCAATATCAGCAAATCAATCAGTGTGGTTCACCACATTAACAAAAAGAAAGAAAAAAATCACAAATGATGCAGAAAAGTTATTCCCTGGTGGCTCAGATGGTAAAGAGTCTGCCTGTAATGCAAGAGACCTGGGTTTAATCCCTGGGTCAGGAAGAGTCCCTGGAGAAGGAAATGGCAACCCACTCCAGTGTTCTTGCCTAGAAAATACCATGGATGGAGGAACCTGGCCAACTACAGTCCATGGGTCACAAAGAGTCAGACACAACCAAGTGATTTCACTTTCAGTTTTCACTTTCTTTCAACACCCATTCATGATAAAACTCTCAACAACGCTGGTATAGATAGAAAATACCAAAATAATAAAGCCCATTTATGACAAACCCATAGCTGATATCACACTTTATGATGAAAAACTAAAAGCTTTTCCTCTGAAATCAGGAGCAAGAAACAAATTGAGGATACCCAGTGTCACTATTTATATTTAAAATAGTATTGGAAGCTCTACCCACACCAATCAGACAAGAAAAAGAAATTAAATGCATCAAATTAGAAGGTAATAAGTAACTCTCACTATTTGCAGAAGACATGATACTATGTATATAAAATATTAAAGTTTTCATCAGAAAACTATTAGAACTAATAAATAAATTTACTGAAGTTGCAGGATATAAAAGTAACACACAGGAATCTGTTGCTTTTCTATACACTAATAATGAAATATCAGAATGAGAAATTGAGGAAATAATTCCATTTACAATTATAAAAGGAATAAAATACCTAAGAAAAAACAACCAAGGAGGTGAAAAGACTTATAGTGTGAAAACCATAAGATGGATGTTGATGAAGGAAATTGAAAACGCAAATGAATGGAAAGATATCCTATGTTCATGGACTGGAGGAATATTGTTAAAATATTCACAGTACCCCAAGTAATCTACCGATTGAATGGAATCCTTTAAAAGATATCCATGACATTTTTTACAGAGCTAGAACAATTAATCCTAAAGTTTATATGGAACCACAAAAGACCCCAAATAGCCACATCAATATTGAGGGGTAAAAAAAAAAAAAAGCTGGAGATTTCACACTTTCTTATTTCAGACTATACTACAAAGCTACAGTAATCAAAACAGTATTGTACTGGCACACACACACACAAAACAGACACATAGATCAATGGAACAAAATAAATAAACCCATAAATAAATAAATCACATAAATAAACCAGTGCACATGTAGTCACTTAGTCTATGACAAAGGAAGTAAAACTATACAATTGATAAAAGACTATTCAAGAAATGGTGCTGTGAAAACTGGACAACTGCATGTAAAAGACTGAAAATATAAAATTTTCTCACACCATATATAAATATCAACTCCAAATTTATTCAAGGCCTAAATATAAGACCAGAAACCGTAAAACCCTAGAAGAAAACATAGGCAGTCCACACTTTCACATAAATTATAGCAACATGTGTTTGCATCTGTCTTTTCACACAAGGGAAATAGAAAAATAAACAAATGAGAGCTTGCTTGGTGGCTCAGTAGTAAACAATCTACCTACCAATGCAAGAGACACAGGTTCGATCCCTGATATGGGAAGATACCTCATGCCATGGAGCAACTAAGCCTCTGAATCACAGCTACTGAGCCTGTGCTCTAGAGCCCAGGAGCCACAATGACTGCACCCACATGCCAACTACTGAAGTCTGCGTGCCTAAAACCTGTGGTCTGCAACAAGAGAAGTCACAGCAATGAGAACTCTGCACTCCACGACGAGAGTAGCCCCCACTCACTGCAACTAGAGAAAATGCCCACACAGCAACAAAGACCCAGCACAGCCATGAATAAATAAAAATTTTAAAAATAAACAAATGGGACCTAGTAAACTTAAAAGCTTTGCACAGTGAAGGAACCATCAACAAAATAAAAAGACAATCTGTTGAATGGAAAAAAGATATTTGTAAATGATATGTCTGATGAGGGGTTAATATCCAAAATGTATAAATATTTCATAAGCTCAACATAAAAAAAGCAATTTATAAAAAGGGCAAAAGGTCTAAATAGACATTTTTCCAAAGTTTTTCTGACAGGTAAATGAAAAGATGTTCATTATCACTAATTGTCAGGGAAATGCAAATCAAAACCACAGTGAATATCATCACACACCTGTCAGAATGCTTATCATCAAAAATAAAACAAATAAGAAATGTTTGTGAGGGTGTAGGGAATAGTTCTACATCAGTTGACTGAGTGTGAGATTAAAAGTTGGCACAGCCACTATGAAAATTAGTACACTGGTCCCTTAAATTAGAAATTGAATTATCACATGATCCAGCAATTTCATTCCTAAGTATACATCTGAAGAAAACGAAAGCACTAATTGAAAAAGATACATGCACCTTAATGTTCAAAGCAGCATTGTTTACAACAGACAAGATATGGAAGCAGCTTAGTGTCCATCAACAGATGAATGAATAAAGAAGACATAGTATATATGGGAGCGACGGCTGCACGGTGCAGGAGTGGCTGGGAGGAGATAACCCATGTCCAAGATCAGGAGCGGCAGCTGTGAGGAGATACCCCACATCCAAGGGAAGAGGCAGCAGCTGCACTTTGCTGGAGCAGCCATGAAGAGATACCCCACATCCAAGTAAACCCAAGGAAGATGGTAGGCACTGAGAGAGAGCATCAGAGGGCAGACACACTGAAAGCACAATGACAGAAAACTAGCTAATCTGATCACATGGACCACAGCCCTGGCTAACTCAATGAAACTAACCGTGCCATGCGGAGCCACTCAAGGCAGAGAGGTCATGGTGGAGAGGTCTGACAGAATGTGGTCCACTGGAGAAGGAAATGGAAAACCACTTCAGTATTCTTGCCTTGAGATACCATGAACAGTATGAAAAAGTAAAAAGACAGGAAACTGAAAGATGAACTCCCCAGGTTGGTAGGTGCCCAATATGCTACTGGAGATCAGTGGAGAAATAACTCCAGAAAGATTGAAGGGAAGGAGCCAAAGTAAAAACAACACCCAGTTGTACATGTGACTGGTGATAGAAGCAAGGTCTGATTCTGTAAAGAACAATATTGCATAGGAACCTGGAATGTTAGGTCCATGATTCAAGGCAAATTGGAAGTGGTCAAACAGGAGATGGCAAGAGTGAACATTGACATTCTAGGAATCAGTGAACTAAAATGGACTGGAATGGGTGAATTTAACTCAGATGACCATTATGTCTACTACTGTGTGCAAGAATCCCTTAGAAGACATGGAGTAGCCATCATAGTCAACAAAAGAGTCTGAAATGCAGTACTTGGGTGCAATCTCAAAAACAACAGAATGATCTCCGTTCATCTCCAAGACAAAGCATTCAATATCACAGTAATCCAAGTCTATGCCCCAACCAGTAACACTGAAGAAGCTGAAGTTTAAAGGTTCTATGAAGACCTACAAGACCTTTTAGAACTAACACCCCCCAAAAAATGTCCTTTTCATTATAGGGGACTGGAATGCAAAAGTAGGAAGGCAAGAAACACCTGGAGTTACAGGCAAATTTGGCCTTGGAGTACAGATGAAGCAGGGCAAAGGCTAATAGAGTTCTGCCAAGAGAAAGTACTAGTCATAGCAAACACCCTCTTCCAACAACACAAGAGAAGACTCTACACATGGCCATCACTAGATGGTCAACACCGAAATCAGATAGATTATATTCTTTGCAGCCAAAGATGGAGAAGCTCTATACAGTCAGCAAAAACAGGACTGGGAGCTGACTGTGGCTCAGATCATAAACTCCTTATTGCCAAATTCAGACTGAAATTGAATAAAATAGGGAAAACACTAAACCATTCAGGTATGGCCTAAATAAAAGTCCTTATACAGTGGAAGTGAGAAATAGATTTAAGGGACTAGATCTGATGGACAGAGTGCCTGATGAACTATGGACAGAGGTTTGTGACATTGTACAGGAGAAAGAGATCAAGACCACCCGAAGAAAAAGAAATGCAAAAAAAGAAAAATGGCTGTCTGAGGAGGCCTTACAAATAGTTGTGAAAAGAAGAGAAGTGAAGAGCAAAGGAGAAAAGGAAAGATATACCCATTTGAATGCAACATAAGGGAGCCTTTCATGCAAAGATGGGTTCAATAAAGTATAGAAATGGGACGGACCTAAGAGAAGCAGAACATATTAAGAAGAGGGAGCAAGAATACACAGAACTGTACAGAAAAGACCTTCACAACTCAGATAATCACGATGGTGTGATCACTCACCTAGAGCCAGACATTCTGGAATGTGAAGTCAAGTGGGCCTTAGGAAGCATCACTATGAACAAAGATAGTGGAGGTGATGGAATTCTTGTTGAGCTATTTCAAATCCTAAAACATGACGCTGTGAAAGTGCTGCACTCAATATGCCAGCAAATTTGGAAAATGCAACAGTGGCCACAGGACTGGAAAAAGTCACATTTCATTCCAATCCCAAAGAAAGGCAATGCCAAAGAATGATCTTTGGCATTCTGGAGATCACTGGAGAGTGCAAATGCCAAACAGTTGCACTCATCTCACACGCTAGTAAAGTCATGCTCAAAATTCTCCAAGCCAGGCTTCAGCAATACGTGAACCATGAACTTCCAGATGTTCAAGCTAGTTTTAGAAAAGGCAGAGGAACCAGAGATCAAATTGCCAACATCTGCTGGATCATCGAAAAAGCAAGAGAGTTTCAAAAAAACATCTATTTCTGCTTTATTGACTATGCCAAAGCCTTTGACTGTGTGGATCACAATAAACTGTGGAAAATTCTGAAAGAGATGGGAATACCAGACCACCTGACCTGCCTCTTTAGAAACCTGTTTGCAGATCAGGAAGCAACAATTAGAACTGGATATGGAACAACAGATTGGTTCCATGGAACCAGGAAAAGGAGTATATCAAGGCAGTATATTGTCATCCTGCTTATTTACCTTATATGCAGAGTACATCATGAGAAATGCTGGGCTGGAAGAAGCACAAGGTGGAATCAAGTTGCCAAGAGAAATATCAATAACTTCAGATATGCAGATGAAACCACCATTATGGCAGAAAATGAAGAACTAAAGAGCCTCTTGATGAAAGTGCAAGAGGAGAATGAAAAAGTTAGCTTAAAGCTCAACATTCAGAAAACTAAGATCATGGCATCTGGTCCCAACACTTCATGGCAAATAGATGGGGAAACAGTGGAAACAGTGGCTGACGTTATATTTGGGGCTCCAAAATCACTGCAGATGGTGATTGCAGCCATAAAATTAAAAGATGCTTACTCCTTAGAAGGAAAGTTATGACTAACTTAGCCAGTATATTAAAAAGCAGAGACATTACTTTGTCAACAAAGATCCATCTAGTTAAGGCTATGGTTTTTCCAGTAGTTATGTATGGATGTGAGAGATGGACTATGAAGAAAGCTGAGTGCTGAAGAATTAATGCTTTTAAAGTGTGGTGTTGTAGAAGACTCTTGAGAGTCCCTTGGGCTGCAAGGAGATGCAATCAGTCCATCCTAAAGGAGATCAGTCCTGGGTGTTCATTGGAAGGACTGATGTTAAAGCTGAAACTCTTAATACTTTGGCCACCTGATGCGAAGAGTTGACTCATTGGAAAAGACCCTGATGCTGGGAGGGATTGGGGGCAGGAGGAGAAGGGGACTACAGGGGATGAGATGGTTGGATGGCATCTCCAAGTCAATGGTCATGAGTTTGGGTAAACTCTGGGAGTTGGTGATGTTCAGGGAGGCCTGGTGTGCTGCGGTTCATGGGGTCACAATACTTGGACATGACTGAGCCACTGTACTGAACTGAGTCTATATATATACATATATATATATATATGTATATATATATGTATATATATATTTGTGTGTGTGTATATATATCAGATCAGATCAGTCGCTCAGTCGTGTCCGACTCTTTGCGACCCCATGAACCGCAGCACGCCAGGCCTCCCTGTCCATCACCAACTGCTGGAGGTCACTCAGACTCACATCCATCGAGTCAGTGATGCCATCCAGCCATCTCATCCTCTGTCATCCCCTTCTCCTCCTGCCCCCAATCCCTCCCAGCATCAGAGTCTTCTCCAATGAGTCAACTCTTCGCATGAGGTGGCCAAAAACTGGAGTTTCAGCTTTAGCATCATTCCTTCCAAAGAAATCCCAGGGCTGATCTCCTTCAGAATGGACTGGTTGGATCTTCTTGCAGTCCAAGGGACTCTCAAGAGTCTTCTCCAACACCACAGTTCAAAAACATCAATTCTTCGGCACTCAGCCTTCTTCACAGTCCAGCTCTCACATCCATACATGACCACAGGAAAGACCATAGCCTTGACTAGGCGAACTTTGTTGGCAAAGTGATGTCTCTGCTTTTGAATATGCTATCTAGGTTGGTCATAACTTTTCTTCCAAGGAGTAAGCGTCTTTTAATTTCATGGCTGCAGTCACCATCTGTAGTGATTTTGGAGCCCAGAAAAACAAAGTCTGACACTGTTTCCACTGTTTCCCCATCTATTTCCCATGTAGTGATGGGACCGGATGCCATGATCTTCTTTTTCTGAATGTTGAGCTTTAAGCCAACCTTTTCACTCTCCACTTTCACTTTCATCAAGAGGCTTTTGAGTTCCTCTTCACTTTCTGCCATAAGGGTGGTATCATCTGCATATCTGAGGTTATTGATATTTCTCCCAGCAATCTTGATTTCAACTTGTGTTTCTTCCAGTCCAGCGTTTCTCATGATGTACTCTGCATGTAAGTTAAATAAACAGGGTGACAATATACAGCCTTGACGTACTCCTTTTCCTATTTGGAACCAGTCTGTTGTTCCATGTCCAGTTCTAACTGTTGCTTCCTGACCTGTATACAAATTTCTCAAGAGGCAGATCAGGTGGTCTGGTATTCCCATCTCTTTCAAAATTTTCCACAGTTTATTGTGATCTATACAGTCAAAGCCTTTGGCATAGTCAATAAAGTAGAAATAGATGTTTTTCTGGAACTCTCTTGCTTTTTCCATGATCCAGCGGATGTTGGCAATTTGATCTCTGGTTCCTCTGCCTTTTCTAAAACCGGCTTGTACATCAGGAAGTTCACGGTTCACATATTGCTGAAGCCTGGCTTGGAGAATTTTGAGCATTACTTTACTAATGTGTGAGATGAGTGCAATTGTGCGGTAGTTTGTATATATGTGTATATACATATATGTATATATGTATATACACACACAAACAATATAATATCACTTAGCCATAAAAAGAATGAAATTCTGATGTTTGTAATAATATGGATGGACCTGGAGTTTATTATGTTTAGTGAAGTAAATTAGACAGAGAAAGACAAATACTGTATATTTTTTATGTGGTATCTAGAAAATAAATGAATACAACAAAACTAAAACAGACTCATAGATACAGAGAACTAACTAGTGGTTACCAGTAGGGAAATGAAGGAGAGCTACAAAACAGGGCAAGGGGATTAAGATGTGCAACATTCTAGGTATAATATAAGATAAAAGTTGTAATATATAGCACAGTATATACAGGCAATATTTAATAATAAATTTAAAAGGAATATAATCTACAAAAATATAAAATAACTCTGTTGTATACCTGAAACTAAGACATTGTAAATCAATTCTACTTCAATAAAAATTAAATAAAATGTTTCATAAATATTTTTTAATGTTTTATTACAAAACATCTCAATTGCAAAATACAGAAAATAGTGTAATAGTTATATAACAACCACTCAGATTTAACAAATACACATATTTAACTATTTAAAAAGAGAGATACAGTGAATGAACTATGTAACACAGTACATGCAAATGCTTAATTGGTGAAAATGGCTAAAAAGACACTAGATTCAAAAGGAGTGGGTCGTTAGCTTGGAGTAGTGGTATAGAAGGCATCCGAACCCAAGGAGGTAGTATTTGACACACAGTCTGAAAGATAAGTACAATTACTGCAGGAGAATAGAGTGAGAAGAAAAAAGAACAATAAAGCCTGGGAAACCAAGTAAATGAGTGAAAGAATATGCCAAAGAGACGGAGAACAGAGCACAGTCTAGTATGGACACAACCAAAAAGTCATGGATCAGGAAGAAGTTCACAGAGGGAGAAGATACTGGAAAACTAGATTCAACTAAGAGGATGGGCAGCCATCATACTTTGATAAGGAGCACTGTTGAATGAGTGAATGAATTATTGATCTATAGTCAGGGATACAACACTGAAATCCTCATTTAAAATAATTTTTAGGAATGCCTCCATTCTCTTCTACATAGCCCTTCTGTGTTGTTTGGACTTAGAAATAAAGGAAATAGAAGACGTTCATCCTCTTAAGGCCTGGGTTACAAAGTCCTTAGATGTCACTTCTGATTGCCTCTTTTTGTCAGAATGAGTCTCAAGGACAATCCAATTTCAAGGAGAAGATCAATAAGCCCCAGCTTTTTATATGAGGAGAAGCATGCACATATGAGGAGAGGAAGATTGTTTCAGGCTATCTTTGGGAACTAGCTACTTGTGATGTGTTCTCAAATGATTCAAATTAAGGAAACAGGCTTGAAAATCTTCTAGTGGCTCAGTTGTGTCCGACTCTTTGTGACCCCATGGACTGTAACCCACCAGGCTCCTCTGTCCATGGGGATTCTACTGAGTGGGTAGCCATTCCCTTCTCCAGGAGATCTTCCCAACCCAGGGATCAAACCAGGTCTCCTGCATTGCAGGCAGATTCTTTACCACAGAGCCATCTGGGAAGCCCCTTCCAAAGATTAGGAGTCTAAAATCAATATCATAAAGTAATTGGTTTCTAATTGCCTACATTCTTGGGCAATCTCCTCTAATCCCATAATTTTCATTATTTCATATTCCCTGATGGTTTCTGAAATAGCATCTATTCTTAGCTCTAGAATCCTTCAGATAATGACTCTTTAAACTGGATCTTCCATAGACAAACCAAGCTTCAATATGCCTAAACTAAATTTACCCCCTCTCCTCTGCTACTCTGAATCACCCAAGTGCCAAAGGAGCCCACTATGTTTTCCTCTGGGGTTTTGTGTTTCAATGCATGGCATTCTTGTACAGTCTACTTCAGTTCAGTTCAGCTCAGTAGCTAATCGTGTCCAACTCTTTGCGACCCCATGAATTGCAGCACACCAGGCCTCCCTGTCCATCACGAACCCCCGGAGTTCACCTAAACTCATTTCCATCGAGTTGGTGATGCCATCCAGCCATTTCATCCTCTGTCGTCCCCTTCTCCTCCTGCCCCCAATCCCTCCCAGCATCAGAGTCTTTTCCAATGAGTCAACTCTTTGTCTGAGGTGGCCAAAGTATTGGAGTTTGAGCTGCTGCTGCTGCTGCTGCTGCTAAATCGCTTCAGTCATGTCTGACTCTGTGCGACCCCAGAGACGGCAGCCCACCAGGCTCCCCCGTCCCTGGGATTCTCCAGGCAAGAACACTGGAGTGGGTTGCCATTTCCTTCTCCAATGCATGAAAGTGAAAAGTGAAAGTGAAGTCGCTCAGTCGTGTCCGACCCTCAGTGACCCCATGGACTGCAGCCTACCAGGCTCCTCCGTCCATGGGATTTTCCAGGCAAGAGTACTGGAGTGGGGTGCCATTGCCTTCTCTGAGAGAGGCCTAAGAATTTGCATTTTTAAGTTTCCTGATTATGCCAATATGGTTGGTCCATGAGTAATAAGGGTCTAAGTCACAGAACTTGTATTTGTATGACATTGATTTATTTCCCTTTTCCTTCAAAAACAATTATTTACCAAATCTTATCAATTCCAAAGTGTTATTCTAAATACTTATCAATAAATGCTCAAACTACTCCCTCTTCCTTTTTTCACTTTTATTTTTAAACTGGTCTGGACAATTGCAGCGAACTTCTCACTTTGCTATTTGTTCTTATCTAACACTAATGTATTTTATAGGGTGTTGCCAAAAGTATTTCTTTCACGTAAAAATATGATCATGTTACTTCTCCTTGCTTAACACTTTCTAGTGCCTCCTACAATGTGAAATATAAACTTATTTGAATATTCTGCCTATACTTATTATATGTTTCACCATACCTGCAACTTTCCACTTTTAACACCACGTACCCCACCTCCAACAGGCACATAGTCTGTGCTCCAGAACACAAAGGGATCATTTCAATATCCTTACTTCTGTACATGCTGTTTCCCTGACTCCAATGCAACTTATGCTTTAAATATCAATTAAACATTTCCTAATTCACAGCGTCTTCTCTAACCCCCAGGATTAAGGTAGGAACCCCTTCTAAGTGCTCACTACACTTTGTATGTACCATCATCGAATCAATCTTTGCATTATTTGCTTTCATGTATATGTTTCCATTAAACTAGATGGACTTTGAGAGCAAAGACCATAACTTTCCTGTTTTGTTTCCCAGTGCCTATCCACAGCTCAGAAAATGACTATGATTCACATATTGAGAAAAATAAGTGAATAAATTATCTTAACATTTACCTTATTAGTAAAATTGGATTTTAGCCCAAAGGAAGATCAAATTTTAGTTCAACTAAGCCGCTTGTATATATACACTGTGAAGTAGTGAGCTCCCTGTACCTGAGAGAAAAATAGACAGGGATCATATAAAGGAATTTCCATTTAAAGTATGTCTATTAAGCATATAGTATTTCAAGTCTCTTTCAATTAGGAGATTCTATGATGTAAGATGACTTTAAAAAGGATATTTATTTTTGAAAGATTTCCAGACCATATAATAAATACTTTACTACTGAACTACACAGGAATTCCTAATTTGTGGAACATAGGAAAAATGTTGTTCTGTCTTCCACACTTTCAATTATGTGTAACTTAAGCATCCCTAGAATGAATCATGATTATCAGTACTTCCTCACCACATCCTCCACTGCAATAAAAAGATTTCCAGCTCAACAGAAACGTCCACATTACTATAGCTTCGGGAGGCAGGGTAACAAGCTGATTTTGACTTTTTTTTTTCAATGCGATTTCTAACCTCTGTAAAATCTTTGTATTGTAAGTCAGTAAAAAAAAATTATTGCCAGGAGAAAAATTGGAATTTATTAAATCATAATCTTAAAGAATAGAAAGTACTTTCAGAAGACATACTTTTAATTTGGACATATTGCATTAAAGCTACAATGGTCACTCTTTAGCCCATCTTACAGGAAAAACTAATTTCCTTCCATTTGATATTTGAACAATACTGTTTCACTTATTCAGTCATAATGTTCAAGAACACCATGGCTAATTAAACTGTGCAAATCCATTTATTGAATTTTGTTGTTGTTTAGTTGTTAAGCTATATCTGATTCTTTGAGACCCCATGGACTGTAGCCCACCAGGCTCCTCTGTCCATGGGACTTCCCAGGCAAGAATACTGAAATGGGTTGCCATTTCCTTCTCCGAGGGATCTTCCTGACCTAGGGATCAAACTTGTGTCTCCTGCATTGGCAGGAGGTTTCTTTACCACTGAGCCATCAGGGATTAAACAAAAATTATTAAGTATTTAGAAGTTCTACATACAATTTCATGTTTTGTGAATATATAAACAAGATAATTCCTACCCCAGAGAAAGATCAAAGTTAATTTGATAAATGGGACTTCTCTAGCAGATCAGACAATAAAGAATCCACCTGCAATGTGAGAGACCTTGTTCGATCCCTGGATTGGAAAGATCCCCTGGGGGAGGGCATGGCCACGCACTCCAGTATTCTTGCCTGGAGAATCCCCATGGACAGAGGAGCATGGCAGGCTACAGTGCATTGAGTCACAAAGAGTCAGATAGGACCGGTGACTAAGCACGGCACAATACAAGGACAACAACAAAAAGGTTTCCTGATATTAATTCACTAAATGACTATATCAGTGAAAGTGTATTTTACAAAATTTTATTTTTTTTTATGTCTGCACTTACTTTGATTCTGCCACACTTAGGTGATTGGATATTGGATGTGCTTTCCCTTTAGTGTGTGAGATACTTTAGCCTCTGTCTAGTGGTGGGTATATGTCCCATCCACTTTTGTTGTCTTTGCCCTTCATTGTACCCCCACCTCTTTGCCAGCCACAGGCTTTATGGCAAATACAGAGTCTAGGTGATTTTCTAGAACACAGCCAGATTTTCTCCAGGGCCCAGTGCTAGATCTGACAAGGGCAAAACAAACATACCAAGAACAAGTCTGTAAGGAGTTAGCAAGATGATCTTTGGTGAATTGACTTTTGGAAAATTGACTTTAGAGAAGTCAACATCAGACTCACTATCAAGGATCTCACCATCTAGTCAGAGGATAAAAGAGTGAACTGATGATCACCGTAGAAGCAAAGTCCTCAAACTGTGGCTCCTGGATAGCATCAACATCACTTGAAAGCTGGTTAGAAAGCAAATTCTTAAGGCCCAGCCTAATTTGTCGAATCAGATTCTCAGAGTGGGATTCAACAATGTCTGGTTTAATAAGCCCTCCAGGTGAATCTGATGAAGAACCATATTTGAGAACTCTGGTGGGTATGAAAAGTTCTGGTAGAGCAGCAGTCCCCAACATTGTTGGCACCAGGGACCAGTTTCATGAAAGACAGTTTTCCAGGGACCGGGGCAGGCAGATATGGGGATGATACAAGCACATTACATTTATTGTGCACTTTATTTCTATTATTATGATATCAACTCCACCTTAGATCATTAGTTCTAAGGCATCAGATCTCAGAGGCTGGGGATCTCTGTGGTGGAGGGACATTTCCTGGCAATGTATGAAGCATGCTAAGTCACTTCAGTCGTGTCCAACTCTGTGCGACCCTATAGCCGGCAGCCCACCAGGACTCCCCGTCCCTGGGATTCTCCAGGCAAGAACACTGGAGTGGGTTGCCATTTCCTTCTCCATGTATGTGTGAAGCATGGAAGGGGCTAATGTATGAAGCATGCTGCTAAGTCACTTCAGTCGTGTCTGACTCTGTGTGATCCCACAGAGGGCAGCCACCAGGCTCCCCTATCCCTGGGATTCTCCAGGCAAGAACACTGGAGTGGGTTGCCATTTCCTTCTCCAATGCATGAAAGTGAAAAGTGACGCCACTCAGTCATGTCCGACTCTTAGCGACCCCATGGACTGCAGCCCACCAGGCTCCTCCATCCATGGGATTTTCCAGGCAAAGTACTGGAGTGGGGTGCCAATGCCTTCTCTGGTATGAAGCATGGAAGGGGCTAAATAACCTAACATGGAGAACTCAAGGAAGGCTTCTCCCACAAAAGAGTTAGCACCTGACACTTTTTAAATCACTTAATTCTTCTCTTTTCTTACATTCTGTCAGGGATGATAACAATAATATTATGTAACTTGAATTTCTTCATGTCTCCCTTTTCACAACTATTTTCCAGTGACTGTTAATAATAAGAAGAAACACAGGAAATAGAGATGATATAGACAGTATAGAAATAATGAGTTTTTCTTTAATGCTGTATAGTGGGTTTTTTAGAACTAATTAAACCTAAGGATAAGATTATCAAATTTAGTAAAATTGTAACATGTCCAGTTAAATTTTAGTGTCAAAAAGTGAATAATTTTTTAGCATAAAGATGTCCCAAGCAATATATGGAATTTACCTATACTAAAATAATTATTCATTTGTTACTTGAAATTCAGGGTCTAACTGTGTGTCCTGTATTTTTTTCTGGTAATCCTATCCCATGTTCAAGCCATGGACTACCACTCATTCACTTTTCCCCTTAAATTGTAATACCAAAAAGAGCAGATATTTCAGGAGCAGTTATGATTCACTAGACTTGATTCAAAGCATGTGGGAGCATTCCTATTAAATCCTCACAATATCCTTATAAAGTAAGTACTATCATTATTCTCCTTATACACATAGGAAATTAAGGTTTAGCAATGGAGTCAAAGCTACTAGAAAGTAGAATCAGGATTTTAATCCATATTTAACCTGACTCCAGAACCAAAGTTTTAACAACTATATTCTGTTGTTTATCCTATACTGAAATTTTCTTAGTCTTTGTGAAACTTAGTTTTGTTTTTTTGTTGGTTATTATGAAGACTAATTGAACTATGTATGGCACCTAAGCCAGTTTGTGGCCACTGGTATACACTAGAAACCCTTATTAACAATAAAATATTCAAAATTAAGAAAACTGACCCCCCAAATATACTTGACTTCAGAACAATACTTCACTCTACTATAACAACAGGTTAATGAGTGAGTCCTGAGAAAGAATGACTCTGGTTTATCTAGGATGGTATGGACTTATGTTTAGGCCTGAGGTCATTAAGGACAAAGTTAAATAATGTATATCCTGGCCAGGAGTGACTGGTCTTACTGTGTGCTGACAGGAGGAGGTGTGTTCCTCCACAGAATGCTACAAGCTGTGTGTGTGTGGCAGGGGGTGGAATTCACAGAGTTTCATCCTGACTTCTAGATTACCCCGAGACCACCAAGGGCCATAGCTTTCTACATGGATAAGGTGAGAACTAGAGTGGATGAGTGGAATGACCAAAAAGCCTAAAGCAAGAACAAGAAGAAATAGAAGGCATGGTTATCAAAATTATGAGCCTTGCTGTGTCCTACCTCACTGGTTTTTCTGAGGATTAAAAAAAGTGATGTATTTTTTTTTTAATGCACTAAGGAAGTAATACCTAATCAGCCAAGGATATACATGTTAATTATTATTATTATGAAATAAACAGACAATGTATGTTAATTATTATTGTTGTTACTATGAAATAGGCAATCCTTTCTGCAAAAAGATTCTTTTTAAAACAAGAAACATAAACTCTTCCAAGTCACAGTTATTTGTTTCAGGCAAGACTCAAATTTAATATACCTTGTTTGTGCTTTAGAATTTGCCATCCTCAACAAACAGCAAACACAAACACTTGTTCTGGCAATTCCTTGATGGTCCAGTGGTTAGGACTCTACTTCCATTGCAGGGGGCACAGTTTCCATCTCTGGTCAAGGAACTAAGATCTGTGCAGTGTGGCAAAAAAACCTCTTGCTCCCACCTCTCCATTAGCTATTATAAAAAGCCTTAAAGGGTCTAAAAATTTAACTTATTGCAAACTACCAAGTTAACCTGTGACAAAATTATGGATCTTATTAGAAGACATAAGACAAAGGACAGTTCATTATTCACAGTGATATCAGAAATCTATCAGAAATCTATCAGAATATTGGCAATTTTTGCATTGTTCCCCAAGCTCCAGTTCCCACAATGTAACAAGAGGAGGGGTAAATATTATCTGCACATTTGTGTTAACATAGTGGATTGTGTCCGGAGAAGGCAATGGCAACCCACTCCAGTACTCTTGCCTGGAAAATCCCATGGGCAGAGGAGCCTGATAGGCTGCAGTCCATGGGGTCGCAAAGAGTCGGACACAACTGAGTGACTTCACTTTCACCTTTCACTTTCATGCATTGGAGAAGGAGATGGCAACCAACTCCAGTGTTCTTGCCTGGAGAATCCCAGGGACGGCAGAGCCTGGTGGGCTGCCATGTGGGGTCGCACAGAGTCGGACACGACTGAAGCGACTTAATAGTAGTGGATTGTGTCACAGAAGAGGAGTCCTGAGCCTAGGATACTCAAATCTTTTAAATGAGTATTAAATGTGCCTCCCCTTTCTTCAGGGTATGAAGACTGTTACCTTTATTATACTGGGCAATAATCATGCATGTCTTCTGAGACTCTAAGCAAATCTGCCCTTTACTCTGGTAAAAACTGTTATCTCTATCATCCAATATTTTCACTATACTAACATCTTTAAAAAGCTAGTCTGGAACTAAAGTCACCAAGACAAGCCAGAAAACTGTGTTGATGTTCCATGTTTTGCTATAAAGAGACCCAGCATAATTTTGCTGCTGCTGCTAAGTCGCTTCAGTCGTGTCCGACTCTGTGCGACCCCATAGACGGAAGCTCACCAGGCTCCCCTGTCCCTGGGATTCTCCAGGCAAGAACACTGGAGTGGGTTGCCATTTCCTTCTCCAATGCATGAAAGTGAAAAGTCAAAGTGAAGTCGCTCAGTCGTGTCTGACTCTTAGCGACCCCACGGACTGGAGCCTACCAGGCTCCTCCGTCCATGGGATTTTCCAGGCAAAAGTACTGGGGTGGGGTGCCATTGCCTTCCCCGAGCATAATTTTAGGTGGCTCTAATTATGATGCGGGCTTCTCTGGTGGTTCAAAGGTAAAGAAACCATTTGCTGTTGCAGGAGACCCTGGTTCAGCGAGGGTTGGGAAGAGCCCTTGAAGAAGGAAATGGCAACCCACTCCAGTATTCTTGCCTGGGAAATCCCATGGACAGAGGAGCCTGGCAGGGTCACAAAAGAGTTGGATGTGACTTAGTGACATAACTAGGACATGAATTAGCTAAAACAAGGACAAAAATTATGACAAAATTTATTCTCGCATGTATTTTCAGGTCATAAATAATGCTATGAAGAAGCTTCATAAATTGCAACCTTGTGTTCTGACTCTTACTAAAACAAACATGTAAAATAATATACTCTTTGGAAATAAATATATAAGAAAATTTTAAACCAAATCCAACAAAGTAGGCACTTGGTCTAGATAGCCAAATTGTATAATTAGCTTTCGATAACAAAAAAACCTGTTTTTTCTTGCATAACTTTTATCATAGTTGTAATTATGTAAGCTTGTTTTTACTTTTTCATTTAATTTCTATCTCCCTAAAGTGTAAGCTCTCCTTCACTGAGGGTTCTCTTTTTTATTCTTATGCTTGAATCACCCAGCATGGCACCTGGTATGTAGTAGATATATTATATAGATATATAGATATATATACATGCATATACATACACATATATAAAAAGATATGCTGCTGTTGCTGCTAAGTCGCTTTAGTTGTGTCTGACTCTGTGCGACTCCATAGACAGCAGCCCACCAGGCTCCCCTGTCCCTGGGATTCTCCAGGCAAGAACACTGGAGTGGGTTGCCATTTCCTTCTCCAATGCATGAAAGTGAAAAGTGAAAGGGAAGTCGCTCAGTCATGTCAGACTCTTAGCGACCCCATGGACTGCAGCCCACCAGGCTCATCCATCCATGGGATTTTTCAGGCAAGAGTGCTGGAGTGGGGTGCCATTGTCTTCTCGGATAAAAAGGCATCAGATCAGATCAGATCAGTCGCTCAGTCGTGTCCGACTCTTTGCGACCCCATGAACCGCAGCACGCCAGGCCTCCCTGTCCATCACCAGCTTCCGGAGGTCACTCAGACTCGCATCCATCGAGTCAGTGATGCCATCCAGCCATCTCATCCTCTGTCGTCCCCTTCTCCTCCTGCCCTCAATCCCTCCCAGCATCAGAGTCTTCTCCAATGAGTCAACTCTTCGCATGAGGTGGCCAAAATACTGGAGTTTCAGCTTTAGCATCATTCCTTCCAAAGAAATTCCAGGATTGATTTCCTTCAGAATGGACTGGTTGGATCTTCTTGCAGTCCAAGGGACTCTCAAGAGTCTTCTCCAACACCACAGTTCAAAAGCATCAATTCTTCGGCGCTCAGCCTTCTTCACAGTCCAGCTCTCACATCCATACATGACCACAGGAAAGACCATAGCCTTGACTAGGCGAACCTTTGTTGGCAAAGTAATGTCTCTGCTTTTGAATATGCTATCTAGGTTGCTCATAACTTTCCTTCCAAGGAGTAAGCGTCTTTTCATTTCATGGCTGCAGTCACCATCTGCAGTGATCTTGGAGCCCAGAAAAACAAAGTCTGACACTGTTTCCACTGTTTCCCCATCTATTTCCCATGCAGTGATGGGACCAGATGCCATGATCTTCGTTTTCTGAATGTTGAGCTTTAAGCCAACCTTTTCACTCTCCACTTTCACTTTCATCAAGAGGCTTTTTAGCCCCTCTTCACTTTCTGCCATAAGGGTGGTGTCATCTGCATATCTGAGGTTATTGATATTTCTCCCGGCAATCTTGATTCCAACTTCTGTTTCCTCCAGTCCAGCATTTCTCATGATGTACTCTGCATATAAGTTAAATAAACATGGTGACAATATACAGCCTTGACGTACTCCTTTTCCTATTTGGAACCAGTCTGTTGTTCCATGACCAGTTCTAACTGTTGCTTCCTGACCTGCATACAGATTTCTGAAGAGGCAGATCAGGCGGTCTGGTATTCCCATCTCTTTCAGAATTTTCCATAGTTTATTGTGATCCACACAGTCAAAGGCTTTGGCATAGTCAATAAAGCAGAAATAGATGTTTTTCTGGAACTCTCTTGCTTTTTCCATGATCCAGCGGATGTTGGCAATTTGATCTCTGGTTCCTCTGCCTTTTCTAAAACCAGCTTGAACGTCAGGAAGTTCACGGTTCACATATTGCTGAAGCCTGGCTTGGAGAATTTTGAGCATTACTTTACTAGCGTGTGAGATGAGTGCAATTGTGCGGTAGTTTGAGCACTCCTTGGCATTGCCTTTCTTTGGAATTGGGATGAAAACTGACCTTTTCCAATCTTGTGGCCACTGCTGAGTTTTCCAAATTTGCTGGCATATTGAGTGTAGCACTTTCACAGCATCATCATTCAGGATTTGGAATAGCTCCACTGGAATTCCATCACCTCCACTAGCTTTGTTTGTAGTGATGCTTTCTAAGGCCCATTTGACTTCACATTCCAAGATGTCTGGCTCTAGGTCAGTGATCACATCATCATGATTATCTGGGTCTTGAAGCTCTTTTTTGTACAGTTCTTCTGTGTATTCTTGCCACCTCTTCTTGATATCTTCTGCTTCTGTTAGATCCACACCATCTCTGTCCTTTATTGTGCCCATCTTCGCATGAAATGTTCCTTTGGTATCTCTGATTTTCTTGAAGAGATCCCTAGTCTTTCCCATTCTGTTGTTTTCCTCTATTTCTTTGCATTGATCACTGAAGAAGGCTTTCTTATCTCTTCTTGCTATTCTTTGGAACTCTGCATTCAGATGTTTATATGTTTCCTTTTCTCCTTTGCTTTTCGCTTCTCTTCTTTTCACAGCTATTTGTAAGGCCTCCCCAGACAGCCATTTTGCTTTTTTGCATTTCTTTTCCATGGGGATGGTCTTGATCCCTGTCTCCTGTACAATGTCACGAACCTCATTCCATAGTTCATCAGGCACTCTATCTATCAGATCTAGGCCCTTAAATCTATTTCTCACTTCCACTGTATAATCATAAGGGATTTGATTTAGGTCATACCTGAATGGTCTAGTAGTTTTCTCTACTTTCTTCAATTTCAGTCTGAATTTGGCAATAAGGAGTTCATGGTCTGAGCCACAGTCAGCTCCTGGTCTTGTTTTTGCTGATTGTATAGAGCTTCTCCATCTTTGGCTGCAAAGAATATAATCGATCTGATTTCGGTGTTGACCATCTGGTGATGTCCATGTATAGAGTCTTCTCTTGTGTTGTTGGAAGAGGGTATTTGCTATGACCAGTGCATTTTCTTGGCAAAACTCTATTAGTCTTTGCCCTGCTTCATTCCGTATTCCAAGGCCAAATTTGCCTGTTACTCCAGGTGTTTCTTGACTTCCTACTTTTGCATTCCAGTCCCCTATAATGAAAAGGACATCTTTTTTGGGTGTTAGTTCTAAAAGGTCTTGTAGGTCTTCATAGAACCTTTCAACTTCAGCTTCAGTATGTAAAAAGGCATACATATATGCAAAAAGTATTTTGAATGTTGACTGAAATGAAGTACACTTTATTTATAAATAAAATATTAAAATTTAGTGACGTAAATTTTACCAGGATTTCCAAGAATCTGATTTGAGTTTCTTAAAAGGCTGGACGGGAAAATGATCAAAGAAATCATCTAGGGTTTCCACTTTATTGTGTAGACAAGGAAACTAAGGGACAGAGGTAGCAAATGAATTATCCAAAGTTGCACAGCATGTTGTGATGGACTTAGGCTAAAAGTCAAGTTTCCTGACTCGGCTTAATGTTCCTTCACTAATTATATGTCTTCACCTGTTCTTTCAACCTCTTCTGGCAATATTTTAAAGCAAGTCTATGTTTATCCAAGATGAAGAAACATGGTAATGTGTTGTTAAGGCAGGAGCGGGGAAATGGGAACACCTGCAGCTCTGTGCAAATACCATCTGTCACCACATGGGTCAGAGAACCTGCACTCCCAAACACAAAAATAATCTGCAATGTGTTTTCAGTGTTAAACTTTGCCTGAGGCATTTTTTAGAGTGTGCTGAGGAAAGGAGCAGGTTCAATTCCTGGGTCGGGAAGATCCCCTGGAGTAGGAAATGGCAACCCACTCCAGTATTCTTGCCATGGAGAATTCCATGGCAAAGACTCAGACATGATTGAGCATGCACCAGGAAAGGCGGCACCACACAACTCAGAAAGACTGAGAAATATATCTAGAAATCAAAATGTCTGCAAATCTGCCAAAGCTCAACTCCGAGGAACCAGAGACATTTCAATTTTTTCTCCTATTTTAAACTGGTAAATAAGAAACTTCACCTACTTTAATTTGTTATCAGATTGTAACAAATTGGTAGTGAAGGCATTATTGTTTAGGGCTGTAGATACATTGAAATAGAGAACCTAAAGAATTTCACCTTTTCCAAAATTTTAGAAATTTCTTATGTTAGCCATCCCCCCTAAAGTAAAGCAAGTATCTCTGCAGTAAAGATCCTGGGAAGTCATTTCTGTTTCTAATATAAAAGAGTGTTTGATATCATGCTTAGCCTGTGGGCTCTGCAACCTCCCTGTGATCAATTGTTCCTCTAGGAGCCACTCTGACAAAGATGTTGCTGTGGAGGAAAGGTGGTCTATAAATATAAAAATAAATAAATGGATGGAGTGGGCCAGAACAACATAGGCTCTGGATTAAACAGAGGCAAGAATTTGGTTTTCAAATTTAGAAGAAATAAGGGACTGGTCTCAGTCTCCCACCTTGGGAAAAGCTACAAAGATTTATTTTTGTGAACACATCACAATTCTCATTCTCAAGCAGCTGTAGTTATTGGAGTACCTGAGGTAAGATTGCTTTATGGCCCAACGAGAGCAAATACAGGTCTCTCTTGCCTTATAGGCTAAGTGGTTTTGCACTCATTTCTGAGCAATGAATCTAAGTTTCCAGTAAATTCCATGAAAAGATTTTTAGAGTTGTAATGCTGCAGAGCAAAAGTTTCTATCATAGGGTAAATGGAAAACTTTTAGAGAGAGGCTAGTCATCAATTTCCTGAGGAAGCCTGGACAAGCAATACTCTTGCAATGTGTTTCAGAAACCGGTATCTCAGTCTATAATATCTCACACAGATATCGCTTTCAGGCACTGAAGTTGACTTAAGTCTGTATTCTTACATATTCACAATTTGACTCATTTCCTTCAATGGAAATGAGGTTTAGTATATAATTGTATCAGAACTCTTTTGCTAGCAATTTCCATCATTAAGGTATATCTTACCCCTGCCCGGACATTTTTTTTTAAGTCTGAGGATTTGATTTATAGAATCACAGGACTCTTTTAGTTCTTTTTAACCAATTTTCCCCTCATCTATGGAAAATAAACCAATTGCCTCACTCATGTCTGTCAGAAAGTTTTGACTATTAGGAAGCCATTGTAAAATCAGGGTTGGTTTGTGGACCACACCATCATCAGTTTTCTGGTTTTAAGCGCGGCAGCTGCGACTGATGGCACAGAAGTGAAGTGGAGAGGAGCTACCCCACGCCCAAGGTCAGGGGCAGCAGCCGAGAGCGCCAGGCTGCAACTGTGCAGGAGCTGCCCGGAGGAGCTACCCGATACCGGAGGTCGTGGCAGCGGCTGGGAGGAGCTACCCCACGCCCAAGGTCAGCGGCAGCAGCCGAGAGCAGCAGGCTATGACTGTGCAGGAGCTGCGGAGAGGAGCTACCCCACGCCCAAGGTCAGGGGCAGCAGCCAAGAGCGCCAGGCTGCAACTGTACAGGAGCTGCCGGAAGAAACTACCCAACACCCGAGGTCAGGGTGGCGGCCAGGAGGAGCTACCCCATGTCCAAGGTAAGGAGCAGCAGCTGCACTTTGCTGGAGCAGCCCTGAAGAGATACCCCACATCCAAGGTAAGAGAAACTTAAGTAGGACAGTAGGTGTTGCGAGAGGGCATCAGAGGGCAGACACACTGAAACCATAATCACAAAAAACTAGCCAATCTAATCACATGGACCACAGCCTTGTCTAACTCAATGAAACTAAGCCATGCTCTGTGGGGCCACCCAAGATAGGCGGGCATTGTGGAGAGGTCTGACAGAATGTGGTCCACTGGAGAAGGGAATGGCAAACCACTTCAGTATTCTTGCCTTGAGAACCCATGAACAGTATAAAAAGGCAAAATGAGAGGATACTGAAAGAGGAACTCCCCAGATCAGTAGATGCCCAATATGCTACTGGAGATCAGTGGAGAAAAAACTCCAGTAAGAATGAAGGGATGGAGCCAAAGCAAAAATAACACCCAGTTGTGGATGTGACTGGTGATAGAAGCAAGGTCCGATGCTGTAAAGAGCAATATTGCATAGGAACCTGGAATGTTAGGTCCATGAATCAAGGGAAATTGGAAGGGGTCAAACAGGAGATGGCAAGAATGAAAGCTGACATTTTCATTCTTTCATTCTTCAGTCTAGGAAACAGACTAAGATGGACTGGAATGGGTGAATTTAACTCAGTTCAGTTCAGTTCAGTTGCTCAGTCGTGTCCGACTCTTTGCAACCCCATGAATCGCAGCACACCAGGCCTCCCTGTCAATCACCAACTCCTGGAGTTCACTCAGACTCACTTCCATTGAGTCAGTGATGCCATCTAGCCATCTCATCCTTTGTTGTCCCCTCTGAATTTAAATCAGAAGACCATTATATCTACTACTGTGGGCAGGAATCCCTTAGAAGAAATGGAGAAGCCATCATGGTCAACAAAAGAGTCTGAAATGCAGTACGTGGATGCAATCTCAAAAATGACAGAATGATCCCTGTTCATGTCCAAGCCAAACCATTCAATATCACAGTAATCCAAGCCTACGCCCCAACCAATAACGCTGAAGAAGCTGAAGTTGAACAGTTCTATGAAGAGCTACAAGACCTTTTAGAACAACACCCAAAGATGTCCTTTTAATTATATGGGACTGGAATGAAAAAGTAGGAAGTCAAGAAACACCTGGAGTAACAGGCAAATTTGGCCTTAGAGTACAGAATGAAGCATGGCAAAGGCTAATAGAGTTCTGCCAAGAGAACACACTGGTCATAGCAAACACCCTCTTCCAACCACACAAGACTCTACACATGGACATCATCCGATGGTCAACACCGAAATCAGATTGATTATATTCTTTGCAGCCAAAGATGAAGAAGCTCTATAAAGTCAGCAAAAATAAGACTGGGAGCTGACTGTGGCTCAGATCATGAACTCCTTATTGCCAAATTCAGACTGAAATTGAAGAAAGTAGGGAAAACCACTAGACCATTCAGGTATGGCCTAAATAAAAGCCCATAGGATTATACAGTGGAAGTGAGAAATAGATTTAAGGGCCTAGATCTGATAGACAGAGTGCCTGATGAACTATGGATGGAGGTTTGTGACATTCTATGGAGACAGGAATCAAGACAATTCCCATGAAACAGAAATTCAAAAAAGCAAAATGGCTGTCTGAGGATGCCTTACAAAGAGAAGTGAAAAGCAAAGGAGAAAAGGAAACATATTCCCATTTGAATGCAGAGTTCCAAAGCATAGCAAGGAGAGATAAGAAAGCCTTCCTCAGCGATCAATGCAAAGAAATAGAGGCAAACAACAGAATGGGAAAGACTAGATATCTCTTCAAGAAAATTAGAGATACCAAGGGAACATTTCATACAAATATGAGTTCGATAAAGGACAGAAATGGTATGGACCTAACAGAAGCAGAAGATATTAAGAAGAGGTGGCAACAATACACAGAAGAATTGTACAAAAAAATCTTCACGACCCAGATAATCACTATGGTGTGATCACTGACCTAGAGCCAGACATCCTAGAATGTGAAGTCAAGTGGGCCTTAGGAAGCATCACTACGAACAAAGCTAGTGGAGGTGATGAAATTCCAGTTGAACTATTTCAAATCCTGAAAGATGGTGCTGTGAAAGTGCTGCACTCAATATGCCAGCAAATTTGGAAAACTCAGGAGTGGCTACAGGACTGGAAAAGGTCAGTTTTAATTCCAATCCCAAAGAAAGGCAATGCCAAAGAATGCTCAAACTACTGCACAATTGTATTCTTCTCACACGCTAGTAATGTTCAAAATTCTCCAAGCCAGGTTTCAGCAGTATGTGAACCGTGAACTTCCAGATGTTCAAGCTGGTTTTAGAAAAGGCAGAGGAACAATAGATCAAATTGCCAACATCCGCTGGATCATCAAAAAAGCAAGAGAGTTCCAGAAAAGCATCTATTTCTGCTTTATTGACTATGCCAAAGCCTTTGACTATGTGGATCACAACAAACTGTGGAAAATTCTGAAAGAGCTGGGAATACCAGACCACCTGACCTGCCTCTTTAGAAACCTGTATACAGGTCAGGAAACAACAGTTAGAACTGGACATGGAACAACAGACTGGTTCCAAATAGGAAAAGGAGTACATCAAGGCTGTATATTATCACCTTGTTTATTTAACTTATACGCAGAGTACATCATAAGAAATGCTGGGCTGGAAGAAGCACAAGGTGGAATCAATATTCCTGGAAGAAATATCAATAACCTCAGATATGCAGATCACACCACCCTTATGGCAGAAAGAGAAGAACCAAAAAGCCTCTTGATGAAAGTGAAAAAGAAGAGTGAAAAGTTGGCTTAAAGCTCAACATTCAGAAAACGAAGATCATGGCATCTGGTCCCATCACGTCATGGCAAATAGATGCGGAAACAGTGGAAACAGTGGCAGACTTTATTTTTTGGGCTCCAAAATCACTGAAGATGGTGATTGAAGCCATGAAATTAAAAGACACTTACTGCTTGGAAAGAAAGTTTTGACCAATGTAGATAGCATATTAAAAAGCAGAGACGTTACTTTGCCAACAAAGGTCCGTCTAGTCAGGGCTATGGTTTTTCCTGTGGTCACGTATGGATGTGAGAGTTGGACTGTGAAGAAAGCTGAGCACCGAAGAATTGATACTTTTCAACTGTGGTGTTGGAGAAGTCTCTTGAGAGTCCCTTGGACTGCAAGGAGATCCAATCAGTCCATCCTAAAGGAGATCAGTCCTAGGAGTTCTTTGGAAGGACTGATGCTGAAGCTGAAACTCCAATACTTTGGCCGCCTCATGCGAAGTGTTGACTCACTGGAAAAGACCCTGATGCTGGGAAGGATTGAGGGCAGGAGGAGAAGGGGACGACAGAGAATGAGATGGTTGGATGGCATCACCAACTCAATGGACATGAGTGATGGACAGGAAGGCCTGGCGTGCTGCACTTCATGGGGTCGTGGAGAGTTTGACATGGCGGAGTGACTGAACTGAACTGAAGGTACTTTAGGACAATGCCCGGTAGTTAGCAATTATGCATGACTATCGGCCATACTGTGAAGAAATCACTAACACCTACCTTAGTAAATGTTCACTTTACACCTAATTCAGTAAAACTAAATGTTTGTTTTGTTTTTTTTTTTTTTTTTTCTTATAACTAGTTAAAGACTATAGGCTGCTCATCTAGAGTGGCATATAAAAAAAAAAAAGAATTGTGGTATATTTACATAATTGAATACTATAAAATATTAATGAACGGACATGCTTCTACTACATGCAAAAATATGGATGAATCACACAAACATAATACTGAGTCAAAGAAGCCATTCACCAAAAGGTGCTTCTTGTATGATTGCAATTATGTAAAATAATAGAAAAAATAGCAAATAATAGTAGAAAATAAAAAACAATTTTAAGATAAACTTTAAGCTGAATTTTGGCAAAATGTTTCAGATTCCCTCTAATAGTAGCATATCAATAAGCAAAATGTACATATTCTGATTTTGTACTACATGTCAAATCCCAAATTCCCAGTGGTTGGTAAGATAAATTAAACCTTATTTATTTTAAGCAAAAATAATTAAGCTTCAAACCTGTAAGAGAAATGAAGTTTCAAACAAAAAGACAGGTTTTTTTTCAATTGAAGTATAATTGACATGCAATACTATATTTGTTTTGATGTAAGATATAATGATTTGACAAATTTATACATTGTGAAATGATCACAATAAGTTTAGTTACCATTTTTCACCATACACAGTTGCTATCACCTTTCTTTTGTTGTGAACTTTCAATATTTACTTAGCAACTTTCCAACTTATAATATAATGCTGTTGATTATTATCACCATGCTGTACATTACATCCCCCCTTTTTTTAACTGAAACTTTTTACCTCTTGATCTTCTTCACCCATTTTGCCTAATCCTAACCCTAACCCTGGCTGCCAAGGGATGGGGTTCATCTTCAGTTAACTTCTTTATGACCTTATTTCAAACTCTTTATCAGGTGAATTACTTGTCTATGAGTAGTAATAAGGTTTCATTAAGGTTTTTCACTAAGGTTTTTCTTCTGGGGTTTTATCTTGTTTATTCATTCAGAACATACACCACCACTAAAGAAATAAAGGGAGAATGTAAAAATGGCACCAACAAGCACCTCTGTTCACAGGAAGAGTGTCAACAAGCTTCTGCCCCTCTGGCAGATACTTTAGGATTTGAAATGAAATTCCTTCACTTATCCTTTAGACTCTTTTCAAACTGGTGCCTTTGCATTGGGTCCTGTGGTAAGTGAGTTTATTTGAATCCTTTAAGAGCTCAATCTCCATTCCCTACAGACCTATGGTTCTCCTGGATATAAACCCCATTTGTTTAAGCCAAACATCTCAGGAGTTCATCTCCAGTGCAGATTCCAAAATTTGAACTGCCTGATGTGAGGCACAAAGCCCTCACCACTCATGAGAAATCCCACATTTCTGAGATCCCTCTTGACCATGGATCATCATGCTGGGTGGTATTTTTAGCAGGACCATGTCTTTGCCTCCCCCACCTGCCTCAATATGACCCTTTTATGCTTCACTGTGGAGTAGCTATTCAGCTACTTCTCAGGTTCTTTTCAGAGCAAATTGTTCCATAAATAGATGTATATTTTCTATGACTATGGGAGGAAGTGAGTTCAGGATTATACTTTGCCACCATCTTCAATGTCTTTTTCAGCAGTTACTGATTCAATCAAGTCTGTGATGCCAAACTCAAGTGACAATGTTATATTTGAAACAAAGAAGAAAAGATGATCAACCCTTCAGTTCAGTTTAGTTCAGTCGCTCAGTCATGTCCGATTGATTCTTTGTGACTCCTTGAATTGCAGCACGCCAGGCCTCCCTGTCCATCACCAACTCCCGGAGTTCACTCAGACTCACGTCCATCGAGTCAGTGATGCCATCCAGCCATCTCTTAGGTGGTATATTATAGTATGTACCATATTTTTTTTGACGATCTATATCAGCATTTAAAAGTGATACAAAAATAGAAAAAAGTTGATTGTATAACTGGTACTGGGCAAACTCTGCCACCAAAACCACAAAAACAAAACTGGAAAAAAGATGAAACAACTGATTTTGGATGTTGGGCAATTAATAGCATAGACTGTGCTTGCTAAAAGAATGTTGACCTATGTTTATCTTGTATTTTTACCTCTAAGCACTTTTCAGACTCTTATTTACAGGAAAGGAACCCAAGCAAAGCATGGCAATATATCTAAACTGAGGACACAGAGACTGGATTTCAAGAAGGCATAAGCAGTTGACATTTATGAGGCAGAGTACATGATAATAGAAATCTATGCACAAAAAGATCATATGGGGCACTCAGCAGAGACTGTTAAAGTTTACATGTTAAGAGGATAGCTAGGTAAAGGCATCTCAAAACCTATATTAAGCAAGTTTAAAAACAAGCTTCAAAGAGATTAAGATAATCTGCAAGGAAAATTCCTATATGTTGGAACAAAGTGGGATATTCTTTAAAAGAAGACAACAAAATCCAAACACTCAAAAATAGAAAAATCATGATGTCAGATATCCAAACCAAACTTTTTGATATGCCAGGACACAAAGAAATGGAACTCTTAGGTAAGAAAAAAGTTAGTTTATAGAAAGAGACACAGAAATGATAAAGGTGATAGCATCTCATTAGTCTCTAAAATAATTTTTACAAACATATTCAAAGACTTAAAAGGTACCATTAACATAAAGAAGAAAATAACATTATTAAAAAAAGAGTAAATGATGAAGAAAGTAACATTATAAAAAAAGAGTAAATGAAAATTCAGAAATGAAAATGAAGAAAACATTGGATGGTTTTGACATCAAATCAGACACTGCAGAAAAAAAAAAAAATGAGAAAGTTTGAAGCCAGAAAAATAGAAACTATTCAAAATGAGGCACACATTCACAGGCACAGACACACAAGATTAAAAGAAATTACCAAAGCAGCTGTAACCTGTGGGACAAGATAAATTGGCCTAACACACATATATTTGGTGTTTAGGGTAGAGGAGGCAGAAAAAAAATTAAGGGATAATGGCCAAAATATTTCCAATTTTAATAATACATAAAACTACAGCTCCAAGAAGTTAAACAAACCTTAAGAGGAATAAATCAAAGAAAACCATAACAGGCATATAATAATCAAATTGTTCCATACCAGTAGAAGAAAACCTTAAAATAAGCTTGAGGGAAAAAACATTGCATAAAGAAGAACAGAGATAAAAATTAATACTGACTTTGCATTAAAAAGAACAGAAGCCATAGGCCATGGAACAATAAACTGCCATAATGAAATTTTTTAAACTATTAATTTAGAATTCTATAGCCAGGAAAATTATCCTTCAAAGACAAAGGCAAAATAAACATAGACATACCTACAAGATGTGTGGGTTCAGTTACAGATTGCCTTGATAAAGTGAATATCTCAATAAAGTGAGTCATAGAAACTTTTTGGTTTCTCTGTACATATAGAAGTTATCTTTACACTATTAAGTGTGCAATAGAATTATGTTTAAAAAACAATGTACAGAATCAGATCAAGACCATAGAGTAGGATGACATGAAGCTCAATCCCCCCACCATGAACATGTCAAAAATACATTTATAATTCTCACTGAAAACTAGGTGGAGACTGGCTAAGTCCTGTGCAACCAAGGCTATAACAAAGAGCCACAGAGAATTGGGTAGGAAGGGAAAGAATCAAGTTGGGACTTATGTCCCTAGGAGAGGACCTTAGAGGAAAAGGGAGATTACATGGCTGGAGATTGTCCCTGGGGAGTCAACAATTAAAGCCTCATATGGGATGCCCCAGGCCTGGGGTTCAACAATGGAAAGAGAAGCCTCCTTGGCTGGTTAGAAGGCCAGTGGGACTAACAGAAGGGCTATGGTAAGCCTGGACTCCATTCATGAGGGACACACAAATGCTTACTGGCTCCTGAAATAGGGCAAAGAGGGTCAATTGAGAATGCACAGGTGGCTAACTAGTTTCCTGCAGAACCCTCGGCTCTTTCCTCAGCCCGAGAGAAATGAATATTCCAGTCCTTCGTGCATCATGTCACAGATTCACACTACAGTGAGGGCTGTCATGGAGGAGGAAAAGATCTCAGCTGTGACATGCTAAGATGGCTCAAACCTGAAGTGGTGTCTCAACAGGGTAGGAGCGTCATTACTGGTAATTAAACAGGTGGTAGGTGGTCTATCAGTGGTAGTCTGGATCACTGACAGCGGCCCACCTACGCCCCAACACTTGCTGAGTGAGCATGCCAGCCTTTCTTACTCCAGTGCTGCTTTCCTCTGGGGTTAGGGTAACAGCTCTGGATGGAGCCACACACTTAAAGGAAAGTGAATTAGCTCAGACTTAACTCTCAGGAGTTCTACTCCAGCTACTTGAGAACTGGCATTTCCCCTGATAGGGTAGTGATGACAACTGAGCATAGGGAAGTACTAACTCACATTAGGCTCCAGCCCAAGCCTCTCCATCCTCAGCCTCACCTCCTACCAATGTGTCAATTTCTGCACATCCTGAAGAAAGATGTGACTTGTGTTTATGTCAAATTCTGCTCTCCACCAAGGCCACTGGGTACACATAGACTGTATAGGGATGCTCCCACATGAGAACCTCCACCCCCTTTTCAGAACTGCCATAGGTATTTGACCTAATTTCATAGAGGCAGAGAAAGATAAGCAAAATGGGGAGACAGGGGCATTTATCTCAATTGAAACAGCAAGAGAAATTCCTGAAAAAACAATTAATAAAACAGAAATAAACAACTTATGAGATTAAGAACTTACATTAGCAAAAGAATGCTAACTGAATTAAGGAGAAAAATAGGTGAGCACAATGAGAATATTAACAAGGAACTGGAAAATATAAAAATGGACCAGTATAAAGTAAAAAATAACTAAAATGAGAAACAGACTAGAAGGAATGAGTTTGGACTAGGTGATCCAGAAGAATGCTTAAGTATTCTCGAAGTTAGAACAATGGAAAACACCCAATCAGAAGAGCAAAAAGGAAAACAATTGAAAAAATTGAACATTTAGTGGGTCATTAGGATGACATCACATGTACCAACATGATTGGGTCTCAGAAAGAAAAGAGAGAGAGGTGTGTCAAAAATATATATAATGAAATTATGGCTGAAAAGTTCTCAAGCCTGAAGAAGAAAACAGATATTCAGGTACAGGAAGCACAGGGGGTCCTAAATAAGATGAACTGAAACAGACCCACAATAAGACATATAATTAAAATGTCAAATGTGAAAGGTAAAGAAAATTCTAAAGGCAGCAAGAGAAAAAGTCAGATACAAGGGAACTCACTTAGGACTATCAGCTGATTCTACTGCACAAAATTTACAAGCCAGAAGAGAGTAGCATGATATTCTTAAACTGCTGAAAGGAAAACACCTGCAACCTAGGATACTATACCAGCAAGACTATCAATTAGAACTGAAAGACAGATAAAGACTTCTCATATAAGCAAAACCTTAAAAAAACTCATCAATACTAAACAAATCCTAGAAGAAATATTAAAGGGTCTTCCCTAGTAGAAAACAAAAAGCTATAACAAGAAGGATATATTGTTAGAAAAGAAAATTGCCACTAGTAAAAGCAAATATAAATTAAGGCTATGGATCAACCACTTAAGTAAACTAGTATAGCGATTAAAAAAAAATTGTAAAGTCAACTATAACTATGCTGAGTCACTTCAGTCGTGTCCAACTTTGTGTGACCCCATAGACGGCAGCCCACCAGGCTCCCCCGTCCCTGGGATTCTCCAGGCAAGAACACTGGAGTGGGTTGCCATTTCCTTCTCCAATGCAGGAAAGTGAAAAGAGAAAGTGAAGTCGCTCAGTCATGTCTGACTCTTAGCAACCCCATGGACTGCAGCCTACCAGGCTCCTCCATCCGTGGGATTTTCCAGGCAAGAGCACTGGAGTGGGGTGCCATTGCCTTCTCCCAACTATAACTAACAATCATTAAAAGGATAAACATGAAGATGTAAAATATAACATCAAAAAGACAAACTGTGCTGGACTTACCTGGTGGTCCACTGGTTAAGAATCAACCTGCCAATGCAGGGCACACAGGTTTCATTCCTAGTCAGGGAAGATTCCACATGACACGGGGCAGCTAAGCCCACGCACCACAACAACTGAGTCCATGCTCAAGAGCCCCAAACCGCAACTATTGAGCCCACATGCCACAGCGACTGAAGCCTGTGTTCCCTCGAGTCCATGTTCCACAGCAAGAGAAGCCAATGCAATGAGAAATTTGTTCACTGCAATTAGAGAGTAGCCCCGCCTCACCACAACTAGAGAAACCCCAAGCACAGCAACAAAACCCCAGCACAGCCAAAAATAATAAAAATCAACAAACTTTTTAAAAGTTAGAAAATAATTTTTAAAAGACCAAAGTGTGGAGGGAGTAAAAAACATAGATCCTGCAGAATGCATTTGAACTTAAAAAAATCATCTGCTTGAAATGAATGAATATAGTTGTAGGTCAACTTACTATGGGTCAAAAGAATTGTACTCACCTATACTCAGAAAATTATAAGATTCTAAGAAATCAAAGGTGACACAAACAGATGAAGAAATATACCATATTGTTGGATTGGAAGAATCAATACTGTGAAAATTACTACCACCCAAAGCAATCTACAGCTTCAATGCAATCCCTATAAAATTACCCATGGCATTTTTCACAGAATTAGAACAAAAAATTTCACAATTTGTATGGAAACGCAAAAGACCTTAAATAGCTAAAGCAATATTGATAAAGAAAAAGCATGAATTGGAGAAATCAAACTTCATGACTTCAGACTATACTACAAAGTCCTTAAGACAGTATGGTACTGATATAAAAACAGAAATATAGAACAATGGGACAAGTTAGAAAGCCCAGAGAGAAACCCACACACTTATGAGCATCTATCTTTGACAAAGGAGGCAAGAATATACAATGGAGAAAAGATAACTCTTCAGTAAGTAATGATGGGAAAACTGGACAGCTACATGTAAAAGAATGAAACTAGAACACTTTCTAATACCATCACAAAAGTAAACTCAAAATAGATTAAAGACTTAAATGTAAGGCCAGAAACTATAATAAGGCTCTTAGAGGAAAACATAGGCAATACACTCTTTGACATACATCGCAGCAAGATCCTCTTTGACCCTCCTCCTGGTGGCTCAAACAGTAAAGAATCTGCCTGCAATGCAGGAAACTTGAGTTCGATCCCTGGGTAGGGAAGATCCCCTGGAGAAGGGAATGGCAACCACTTAAGTGATCCAGTATTCTTGCCTGGAGACTTCCATGGACAGAGGAGCCTGGCAGGCTACCATCAATGAGCTTGCAAAGAGTCAGACATAATTGAGCAACTAACACACACACACACACACACACACACACACACACATGAGTAATGGAAATAAAAACAAATAAACAAATGGGACTTAATTAAACTTAAGAGCCTTTCTACAGCAAAGGAAACTATAAGCAAGATTAAAAGACAACCCTCAGAATGGGAGAACATTGCAAGTGAAACAACTGACAAAGTATTAATCTCCAGAATATGTAAGCAGCTCACACAGCTCAGCATCAGGAAAACAAACAGCCCAATCCAAAACTGGGCAGAAGCCCTAAACAGATGCTTCTTCAAAGAAGACATACAGATGGCAAACCAACATATGTAAAGATGCTCCACATCACTCATTATTATGAGAAATGCAAATCAAAACTACAATGAGGTATCACCTCACACCAATCAGAATGGTGGTCATAGAAAAATACAAACAATAAATGCCAGAGAAGGTGGGGAGAAAAGGAACCCACTTGCACTGTTGGTGGAAATGTAAATTGATAAAGCCACTATGGAGAACAATATAGAGATTCCTTAATAATCTAGGAATAGAATTACCATATGACTCAACAGTCCCACTAGTGGGCATATAGAAAAACCATAATTGAAAGAGACGCATGTACTCCAGTGTTTGTTGCAGCACTATTTACAGTAGCTAGGACATGGAAGCAACCTAAATATTCACTGACAGATGAATGGATAACAAAGTTGTGGTACATGTACACAATTGAATATTACTCAGCCATAAAAGGAACACATTTGAGTCAGTCCTGTTATACAGAGTGAAAAAAGTCAGAAAGAGAAAAACAAATATATGTTAATACACATATATGGAATCTAGAAATATGGTACTGATGAGTCTGTTTTCAGGGCAGCAATGGAGATGCAGACAGAGAACAGACTTGTGGACACAGTGGGGAAAGAAGAGGGTGGGACAAACTGAGAGAGTAGCATGGAAACATATAGAAAACCCTAAAGACTCCACCAGAAAATTACTAGAGCTAATCAATGAATAAGAAAAGTTTCAGGATATAAAATCAACACACAGAAATCCCTTGCATCCCTGTACACAAATAATGAGAAAATAGAGAAGTTAAGGAAACAATTCCATTCACCATTGCAACAAAAAGAATAAAATACTTAGGAATATATCTACCTAAAGAAACTAAAGACCTATATATAGAAAACTATAAAACACTGGTGAAAGAAATCAAAGAGAACACTAATAGATGGAGAAATATACCATGTTCATGGATTGGAAGAATCAATATAGTGAAAATGAGTATACTACCCAAAGCAATCTTTAGATTCAATGCAATCCCTATCAAGCTACCAATGGCATTTTTCACAGAGCTAGAACAAATAATTTCACAATCTGTATGGAAATATGAAAAACCTCGAATAGCCAAAGCAATCTTGAGAAAGAAGAATGGAACTGGAGGAATCAACCTGCCTGACTTCAGGCTATATTATAAAGCCACAGTCATCAAGAGAGTACGGTACTGGCACAAAGACAGAAATATAGATCAATGGAACAAAATAGAGAGCCCAGAGATAAATCCACACACCTTGGGACACCTTATCTTTGACAAAGGGGGCAAGAATATACAATGGATTAAAGACAATCTCTTTAACAAGTGGTGCTGGGAAAACTGGTCAACCACTTGTAAAAGAATAAACTAGAACACTTTCTAACACCATACACAAAAATAAACTCAAAATGGATTAAAGATCTAAATGTAAGACCAGAAACTATAAAACTCCTAGAGGAAAACATAGGCAAAACACTCTCTGACATACATCACAGCAGGATCCTCTATGACCCACCTCCACACACAAAAATAAACTCAAAATGGATTAAAGATCTAAATGTAAGACCAGAAACCATAAAACTCCTAGAGGAAAACATAGGCAAAACACTCTCTGACATACATCACAGCAGGATCCTCTATGACCCACCTCCCAGAATATTGGAAATAAAATAAAAAATAAACAAATGGGACCTAATTAAAATTAAAAGCTTCTGCACAACAAAGGAAACTATAAGCAAGGTGAAAAGACAGCCTTCAGAATGGGAGAAAATAATAGCAAATGAAGCAACAGACAAACAACTAATCTCAAAAATATACAAGCAACACCTACAGCTCAATTCCAGAAAAATAAATGACCCAATCAAAAAATGGGCCAAAGAACTAAATAGATATTTCTCCAAGGAAGACATACAGATGGCTAACAAACACATGAAAAGATGCTCCACATCACTCATTATCAGAGAAATGCAAATCAAAACCACTGTGAGGTACCATTGGACGCCAGTCAGAATGGCTGCGATCCAAAAGTCCACAAGCAATAAATGCTGGAGAGGGTGTGGAGAAAAGGGAACCCTCTTACACTGTTGGTGGGAATGCAAACTAGTACAGCCACTATGGAAAACAGTATGGAGATTCCTCAAAAAACTGGGAATAGAACTGCCTTATGACCCAGCAATCCCACTGCTGGGCATACACACACTGAGAAAACCAGAATTGAAAGAGACACGTGTACCCCAATGTTCATAGCAGCACTGTTTACAATAGCCAGGACGTGGAAGCAACCCAGATGTCCATCCGCAGATGAATGGATAAGAAAGCCGTGGTACGTATACACAATGGAGTATTATTCAGCCATTAAAAAGAATACATTTTAATCAGTTCTAAGGAGGTGGATGGAACTGGAGCCTATTATACAGAGTGAAGTAAGCCAGAAAGAAAAACACAAATACAGTATACTAATGCATATATATGGAATTTAGAAAGATGGTAACAATAACCCTGTTTACAAGACAGCAAAAGTGACACTGATGTATAGAACAGTCTTTTGGACTCTGGGAGAGGGAGAGGGTGGGATGATTTGGGAGAATAGCATTGAAATATGTATAATATCATATCTGAAACGAGTCGCCAGTCCAGGTACGATGCCTAATAACGGATGCCTGGGGCTGGTGCACTGGGATGACCCAGAGGGATGGTGTGGGGAGGGAGGAGGGAGGAGGGTTCAGGATGGAGAACACATGTATACTTGTGGCGGATTCATTCTGATGTATGGCAAAAGCAATACAATATTGTAAAGTTAAGCAAAATAAAATTTAAAAAAATAAAAGCAAAAATAAACAAATGGGACCTAATTAAAATTAAAAGCTTCTGCACAACAAAGGAAGCTATAAGTAAGGTGAAAAGACAGCCTTCAGAATGGGAGAAATTAATAGCAAATGAAGCAACTGACAAACAACCAATATCAAAAATATACAAGAACTCCTACAGCTCAATTCCAGAAAAATAAATGACCCAATCAACAACTGGGCCAAAGAACTAAATAGACATTTCTCCAAAGAGGACATACAGATGGCTAACAAACACATGAAAAGATGCTCCACATCACTCATTATCAGAGAAATGCAAATCAAAACCACAATGAGGTACCATTGCATGCCAGTCAGAATGGCTGCGATCCAAAAGTCTACAAGCAATAAATGCTGGAGAGGGTGTGGAGAAAAGGGAATCCTCTTACACTGTTGGTGGGAATGCAAACTAGTACAGCCACTATGGAGAACAGTGTGGAGAATCCTTAAAGAACTGGAAATAGAACTGCCTTATGACCCAGCAATTCCACTGCTGGGCATACACACACTGAGAAAACCAGAATTGAAAGAGACACGTGTACCCCAATGTTCATAGCAGCACTGTTTATAATAGCCAGGACATGGAAGCAACCTAGATGTCCAACAGCAGATGAATGGATAAGCAAGTTGTGGTACATATACATAATGGAGTATTATTCAGCCATTAAAAAGAATACATTTGAATCAGTTCTAATGAGGTGGATGAAACTGGAGCCTATTATACAGAGTGAAGTAAGCCAGAAAGAAAAACACCAATACAGTATACTAACACATATATTTGGAATTTAGAAAGATGGTAATGATAACCCTGTGTGAGAGAAAGCAAAAGAGACACAGATGTATAGAACAGTCTTTTGGACTCTGTGGAAGAGGGAGAGGGTGGGATGATTTGGGAGAATGGCATTGAAACATGTGTAATATCGTACAAGAAACTAATCACCAGTCCAGGTTTGATGCAGGATACAGGATGCTTCATGGAAAATAGATGGGGAAACAGTGGAAACAGTGTCAGACTTTATTTTTCTGGGCTCCAAAATCACTGCAGATTGTGATTGCAGCCATGAAATTAAAAGATGCTTACTCCTCAGAAGGAAAGTTATGACCAACCTAGAGTATATTGAAAAGCAGAGACATTACTTTTCCAACAAAGGTCCGTCTAGTCAAGCCTATGATTTTTCCAGTGGTCATGTATGGATGTGAGAGTTGGACTGTGAAGAAAGCTGAGTGCCGAAGAATTGATGTTTTTGAACTGTGGTGTTGGAGAAGACTCTTGACAGTCCCTTAGACTGCAAGGAGATCCAACCAGTCCATTCTGAAGGAAATCAGACATGGGATTTCTTTGGAAGGAATGATGCTAAAGCTGAAACTCCAGTACTTTGGCCACCTCATGCAAAGAGTTGATTCATTGGAAAAGACTCTGATGCTGGGAGGGATTGGGGGCAGGAGGATAAGGGGACAACAGAGGATGAGATGGCTGGATGGCATCACTGACTTGATGGATGTGAGTCTAAGTGACCTCCAGGAGTTGGTGATGGACAGGGAGGCCTGGCATGCTGCGATTCATGGGGACGCAGAGTCGGACATGACTGAGCGACTGAACTGATCTGAACTGAACTGACCTGAACAGGATGCTTAGGGCTGGTGCACTGGGATGACCCAGAGGGATGGTGCGGGGAATGAAGTGGGAGGGGGTTCAGGATGGGGAACACGTATACAGCCATGGTGGATTCATGGTGATGTATGACAAAATCAATACAATATTATAAAGTAAAATAAAATAATAATAATAAAAAGGAAAAAAATAGATAACCAGTGGAAGTTTGTTTGTTGTATGATACAGTGAACTCAAATAAGGTACTCTGTGACAACCTAGAGGGGTGGGATGGGGTGGGAGGTGGAAGGGAGGTTCAAGATACTTGGGACATATATGTATGTCTATGGCTGACTGATGCTGATGTTTGGCAGAAACCAACATAATATTGTAAAGTAATTATTCTCCAATTAAAAAATTAAAAAAAATAATTTTTCAAAGATAAAGTGTGGGGGTAAGGAGTAAAAACAAGTAGATCTTATAGAATGTGTTTGAACTTTAAAAATCACCTGCTTAAAATGAATGAATATAGTTGGAAGTCAATTTATGGGTCTGTTTATATGAACCCATAACTATCCACAAAACAAAAAAACAAGAATAGAGATTCAAAAACTAGAAATAATGAAATACAAGCATACCAGAAAAGAAAAAATCAAACTACAAGTATAGTTTGAAGTCATGGAGCAGGATTCTTCCAGTTCTATTTTTCTTTATCAAGATTGCTTTATCTCTTCAGGGTCTTTTGTGTTTCCATATGTATTATTTTAAAAATTGTTATAATTCTGTGAAAATATGCCATGGGTAATTTGATCAGGATTGCATTGAATCTGTAGATTACTTTGGGTGGTAGTCATTTCCACAATATTGATTCTTCCAATCTAAGAACATGGTATATTTCTCCATTTTTTTGGTCACCTTTGATTTCTTTCATTAATATCTTATAATTTTCTGTGTACAGATCTTTTGCCTCCTTAGGAAGATTTATTCCTAGGTATTTTATTCTTATTGTTGCAATGCTAAATGGGATTGTTTCATCAATTTCTCTTTCTGATCTCTCATTGCTAGTGTATAGGACTGCAAGAGATTTCTGTGTATTAATTTTTTATCCTGTAACCTTACCAAATTCATTGATGATCTCTAGTAGTTTTCTGGTAACTCTTTAAGATTTCCCATGTATAGTATCATATTAACTGCAAACAGTAATGGTTTAATCTCTTATTTTCCAATTTGGATTCCTTTTGTTTCTTTTCCTTCTCTGATTGCCATGGCTAGGAATTCCAAAACTATGTTGAATAATATTGGCAAGAGTGACATTCTACAATGAGGTATCACCTCACATCAGTCAGAATGGCCATCATCGAAGAAATCTATACATAATAAATTCTGGAGAGGGTGTGGAGAAAAGGGAACCTTCTTAGACTGGTGATAGGAATGTAAATTTACAGCTACTATGAAGAACAGCATGGAGGTTCCTTAAAAAACTAAATATAAAACTACGATAGGAACCAGCAACCTCACTCCTGGGAATACACCCAGAGGAAGCGATAATTCAAAAAGATACATGCATCCCAATGTTCAGTTCAGTCACTCAGTTGTGTCCAACTTTTTACAACCCCATGGACTGCAGCACGCCAGGCCTCCCTATCCATCACCAACTCCCAGAGCTTGCTCGAACTCATGCCCATCGAGTTGGTGATGCCATCCAACCATCTCATCCTCTGTTATCCCCTTCTCATCCTGCCTTCAATCTTTCCCAGCATCAGGGTCTTTTCCAATGAGTCAGTTCTTCACAACAGGTGGCCAAAGTATTGGAGCTTCAGCCTCAGCATCAGTCCTTCCAATGAATATTCAGGACTGATTTCCTTTAGGATTGACTGATTTGATCTGCTTGAAGTCCAAGGGACTCTCAATAGCCAAAACATGGGAGCAACCTAAATGTCCATCAACAGAGAAATGGACAAAGAAGATGATGTGTATGTGTGTGTGTGTGTGTATGATGTATATTATTCAGCCCTTAAAAAGTGAACAAAATTATATCATTATGTCTTGTTGTGGAACTTGCTGGTCTTTGTGTGATGCATTTGTAGCAACATGAATGGGCAATTTATACTGAGTGAAGTAAGTCAGAAACAGAAAGAGAAATATCATGTGATATCACTTATATGTAGAATCTAAAAAGAAAAAGAGTACAAATGAACTTATTTACAAAACAGCAGTAGAGATATTGATGTAGAAAGAATTATGATTATCAGGGATAAATTGAGGGATGGATAAATTAGGAGATTGGGATTAACACTGCTGCTGCTAAGTCGCTTCAGTCGTGTCCGACTCTGTGCAACCCCATAGACAGAAGGTCACCAGGCTCCCCCATCCCTGGGATTCTCCAGGCAAGAACACTGGAGTGGGTTGCCATTTCCTTCTCCAATGCATGAAAGTGAAAAGTGAAAGTGAAGTTGCTCAGTCGTGTCCGACTCTTAGTGACCCCATGGACTGGAGCCTACCAGGATCCTTCGTCCATGGGATTTTCCAGGCAAAAGTACTGGGGTGGGGTGCCATTGCCTTCCCCTGCGATTAACACTACTTTATATAAAATAGATAAGTAATAAGGACCTGCATAAGAAAAGGGAATTCTACTCAATACTGTGTAATAGCCTATATGGGGATAGAATCTTTAAAAAGTGTATTCATTTGTATATGTATAATTGATTCACTTTGCTGTATACCTGAAACAAAACATTATCAATTATACTCCAATAAATAGCCTTAAAAAAGTGAAAAGACAAAATATAAAGTAATCCACACAAAAAAGGATATTACACTTGTTAATATATATATATATGTACTCAATACAGAAGCACCTAAATATGTAAAAGAAATATAAACCAACATATAAGGAGAAATAGTCAACACAGTAACAGTAGGGAATTTTAACCCATCATTTACACCAGTGGACGTATCATCCAAATGGAAAATCAGCAAGGCAGAAGTGGTCTTAAACGCCACCATACACCAGTTGGACTTTATATCTATAAGACTTTCCATCCAAAAACAGCAGAATAGACATTCTTTATAAGTGCTTACTGAAAATTCTCCAGTACAAATCACATGCTAGGGCACAAAAGTCTCAACAAATTTAAGAGGATAGAAATAATATCAAGCATTTCTTCTGAACACATGGTATGAAATTAGAAATCAGTTACAGGAAGAAAATGGGAAAAGCACAAACATTTGAAGACTAAATGAAATGGTACTAAAAAAACAGTGGGTCAATGAAAAATTCAAAGAGGATTATGATAAAATACATGAGAAAAATGAAAATGGAAGCACAACTTCCAAAATCTCGCAGAGTGTAATGAAAGCAATTCTAAAAGGAAAGTTTATAGTGATACACATTTATCTCAAGAAACAGGAAAAATTTCAAATTAAACAACCTAACCTTTCACATAAATGAATTATTGAAAGAAAGACAATGCCCAAAGTTAGCTTAAGGAAAAAAAAATAATAAGGAACAGAGGAAATAAAATAGAGGCCAAAGAAAAATAATAGAAAAGATCAAAGAAATAAAGAGTTGGATTTTGAAATGATAAACAAAATTTAAAATCTGTAGCTAGTCTCATCAATAAGAAAAGAGTGGCCCTGAAAGCCCAAATAGAAATGAAAGAGGAGAAATAACCATCAGTATCACAGAGATAGAAAAATCAGGAAAACACTACAGAAAGTAATATGTCAACAAATTGGACAACCTAGAAGAAATGGACAAATTTCTTGCAACATACAGCTTTCTAAAATCAGGAAGAAATACACAATCCGAACAAAATATATCACTAGTAAAATTGAATTTGCAATTAAAAATAAAAACTCCCAGCAAAAAATTTCAGATCCCGATGGCTTCACAAGGGAATTCTTCCAAACAATACAGAAAAGCTAATATCTATCTTTCTTAAACTAGTGCAGAAAATTGAAAAGTAGGGAACACTCTCAAAGTTATCTACAAAGCAACCATTACCCTGATACCAGACAAAGACACTACAAAAAATGGAAATTTTCAGTCCAATACTTCCGATGGAAATAGATGCAAAAATCCTTACCAAAATATTAGCAAACCTTTCCAACAATATACCCAAAAGGTATTATACACCATGAACAAGTAGGATTTATTCAAGGGATTATTAAACTTTTATATCAGGGAGCAAAGTTGGTTCAATATTCACAAAATGATGTGATACACTATATTAACAAAGAATAAAAGCACATGATCATCAGAATAGATACCATAAAATCATTTGACAAAATTCAACATCCATTCATAATTAAAATCTCTCAAATTGTGTAGAGAGGGAACAAATCTCAACATGATGAAGGTCATTTATGACAAATCCATAGCAAACATCATACTCAGTGGTGGAAATCTAAAACTTTATAATAAGAAGACAAAGAACAAATAATTTTAAAATTTATATAGAACCACAAAAGACCCAGAATTGCCACAGCAATCTTGAGAAAAAAAGAATAAAGCTGTTGGTATTACAATCCCTGCCTCAGCTATATTACAAAGCTATAGTACTGACATAAAAACAGATATATGGATCAATGGAACAGAACAGAGAGCCCAGAAATAAACCAAGGCACTTATAGTCAATTTATCTATGACAAAGGAGGCAAGAATACTTAAAGGAGAAAAAACAGTCTCTTCAATAATTTGGACTTGAAAAACTGTACAACTACACATAAGTGAGTGAGATCACATCATTTCTTCACATCATATACAAACAAACTCAAAGTGTATTAAAGGCCTAAATGTAAACTGAAATCACAAAGTTCTTAGAACATAGGCAGAATACTCCTAGACATAAATTGTAGCAATCTTTTTTTTTATCTCTTTTCAGGCAAGGAAAATATAAACAAACATAAACAAATAGGTCTAATTAAACTTAAAAACTTTTGCACAGCAACAGAAATCACTGACAAAAATGAAATTGCAATCTACAGAATGAGAGAAAATAGTTACCAATAATATGACCAATAACAGGTTAATATCCAAAATATATAAACACCTCACAAAACTCAACATCAAGAAACCAAACAACACAACTAAACATAGGGGGAAGATTTGGACATTTTTCCAGAGATATACAAATGGCCAACAAGCACATAAAAAATACGCTCAAAATTATTAATCAGAAACGCAAATCAAAGCCGCGAGCTATCACTTCACACCTGACAGAATGGCTGTCATCAAAAAGTCTTAAAATAACAAATGTTGGTGATGATGTGGAGAAAAGGGCACCATTATGCACTATGCAGATGACACTACCGTTATGGCAGAAAGTGAAGAGGAACTAAAAAGCCTCTTGATGAAAGTGAAAGAGGAGAGTGAAAAAGTTGGCTTAAAGCTCAACATTCAGAAAACGAAGATCATGGCATCTGGTCCCATCACTACATGGGAAATAGATGGGGAAACAGTGTCGGACTTTATTTTTTTGGGCTCCAAAATCACTGCAGATGGTGACTGCAGCCATGAAATTAAAAGACGCTTACTCCTTGGAAGAAAAGCTATGACCAACCTAGATAGCATACTCAAAAGCAGAGACATTACTTTGCCAACAAAGGTTCGTCTAGTCAAGGCTATGGTCTTTCCTGTGGTCATGTATGGATGTGAGAGCTGGACTGTGAAGAAGGCTGAGCGCCGAAGAGTTGATGCTTTTGAAATGTGGTGTTGGAGAAGACTCTTGAGAGTCCCTTGGACTGCAAGGAGATCCAATCAGTCCATCCTGAAGGAGATCAGCCCTGGGATTTCTTTGGAAGGAATGATGCTAAAGCTGAAACTCCAGTATTTTGGCCACCTCATGCGAAGAGTTGACTCATTGGAGAAGACTCATGCTTGGAGGGATTGGGGGCAGGAGGAGAAGGGGACGACAGAGGATGAGATGGCTGGATGGCATCACTGACTTGATGGATGTGAGTCTGAGTGAACTCCGGGAGTTGGTGATGGACAGGGAAGCCTGGAGTGCTGCGATTCATGGGGTCGCAAAGAGTCGGACACGACTGAGCGACTGATCTGATCTGATCTGATGCACTGTGGAATCGTAAACTGGTGCAGCCATTATGAAAAACAGTATAGAGTTTCCTCAAAGAGGGAAAAAAAAAAAAAAACAGAACTGTATGAGCCAGAAATTCCACTACCAGGTATATATCCAAAAACAAATAAGCAAACAAACAAAACTAAAAGTACTAATTTGAAAAGACACATACACCCTAATTTCATTGGAAGCAACCTAAGTGTCTATCCACAAATGAATAGATAAAGAAGGTATGATACACACACACTCACACAGGCACATAGGAAAATTACTCAGCCCTGAAAATGAATGAAATTCTGGACCTAGAAAGTATTATATTCAGTGACATGTCAGGCGTAAAATAACAATTATGTAATCACTTATACATGGAATCTATAAAATAAAAGCAACAAATATGTATAACAGAAAAATACAGATAGGGAAAAGTGAGAAGAGTGAAGTTGGAATGTGCAAAATATAGGTATGGGATTAAGAGACACAAACTACTAGGTATTGCCAACACACATACTAATCAAACTGCTGCTGCTGCTGCTGCTAAGTTGCTTCAGTCGTGTCTGACTCTGCAACCCCATATACAGCAGCCCACCAGGCTCCCCTGTCCCTGAGATTCTCCAGGCAAGAACACTGGAGTGGGTTGCCACTTCCTTCTCCAATGCATGAAAGTGAAAAGTAAAAGTGAAGTCGCTCAGTCATGTCCAACTCTTAGCGACCCCATGGAAGGCAGCCTACGAGGCTCCTCCATCCATGGGATTTTCCAGGCAAGAGTACTGGAATGCGGTGCCATTGCCTTCTCTGACTAATCAAACTAACAAAGACTAAACACAAAGAAAAATATTAAAAGCAGCAAGGGAGAAGCAACAAGTAACATACAAGAGAAACCCCACATGCTTAACAGCTGTTTTTTCGGCAGAAATTCTGCAGGCCAGAAGGGAATGGCAGGATATATTTAAAGTAATGAAAGGGAAAAATCTACAACTGAGACTACTGTACCTGGCAAGGATCACATTCAAAATTGATTGAGAAATAAAAAGCTTTTCAGACAAGCAAAGTTAAGAGAGTTCAGTACCACCAAACCAGCTTTACAACAAATGTTAAATGGACTTAAATAGTCAAGAAATACAACAGAAAAAAAAAATCTACAAAATCAAACCCAAACAATTAGAAAATGGCAATAGGAACATATATATCAATAATTACTTTAAAATGCAAGTGGATTAAATGCTCCAACCAAAAGACACAGACTGGCTGAATGGATACAAAAACAAGACCCATATATATGCTATCTACAAGAAGCCCACTTCAGACCTCATACAGATTGAAAGTGAGAGGATGGAAAAATATATTCCATGCAAATGGGAAGCAAAAGAAAGCTGGAGTAGCAATCCTCATATCAGACAAAACAGACTTTAAAATAAAGAAGATTACAAGAGATAAGGCAGGACACTACATAATGATCAAGGGATCAATCCAAGAGGAAGACATAACAATTATAAATATATATGCACCCGACATAGGAGCACCTCAATACGTAAGTAAACACTAATAAACATAAAAGGAGAAATTGACAGTAACACAATAATAGTAGGAGACTTTAACAACCCACTCACACCAATGGACAGATCATCACAACATAAAATTAATAAGGAAACACAAGTATTAAATGATACATTAGATGAGATGGATCTCATTGATATCTTCAGGACATTCCATTCAAATGCAGAAGAATACATCTTCTCAAGTGCACATGGAACATTCTCCAGGATAGACCACATCTTGGGTCACAAATAAAACCTCAGTAAATTTAACACAAATAAAACCTCAGTAAATTTAAGAAAACTGAAATTGTATGAAGCATCTTCTCAAACCACAACGCTATGAGACTAGATATTAGTTACAAGAAAAAAACTAAGAAACACAAACACATGGAGATTAAACAACATTATTCTAAATAACCAACAGGTTACTGAAGATATCATAAGAAAACTCAAAAATTTTCTACAAACAAATGACAATGAAAACACAACAACTCAAAACCTGTGGATGGGATGCACCAAAAGCAGTTCTAAGAGGGAAGTTTATAGCAATACAATCTTACCTCAAGAAACAAGAAAAATATTGAATAGACAACCTAACTTTACACCTAAAGCAACTGGAAAAAGAAGGGGAAAAAAAAAGCCCCAAAATTAGTAGAAGGAAAGAAATCATAAAGATCTGAGCAAAAATAAATGAAAAAGAAATGAAAGAAATAATAGTAAAGATTAATCAAACTAAAAGCTGGTTCTTTGAGAAGATAAAAAAAATATTGACAAACACTTAGCCAGACTTATCAAGAAAAAAAGAGAGAAGAATCAAATCAACAAAATTAGAAATGAAAAAGGAGAGGTTACAACAGACGATGCAGAAGTACAAAGGATTATAAAAGACTGTTATGAACAACTATATGGCAATAAAATAGATAACCTGGAAGAAATGGACAGATTCTTAGAAAAGTTCTATCTTCCAAGACTGAACCAGGAAGAAACAGAAATTATGAACAACCAATTACAAGCACTGAAATTGAAGCTGTGATCAAAATTCTCCCAATAAACAAAAGCCCAGGACCAGATGGCTTCACAGGAGAATTCTATCAAACATTTAGAGAAGAGCTAATGCCTATCCTATTAAAACTCTTTCAAAAACTTTCAGATGAAGTAACACTTCCAAACACATTCTACAAGGCCACCATCACCTTGATACCAAAACAAGTCAAAGAAAACACAAAAAATGAACACTACAGGCCAACATCACTGATGAACATAGATGCAAAAATCCTCAACAAAATTTTAACAAACAGAATTCAGCAACACATCAAAAAGCTTATACACCATGATCAAGTTGGGTTTATTCCAGGGATGCAAGGATTCTTCAGTACACACAAATCAATCAGTATGGTACACTGTATTAACAAGCTGAAAGATAAAAACAATATGATCGTCTGAATAGATACAGAAAAAGACTTTGACAAAATTCAGCACCTATTTATGATTAAAACTCTTCAAAAAATGGGCACAGAAGGAACTACCTCAACATAGTAAAGGCCATATATGATAAGCCTACAGCAAACATTATCCTCAATGGTGAAAAACTGAAAGTATACCCCCCTAAGATCAGGAATGAGACAAGGGTGACCGCTTTCGCCACTTTTATTCAACATAATGTAGTTCTGGAAGTCCTAGCTACAGCAATCAGAGAAGAAAAATAAAGAAAAGGAATCCATTTCGAAAAAGAAGTAAAGCTCTCAGTGTTTACAAATGGCATGATACTGTACATAGAAAACCCTAAACATAGTATCAGAAAATTACTAGAGCTAATCAGTGAATTTAGCAAAGTTGCAGGACACAAAATCAATAAACAGAAGTCACTTGCATTGCTATACACTACCAATGAAAAATCAGAGCAATTAAGGAATTAATTCCATTCACCACTGCAACAAAAAGAATTAAATATCTAGGAATAAACTTACCTAAGGAGACACAAGAACTGTACACAAAAAATTATAAGATATTAATGAAAGAAATCAAAGATGACATAAACCAATGGAGAGGTATTCCATGTTCCTGGGTAGGAAGAATCAATTTTGTGAAAATGACTGTACCACCAAATGCCATCTACAGATTTAATGTAATCCTTATCAAATTACCAGTGATACTTTTCATAGAACTAAAACAAAAAAATTTCACAATTCATATGGAAACACAAAAGAACCCAGATAGCCAAAGCAGTCTTGAGAAAGAAGAATGGAGCTGGAGGAGTCAACCTTCCTGACTTCAGGTTATACTACCATGATACAGTCATCAAGAGAGTATGGTACTGGCACAAAAACAGATATATAGACCAATGGAATAAGATATAAAGCCTAGAAATAAACCCATGCACCTATGGAAAACTTATTTTTGACAAAGGAGGCAAGAATATACAATGGGGCAAAGACAGCCTCTTCAATAAATGGTGCTAGGAAAACTGGACAGCTACATGTGAAGGAATGAGATTAGAACACTTCCTAACACCATACACAAAGATAAGCTCAAAATGGAATAAAGACCTATATGTAAGACCAGAAACTATAAAACTCTTAAAGGAATACATGGGCAGAAGATTCAATGACATAAATCAAAGCAAGATCCTCTATGACTCACAACCAAGAGTAATGGAAATAAAAACAAAAGTAAATAAGTGGGACCCGATAAAACTTAAAAGCTTTTGAGAGCAAAAGAAACTATAAGCAAGGTGAAAAGACAACCCTCAGAATGGGAGAAAATAAAAGCAAATGAAACAACTCAGTTCAGTTCAGTTCAGTCGCTCAGTCATGACCAACACTTTGTGACCCCATGAACCACAGCAAGTCAGGACCCCTGTCCCTCACCAACTCCAGGAGTTCACCCAAACTCATGTCCTTTGAGTCAATGATGCCATCCAACCATCTCACTCTCTGTCATTCCCTTCTCCTCCTGCCCTCAATCTTTCCCAGCATCGGGATCTTTTTCAGTGGGTCAGCTCTTTGCATCAGGTGGCCAAAGTATTGGAGTTTCAGCTTCAACATCAGTCCTCCCAGTGAACACCCAGGATTGATCTCCCTTAGGATGAACTGGTTGGATCTCCTTGCAGTCCAAGAGACTCTCAAGAGTCTTCTCCAACACCACACTTCAAAAGCATCAATTCTTCTTCACTCAACTTTCTTTATAGTCCAACTCTCACATCCATACATGACCACTGGAAAAACCATAGCCTTGACTAGACAAACCTTTGCTGGCAAACAATTTTGTCTCTTCTTTTTAATATGCTGTCTAGGTTGGTCATAACTTTCCTTCCAGGAGTAAACATCTTCTAATTTCATGGCTGCAATCACCATCTGCAGTGATTTTGGAGACCCCAAAGATAAAATCTGACACTGGTCCCCCATCTATTTGCCATGAAGTGATGGGACCAGATGCCATGATCTTCGTTTTCTGAATGTTGAGCTTTAAGCCAACTTTTTCACTCCTTCTTTCACTTTCATCAAGATGCTTTTTGGTTCTTCACTTTCTGCCATAAGGGTGGTGTTATTTGTGTACCTGAGGTTATTGATATTTCTCCCAGCAATCTTGATTCCACCTTGTGTTTCATCCAGCCCAGTGTTTCTCATGATGTACTATACATATAGTTAAATAAGCAGGGTGACAATATACAGCCTTGACGTACTCCTTTTCCTATTTGGAACCAGTCTGTTGTTCCATGTCCAGTTCTAACGGTTGCTTCCTGACCTGCATGCAGATTTCTCAAGAAGCAGGTCAGGTGGTCTGGTATTTCCATCTCTTTCAGAATTTTCCACAGTTTATTGTGATCCACACAAAGGCTTTGGCATAGTCAATAAAGCAGAAATAAATGTTTTTCTGGAACTCTTGCTTTTTCCATGATCCAGCGGGTGTTAGCAATTTGACCTCTGGTTCCTCTGCCTTTTCTAAAACCAGCTTGAACATCTGGAAGTTCACAGTTCACATATTGCTGAAGCCTGGCTTGGAAGAATTTTGAGCATTAGTTTACTAGCATGTGAAATGAGTGAAATTGCATGGTAGTTTGAGCATTCTTTGGCATTGCCTTTCTTTGGGATTGGAATGAAAACTGACCTTTTCCAGTCCTGTGGTCACTGCTGTTTTCCAAATTTGCTGGCATATTGAGTGCAGCACTTTCACAGCATCATCTTTCAGGATTTGAAATAGCTCAACTGGAATTCCATCATCTCCACTAGCTTTGTTTGTAGTGATGCTTTCTAAGGCCCACTTGACTTCACATTCCAGGATGTCTGGCTCTAGGTGAGTGATCACACCATCGTGATTATCTGGGTTGTGAAGATCATTTTTGTACAGTTCTATGTATTCTTGCCACCTATTCTTAATATCTTCTGCTTCTGTTAGGTCCATCCCATTTCTGTCCTTTATCGAGCCCATCTTTGTTCCCTTGGTATCTCTAATTTTCTTGAAGAGATCTCTAGTCTTTCCCTTTCTATTGTTTTCCTCTATTTCTTTGCAATGATTGCTGAGTAATACTTTCTTATCTTCCCTTGGCTATTCTTTGGAACTCTGCATTCAAATGGTATATCTTTCCTTTTCTCCTTTGCTTTTCATTTCTCTTCTTTTCACAGCTATTTGTAAGGCCTCCTTAGACAGCCATTTTGCCTGTTTGCATTTATTTTTCTTGGGGATGGTCTTGATCCCTGTCTCCTGTACAATGTCATGAACCTCCGTCCATAGTTCTATCAGATCTAGTCCCTTAAATTTCTCACTTCCACTGTATAATCATAAGGGATTTGATTTAGGTCATACCTGAATGAAACAACTAGCAAAGGATTAATTTCCAAAATATAAAAGCAGCTCATATAACTCAATACCAGAAAAACAAACAACCCAATCAAAAGTGGGAAAAAGATGTAAACATACATTTCTCTAAAGAAGACATACAGATGGCTAGCAAATGCATGAAAAGGTGCTCAATATTTCTCATTATTAGAAAAATTCAAATCAAAACTACATGAGATATCATGTCACACTGATCATAATGGCCCTCATCAAAACATCTACAGACAATAAACGCTGGAGAGGGTGTGGAGAAAAGGGAACACTCTTGCACTGTTGGTAGGAGTGTAAATTGACATAGCCACTATGGAAGATGCTGTGGAGATTCCTTAAAATACTAGGAATAAAACCACCATATGACCCAGCAATCCCACTCCTAGGCATATACCCTGAGGAAACCAAAACTGAAAGAGACAAATGTATCCCATTGCTCATTGCAGCACTATTTACAATAGCTAGAACATGGAAGCAACCTAGATGTCCATGGACAGATGAATGGATAAAGAAGTTGTGGTGCATATACACAATGGACTATTAGTCGGCCATAAAAAGGAATGCATTTGAGTCAGTTCTATGAGGTGGATGAACCTAGAACCTATTATACAGTGTGAAGTAGTCAGAAAGAGAAAAATAAATATTGTATTCTAACACATATATATGGAATCTAGAAAAATGGTACTGAAGAATTTATTTACAGGGCAACAGTGAAGAAACAGACATAGAGAATACACTTACAGACATGGGGATAAGGGAGGAGAGGGCGAGATGTATGGAAAGAGTAACATGGAAACTCACAATACCATATTTAAAATAGATAGCCAAAGGGAATTTGCTGTATGGCTCAGGAAACTCAATCAGGGGCTCTGTATCAACCGAGAGGGGTGGATGGGGAGGGTGACGGGAGGGCATTTCAAAAGGAAGGGTATATACGTATATCTATCTAATTCATGTTGAGGTTTGACAGAAAATAGCAAAATTATGTAAAACAATTATCCTTCAATAAAAATAAATAAATTTTCAAAAATATAGAGAAAAAGAGACACAAACTACTAGGTATAAAGTAAAATAACACAAGAATATAGTATAGCTTTATATGGAGTATAACTTATAAAACTATTAATCATTATGTTGTACATCTGGAATGAATATTATAAGTCAACTACATGTCAATAAAATTTTGTAAAGGTTAGAAAAACAATGTACATATCATAATTTAAAAATACTTTGTTCCTAAAAATTTCTAACCATCATCTTAGCCTTTAAAAGTTGTAGAGTAACCTCAAAGATCTGTGGTCATAGATCACTACAACAAATGATGAAAAAACTTGAAATATTGTGAGAACTAACAAAATGCGACACAGAGGCATAAGGTAAGCATATGCTGTGAGAAACTAATAGTGATAGACACTCAACACAGGGCCGTCACAGTCTTTCAATTAATAAAGAACAACATCTGGGAAACACAATAAAGCAAAGAAGAATAAAACAAGGTAGGCCTGTATGATTTCAGAAAATCAAAAGCTGAAAGGATTCATCACCAGCATAACTACACAACAAAAAATATTAAAACTGTCTTCAAGCTGAAGAAAACTCATATAAGATGAAAATTTGAATCTGTACAAAGAAATAAGGACAGCTAGAACGGGTAAACATAAGATAAATCCCAAAGATATTTTTCTCATTTTTTAATTTTGTTCAAAAGATAATTGTTAATTAGTAATAAAGCAATTGAATAAATATTAAAGATAATTGTTTAAAGAAAAATAATAGTCATGTATTTGGAAATCTAAAACATATATGCACATGAAAATTCTAGCCATAGCAGAATAAAAGACGGAAGGAAAAAAGGATTGTATACCGTTGTATAGTTTTGATACTATAATGGAATGGTATAATGTTAAAACATAGTTTGAAGGAAAATAAAGATGCATATATCAAACTTTAAAGCATTGAAAGAACAAAGATATGGAGCTAATTAAAGCTTATATATATACACACCCACTCACATGCAAATCTAATTCAGATCAGATCAGATCAGATCAGTCGCTCAGTCATGTCCAACTCTTTGCCACCCCATGAACCACAGCACGCCAGGCCTCCCTGTCCATCACCAGCTCCCGAAGGTCACTCAGACTCGCGTCCATCGAGTCAGTGATGCCATCCAGCCATCTCATCCTCTGTTGTCCCCTTCTCCTCCTGCCCTCAATCCCTCCCAGCATCAGAGTCTTCTCCAATGAGTCAACTCTTCGCATGAGGTGGCCAGAATACTGGAGTTTCAGCTTTAGCATCATTCCTTCCAAAGAAATCCCAGGGCTGATCTCCTTCAGAATGGACTGGTTGGATCTCCTTGCAGTCCAAGGGACTCTCAAGAATCTTCTCCAATACCACAGTGCAAAAGCATCAATTCTCTATAACCCACCTCCCAGAATATCGGAAATAAAATCAAAAATGAACAAATGGGACCTAATCAAACTTAAAAAGCTTCTGCACAACAAAGGAAACTATAAGCAAGGTGAAAAGACAGCCTTCAGAATGGGAGAAAATAATAGCAAATGAAGCAACAGACAAACAACTAATCTCAAAAATATACAAGCAACTTCTACAGCTCAATTCCAGAAAAATAAACGACCCAATCAAAAAGTGGGCCAAAGAACTAAATAGACATTTCTCCAAAGAAGACATACAGATGGCTAACAAACACATAAAAAGATGTTCAACATCACTCATTATCAGAGAAATGCAAATCAAAACCACTATGAGGTACCATTTCACGCCAGTCAGAATGGCTGCGGTCCAAAAGTCCACAAGCAACAATTGCTGGAGAGGGTGCGGAGAGAAGGGAACCCTCTTACACTGTTGGTGGGAATGCAAACTAGTACAGCCACTATGGAGAACAGTATGGAGATTCCTCAAAAAACTTGGAATAGAACTGCCTTATGACCCAGCAATCCCACTGCTGGGCATACACACTGAGAAAACCAGAATTGAAAGAGACACGTGTACCCCAATATTCATAGCAGCACTGTTTACAATAGCCAGGACATGGAAGCAACCTAGATGTCCATCCGCAGATGAATGGATAAGAAAGCTGTGGTACATATACACAATGGAGTATTACTCAGCCATTAAAAAGAATACATTTGAATCAGTTCTAAGGAGGTGGATGGAACTGGAGCCTATTATACAGAGTGAAGTAAGCCAGAAACAAAAACACAAATACAGTATACTAACGCATATATATGGAATTTAGAAAGATGGTAAAAATAAACCTATTTACGAGACAGCGAAAGAGACACTGATGTATAGAACAGACTTTTGGACTCTGGGACCGGGAGAGGGTGGGATGATTGGGGAGAATAGCATTGAAATATGTATAATATCATATCTGAAACAAGTCATCAGTCCAGGTATGATGCCCGATAACAGATGCCTGGGGCTGAAGCACTGGGACGACCTGGAGGGATGGTGTGGGGAGGGGGGAGGGAGGAGGGTTCAGGATGGGGAACACGTGTATACTGGTGGCGGATCCATCTCGATGTATAGTAAAAGCAATACAATATTTTAAAGTTAAGCAAAATAAAAAATAAAAAAAAGAAAAAGAAAAAAAGAAAACACACTTTTAGGAAAGTCTGAAAATTTGAATATTTCATTATCAATGAAAATGAACTATATTTTTATAAACTCATGATAAACTGTTTATTAAGGAGGCAAAGTCTAGCAATTTCTAAAAATAAAAAGATAAAGATTTATCTGAAAAAAAAAAAAAAAGGATCAATTCTTCGGGGCTCAGCCTTCTTCACAGTCCAGCTCTCACATCCATACATGACCGCAGGAAAGACCATAGCCTTGACTAGGTTGCCATTCAAAATCAGGATAGTTGTTAACTTCATGGGAGAAAAAATTAGAAATGGCATAAGAGGAACTTTATGGTAATGCTTTGGTATCCTACTTATCATTTACAGGTTTATTACATGGGTATATTCAGTTTTGATAACCGAATAAGTTATATACACTTACTACATGTATGTTATTGTATTTGTTCAGTCTCTCTACCATATCCAGCTCTTTATAATCCCATGGACAGCAGCCTACCAGGCTCCTCCGTCCATGGGATTTTCCAGGCAAGAATACTGGAGTGGGTTGCCATTTCCTTCTCCATAATTTATGTATTCTTTTCTATATTTAAATATATTTATAAAAGGACTTTCCTGGTGGCTCAGTGGAAAAAAATCCTCCTGTCAATGTAGGACACACAGCTTTGATCCCTGGGTCAGAAAGATCCCCTGGAGAAGGAAGTGGAAACCCATTCCAGTATTCTTGCCTTGGAAATCCCCTGGACAGGGGAGCCTCAAGGGCTATAGTTCATGGGATCATAAAAAGAGTCAGACATGACTTAACAACTTAACAAAAACATTTATAAAAAATTTTAAATGTATATACACACATATATCTTTGTGTATGTAGATATACAGATGCATGTATCCAGATGTACATGTGTATATGTATATATACACATATATAAGAGATAGACATGAGAGCATCTTAGGAATTATCAAGACTGTTATACTGCCCAACCCACAGGAGAAAATTTGTATCACAGCCTTTCTTTCGGAACAGCACCCCTTGGAGGCAGACCTGAGCAGATTGCATAACCTTATGTTATTGCTGTGGAAACTACCCTTCTATTAGAATAATATTTCAAAAACATTCAGTGCTCTCTAATGGCACCCCACTCCAGTACTCTTGCCTGGAGAATCCCATGGACGGAGGAACCTGGTAGGCTGCAGTCCATGGGGTTGCTAAGAGTCGGACATGACTGAGCGACTTCACTTTCACATTTCACCTTCCACCTTCATGCATTGGAGAAGGAAATGGCAACCCACTCCAGTGTTTTTGCCTGGAGAATCCCAGGGACAGGGGAGCCTAGTGGGCTGCTGTCTATGGGGTCGCACAGGGTCGGACGCGACGGAAGTGACTTAGCAGCAGCAGCAGCATACTTCAAAGAACATCAAGCTCAAAGAATGGTAATCCCTGTTTCATCGAATTTATTTTCAACAAGCTTCAGCCAATTCAGCTTTCATTAAACAAATGCTTCAAAAGAACATTAATGAAATAGTTCTTATATTTAAATACATTTTTTCCAGAATAAAATTTTAGTTTATAACTTGTGCATTATTTTTACAAGGACACAGCTCATAATTGCAAAGGTCACTATAGTTGTCCAGACACTAATTGGGTCATAAGTTAAGACCTTATATACAAAACAGACAATGTGTTTGTCATGATCCTGTTCAAATATCACCTCCTCTGGGAAGTTTTGCTGGATTCCCCTGAGGCAGATAGAATTACTGTGTCTTGAAGCATCCCCAGCATATTGTACACTCTTCTATTACAGAATGTGTCCTAGTGAATAAAGTTGATTTGTTTTTTTCTTTGTCTCCCCTGCTAGACTGTTTTAGCCATCTTTGTATGCTCAGAAACACATGGCAAGTGTTCAAAAAAAAAAAAAAAAATACTAGAAGTGAGGAAGAGGGGAGACATAAGGGAAGGAAGAAAAGAAAGGCTTTTCTTAACACTAGCAAATTAGGCAGAAGACATCCCTGATCAGATGAAACAGTTGTTTGTCCAGCAAGTTTCACTTTGCATCCATTGTCACAAAGTAATTAGAATCTAGGTTATTTACAGTGATGCCTATAAATACTTTGAAAGTATTAATCCAGTGTTAGACCGATGCTTCATGTCCTGCTATGCCATATGAATCATTTCACTTATGGGCTGAGGACAGTAAAATATTTTACAAATATTATCTTGCCAAATGGGTATGTGTAAAAATTGTCCTCAGGGCTTCCAGTGACGAAAGAGTATGCACACCAACAAAACAAGCACACTTTCCCAACCCCCAGGCAACATTTTTCACTCCCTCCTCTACTTCCCAGAGCACATTATTCATTCCCGTAACATAGCCTTCAGCACAATGTGTCAGTCTGTTGTGTTTCTCCTGCCCAATTACATTGGAAGCTTCTTGAGGACAGAGGCTATCTTCATCTTTTTATCTCCAGTTTCCATCACAGGGAGAGGCACGTGATAGTTGTTCCTTATTTACTGACTGAATGATTAAACAAGAGGACATCTTGGAATACTCATATTTGAGTACATTTTAAATGTCCAGTCAGCTTAGCTCTCTGGCATTCAACCTTAGCGGCATCTCTAAAATAAGGAGTCAATAAAAGAATATTTAGCTCCTGACCATGTGGTTGCAACATCAAAACCAGAAAGGGACTTTAAGTCTTTTCAGTATCCTAGGAACTCTCAAACCATCCCATGAGAAGGAGAGCATCTGATCATTAATAAAATCTAACAACAGTTGTTATTTTCCCATGTAAACCTGAAAAGCACAGAGATATTTAGAGAATTCTGAGCTGAGAAGTAAGAAAGCAAACAGAAGGAAAACAAAAGGATAGAAATGGGGAAAAAATCATTTTCTATTTAAGCACCAACATATGTTGGTATTATGCTAGGTGTTCAGGATTTAATGTTCAGATAAGATGTGCCCCATGGCCTGGCTCACATACTATCTGGGTCTGTGGAATCCTAAAATATCTCCTGGGACAACCTCAAAATGTTCTCAGCAGAGGAAAGAACTTTAAAATTTATCACTGTGACTGCAGCAACCTGATGTTCAATTTTGGTTTGTGTTTAGCTTTTAAATCCCATAAAACATACTCTTGATTTACCAATAGATTAAACAAGTCAATAAAACAAAATGTCATAATCATGATTTCACTCCCAAAATCTTAAATTCGTCTTCATAAGAAAAATGAGAACTCAGCAGTATCAGAGACAAAACTGTTCCACCCTCTACATTCAATCATAAAACACAAAACAGAGCCTTGGCAGTCAGCAAAACAAGCCCTGCATTGGGGTTCTGACAACGGAATCAAACCGTAATCAAAGCAGTTACATCTGTCCAATTGCAGGGCAACTGACAAGGAGATATATGAAATATTCTTATGAGCCCATAAACCAAGAAGAGAGGGTAATGAAGGGACCATGTGGGGTGATGGTTTAGAAGTTCTGAAATAATCCCCCCCAAAAAATGATTTTTAAATATGCCAATAAAGAAAGACATGGATGCAGCATAAATACAATCTATAGATGAAACTTGAGGTTCTGAGTATTAGAGCTTATTTGAATGTGCTCACTGAAGTCTACTAAAGAAAAATATCCAGTAGCCCAAGGTCTCCAAAATATTTTACTTCAAATTTTTTAAAATTTTTATTGGAAACAAATATGACATCCAAATCCTTCCTCTTTAGGAACAACAACAACAAAAACAACCAAGGGATCCATGGTAAAAATAATAAACTGGACTTTATCAAAATTTAAAACATTTTCACTTCAGAAAACATCAAGAAAGTAAAAGACAAGTCACAAATTAGGAGAAAATATTTGTAAATCATACATCTAATGAGAGACTGGTACCCAGAATAAAAGAGCTCTTATACTTCAATAATAAGACAATGAATAAGCCAGTTTAAAAATGCACGAAGAAAATTAAACGGCATTTTGACTAAGAAGACATATGAATATGCAACCAGATCATAAAAAAATGCCTAATATAATTTGGCATTAGGGAAATACAAATTAAACTATAATGAGATATCATTCCATGCTCACTAGAACGGCTACAATCAGAAAGCAAAAGCAAATGTTAATGTGAATACAGAAAAATTGGAAATTAGAATGTTAAAAGATACAGCCACTTTAGAAAATGATTTGGCAGTTTCTTTAAGTGTTAAACATAGATTTACATATGACCCAGTGATTCCATTGCTTGGCATCTCTGTGAGAGAAATGAAAACATATGTCCACCCAACCTTGTACATGAAGAGCAGTTCGTAGCGAAATTATTCATAACAGACAAGCTGGGAGAAAGCATGATAGGCAAGTATTAGGAAGCCGTTGATAATGGGGATCAAAATGAGGCATATTTTAGGAGAAATCAGAGCTGGAAATCAGAACTTCAGAAAATCAAAACCAGACTTGAAGTCTTGAAGAATTTCTAACAAACTGGGAAGGTCTTCCTGGCTGTGACTCTGGTAGTCTCTGTGAGGTGACCTGCGAAAGTGCAGGACATCACAACAACAAGTAAAGATACTTCTTATCCTCTGCGTGGTTGACCACTTATCCTTAGCACTTTTAACTCAAGACTGCCCCCAACATACAAATAAATGATTAAAAATTCCTCAAAAGTAGGGACCACATCTTACTAACTTTGGTTTATGACACAGGCTCAATGGTCTTTATCCTTAAACCTGAGGACAGTAAGCAACGAGGACTGTTTGTAATAGAATCCAATGTTTCAGACAGAAACTTAGTTTCTAAATACATGACCACTATGGGTTATGCCTGTCCTTGGAACTTTGGTTACATCTTCCCTGCCATGTAGGTAATTACATTATATCCCAGGGTTCTGATGAGATCTAAATGGCAGATCTAAATAGGTCAGGCACTTGGTGCTCAATAACTGATGGTTATTTTTTTTTTTCTAAAATTTAGCACTGAGCCATGGCTTCTCTGAGTCCATCACCCTGGAGATTTGTTCTCCAAGCATGCCCTGTGCTACATAGTATTGTCACAGACTGGGCTGCAACCTAATAAGCAGCCCCATAGACCACACAAGAAAGCCTTCCTCAGTGATCAATGCAAAGAAATAGAGGAAAACAACAGAATGGGAAAGACTAGAGATCTCTTCAAGAAAATTAGAGACACCAAAGGAACATTTCATGCAAAGATGGGCTCAATAAAGGACAGAAATGGTATGGACCTAACAGAAGCAGAAGATATTAAGAAGAGGTGGCAACAATACACAGAAGAACTGTACAAAAAAGATTTTCACAACCCAGATAATCATGATGGTGTGATCACTGACCTAGAGCCGGACATCCTGGAATGTGAAGTCAAGTGGGCCTTAGAAAGCATCACTATGAACAAAGCTAGTGGAGGTGATGGAATTCCAGTGGAGCTATTCCAAATCCTGTAAGATGATGCTGTGAAAGTGCTGCACTCAATATGCCAGCACATTTGGAAAACTCAGCAGTGGCCACAAGATTGGAAAAGGTCAGTTTTCATTCCAATCCCAAAGAAAGGCAATGTCAAAGAATGCTCAAATCCTAGATGCACTAGTCATAACAAATGCCCTCTTCCAACCACACAAGAGAAGACTCTATACATGGACATCACCAGATGGTCAACACCGAAATCAGATCGATTATATTCTTTGCAGCCAAAGATGGAGAAGCTCTATACAATCAGCAAAAACAAGACCAGGAGCTGACTGTGGCTCAGATCATGAGCTCCTTATTGCCAAATTCAGACTGAAATTGAAGAAAGTAGGGAAAACCACTAGACCATTCAGGTATGACCTAAATCAAATCCCTTATGATTATACAGTGGAAGTGAGAAATAGATTTAAGGGCCTAGATCTGATAGATAGAGTGCCTGATGAACTATGGAATGAGGTTCGTGACATTGTACAGGACACAGGGATCAAGACCATCCCCATGGAAAAGAAATGCAAAAAAGCAAAATGGGTGTCTGCAGAGGCCTTACAAATAGCTGTGAAAAGAAGAGAAGCGAAAAGCAAAGGAGAAAAGGAAAGATATAAACTTCTGAATGCAGAGTTCCAAAGAATAGCAAGGAGAGATAAGAAAGCCTTCCTCAGTGATCAATGCAAAGAAATAGAGGAAAACAACAGAATGGGAAAGACTAGAGATCTCTTCAAGAAAATTAGAGATACCAAGGGAACATTTCATGCAAAAATGGGCTCGATAAAGGACAGAAATGGTATGGACCTAATGGAAGCAGAAGATATTAAGAAGAGGTGGCAAGAATACACAGAAGAACTGTACAAAAAAGAGCTTCATGACCAAGATAATCACAATGGTGTGATCACTCACCTGGAGTCAGACATCCTGGAATGTGAAGTCAAGTGGGCCTTAGAAAGCATCACTATGAACAAAGCTTGTGGAAGTGATGGAATTCCAGTTGAGCTACTTCAAATCCAAAAAGATGATGCTGTGAAAGTGCTGCACTCAATATGCCAGCAAATCTGGAAAACTCAGCAGTGGCCACAGGACTGGAAAAGGTCAGTTTTCATTCCAATCCCAAAGAAAGGCAATGCCAAAGAATGCTCAAACTACCACACAATTGCACTCATCTCTCATACTAGTAAAGTAATGCTCAAAATTCTCCAAGCCAGGCTTCAGCAATACATGAACCATGAACTTCCTGATGTTCAAGCTGGTTTTAGAAAAGGCAGAGGAACCAGAGATCAAATTGCCAACATCCGCTGGATCATCAAAAAAGCAAGAGAATTCCAGAAAAACATCTATTTCTGCTTTATTGTCTATGCCAAATCCTTTGACTGTGTGGATCACAATAAACTGTGGAAAGTTCTGAGAGAGATGGGAATACCAGACCACCTGATCTGCCTCTTGAGAAATCTGCATACAGGTCAGGAAGCAACAGTTAGAACTGGTCATGGAACAACAGACTGGTTCCAAATAGGAAAAGGAGTTCCTCAAGGCTGTATATTGTCACCCTGTTTATTTAACTTATATGCAGAGTACATCATGAGAAATGCTGGACTGGAAGAAACACAAGGTGAAATCAAGATTGCTGGGAGAAATATCAATAACCTCAGATATGCAGATGATACCACCCTGATGGCAGAAAGTGAAGAAGAACTAAAGAGCCTCTTGATGAAAGTGAAAGAGGAGAGTGAAAAAGTTGGCTTAAAGCTCAACATTCAGAAAACGAAGATCATGGCATCTGGTCCCATCACTTCATGGGAAATAGATGGGGAAACAGTGGAAACAGTGTCAGACTTTATTTTTCTGGGCTCCAAAATCAGATGGTGCAGATGGTGACTGCAGCCATGAAATTAAAAGACGCTTACTCCTTGGAAGGAAAGTTATGACCAACCTAGATAGCATATTCAAAAGCAGAGACATTACTTTGCCAACAAAGGTTCATCTAGTCAAGGCTATGGTTTTTCCAGTGGTCATGTATGGATGTGAGAGATGGACTGTGAAGAAAGCTGAGCACGGAAGAATTGATGCTTTTTAACTGTGGTGTTGGAGAAGAATCTTGAGAGTCCCTTGGACTGCAAGAAGATCCAACCAGTCCATCCTAAAGGAGATCAGTCCTGAGTGTTCATTGAAAGGACTGATGCTAAAGCTGAAACTCCAATATTTTGGCCACCTCATGCGAATAGTTGACTCATTGGTAAAGACTCTGATGCTGGGAGGGATTGGGGGAAGGAGGAGAAGGGGACGACAGAGGATGAGATGGCTGGATGGCATCACGGACTCGATGGACATGAGTTTGAGTGAACTCCGGGAATTGGTGATGGACAGGGAGGCCTGGCGTGCTGTGATTCATGGGGTCACAAAGTGGGCTGTTATAACAAAATTCCCTGGACTACATGGCTTAAAGAACAGAGCCTTTTCTCACAATTCTGGAAGCTAAAAGATTGGGATCAGGGTGTCCGCATGGTTGGAGCCTATCTTCTTGGCTTGCAAATGGCTGCCTTCCATCTGTACCCTCACATGGTGGAGACAGAGAGATCTCTTCTGCTTCTTACGGAGCCACAGTCCGATCAGAGAAGGATCCCACCTTCATTTAATCTTAATTATTTCCTAAAGATCCTATCTCCAGTAATTGTCACATTGGGCATTAGAGCTTCCACATGTGAATATTGGAGGACACAGTTCAGTCCATCGCACCAGAGAAGGTCTGGTTAACCTCAGGGAGAATGGGTGCAGAGCCGGTGTCACAGTGAAGGCCCCTTGGTTAGCTTCCTGTCTTTCATTCATCCCCTCTCCATTACCAGGCTGGATTTGTGGCTTGGGTGGGTTTTGGTTTTTTTTTTTTTTCTTTTTCCTTTTCTTCTCCACTGATAAAATCTTTCCAAAAACCTAAGATTTGGCCTACAAAAATCATATTGACACCTAATGAGACTTGAGAATTCTCCAAGTCCCTCCTGAGTGCTGTTTTTCCTGTATAAAACAAGATTTCAGGATTTCTTGTCTTTTCAGTTCATGTTTAGATATTTCTCAGGCTCCTTTCAATGGACCCCATGGTGGCTTCCTGTTAAACCAGTAACCCTCATTGCTTTAATCTGAAATTCCTCCTGCTGGTATTTCCCCATGCACACACTTAGGCAATGGGCAGAATCTAGTAGACCCAGAGGCCCTACAGAGACTATGGACCTAATGTTTTATATGCTAAAACCCTAATCTGAATGGGGTAGTATTTGGAAATGGTGCTTTCAGAATGAAATTAAATCCTGAGAGTATAGTCCACATGAATGGGATTAGTATCCTTATAAGGTCAGAAAGCTAACTGTGGATAAACTACCTAGTTTGGTATTTTGTTATAGCAGCCCTAGCTGACAAGATAGAAAGGATTCATGTTAATGTATGGCAAAACAAATACAATATTGTAAAGTAATTAACCTCCAATTAAAATAAATAAATTTATATTTTTTAAAAAAAGAAGTAAGACGGAATGTACAAGTTGATATTTCCCTGCAGTATTGAACAAAATTCCTTGGGTACATTGCTCATTATTAGAGAAATGCAAGTCAAGACTACAAAGAGATATCACCTCAAACCAGTCAGAATAGCCATCATCAAAAAATCTACAAACAATAAATGATGAAGAGGATATGGAGAAAAAGGAACCCTCAATGCACTGTTGGTGGAAATATAAACTGATATAGCCATCATGGAGAACAGTATGGAGATTTCTTAAAATCTAGAAATAAATGTACCATATGATCCAGCAATCCCACCACTGGGTATACACTGAGAAAATCACAATTTTAAAAGACACACGCACCCCAGTGTTCATTGTAGCAATATTTACAATAGTCAGGACCTGGAAGCCATCTAGATGCTCATCAGCAGATGAATGAAAAAAGATGTGGTCCATATATGCAATGGAATATTGTTCAGCCATAAAAATAAATGAATTTGAGTCATTTGTAGTGAGGTAGATGAACCTAGAGCCTCTTACACAGAGCAAAGTAAGTCAGAAAGAAAAAAACAAGTATTATATATTAACACATATATATGGAATCTAGGAAAATGATACTGATGAACCTAGTAGAGAATGAAATTGTGAACATAGCAGGGGGAGGTAAGAGCGGGACTAACTGAGAAAGTAGCTTTGACATATGCACACTATCATGTGAAAAATACATAGTTAGTGGAAAGTTGGCATACAACACAAGGAACCCAGCCTGGCCCTCTGTGAGGACCTAGGGGGTGTGATGGAGATAGAGGAGGAAGGTATGTATGTATATATATATATATATATATACATATATATGCACCTTTGTGTTTGTGCTGTTGTGTGGCAGAAATAAATACAACATTGTAAAGCAACTGTACAATTAAATTTTTTACTAAAAATGTCCATGGGTATAGGGTAGAGGGAAAGATGAAGATAGAACCCAGAGTTGGTGATTGTATACTATATATGGGCACTTTAGATACATTACACAGTTTACCAACTACTATCCATTCTCTTACCAATATAATACCCTCTTATCAGAATCTCAAATCCCTACTTCCCCCCTTTTCAATTCACTTCTCATAGCAGTAATTTCACCAAAGTACTCATTTACTCTGGAAACAATCATTTTATAATTGACCTTCCCATGATAGATTTGTTAAGAGCTGGGGCCTGGAGACCTGAATTTGTACCCCAGCTATTCACCAGGAAAAATGATTTAACCTCCCCTATAAAAATAGTCACATCTTCCTCATAGAGCAGTGTAAGAATTAAACAAGCAATTATGCTGCATGCTTACTGCATCCCCTGACTTAACAAAATGTAGCTTTTAATATTGTTAGGACAAGTGACTTGTCCAGTGTCACGGATAGCAGAGAGAATTAGAACCCTCGGTATCACATTGAAGTTTTCCATGATGCTTCTTTAACTGAACATCTTTTCATTCTAGGCTAAGAGATGGAATTGTGTAGGGAAAAGAGCATAAACATAAACATCTATATGAGAACTGGGCTCTACTTGTCACCATCATGTGCTAGTTCTGTTATCTGGTTAAATTCTGAGTCTGTAGTTTCTTTGTTAGGTCGAATGATTGACTGTGATAGTATGTGCTAGAACATCTACTAAATATTCATAGGATTAGCTAGTACTTAGTCTGGAAAAGGGAATGGCAATCCACTCCAGTATTCTTGGCTGGAGAATCCAATGGACAGAGGAGCCTGGTAGGCTGCAGTCCATGGGAGAACATCTACTAAACGTTGGTAAGATCAGCTAGAGTCTGTGGCAACCCTCCCCTTTTCCCTACATGCTTACTGTGATGGAAACTCCTTTTCCTCAGCTCCCAGACAAGGATTACAGTATACCTCCAGTAAAGGCAGGTCATCAGTATTGTTCTCAGATGGTTTTGAATGTTAGTTGCTTGTTTTTTGCTTCCTTATTTGTTAATGCCAATAAGGGACCACCCCAGCTCAGTTTATTCCATTTATCGTCATGACTCTCTTTTCCCTTCCTGATATAGATTGTTCTCGTGTTCTCTCTGCCTGCTGCTCTCCATTATAAATCTACTGTAAAAAAAAAAAAGCAGTCAATAGTTAAGAAGAACTTAAAGGAGAAGTGACATTTACTTGTTCGTTGCTCATTGACCTCATTTCCACTCATCACGTCATCCTTTCCTGGTGAGCAAGAATGGGGCTTCAGAGCCATCATCATCCAGTGTTCTAACTGCTATTACTAATCAATCAGAGCCAAGATCCTATCTGAAACTTATTTGGCCATCTCAGACTTGGTGTTGTATCCATGCCAAGTGCAATATTCTTTTAAAATATTCCACAAGCAGTGTGTAAAGGTAGCAGGGGTTACCAGCAGTGGTAGTGAGGGATGCAGGGGAAGTGACTAAGGGGATTCCTGGCACATTGAACTTACTCTAGCAGGCAACTGCAAAAGGCTCACTAATAGATCATTGGCAGGAATCAATGGAACTTTCAAAACAACTGAAATCCAACAAAAGCAAAGCCTGCAGTATCTCAGAATATCTATGTGACATAGATCAATGGAACTTCAGATCCCCAAAAGAGTAATTATTCCAGAGTTCAGACCCCTCAATCCTGATCTCCAAGGTTCACCACTATTAAAATCATGTTAAAACTGAAACTGTTATTACTTCACCTGTCTTATCTATTAGAACTGAAAGAAATTTTAGAGAACTTTTCACTCAATTATAATAAAAATAAATATGCTGATTAGAGTCTCTCAGGTTTGGAATGGAACTTAGAAACCACCAAGCTGAAACCTAACAATCGCCTTAGCCTTGCATTAGCTTCATACATCTTCTCTACAGTGAAGGGAGTATTCAATTTCTCCTTGCAGACATTCTGAATAGGGAGCTCAATTTCCTAATAAGGATTGAGCACAACCCAAGGGCAAAATAAAACTATTATCTGGATCATCTAAAATCTGCACAAAGACAAAATGTACTAGATTCAAAGTTGACCTTGGGCAGGTCCCCAGGCCTCAGTATTTTCATCTTAAATTTGAGCTGTTAGTAGTTCTCATCTCCTGGGTTTATGGGGATTAGAGAAGATGCATATAATACAGTTATTTTTCAATAAACGCTAGCAATTGTCCTCATTATTAAAGTTCATTTTCCCTCTACATATAAAGTAGAGACTTGGAAAAAATAAAACGAAGTTTTATTATCTACTTTGCAAATTTCTCAAATGGAAGTAATAGTGCTTTGATTCATAAATATTATAATGGTTTCCTTTGGCATGTCATAAAAACTGAATCCAAATGGTCAGCCCCTTTGTTCTCTGGTGTGTGTGTGTGTGTGTTAATTACTTTATTATAAAAAGAACAGTGGCTGCCACATGTTGAGCCCCTATTTTGTGTTAGAGCTTTTCACACTTTACTTCATTCAACACTCACAATAGTTCCAGGAGCTGCCCCAACTCAGATGAGAAATCTGAGATTTAAGATGTTAGGTAACCTGCATAAAGTCACCCAGCCAGATCTCTGGCTCCCACAGTCCCCGTACCTGCCCTAATGTTTTTTATGTTTACTCCTAAAACGTACCCTTGATTTAAGAAATAAGAGCCAGCCTCCTGGAGGCTGGAAATGAAATCATACTAGTCTCAGTGCCTGTGGTGATCCTGAATAAGAATGCAAACTTCATGGAGAACTGGTAGCCTCAGGAAGAAGCTGTCAATCTCAATTAAGACATCAACGAGTCAAAGGAGGAAGGTACCACCAAGAAGCCTATTGTTGAATGCATGTCAGGTGAAGGCAGTGCTAATGACTGCATGATCCAGATATGTCCATTCCCTACTTCTCCCAAAGTAAGGTCCCCGAGTTGTTACGGCATGGTGGTTTGCACACTTTGGATCCCACCAAGTGGCAGGTGGCCTGACAAACGTGCACTCAGCATGTTTTGTTGGGTCCCCACAGCTGTGCTGCCAATCAGTTCAGGATGGCTGCAAGTTAATGCTAATTAGCTTCTGTTGATCTGCATATTCCAACAGCCTCCCAGGATTCCCATTTTGATATGCAAGATTGCCAGTTGGGTATGTGATTGAATTAAGGAGCAAAAAAGATTTTCTTCGCGGAGGGATATGTGGGTCTGAATCCCCAGCAGAGGCTGTTACCCTTTTGGTTCACGGTTGGCAGCTCTGGCCCTTAGCATAGAGGCATGGGCTCCAGACTGAGGGTGCTGCCACCCTGCTTATAGAAACAAAAATGATGCCTTAACCTCCTAAGGCTATTAGGAGTAAACATTCTTTCCATCTGGTCTGTGAAATGGCACTGGCAATTTAGATGGGAAAAGAATCAATAGCTTTTTCTTCTGCTTGGTTCAAATCTAAGTTCAAATCATCTAAACCAATCTGACCAATTATTCATTAAGAAATGTTTCCTGTGGCATGCAAAGAGAACTAATCCCAAATGATTGGATAAACTACTTTACCTCCTGTACTCAGTTTCCTCAAATGCAATGTTAGAAAGCTGTGCTGCTGCTGCTGCTGCTGCTGCTGCTGCTAGGTCGCTTCAGTCGTGTCCGACCCTGTGCGACCCCATAGACGGCAGCCCACCAGGCTCCCCTGTCCCTGGGATTCTCAAGGCAAGAACACTGGAGTGGGTTGCCATTTCCTTCTCCAATGCATGAAAGTGAAAAGTGAAAGTGAAGTCGCTCAGTCGTGTCTGACTCTAGCGACCCCATGGACTGCAGCCTACCAGGCTCCCTCGTCCATGGGATTTTCTAGGCAAGAGTACTGGAGTAGGGTGCCATGAAAGCTGTGCTAGAGCCCATTAAAGGAAAGAAAATGCATGACCAAGATAGCAAAATGTTTGACACATTAGCCCCTGGAGATATATATATATATATATATCCATGGGGTCACCAAGAATCAGACACGACTGAGCAACTGAACAATTACAAAAAAACTGATATTTTAAATCAGTTTTAAAATATAAACAGCTATCCAGTACATGGGCTTCCCAGGTGACGCAATGGTAAAGAATCTGCCTGCTGATGCAGGAGATGCTGGTTCTATCCCTGGGTTGGGAAGAGCCCCTGGAGGAGTGTATGACAACCCACTGCAATATTCTTGCCTGAAGAATCCCATGGACAGAGGAGCCTGGCAGGCTACAGTTCATGTGGTCGAAAAAAGTCGGACAGGGCTAAGCAACTAAGCACACATGCAGGCATCTAGTATATACTAAGCACACATGCTAACATCTGTGATAGCACGGCGCACATGGCTGGAGATTCAAATATGAAAAGATTATTCATCTTCCTCCAGGAGTATATCATAAACAGACAATTACAATGGAATAAAGTACCTCCTAACAATGGTATTCTACAATTCTTTTTTTTTTTTTGGCTATAACTTCGAAGGAACACCACAAGTTTCTGGCAGTACCATTTAGTAGCCTGTTTTCTTGTGTATGGTGCTTAACTTCTCTGGACCCTTGTTTCTCGTTCTGTAAAAGTCATGCACACCACGTAAGGTCATTGAGTCTGTGAAGTAAAACAATGTTTGTTAAAGTTACTGACACATATCAGGCATTCAGTAAGTAGTATTTTCTTTCTGTTTTTCCTTTCAGAGGATATTATTAGAATCACTTGAGTACAATAAATTTCAGGATGAAGGACAGAGGTAGAAGAAAAAGTGATGGAAGGATTTCAGCCACATAAGAAAGGAACTCAGCAGGAAACTGCACTATGGGGGCTGGTGTATTTAGATTTTGCACCTGTATTTCATCAGGGCAATGAAAATATGATCTCACTGAGTAAACATTACAAAAACAATTTTCAAAAGTTTAACTTGGCTGCAGCCTTAGAAAGTTCTGCTTCCCTGAAGTGATTAAACAATATTTCTTGGAAAACATTTGCTAAATATAATTGCAAGGGAAACTTTTTTCTCCTTTTCATATTGTTAGATTTAGGAGGTCCAATCATATTTTTGTAGGAAAAGTTACAAAAACTGTTGCTGAAGTTATATTTTATATTTATCACATAATGCATATTTTCATGTTTGTGTGTATACATAAATATGTATGTCTCCATTTCTTTATGTATATCTGCATAACACATGTGAGAGTGTGTCCATATATATGGTGTATGTATATAAATATATGTATATACATAGATGCATACATCATCTCTGTAATATACATATTTATGTTAATTATGATCTGAGAATTGAGTACATGCATACACATATACATGTGTTTTATAATGTGGCATCTGTATTTATCATTCATTTAGGCATTATATTGTAGTGGTTAAAAGCATAAATTATGAAACCAGATCTCCATAAACTGAATTCTAGCTCCATCACTTAATACTATGTGACTATAGTTAAGTAACAATCTCTGCATCTCAGGGATTACCTTAAATAATGTCTTATTTAAAACATTATCTGTAAGATGGAGATAATTGTATCTACCACAAAGAATAATTGTGAGGAGTAAATAAATTAACATATATGAATGTACTTAAAAATAAACTTGGCAAATAGTTCTATTGATATTGTTACTATTGCTGTTAAGACTTTATTGTTGTTATTATGACTATTATTGTTATCTTTCATAAATTGATTTGTTCTAAATTACTTTGACTGAGTTTTATTTGTTGTTGTTTAAAACTTCAACACTGAGAAAGAAAAATGCAGCTGGAGGAATCAGGTTCCCTGACTTCAGACTATACTACTAAGCTACAGTAATCAAGATGGTATGGAACTGCCACAAAAATAGAAGTATAGATCAATGGAATAGGGTAGAGAGCCCAGAGGAAAACCCATGTACCCATGGTCACCTAATCTATGACAAAGGAGAAAACAATAAACAATAGAGAAAAGACAATCTCTTCAATAAGTGGTGCTGGGAAAACTGAACAGCTGCATGTAAAAGAAAGAAATCGGAACACTCCCTAACACCATACACAAGAATAAGCTCAAAATGGATCAAAGACTTCAATATAAGGCCAGACACTATAAAATGCAGAAGAAAACACAAACAGAATACTCTTTGACATAAATTGCAACAAGACCTTTTTTGATCTACTTCTAAAATTGTTGTTCAGCCACTAAGTCACGGCTGACTCTTTGTGAGCCCATGGATTGCAGCCCACTAGGTTCCTCTGCCCATGGGATTTTCCAGGCAAGGATACTGGAGTGGGTTGCCATTTCCTTCTCCAGGGACTTCCTAGAATAATGAAAATAAAAACAAAAATAAACAAATTGTACCTAATTAAAATTAAAAGCTTTTGCACAGCAAAGGAAACCATAAACAAGATGAAAAAAATCACCCTCAGAATGGGAGAAAATATTTCCAAAGTGACTGACAAAGGATTAACCTCCAAAATATACAAACAGCTTATGCAACTCAATATCAAAGAAACAAATAAACCCAATCAAAACATGAGCAGAAGATCTCAATAGACATTTCTCCAAAGACATACAGGTGGTCAAAAAGCACATGAAGAGGTGCTCAACGTTGCTAATTATTAGAGAAAAGGAAATAAAAACTACAAGGAGATATCACCCTACTTCAGTCAGAATGGCCTTCATCAATACCACACACACACACACACACACACACACACACACACACAAACAGAATATTACTCAGCCATAAAAAGGAACGAAATAGTGTCATTTGCAGAGACATGCATGCTCCTAGAGACTGCCACCTGATGTGAATAACTGACTCATTTGAAAAGACCCTGATGTTGGGAAAGATTGAAGGCAAGAGAAGGGGACAACAGAGAATGAGATGGTTGGATGGCATCACTGACTCAATGGACATGAGTTTGAGTAAACCCTGGGAGTTGGTGATGGACAGAGAGGCCTGGCATGCTGCAGTCCATGGGGTCACAAAGAGTCAGACATGACTGAGTGATTGAATTGAACTAAGAGATTGTCATACAGAATGAAATAAGTCAGAAAGAGAAAGACATCATCTGTTTACATAAATATGTGGAGTCTAGAAAAATAGTAAAGATGAACTTATTTATAAAGCAGAAATAGAGACACAGACATTAGAGAACAAATATATGGGTACCAAGTGAGGAAGGGAAGGTGGGATGAACTGAGAAATTGAGATTGACATATGTACATTACTACGTGTAGAATGGGATTCCCTGGTAATTCAGCTGGTAAAGAATCCACCTGCAATGCAGGAGACCCCAGTTTGATTTCTGGGTTGGGAAGATCCCCTGGAGAAAGGAAAGGCTACCCACTCTAGTATTCTGGCCTGGAGAATTCCACAGAGTATATAGTCCATGGGGTCACAAAAAGTCGGACATGACTGAGCGACTTTCACTTAATGTATAAAATGGGTAACTAATGAGAACCTACTGTATAGCGCAGGGGACTCTATCTGGTGCTCTGTGGTGACCTAAATGGAAAAGAGATTAAAAAGAGAGGGGCTATATGTGTAGATCAATACTTTAGTGCTCAGCTATCTTTATGGTCCAACTCTCACATCCATACAATCAATTCATGCCAAAGAATTGATGTTTTTGAACTGTGGTGTTGGAGAAAACCCTTGTAAGTCCCTTGGACTGCAAGGAGATCAAACCAGTCAATCCTAAAGAGTATCTGTCCTGAATATTCATTGGAAGGACTGCTGATAAAGCTGAAGCTCCAATACTTTGGCCACCTGATGCGGAGAACTGACTTATTGGAAAAGACCCTGATGCTGGGAAAGATTGAAGGCAGGAGGAGAAGGGGATGACAAAGGACAAGATGGTTGGATGGCACCACCGACTCGATGGACATGAGTTTGAGAAAGCTCTGGGAGATGGTGATGGAGAGGGAAGCTTGGCATGCAATTCATGGTGTTACAAAGAGTTAGACATGACAGAGCAATGAACTGGCTGAACTGATATGTATAGATATGGCTGATTCACTTTGCTGAACAGCTGAAACTGACATAGTGGTTTAAAGCAATTATTCCCTGGTGATTCAGTAGGCAAAGGATCTGTCTGCAATGCAGGAGACACAGTAGATGCAAGTTATATTCCTGGCTTGCAAAGATCCCCTGGGGAAGGAAGTGACAACCCACTCCAGTATTCTTGCCTGGGAAATCCCAAGCACAGAGGACCTTGGTGGGCTACAGTCCAAAGGGCTAGACATGATTCAATGACTAAACACACACATTCCAGTTTTTTAAAATAACCCTCAACAAACAAACGGATGTTTCTAAAAAGTAATAGAGCTTTTCTATTTTACAAGTGGTAGGTATTTTAATTAAATTTGAAATGTATCATTCTTTTGTTGTGGGAAGAATCATCTGGATATTTGTACTTAGTTATGCAAATGTAACATAAGTACTCTCTGCCACACCCCACCACCATCTCCCTTCTTAGAAAAAATAGTGAAATAACCTGAATGCATATGTTTTAGACTAAATGGATAAATGTGCTATTTGGCAATGCAAATTTAATGTATGTTTTAGCAATGATTTTTTTTTTTTTTTGCATACTTTGTTGCTTCTTTGAAAGATTTCTTTATTAAGTAGTTTAGGCTGTAAATTATTACTTGTTTTGACCAAGATGCATATGCTTGTGTTTGATCAAAAGAGATTAGTAATAGAGATGCAATGATTGTAGGAGGGGGAAAAAGTGCAGGCCCAGCATTTAAGTCAAGATGGAATAGAAATTGGATGAAAGAGCTGTGTGTGCTTGGGCCAGCTCAGGCTGGACTGGATTTGAATCTCAACTCCACCTATTCCTAGTGTTCTGACCTTAGGCAAGTGGTGAATTCAGAGGCAAATACCTGAGCCTTTCAACCAGTATTGATGTTGGACTATTGCCCTCTTGTATCAATGTCTTGTGGTCATAGAGCCAGACAGTACCTCTGTCAGTGAAAGGTGGAGTTTTTCATAAAGAATGTGGGCATTTTCACAATTATCCCTGGAAGAATTCAACCTTTGAACTGAAATGAGGACAGAAAGAGAGAAAATTACAGTTTTTATGGCTATCTCTTTGTTTCTTCAAGAAATTCTTATAACTATGGAACTAATATTCACTAGACTCCTATTCTGGGTCAGGTACCAATGGGGGTGCTAAGAACAGGAGATATAAGAAGACAAGGTTCCTTAGGTTCTCACAATGCCCATAGTTAAATGAGGCACATAAATAAGAGACCAGTCATTCGTATGATAAATGCTATCTATAGTAGAGTACAAAAACACTGGATACAGACAAGGAGGAGATGGTTAATTCCAGGAGTAAGTGAAAGCATTTCAAATGAGATGAAGCTTGTTTGTTGCTGTCATGTCTGACTTTGTGTGACCCCATGGACTGTGGCTCACCAGGCTCCTCTCTCCATGGAATTCTCCACACAAGAATACTAGAGTGGGTAGCCATTCCCTTCTCCAGGGGATCTTCCCAACTCAGGAATCATATCTGCGTCTCCTGCATTGCAGGCAGATTCTTTATCATCTGAGCCACTAGGGAAGCCTGAGATGAAGCTTGAGCTACCTCTTAAAGAAAGGGGTGAGATATCATGAATGGATCAAGGAGGAAAGATATTTCAGGCAAAAGGAATACTCACAGTGACTGAGGCAATAGAGTCCAGCAGGTTAAGAGAATTGCCAGTAATCTAGTGTGCCTAGATTTCAGAAAATAAAGTCGTAACAAAATGTAGGCCTGGAGAGATAATCAGCTAGACTATGATACCCTATGTATGCTATCCTAAACTGTATGGTTTATTTTTCCTAAAAGCAATATGGAACTACTTAAAAGTTTTAAATAGCTGAGAGACATATTTATGCTTTCCCTTTAGATAGTACATTCCTGCAGGTCTGTGAAACATAAATGCGAAGAGGGGAAGAATAAAAGCAAGAAATTATTTGAGATGGCACAGCAGTAATGGGGACATGGAATTATAAAGGTTAGAACTAAGGAAATCATAGTGGAGAGTAAATACAAAAGAATGTAATTTTTAAATCTTCATGGCCAACCATCTCTAAGACTTGAAAACTGGTCCATAGCAGGAGAGGGTCAAGGAGGACCAGCTTCCTTGTTTGGAGGTGGTTAAGTAAACATTAAAATATAGGTCTAAGAGCAAGTTGGGAGAAGAAGGACAGGAAAGATGAATTATATTCTGAAAGTGGTAAGGTTTGGGGACTTTCAAATTGATATAAAAATTTGGATGTGTGGATTTGGAGCTAAGAGGAAAGATTGGGGCAAGGTAAAAATTTGAAAATAATTAGCTTACAGTGGGTAATTATGAGAATAGATGATATAACCCACAAAATGCATTCAAAGTAAGATAAGTATGAACAAGAAAAAAATCACACATAGTGGCAAAATTTAGGAGGAAAAATTTCAATCTATTTATCAATCTATCATCTAAGTCTCATTGGTCTTTCAGTATACCAAATGAAGCCTTAGATTTGCTAAAAAGACCCTGATAGTCTTAGGATGTATTGTACTTTTCCAGAAGTTTTTACTTTCTCTGCCACGGTGAAGCCATCTGAATCTAGAATAGCAATCTCTAGCAACTAGAAAAAAATAGAAAATTAAAAAGTCAATGACTACCACTTTTAATGCTATCGCTCACCTTTTCTTTAACACAATGGACAGACACTTCATCTTTTAAAGTAATTAAGCATCCAAAATGTAGGATTCTATTATACAAGAAAATAATCCTCCATTGCAACACTATTACAATGAAATGAGACATTGAAAGGCTCTATTTATACAATAGTAAGAAGCAAGATAACCTTTTGGTTGCTGTTGGTTTGGGGAAATTTGAAGCTCATGAGTGAAAGGTCTCCAAATGATGTGGCCTCTGTGGTTTTCCTCAAATAATTTAATAAATATGAGACCTAGGGCTAGCTTAAAGATTAAGTTTGATCAGGAATTTGGAGTGAGAAAAAAACCTTAGGATATTTCTTAAAAATTGAAGGTAAGTTTTAATGAATTAGGTGGAGTTGATAGTAACCCTGCTTGTTTAACTTATATGCAGAGAACATCATGAGAAACGCTGGGCTGGAAGAAGCACAAGCTGGAATCAAGATTGCTGGAAGAAATATCAATAACCTCAGATATGCAGATGACACCATTATTATGGCAGAAAGTGAAGAGGAACTAAAAAGCCTCTTAATGAAAGTGAAAGAGGAGAGCGAAAAGGTTGGCTTAAAGCTCAACATTCAGAAAACTAAAACCATGGCATCTGGTCCCATCACTTCATGGGAAATAGATGGGGAAACAGTGAAAACAGTGTCAGACTTTATTTTGGGGGGCTCCAAAATCACTGCAAATGGTGATTGCACCCATGAAATTAAAAGATGCTTACTCCTTGGAAGGAAAGCTATGACCAACCTAGCTAGCATATTGAAAAACAGAGACATTACTTTGCCGACAAAAATCCGTCTAGTCAAGGCTATGGTTTTTCCAGTAGTCATGTATGGATGTGAGAGTTGGGCTGTGAAGAAAGCTGAGCACCAAAGAATTGATGCTTTTGAACTGTGGTGTCGGAGAAGACTCTTGAGAGTCCCTTGGACGGCAAGGAGATCCAACCAGTTCATTCTAAAGATCAGTTCTGGATATTCTTTGGAAGGAATGATGCTAAAGCTGAAATTCCTGTACTTTGGCCACCTCATGCGAAGAATTGACTCATTGGAAAAGACTCTGATGCTGGGAAGGATTGGGGGCAGGAGGAGAAGTGGACGACAGAGGATGAGATGGCTGGATGGCATCACTGACTCGATAGACATGAGTCTGAGTGAACTCCGGGAATTGGTGATGGACAGGGAGGCCTGGCATGCTGCAATTCATGGGGTTGCAAAGAGTCGGACATGACTGAGTGACTGAACTGAACTGATAGAGCTCTAAAGTTTATTCCCCTCTATATTAAGGAAATGATCCCACAGTGAGAACGCAAATGTTAAACATATGATTCATGAAATATTTTTGTCTTTAAAAAAGTTAATTCTGAATGGATTTCATAACTCCTTAGAGTCATAAAGCACATTAAGTTCAGTTCAGTTCAGTTCAGTCACTCAGTTTGTCTGACTCATTGCGACCCCATGAACTGCAGCAAACCAGGCTTCCCTGTCCATCACCAACTCCCGCAGTCCACCCAAACCCATGTCCATCGAGTCAGTGATGCCATCCAATCATCTCATCCTCTGTGGTCCCCTTCTCTGCCTGCCCTCAATCTTTCCCAGCATCAGGGTCTTTTCAAACGAGTCAGCTCTTCGCATCAAGTGGCCAAAATATTTCAGTACTTTACTTATTCTCTAAGAAAGGACTTCATGAATATTTGGGAAAAGATTTGGTTTAGGATAAATTAGATGCAATGAGTTCTTTTTTAAAAAAAGTCTTGAGATATATAATTAATTTCTTTACTCTCATTTAAGCTTGAGTCCCTACTTTTTCAATAGCTGAATTTCACTTTGATTACAGCCTTCTTCTGCTCCTGTAACTTTAAAAACCCTACATATTCTAAATTCATCAAAGTCATGTGCTACTCAAGTTACCTGAAATATCTTCTTTTTTGATAAATTATTCATCCTTCAAGATGCAACACAATTTTATCTTCTGTAAAGTCATCTCTGATTTACTCTCTTGTTCCTGCTTCTATGACTCAACAACACCTTGATCATATCCCTGTTCAAACATGTATTAATTTTCACTATAGTTACCAGCTACATGTGCATCTCTATAGCTGTACTGTGCCTAGATCCATGCCTAGCACCCTTTCAGTAAATACTTTATGTTATGTAATAATTGCTTTTTCAATCATACATTTCAATCATACATATATATATATACACATCTATATATGTTTGTGTCTGTCTACAACTTACACAGATCACATAAAAAGTCTCTCCTGAATCTCAAGATAACCACACAAGACTGTAAGGACAGCTATCTTTAATCCCATTTTTCAGATAAGGAAGGGGAGAAGACAGACTCAAGAGATGTCTAATCCAGTACAGCATGTGAAATAAATGAGAAACAACAACAAAAAAAATCAACTCCCTTTTTTTGATTTCAATTCTAATGTGCTGTCTTCAATTAAGTAGAATTTTTAGGGTCCTGTGTGCTTGCTCATTCTCTCAGTCATGTCTGAATCTTTGCAACCTGATGGACTGTAGCCTGCCAGGCTCCTCTGTCTATGGAATTTTTCCAGGCAGGAATACTGGAGTGGGTTACCATTTCATACTCCAGGGGATCTTCTAGACCCAAGGACCAAACCCACATCTCTTGCATCTCCTGCATTGGCAGGAAATTTCTTTACCACAAGCACAACCTAGGAAGACCTGTTTTAGAACCACATACTTATAATGTATTCCTTGGAGTTTTCCTTTTATTTAAGTATACCTAAGATATAGAAAATTGGATTAATCATATCCCTAGGTTTATCACAGTCATTGCTAGTTCATACATGTCCCTGATTTTTTTGTGTGTATTCATATGTTCATTTTTTAATATGACTAATACTTACAAATTCACCACTCATCCCTACAACTAAAACATTCTCATTAACTATCTACATCTATAGACTTTTCCTTCCCTACCTCACCAACTCTTGATTTACTGTCCAACCCTAAAGCATTTTTAATTTGAATATTTTCTTTCTCTATAGCTTTTTTCACTTTTTATTTTTGAACTTTATATTAAACTTATTTATGTAGTTTTTTGAAATTTTATTTTCTTTATTTAACATTACTGTATTTGTCCACTTTTTCACATAGTTGCAATTCCTTATTTTGGGTATTGAATAATATTTCATTTTATGAATATACTGTAATTAAACTATCATTCTAGTCACAGAAATTTGGGTCATGTTCAGTTTTTTGTTTTTGCTACTATAAATAATGCTGTCATGAAATTTTCAACATTTTTTTGAGTATATACCTGAGAGAATTGCTGGGTTGTACGTTATGTAAATATTTAATTTTACAGGAAAATGCCAAGTTGCTTTTATAAAATAATAAAAATTTACAAACCCACCAACAAGGTATGAAATCCTGAAGCTCTACCTTTTCTGCAGTAATTGTCAGGTAACCGTAAAATGATGTTTCATGGTGTCAATTTGCATTTCCTCACTTTCTAATGAGGCTGAGACTGTCTTTATACATTGACCATATGTATTTTTTTGGTGCATATATGCATGCTAAGTCACTTCAGTTGTGTCCAACTCTCTGTGACCCTATGGAGCCTGCCAGACTCCTTTGTACATGGAAATCTGTCCATAGAATTTGTATGACACATAAGTTTTTTGGTAGAACTTCTTCATTTGCAATAAAAATCCTGTCAGATCTATGCATCCAAATCCTATGTCAGGTCTAAGTTAAGTATCTTCACCTAGTTTGTATGTTGCCTTTTGACTTGCCTAGTAGTTGCTGCTCGTGAATGAATGTTAACTGCTAGTAGTTTACAATTGCATCTTTCTCAAAGGAATTATACGTGACCAGTGGGTCTTCCTTACACAAATCCTAGAAGTCAGCTTATAGCCAATAACTGACTAATATACAGATATAAGAGGCTGGTCCCCTTACCTCGAGACAAGACATATTCTGTGGAACAATTCATGTTCCAGAGCTTCCTATGAAATTAGGCTGAAGCTAAACTCCAACTGAAATCACATCGTTTCTCAGCCCCTTATTCTCCCTATATTTTTCTCATTTCCGTAAAGGTAACTCCTGACAGCATGTCCTCAATACACTATTAAAACAAAAGTCTCAATCTTAGGTCCTCCTTCTAGGATATTATATACTAGGAGATATCTTCAAATAAACACTTCTTAAATCTCATAGTCAAATTTATCAGTCTTTTAAGGATTTTCTTTTTAAAAATCTCAATCTTTTTTTCCCCATGGACAGAAAGGTATCATGGTCTGTATTTCCAGTAAATTTTAACTTTGCTTTTAAAATTTAAGTTTTCAATCATCCTGCATTTGATTTTTATATGTAATGTGATCCAATAATTTATTGTATATATGAATACATTTAGTTTATTAAATTCATTCATTTTCCTATCATGGATCTTTTTAGAAAACTAGTGATTTCTCAGCACATTTTAAAATGCTCTTTATATCAATATATTGAGACCCTTGCTTGGTGTTGGGGCTATAAACATAAAATGATATTACAAACCTCCTCTCCCCACACTATCAAGGGGCTTCCAGTGTAAGTAGGAAAGCAGAATGCAGCTACAGTCAAAGTATATTCAAAATAAATTAATATCTACTAGGAGTCAAGAAAATTTTCTTAGAGGAAGTGAAACTAAAAGAACAAATATTTTATAGTTGAGAAACATGGATAATTCATGGCGTTTCCAGATTGAAGAAATCTTTTACAAAAGCACAGATTGTAAACTAGCATGAAATATTTTAGAATGCCTGTAGTTTTATATGGCACAAAAAGTATGACAGCAGATAAGAACTGAGAAGTAGACAAAGGGTTTATTCATAAAGGATTTTTTTTAATAGTATGCCTTAATTTCTACCTTGTATCTCCCAGCGCTTTCCCTTCTCTTTGCATGTGGCTTCCACTCTTGCCACTGGTTGGAAGAATCTATGTGACCCAAGTTTGGCCACAATATTCTAGTCCTTTGGACACAGGGATTGTCCTAAGTGTGGGCATCCAATGTGAATAGGTACAATGAAATCCTCCTGCAAGCTAGAGATGTTAATATAAAGAAGCCATTTCTGTTAAAGTTGCTAAACTGGGGCTAGAGCAATCATGTTCCCTACCACATGGAGAATATCTGAGTAAGAAAATAAAGCCTACACACACACACACACACACACATACACACACACAAAGATGAGACAGTAGGAATACAAAACTCACATAAACTTAACATTGCATTGAAGTCCCAACTCCATTACCTGACAACTTATCTCTTATAGATTTTTATTCAGTTCTATTAGCTTTCCAGTTTTATTCTCAGGAATATAAGACAGTCCATTATTTTTTTATTATACTTACTGAAATTGTCCGATGTTTTCAACTGAGAGAGAATTAACTAAAACAAACAATGACTTTATCCTGGTGACAATAGCCATCAAATGGCTTTTTCAGGAAAATATAATGGTTAGACTTGCCTAATGGAAATTTTCCTGTGGCCACAAGGTGAAGGGGGTTCAGGAATTCAAGAACAAAAAATAAAAGAAAAAAAAAACTGATAAAGGACATGGCCTATATCGTCTTGATTATGCCCAGCACTAGATATGATTATGGGGCTTCCCTGGTGGCTCAGTGGTAAAGAATCTGCTACCAACGCAGGAGATGTGGGTTCAATTCCTGGGTGGGGAAAATCCACTGGAGAAGGAAATGGCGACCCACTCTGATATTCTTGCCTAGGAAATCCCATGGACAGAGGAGCTTGACAGGCTATGGTCCATTGGCTTGCAAGAGTCAGCACAACTTAGTAACTAAACAACAAAGATCTGATTATATTACCTCTCTTCCCTTCCATTCTCTTTAAAATAGGCAGACTATCTGTATCAAACAGTTTAATAACATTTTTTGAAGGTTCTTGAAGAAGAGGGGCTAAAAAGCCTCTTGATGAAAGTGAAAGTGGAGAGTGAAAAGGTTGGCTTAAAGCTCAACATTCAGAAAACGAAGATCATGGCATCTGGTCCCATCACTGCATGGGAAATAGATGGGGAAACAGTGGAAACAGTGTCAGACTTTGTTTTTCTGGGCTCCAAAATCACTGCAGATGGTGACTGCAGCCATGAAATTAAAAGACGCTTACTCCTTGGAAGGAAAGTTATGACCAACCTAGATAGCATATTCAAAAGCAGAGGCATTACTTTACCAACAAAGGTTCGCCTAGTCAAGGCTATGGTCTTTCCTGTGGTCACGTATGGATGTGAGAGCTGGACTGTGAGGAAGGCTGAACGCCGAAGAATTGATGCTTTTGAACTGTGGTGTTGGAGAAGACTCTTGAGAGTCCCTTGGACTGCAAGAAGATCCAACCAGTCCATTCTGAAGGAGATCAATCCTGGAATTTCTTTAGAAGGAATGATGCTAAAGCTGAAACTCCAGTATTTTGGCCACCTCATGCGAAGAGTTGACTCATTGGAGAAGACTCTGATGCTGGGAGGGATTGAGGGCAGGAGGAGAAGGGGACGACAGAGGATGAGATGGCTGGATGGCATCACTGACTCGATGGATGCGAGTCTGAGTGACCTCCGGGAGCTGGTGATGGACAGGGAGGCCTGGCGTGCTGCGGTTCATGGGGTCGCAAAGAGTCAGACACGACTGAGTGACTGATCTGATCTGATCTGATCTGAAGAAATGTTGCTGAATTATAATTTTGTTCTTCATAAAAGAGAATAATACTTTTAACAACTTGGGGGTTTTGTTGTTACAAGTTAGAGGTCTTTATAAAAAGAGAGAAGACCAAAAAGTTTTAAGAAAATTAAGATTACCCATAGCCCCAACAATTCAAGAAAAATGATTAAGATTTTACTGTCTTATCCTTCAGGCTCATAAAAATATGCAGATAGTCATTTTAAAAACACAATATAATTCATTCCCTGTTTATCCAAATACTATACCATGAATAATTTCCCATGTAAATATACTTTGAATATTGAATTACTACATCTCATAGCATGGATGTAGTATACTGCTTAACCATCAGTCTGTTTTGCAGACTTTGGTTGCTTCCAATTTTCATAGTTTTAAAGAATGCAGCCATAAGTATCCAACATGTAGATCTTTTTCCACATTTTAGATTTCAGGTTGGATAAATTCCTAATGGAATTACTGGGACAGAGGTTACATACATTTTTAAGACTCTTTCCACAAAAGAACTTTGCAAATTAGACTATATGTTTTATTTCAGCAGAATATGACAAGTCTGAAGTGACAGATGATCCCAATTCCCAGAATTTCACTGCACTTAAATGTGCAGGGCAATCAGATTTGGCTGCTCTTCTGCGTTTGGGGCATAATGTGATGGACTGATTTCTATTTTCCCCCTACAGTATTTTTGACTGATATAAATTCTTCAAAGTTTCTTTTTTGTAGGAACTAAATAGTCTAAGCAGCATAAAACTTAACATTTGGAGTGTCAGCTGAATTTTTCCATGTTTCTTTGAGGGTGAAACGGGGTGTGGAATATTTTTCTTTCCTGAAGACAGGAAATGAATTCTGCAGATTGAAGCCCTTTTTTGAGAACTAACTACATCAAGATTCCTATGCTTATGATCTCATTTAATCTCTCCCAATAGCATTTGAGAATTTGAGTAATAGATCAGAAAACATGCAGGTTTTGCTACTAGATGAATCCAAGTTCTATCCATTGCTATTTTAATTGAATGGCCTTCTGTGAATTATTAATCTGAGTTAATAAAACCATGGGGATAGGAGTATATATTGTACTGGATGGATAATTTTAATTAAATGCGAAAATGCAGGCAGAGCAATCCACATAGTGTATAGCTCTGTCTTAATCTGGGACCCCTGAGATCAAAATCTGAGGCATGCATGTGGTTTATTCTGGAACTGATCTACTAGAGCATGAGTAAGTGTTCAGGGAGGAGTACCGGGAAGAAGGGAAAACCAGGACAAGAATATCATCGAGTTGGTCACTAGTACAGGTGACTGGTGCCTAACCTTCTTTCCCTGGAGTCTTATGAAATCAATCTTAGAACTTTTTTTTTTTAATTTAAGAACACTTTTATTGAAACTACTATGCTCGATGGTTAGATGGCATCACCGACTCAATGAACATGAGTTTGTGCAAACTCCACAAGATAGTGAAGGACAGGGAAGGAAGCTTGGTGCACTGCAAACTGTGAGGTGGCAGAGTCATACACTACTTAGCAACTAAACAACACTGGATATTTCTTAACATTTGAGTAAAACGTGTTTCTCCATTTGAAAAAAATAATGTGTCCAATTACAGTATCAAAAATTAAATGTAGGGACATTCTCTCTCTTCTTCTCATTTTTGTATGGTTTAAATTACTATGCTTTATATGAGACCCCATCTTATTTTTTTTACAAATATTTTACATATTGCTGCCATTTTTAAGAGGTTACCTTTTGTCATTGTCTTTAATATCACTTACTACCGAAAGGGAAAAACGGAAAGTATTTACTCATCAGCAACCTTCCCCTTCCCCCACAGGCGAGAGAAACTCTAGGTCACTCATTTCCAGGTTGTATATGTTTGTCAGGGAGTTCCCGGAGGCATCAGAGACACCTTCAGTAAGATATATGAGGGGTGAAGCCTATCTGGTTACAGCTCCTCAAAGCTAGTCATTACTGGTTACTATAGCAATAGTTAAATTAAAGAAAGTGGGGAAAACCACTAAAGCACTCAGGTATGACATAAATCAAATCCCTTATGATTATACAGTGGAAGTGAGAAATATATTTAAGGGACTAGGTCTGATAGATAGAGTGCCTGATGAACTATGGATAGAGGTTCGTGACATTGTACAGGAGACAGGGAACAAGACCATCCTCATGGAAAAGAAATGTAAAAAAGCAAAATGGCTGTCTGAGGAGGCCTTACAAATAGCTATGAAAAGAAGAGAAGCAAAAAGCAAAGGAGAAAAGGAAAGATATAAACATCTGAATGCAGAGTTCCAAAGAATAGCAAGGAGAGATAAGAAAGCCTTCCTCAGCTATCAGTGCAAAAAAATAGAGGAAAACAACAGAATGGGAAAGACTAGAGATCTCTTCAAGAAAATTAGAGATACCAAGGGAACATTTCATGCAAAGATGGGCTCAATAAAGGACAGAAATGGTATGGATGTAACAGCAGCAGAGGATATTAAGAAGAGATGGCAAGAATACACAGAAGAACTGTACAAAAAAGAGCTTCATGACCAAGATAATCACAATGGTGTGATCACTCACCTGGAGTCAGACATCCTGGAATGTGAAGTCAAGTGGGCCTTAGAAAGCATCACTATAAACAAAGCTAGTGGAGGTGATGGAATTCCAGTGGAGCTATTTCAAATCCTGAAAGATGATGCTGTGAAAGTGCTGCACTCAATATGCCAGCAAATTTGGAAAACTCAACAGTGGCCACAGGACTAGAAAAGGTCAGTTATCATTCCAATCCCAAAGAAAGGCAATGCCAAAGAATGCTCAAACTACCGCACAATTGCACTCATCTCACACACTAGTAGGAGAAGGCAATGGCACCCCTCTCCAGTACTCTTGCCTAGAAAATCCCACGGACGGAGGAGCCTGGTAGGCTGCAGTCCATGGGGTCGTTAAGAGTTGGACACAACTGAGCGACTTCACTTTCACTTTTCACTTTCATGCATTGGAGAAGGAAACGGCAACCCACTCCAGTGTTCTTGCCTGGAGAATCCCAGGGACGGGGGAAGCCTGGTGGGCTGCCGTCTATGGGGTCACACAGAGTCGGACACGACTGAAGTGGCTTAGCATAGCATAGCATAGCACAGCACACGCTAGTAAAGTAATGCTCAAAATTCTCCAGGCCAGACTTCAGCAATACGTGAACTGTGAACTTCTAGATGGTCAAGCTGGTTTTAGAAAAGGCAGAGGAACCAGAGATCAAATTGCCAACATCCGCTGGATCATGGAAAAAGCAAGAGAGTTCCAGAAAAACATCTATTTCTGCTTTATTGACTATGCCAAAGCCTTTGACTGTGTGGATCACAAGAAACTGTGGACAATTCTGAAAGAGATGGGAATACCAGACCACCTGACCTGCCTCTTGAGAAATCTGCATGCAGGTCAGGAAGCAACCGTTAGAACTGGACATGGAACAACAGACTGGTTCCAAATAGGAAAAGGAGCACGTCAAGGCTGTATATTGTCACCCTGCTCATTTAATTTATATGCAGAGTACATCATGAGAAACACTGTGCTGGAAGAAGCACAAGGTGGAGTCAAGATTGCCGGGAGAAATATCAATAACCTCAGATATGCAGATGACACCACTATTATGGCAGAAAGTGAAGAGAAACTAAAAATCCTCGTGAGGAAAGTGAAAGAGGAAAGTGAAAAAGTTGGCTTAAAGCATTTTTAAAAAAGCTCAACATTCAGAAAACTAAGATCATGGCATCTGGTCCCATCCCTTCATGGGAAATAGATGGGGAAACAGTGAAAACATTGTCAGACTTTATTTTGGGGGGCTCCAAAATCACTGCAGGTAGTGACTGCAGCCATGAAATTAAAAGATACTTACTCCTTGGTAGGAAAGTTTTGACCAAGCTACATAGCGTATTCAAAAGCAGAGACATTATTTTGCCAACAAAGGTTCGCCTAGTCAAGGCTATGGTTTTTCCAGTGGTCATGTATGGATGTGAGGGTTGGACTGTGAAGAAGGCTGAGAGCCGAAGAATTGATGCTTTTGAACTGTGGTGTTGGAGAAGACTCTTGAGAGTCCCTTGGACTGCAAGGAGATCCAACCAGTCCATCCTAAAGGAGATCAGTCCTGGGTGTTCACTGGAAGTACTGATGCTGAAGTTGAAACTCCAATCCTTTGGCCACCTGATACGAAGAGTTGACTCATTGGAAAGGACTCTTATGCTGGGAAGGTTTCGGGGCAGGAGGAGAAGGGGACGACAGAGGATGAGATGGCTGGATGGCACCACCGACTCGATGGACAAGGGTTTGGGTGAACTCCGGGAGTTGGTGATGGACAGGGAGGCCTGGTGTGCTGTGATTCATGGGGTCGCAAAGTGTCAGACACGACTGAGCGACTGAACTGAACTGAACTGAACAGCAACAGTTGGGCAAATGATGAAGACTACAGGGATTTTCAGAGACCATTAAAGGTGGTGTTTCCTATTTATTACAACACATTATCACAAACAGTGGCTTAAAACAACACAAATTTGTTACCTTACCAAGCTGGAGATTAGAAATTCAAAAATGACTCTAAATGGCTAAAATGAAGGAGTCAACAGGGTGGCATTCCTTCTGGTAGCTCTAGGAGGAAATCTACCTATTACTTTCACCAGCTTTTAAAGGCTGTTCGTTTCTTGGCTCAAGGAGACCTTTCAACAATGGCCTCACTCTGACTTCTCCCTCCACCATTACACTTTCTTCCCTAACACCAACACCTACCTCCCTCTTATAAGGACGCTTGTGATTACATTAGACCCACCTGATAATACATGATACTCTTCCCATCTCAAGCTCATTAGTCGCATTTGCAAAGTCCCTTTGCTATGTAAGATAACTCTTCGCAGGATTCATGGATCAACACATGGACCTCTCTGTGGAGTCACTATTCTGTCTACCACAGTGCCCAGTATATAAGAGTCTAATAAATGTGTATTAGGTTCTCTTCTCTTGCTGATCTCTGACTTTACATCTTGTCACTATTGCACTCCACCTTGTGTAAATTTTGATCAAGTCACTAGGCAGTAAATGGACAGGCAAAGCCACAAACTCATCATCTGGTTACAAATCTATTCATCTGGGGGTCTTGAGATCAGTGACTCATCATTGACTATGGTAAAGGACAGGGTTGGTGATGGTGCTGCTAGCATAAGAGCTGATGTGATTCAGAGTTGAGTGAGGATGAGCCAATGAGAATGAGGAGAAATTCCACCAAATAGGCCATGCTGGAGGCCCTGACAATTTCAGATTCCATTTCCAATGTGGTTATAGCAAATCACTTTCAATTCTCTGGAAAAGGAAATTTATTCTTTTTCAGATACCAAAGATGGATAACTTTGACTAAAAGATAAATTTGCCAAATCTAAAGCAGATCATCATTTATCTGATATTCTGAATAAATACTAAATGAGAAATACTTTTTAGCATGACAAAACCTTGCTCATGTTTTTGGCAAAAAGAAACACAAACAGAAGATTCGGGTAAATTTCAACACAACTTCTCCAATCTGAATATTTATAACAAAAGTGTAAGTTAAAAAATAAACATTCACATAACCATCATCTAACTTAAAACACACACACATTACCACAATGTGGTACACAATTACACAATGACTTGATAATTCCTATGCTTCTCTCTGATCTCATTCTCTACACTATTCCCTAATAAAGATCATTATCCTGAATTGTATGATATTCCCATTCCTTTTGATAGTTTTTACAAATTATTTATGTATTCTTAAACAGTGTGTTGTTAGTATTTTGTGTAAATTGAATCATATTATGTGAGTTCTGCCATTCAATATGTATGTACCTCTTGTTGATTCAATTTTTTACTGCTGTGTGTTAACTGATTGCACTGGTAAACTATAATTTATTTATCCACCTTTTGTCAATGGAGTCATTTCCCCTTTGGTGGTTTTTGTTGCTGTTGCTTTGTTTTATTTGTTTTATTTTTTCCTCTCTTGGCCATTACATACTAATGAATGTGTTTGGACTTGACTCTTCATGCACATGTGTAAGAATTTCTCTAAAGGAGATGAATTGCTTCTTTGTAAAGTCTGATTTTAGGAGAGAATTCTAAATTCTAAATTGCTTTCCAAATAGTTTGTATAGTGTAAATACCTACCAACAGAGGTATGAGTCATTCTATTTATCAAAACTTGACATTAGCTGATGAAAAATTTCCTTTTTTAGCAAATACAAGTAGTATATTTTACAAAACGGTTAAATGGTTTTATAAATTTTATATAATTTTGTTTTTATAACAGTGTTTTTGCATCTTGTTTTTAAAAGCATCCCTTGCCCCAGGGTCACATAGATATTCTTTTATATTACCTTCTAAAATTTGATTGTACTTCTTCAAATTTAAGTGTTTAACTGGGATTGATTTTTGCATATAGAAAGATACAAATCCAATTTAATTTTTTCTAATATAGTTGCTGTTTCATACAGTATCACTACTTAAGTAATCTCTTCTTTACACAATGATTTGCATTGCACATTTTGTTATATATCAAGTTTTTATATGTTTGTGAGTTAATTTCTGTAATTTCTTTTCAAATTTCATTGATTTATTTGCCTGTTTTCAAACAAAAACTTTCAAACTATGGTATTGGAGAAGACTTGAGAGTCCCCTGGATTGCAAGGAGATTAAACCAGTCAATCCTAGAGGTTATCAACCCTGAATATTCATTGGAAGGACTGATGCTGAAGCTCCAATACTTGGGCTACCTGATACGAAGTGCCAACTCATCAGCAAAGACCCTGATGCTGGGAAATATTGAGGGCTGGAGGAGAAGGGAGCATCAGCAGATGAGATGGTTAGATAGCATCACTGACTCAGTGGACATGAATTTGAGGAAACTCCAGGAGATAGTGTAGGACAGAGGATCCTGGCATGCTGCCATCCATGGGGTCACAGAATCAGACACCACTTAGCAACTGAACAACAACAAAAAGTTGAAAACTACACTTTTAATTATTAGCACTTTATGCAAGAATTTTGATACCTAATAGGTCCCTCACTTTCATTTTTCTCCCTCCTCAGGTATGGATAGGCTTTTCTTAGCTTTTCCTCCTTCCTAAAAACTTATAATCAATTTAGAATTTTAGAATCAATTTTTCAAGTTATGCCAAGTCTTGCTAAAAGTTTCACAGGAGTAGATAAATTTGAGTAAACTTGACAATTTTAAACTTTTGAGATTTTTAAATACATAAACATGGTATATCTTCCCTTTAGTTTAGGTCTTCATGAGTGCTTTTAAATTGTTTTATAATTTTTCCTCTAAATCTTGAAAATCTTAGATTTCATCTTATTTGTCTATATATGGGTGTGTGTATAGAAAGTAAATATTTTATTGTTATTATAAATGATATCATTTTAGGGCTTCCCTGGTGGCTCAGTGGTAAAGAATCTGCCTGCAATGCAGAGAACACAGGTTCCATCCCTGCTCCAGGAAGATCCCACATGCTGCAGGACAAGGAAGCCCACGTGCCTAGAGCCCACGTGCCTAGAGCCCACATGCCTAGAGCCCATGCTCTGCAAAGAGAAACCACCACAATGAGAAGCCTGCATGTTGCAACTAGAGAGTAACCCCTACTCGCAGCAACTGGAGAAGGCCTCTACACAGAACTCAAAAGTCATAAATAAATAAATGATTTTTAATGATATTATCTTAATATTAAATTTTCTGACTTTTGTTGGTAATGCACAGAAATATAATGGAATTCTCTAAGATTATATTATTTCTGATTGGGGCTTCCCTGGTGGCTCAGACAGTAAAGAATATGCCTGAAATGCAGGAGACCCAGGTTCAATCCCTGGGTCATGGAAATTCCCTGGAGAAGAGAATGGCTACCCACTCCAGTGTTCTTGTTTGGAAAAATTCCCATTGCAATATTCCCTGTTGAAGTGCAGGAGTGGATGTATGAATAACGATGGCAAAACTGTGTTTTCCTTTTCCGTATTTACACATTTATGTCTTTCTCTTGTCCTGGACTTCCAGGAAATCATGAAGAGGAAGTAATTACGATAAGCATTTTTGTTTTATATATATTTCAATATTTCCCTATTAAATGTTCTTTCTGATCTTAGTTTTTGTCACTCGTGAATACTGAAATTTAGTGAATGCTTCTTTGATATCCATTGATAAGAACATTCATGTTTCCCTTTGAATCATATGCTAATATAATAACTTTATCTTAATTTGTTTTATATTAAACCTAACAGTCTGAAAAATTTTAACTGTCCATGATGTGTTATATATTTTCAGATTGCTGATTTATTTTTCCTGATAATTTGTTAGGGTTTTAACATATATGTAGAAAGAATATGTAATTCTTTTTTCTTCTACTAACTTTAATTTTGATATCAAGAATCAGATCAGATCAGATCAGATCAGTCGCTCAGTCGTGTCCGACTCTTTGCGACCCCATGAACCGCAGCACTCCAGGCCTCCCTGTCCATCACCAGCTCCCGGAGGTCACCCAGACTCATACCCATCGAAGCCATCTCATCCTCTGTCGTCCCCTTCTCCTCCTGCCCTCAATCCCTCCCAGCATCAGAGTCTTCTCCAATGAGTCAACTCTTCGCATGAGGTGGCCAAAATACTGGAGTTTCAGCTTTAGCATCATTCCTTCTAAAGAAATTCCAGGATTGATCTCCTTCAGAATGGACTGGTTGGATCTTCTTGCAGTCCAAGCGACTCTCAAGAGTCTTCTCCAACACCACAGTTCAAAAGCATCAATTCTTTGGCGCTCATCTTTCTTCACAGTCCAGCTCTCACATCCATACATGACCACAGGAAAGACCATAGCCTTGACTAGGCGAACCTTTGTTGGTAATGTCTCTGCTTTTGAATATGCTATCTAGGTTGGTCATAACTTTCCTTCCAAGGAGTAAGCCTCTTTTAATTTCATGGCTGCAGTCACCATCTGCAGTGATTTTGAAGCCCAGAAAAACAAAGTCTGACACTGTTTCCACTGTTTCCCCATCTATTTCCCATGTAGTAATGGGACCAGATGCCATGATCTTCGTTTTCTGAATGTTGAGCTCTAAGTCAACCTTTTCACTCTCCACTTTCACTTTCATCAAGAGGCTTTTTAGCCCCTCTTCATTTTCTGCCATAAGAGTCGTGTCATCTGCATATCTGAGGTTATTGATATTTCTCCCAGCAATCTTGATTCCAACTTGTGTTTCTTGCAGTCCAGCATTTCTCATGATGTACTCTGCATATAAGTTAAATAAACATGGTGACAATATGCAGCCTTGACGTACTCCTTTTCCTATTTGGACCCAGTCTGTTGTTCCATGACCAGTTCTAACTGTTGCTTCCTGACCTGCATACAGATTTCTTAAGAGGCAGATCAGGTGGTCTGGTATTCCCATCTCTTTCAGAATTTTCCATAGTTTATTGTGATCTACACAGTCAAAGGCTTTGGCATAGTCAAGAAAGCAGAAATAGATGCTTTTCTGGAACTCTCTTGCTTTTTCGATGATCCAGCGGATGTTGGCAATTTGATTGATATCAAGAATAGCAGACATTAAAATTTTTGTATATTAAATGGTGTGCTGCTGCTGCTGCTGCGTTGCTTCAGTCGTGTCCGACTCTGTTGGACCCAATAGATGGCAGCCCACCAGGCTCTGCCATCCCCGGGATTCTCCAGGCAAGAACACTGGAGTGGGTTGCCATTGCCTTGTCCATTGTGTGAAAGTGAAAGTGAAGTCGCTCAGTCGCCTCCGACTCCTAGCGACCCCATGGACTGCAGCCTACCAGGCTCCTCCATCCATGGGATTTTCTAGGCAAGAGTCCCTTTAAATAAAACCACAATCACTAATAAGATTCTGATTTCTACCACCTAATTTTTATTTATTTTTCTACTTTTTTCCATTTTTCCCCATTTTGTCTCCCTTTACATTGAGACTTTATTCTTATTTTTTAACATTCTCAAATTTGGAAAGTATATATTTTGTAGCTAACTTCATAGTGGTTACTCTAGAAATGTTTTACTGGATATATTACAAAGTTTAAAAATATTTATATATTTGTCCTATTTTTAAACATTGGCAAACATCCAGTTTTCTATTCTTTGTCTGATATTTTAGTTCCATTTTGTTTTTTATAACCTCCAAATAATTATTTTGTGCCTTTATTTAATCATTCTTTATTTCTATATATCCTCATACAGATGTTTATTCCTCGGAAGGAAAGCTATGACAAACCTAAACATCATATTAAAAAGCAGAGACATCACTTTGCCAACAAAGGTCTGTATAGTCAAAACTATGGTTTTTCCACTAGTCATGTACAGATGTGAGAATGTGACCATAAAGAAGGCTGATTATCAAAGAATTGATGCTTTTGAACTGTGGTGCTGGAGAAGACCCTTGAGAGTCACGTGGACAGCAAGGAGATCTAACCAGTCAATCCTAAAGATAATCAACCCTTAATGTTCCTTGAGAGAACTGTTGCTGAAGCTGAAGCTCCAGTACTTTGGCTACCTGATGCGAAGAGACAACTCATTTGAAAAGACCTTGAGGCTGGGAAAAATTGACAGAAAAAAGGGAAGGGGGAGGCAGAGAATGAGATAGTTGAATGGCATCACTGACTCAATAGACATGAATCTGAGCAAACTCTGGGAAATAGTAGAGGACAGAGGAGCCTGGCGTGCTACAGTCCATGGGGTCATAAAGAGTCAAACACGACTTAATGGTTGAACAACAACATATGTATCAATATCTGTATGTGCCATTGTACACTAGACTTTCTTAATAGGGATAATTTTCCTTTTTACTGAGAGAAGTATCAATTTCATCATTTACTTTGTGACTTCAAGCAAATTATTTAAACTTTATGGTCTCACTTTCCTTATAAATAAAGTGAGAATAATAATAATGTCTACTTCATATAGTTATTGAGAAGATTAACTGACAGAGGTAAAGCACTGGTGGGCTACAGTCCACAGGGTCGCAGAGTCAGACACGATGGAGCACCTAAGCACAGCACAGGACAAAGCACCTAGAAAGTGCCTGGCATATGTTAACAGTTGCCTTAGTGTTTGCTAGTATTATTTTTATTGCCACTGATATTATTAACTCTATTGTTTCTGTATTGGGATAGGCTAGAATATGCTGCAGAAACAAAGTGAAATCCTAATGCTTTCGAAACAAGGCTTTATGGTTTTGATTTGTGTTTCTTTTCACTTCAACCATATGTTCTATAAGAGTTGACTCCATCTGTTACTTATCAGTTTTACTCCAAAACCTAGATAGACAAAAAAGACAGTATTTAGAATATTGCCAATCATCCTAGAAAAAAAGAAAGAGGGTGTTGGAAGGTCTCATTGAGAATTAAATGCTCAGCCCAGAAGAGACACATGTCATTTCTTCTTACAAGTCACTCTGCAGAATTGTTTACATGGCGATCCAGAAAGTATGATCTTACAATGTACCCAGAAGTCAGAGAATTAGAAAAATTCAAAGATCAGCATTAATGAATAACACAGCATCTTGTGTAATTTCCTTGTATTTTTGTCTTAAAACCTTACTAGCTTAATATCCTGGATTCCTGCTTTAACTTCTTTTTTTTTGTTTGTTTTTTTTTTTTTTTTTTTTTTTCAAGAATCTCTTTTATTGATTATCAGAAACATTACAAACATCTAATATGAACAAATTGTAACATGACAGTGATTAGTTTGAACAATTAATGCATTTCAGATATAATATTATACATATTTCAATGCTATTCTCCCCAATCATCCCACCCTCTCCCGGTCCCAGAGTCCAAAAGTCTGGTCTATACATCAGTGTCTCTTTTGCTGTCTCGTAAATAGGGTTATTTTTACCATCTTTCTAAATTCCATATATATGCGTTAGTATACTGTATTTGTGTTTTTGTTTCTGGCTTACTTCACTCTGTATAATAGGCTCCAGTTCCATCCACCTCCTTAGAACTGATTCAAATGTATTCTTTTTAATGGCTGAGTAATACTCCATTGTGTATATGTACCACAACTTGCTTATCCATTCATCTGTGGATGGACATCTAGGTTGCTTCCACGTTCTGGCTATTGCAAACAGTGCTGCTATGAACACTGGGGTACACGTGTCTCTTTCAATTCTGGATTTCTCAGTGTATATGCCCAGCAGTGGGATTGCTGGATCATAAGGCAGTTCTATTCCCAGTTTTTTGAGGAATCTCCATACTGTTCTCCATAGTGGCTGTACCAGTTTGCATTCCCACCAACAGTGCAAGAGGGTTCCCTTCTCTCCGCACCCTCTCCAGCATTTATTGCTTGTGGACTTTTGGATAGCAGCCATTCTGACTGGTGTGAAATGGTATCTCATGGTGGTTTTGATTTGCATTTCTCTGATAATGAGTGATGTTGAGCATCTTTTCATGTGTTTGTTAGCCATCTGTATGTCTTCTTTGGAGAAATGTCTATTTAGTTCTTTGGCCCATTTTTTGATTGGGTCATTTATTTTCCTGGAATTGAGCTGTAGGAGTTGCTTGTATATTTTTGAGATTAGTTGTTTGTCAGTTGCTTCATTTGCTATTATTTTCTCCTATTCTGAAGGCTGTCTTTTCACCTTGTTTATAGTTTCCTTTGTTGTGCAGAAGCTTTTAAGTTTGATTAGGTCCCCTTTGTTCATTTTTTATTTTATTTCCGATATTCTGGGAGGTGGGTCATGGAGGATCCTGCTGTGATGTAAGTCAGAGAGTGTTTTGCCTATGTTTTCCTCTAGGAGTTTTATGGTTTCTGGTCTTACATTTAGTTCTTTAATCCATTTTGAGTTTATTTTTGTATATGGTGTTAGAAAGTGTTCTAGTTTCATTCTTTTACAAGTGTTTGACCAGTTTTCCCAGCACCACTTGTTAAAGAGATTGTCTTTAATCCATTGTATATTCTTGCCTCCTTTGTCAAAGATAAGGTGACCATATGTGCGTGGATTTATCTCTGGGCTTTCTATTTTGTTCCATTGATCTATATTTCTGTCCTTGTGCCAGTACCATACTGTCTTGATGACTGTGGCTTTGTAGTAGAGCCTGAAGTCAGGCAGGTTGATTCCTCCAGTTCCGTTCTTCTTTCTCAAGATAGCTTTGGCTATTCGAGGTTTTTTGTATTTCCATACAAATTGAGAAATTATTTGTTCTAGCTCTGTGAAGAATACCGTTGGTAGCTTGATGGGGATTGCACTGAATCTATAAATTGCTTTGGGAACTTCTTTTTACCCCTGAGGAATTCTTGGTTTCTTGCTACTTCAATGGTGCATTCAAGTTTTCTTTTACATTTTATTTACTAGGTTTGTTAAATTTTTAAGTAGGGGTTTACTCTGTATATCTAGTCCACCATACTAGAGATACAAAAAATAGAAATTCCTCCAGTCACTTTCAGCAGTTTAGAAAAACTCACCAAGACACAAAGGAACACAAAACCACCTTTCTGTGATTCCATTGTTTAAATGTCAGTCAATCAGTTCAGTCAGTTCAGTCACTCAGTCCTGTCTGACTCTTTGCGACCCCATGGACTGCAGCACGCCAGCCCTCCATGTCCATCACCAACTCCTGGAGTTTTCTCAAACTCATGTCCATTGAGTCAGTGATGCTATCCAACCATCTCATCCTCTGTCATCCCCTTCTCCTCCCGCCTTCAACTTTCTCAGCATCAGGGTCTTTTCAAATGAGTAAGTTCTTCACATCAGGTGGCCAAAGTATTAGAGTTTCAGCTTCAGCATCAGTCCTTCCAATGAATATTCAGGACTGATTTCTTTTTGGATGGACTGGTTGGATCTCCTTGCAGTCCAAGGGATTCCCAAGAGTCTTCAACACCACAGTTCAAAAGCATCAATTATTCAGTGTTCAGCTTTCTTTATAGTCCAACTCTCACATCCATACATGACGACTGGAAAAACCATAGCTTTGACTAGATGGACCTTTGTTGGCAAAGTAATGTCTCTCCTTTTTAATATATCTAAATGTCAAGAGAACAAATCTCATCCTATTATTCACTAAATAACTCTGCAGCCATAGCATGTTATTTCCCCTCCTTGCATCTGCCTTTCTCAAGTCTAAAGCATGTAAGTTGGTACGTGTGAGCCACGTGCTTAGTTGTGTCCAATTCTTTGTGACCCCATGGACTATAGCCCACAGGCTCCTCTCCCCTTGGGATTTTCTAGGCAGGAATATTGGAGTAGTTGCCATTTTCTTATCCAAAAGGATAAGATATAAAGGTCATCCTTATAGATGACCTTTAAGGATGTTCCCCGATATACTCTTCATTTTTCATTTTATTTCATGGTGGAACATGTTTTTTACAATGGTTTTTGACAGTCTCAAATTCCAAACACAATGTTCCTTTTTCAATGATAAGCCTATTGCCATTTAAGATATACTTGACATCTCTTGACTCAAAAATACTATCAGAGAACAGATTCTTGATCTCTTCTTACATCCTGTAAACATGTAATATAAGCATAAAGAGCTTTTAGAAAAGAGGCACCCTCTGATTCCATGTAGTTCCTTTGCTCTAAGTGAACTCAATCTCATGCTGCTTCTGCTGCTGCTAAGTCATGTCCGACTCTGTGTGACCCCATAGACAGCAGCCCACCAGGCTCCCCCGTCCCTGGGATTCTCCAGGCAAGAACACTGGAGTGGGTTGCCATTTCCTTCTCCAATGCATGAAAGTGAAAAGTGAAAGTGAAGTCGCTCAGTCGTGTCCGACTCTTAGCAACCCCATGGACTGCAGCCTACCAGGTTCCTCCGTCCATGGGATTTTCCAGGCAAGAGTACTGGAGTGGGGTGCCATTGCCTTCTCCGCGATCTCATGTGTCTCCTGCAACGTTTGCCACAGAGTACATAACATTTCCTCACAGGACCAGGAAACTAGAGAAGGCAGTTTGGTATAATCGAACCTTTGGAAAAATTTGGTCATCACCCAGTCTATTCCCTAGACACACTCTGTCTCTTCTACTTATCATGGTAGACACCCAAGGGAAAATGAAAGCACAACTAAAATAGTTTTCAAAGACTATCTTGTGTTTTCAAAATATAAGTATATTACCATGATTACATTTAACCCTCACAACAGTTCTTGATATAGATGTTATCATACCCTCTTTCAGGTGAGGAGACTGAGATTGACACAGGGCAATTAATAGGTTCCAGATTTCACATCTGTACTGCACTGTCTGATAAAGTTAAGGGTCATTGTTAGTGAAATTATATGAGAGAGATAAATCTAGGTGAGTAGAACTCTTTGCCTCACAGTAAAATTTAGAGGATTCATGGGTGAGGTAAGAGCCCCTCTGTCAAGATGAGACAATACACAGCATCCATGAGTGCTTAACGCACCCTCTGATGCTTGAGGCGGGAGAGACTGAACTCTGGCAGGTAGGGCTTAGTGTCCCAGACCTAAGGCCGTGATGTGTTGCAAATTTCTTTTTTTCCTAACTTCTTTCTGACATGATTTTATTTTTTTACAATCTAAATAGACATTTCTCCAAAGAAGACATACAGACGTTTAACCATGAAAGATGCTCACTATCACTAATTATTAGAGAAATGCCACCTGATGTGAAGAGCTGACTCATTGGAAAAGACCCTGATTCTGGGAAAAATTGAGGGCAGGAGGAGAAGGGGGCCACAGAGGATGAGATGATTGTATGGCATCATTGACTCAATGGACATGAGACTGAGCAAACTCTGGGAGACGGTGAAGTACAGGGAAGCCTGGAATGCTGCAGTCCGTGGGGTTGCAAAAAGTCATACATGACTGAGAAACTGAACAATAAAAAAATTACAACTATGATGTAGTATCATCTCACACTGGTCAGAATGGCCATCATAAAAAAATCTACCAAAAAACAATCTACAAGCAATCAATGCTGGAGAAGGTATGGAGAACATGGAGCCCTCCTACACTGTCGGTGGGAATGTAAACTGTTATCATCACTGGTATGGATGTGATTTTAGATTTTAGGAAAATATATTAAGTTTCCTTAAATAGTAAAAATAATACAGTAACACAAATGGTATAAGGAAGATGACAAATAATTCCCTAGGACCTTCTCCCCGAGTCTTTGGATGTTAACATGTTTCCACACTTGTTTTATCATTCATACACATACTTTTTCTGAACAATTTGAAAGTAAGTTACAAACAAAATGACCATTCATAATTCAGTGTGTATTTTCTACAAACAAAGACATAAAAAATATTACATATTTTTTGTTACATAAAAAATCAGGAAATCAACACTGATCTAAGTCTGCTGCTGCTGCTGCTGCTGCTAAGCCGCTTCAGTTATGTCCAACTCTGCGACCCCATAGACGGCAGCCCACCAGGCTCCTCCATCCCTAGGATGCTCCAGGCAAGAACACTGGAGTGGGTTGCCATTGCCTTCTCCATTGTGTGAAAGTGAAAATTGAAAGTGAAGTCGCTCAGTCACGTCCAACTTGTAGCAACCCCATGGACTGCAGCCTACCAGGCTCCTCCATCCATGGGATTTTCTAGGCAAGAGTACTGGAGTGGCTTGCCATTGCCTTCTCCAGATCTAAATCTATTATCTAACTTTCAGATGGTATTCATATTTTTCCACTTATTTCTAAATTGTCCTTTCTATCAAAAGAAAATCCTGGGTCACATGCTTTGTTCTGTTTTTGTCTTTCACAACACTGACATTTTTGAAAAAAACAAGTCAGATATATTTTAGAATGCCCCTCATTTTTGAGTTTTCACATGATGATACATGTTTCAGGTTATGTGTTTTTGACAGGAATACCCCAGACATGATGCTGTGTCATTCTCAGTGCATAAGGTCAGGAGGAACAGGATATTATTCATCCTATTCATATAGATATTAACCTTGATCACTGGCTCAGTTGGTATGCGCTAGGTTTCTTCACTGTAAAAATATTGTTATTTTGTCATCTGTAATCATAAGTCTCTTACCAGACAAAACTTTGTGGTCTAGGTAAATATCTTAGTCTCTACTGTTTCACCCACTTGCACTATCATGTACCTTCATCAATGAATAATATGCTTGCTAAATGGTGATTTTTCTGATTTCATCATTCCTTCCGCATTTATGAGATGGCCCTCTAATCCAAGGAAGAGCTTTTACTTCTTCATCATTTATTTATTTGCAGCATTCTACACATCTGTATAGAGTCCATGTTGTAAATTGCTTAATTATCATAGCCCTTAGTCTTCCTCTGTAAAATGGCAATGATAATATTCACCACTTTGATTTGGTGTGCTAAGTTAATATATGTAAAGTCCTTAAAATCATATGAAATAAATTGGAGCTATTTGTATTAATAATAATAATTATTATTATATGACTCTTTTCACATCATAAGATAAGGAAATTGCAACCCACTCCAGTATTCTTGCCTGGAGTATCCAATGGATGGAGGAGCCTGGTGGGCTAAAGTCCGTGGGGTTGCAAAGAGTCGGACATGACTGAGCCATTTCACTTTCACTTTTCTCTCTTTCAGTGCTTTATTATCTCAAACAAGCAGTTTAAACTCTCTTGGTTAAATTTTTCTCACCTATAAGACAAAGGAATTCAGAGAAATGGTCTCTAATTAAATTACATTTCTAGTGTAAGAAATTAAGACTCTATACCTATAAAATATTTGTATATAAACCTATTTTATTCCAGCAAACTATCAAATATTCTGTAATAGCTTTGCAATATGATTATCTTCCATAATTCTTCATGTTCTTCCAAAATATCAAAAGATACATATCTTATCTCTGAACAAACAGTTTGGGGATTCCATCTAATCATACTTTAAATTTTAGTAATATCAGTTGGTCACTGCTATTTTCTAAGTATGTTGATGATTTTTGATAAAATGTGAAATAGCTAAAGACAGATGGCTTGCAGCTCCAACTGTTGGGGTTTATTTTCCTCTGCCAGGAAGGTCCATGATCCTTCAACAGATGTAGTCTCAGACCACATGATGGCACATTTGCATATTAGAGAAGGAGGAATTCAAACTTAAAATTTCTTTCCAAACACATAAGTCCCAGTATGAAGTGTAACCAGTGAGTAGCTTGGAACTTTCTCATAGGTAGCCTTAGACAAGTCTTTGCACATCGTGAAAATGAAGAATATACTAATGGAAAGCTAGTAATGGATTAATCTTTTTATCAAACATTTCCCTAAGATAGATTGTCTGGGATACTGGAAAGGGCCCTGGACTTGAATTGTGAATCTCTGGGCTTAATTTTTTGTTTTTCCAGTCCCATGAACTGGATCAAGTTATTTAAGTTTTCTGATTTTAAATTTTTTCTTATGTCAAAATGGAATAGCCTGTCACATATCATAAAGATATTTTGAAAAGTAAGTAAGTAATTTCAGTGAAAGCACCTAGTATATGAATGATACTCAAAAAGCATGAAAGAAACACACACACATACTTTAGGATAAGTAAGGTCTAGTATAGCCAGAATAACCAATCTTTAATATTTTCTACTATTTCAGCAACTAAACTTGGAAAGTTAGGAAGGACTATCTTTCAATTTGAGTCTCCGAGAATTCTCAGTAATGATTAACTTATGACAGATCTATTATAGTAGCCAGGCTGGTGTTGTTGCTCAGTCCTTAGGTCATGTCTGACTCTTTGCAACCTCATGGACTGCAGCATGCCAAGCTTCCCTGTCCTTCACTATCTCCCGGAGTTTGCTCAAACTCAAGTCCTTTGTCCTTTGAGTTGGTGATACTATACAATCTGACTGAGTGGAGCACAATCTGGTTCTTAAGGGGTACTTCCCAAATGAATCTGACATTTCAGAATCCCTGTTCTAGATTGAAGAAGGATGAAGAGCGTACCAAAGAGCCGTCACAGCACCATGTGACGACAATCAGCTACGAGGAGTGAAACATTGATGAGGAATACTGGTAACTTAATACTTGGTACCTCAGATCAGATCAGATCAGTCGCTCAGTCGTGTCCGACTCTTTGCGACCCCATGAACTGCAGCACGCCAGGCCTCCCTATCCATCACCAGCTCTCGGAGGTCACTCAGACTCACATCCATCGAGTCAGTGATGCCATCCAGCCATCTCATCCTCTGTCGTCCCCTTCTCCTCCTGCCCTCAATCCCTCCCAGCATCAGAGTCTTCTCCAATGAGTCAACTCTTCGCATGAGGTGGCCAAAATACTGGAGTTTCAGCTTTAGCATCATTCCTTCTAAAGAAATCCCAGGGCTGATCTCCTTCAGAATGGACTGGTTGGATCTCCTTGCAGTCCAAGGGACTCTCAAGAGTCGTCTCCAACACCACAGTTCAAAAGCATCAATTCTTCAGCGCTCAGCCTTCTTCACAGTCCAGCTCTCACATCCATACATGACCACAGGAAAGACCATAGCCTTGACTAGGCGAACCTTTGTTGGCAAAGTGATGTCTCTGCTTTTGAATATGCTATCTAGGTTGGTCATAACTTTCCTTCCAAGGAGTAAGCGTCTTTTAATTTCATGGCTGCAGTCACCATCTGCAGTGATTTTGGAGCCCAGAAAAACAAAGTCTGACACTGTTTCCACTGTTTCTCCATCTATTTCCCATGTAGTGATGAGACCAGATGCCATGATCTTCGTTTTCTGAATGTTGAGCTTTAAGCCAACCTTTTCACTCTCCACTTTCACTTTCATCAAGAGGCTTTTTAGTTCCTCTTCACTTTCTGCCATAAGGGTGGTATCATCTGCATATCTGAGGTTATTGATATTTCTCCCGGCAATCTTGATTCCAGCTTGTGTTTCTTCCAGTCCAGCATTTCTCATGATGTACTCTGCATATAAGTTAAATAAACATGGTGACAATATACAGCCTTGACGTACTCCTTTTCCTATTTGGAACCAGTCTGTTGTTCCATGACCAGTTCTAACTGTTGCTTCCTGACCTGCATACAGATTTCTCAAGAGGCAGATCAGGTGGTCTGGTATTCCCATCTCTCTCAGAATTTTCCACAGTTTATTGTGATCTACACAGTCAAAGGCTTTGGCATAGTCAGTAAAGCAGAAATAGATGCTTTTCTGGAACTCTCTTGCTTTTTCCATGATCCAGCAGATGTTGGCAATTTGATCTCTGGTTCCTCTGCCTTTTCTAAATCCAGCTTGAACATCAGGAAGTTCACGGTTCACATATTGCTGAAGCCTGGCTTGGAGAATTTTGAGCATTACTTTACTAGCGTGTGAGATGAGTGCAATTGTGCGGTAGTTTGAGCACTCTTTGGCATTGCCTTTCTTTGGGATTGGGATGAAAACTGACCTTTTCCAATCTTGTGGCCACTGCTGAGTTTTCCAGATTTGCTGGCATATTGAGTGCAGCACTTTCACAGCATCATCTTTCAGTACCTGGAATAGCTCCACTGGAATTCCATCACCTCCACTAGCTTTGTTCCTAGTGATGCTTTCTAAGGCCCACTTGACTTCACATTCCAGGATGTCTGGCTCTAGGTCAGTGATCACACCATCATGATTATCTGGGTCGTGAAGTTCTTTTTTGTACAGTTCTTCTGTGTATTCTTGCCACCTCTTCTTAATATCTTCTGCTTCCGTTAGGTCCATACCATTTCTGTCCTTTATCGAGTCCATTTTTGCATGAAATGTTCCTTTGGTGTCTCTGATTTTCTTGAAGAGATCTCTAGTCTTTCCCATTCTGTTGTTTTCCTCTATTTCTTTGCACTGATCGCTGAAGAAGGCTTTCTTATCTCTTCTTGCTCTTCTTTGGAACTCTGCATTCAGATGTTTATATCTTTCCTTTTCTCCTTTGCTTTTCACTTCTCTTCTTTTCGCAGCTATTTGCAAGGCCTCCCCAGACAGCCATTTTGCTTTTTTGCATTTCTTTTCCATGGGGATGGTCTTGATCCCTGTCTCCTGTACAATGTCACGAACCTCATTCCATAGTTCATCAGGCACTCTATCTATCAGATCTAGGCCCTTAAATCTATTTCTCACTTCCACTGTATAATCATAAGGGATTTGATTTAGGTCATACCTGAATGGTCTAGTGGTTTTCCCTACTTTCTTCAATTTCAGTCTGAATTTGGCAATAAGGAGTTCATGATCTGAGCCAGTCAGCTCCTGGTCTTGTTTTTGCTGATTGTATAGAGCTTCTCCATCTCTGGCTGCACAGAATATAATCCATCTGATTTCGGTGTTGACCATCTGGTGATGTCCATGTATAGAGTTTTCTCTTGTGTTGTTGGAAGAGGGTATTTGCTATGACCAGTGCATTTTCTTGGCAAAACTCTGTTAGTCTTTGCCCTGCTTCATTCTGTATTCCAAGGCCAAATTTGCCTGTTACTCCAGGTGTTTCTTGACTTCCTACTTTTGCATTCTAGCCCCCTATAATTAAAAGGACATCTTTTTTGGGTGTTAGTTCTAAAAGGTTTTGTAGGTCTTCATAGAACCATTCAACTTCAGCTTCTTCAGTGTTACTGGTTGGGGCATAGACTTGGATTACTGTGACATTGAATGGTTTGCCTTGGAAACGAACAGAGATCATTCTGTCGTTTTTGAGATTGATACTTGGTACCTACAAGAAGGTAAATGGGTTACTGTACCATGTAAGAATATAGCTCTGGAATCAAATTACCAGTTCATAGCAGGGCTCTACCATTTTCCAGCTATGTAGCCCTGGCTCATTATATAATACCATTGAGTCTACTTCCTCTCTCTAGATTGAAAGCTGTCAAAATGTATAAATGAGTTCATCTGATGAAGCACTTAAGCACTTTGTACAGTGCTCACATAAAATAACCACCAAATGAATGTTGTTTAATTAACTTGAACTCATCAGATACTTTGAACTATTGTGCCTAGACACACACTGTTTCTTATGCTTGGAAAGTATTTCTCACACTCCTCTGCTTAGTAGACTCCTCCTTACCCCTCAAGATTTAACATCTTATATCAGGATGCCATTCTCTGCTTTCTGTATGCCCATCTCTGCCAGTGAAATTGTTCTCCATGTGCAGATCTTCTCACTACCCAAAGAAAACCCTGAGCGATTACCTGACAAGTCCTAATTCACCTCCCTTTTTCTTGTCATCCCTCATATAATCCACTCATACTTATCTAAACTGGCCTTAGAGATGTAGTTCTTCCTTATGTCCATGTCTTTATTTCCCTGCTATTTTCTCTCAAAATACTTTCCCTGGATGAGCTCTTGCTTTCTCCTATCTTAGTTCTACAAAATCTGCATCTCTAATTCATACTTTTCTACTAAGTCTAAGACACATATAATTGTCAGTCTCCTCAAAATAGCCTTCTGTAGGTCTTGCAAACACTTCAAGTTCAACATGCATGAAACCAAGTTAACTCTCAATTTTTTTCTTCAATTATCTCTTTCATGCCACCTTGGAAAATAGTTTGGCTATTCCTAAAATTTTGAAATAGAGATGCCATATGATCTTGCAGTTAAACTCCTAGGTAGTCACTTGAAATAATGAAAACAAATGTGTGCACAAGGATAGCCCAAAAGCAAAAACAATCTTAGTGACCACCAACTGATGGTAAACAAAATGTAGTTTATCTGTACAATAGAATACTATTAAGCTTAAAAATGAATGAAGTCCTAATACATGGTACAAAACAGAGGAACTTTTAAAACATTATAATAAGCAAAAGAAGCCAGACACAATTTGTATGATATAATTTATATGAAATTTGCTAAATATTCAAATCCATAAAGACAGAAATATTTTGCCAGGGAGTAGGGTTGAAGGGGATGGGAAATGGTTTCTAATGGGGTATGAGGCATCCTTGGGGTGATGGAAATGTTTTAAAATGATAGTTGCACAACTGTGAATATAGTAAAAACCACTGATTTGTACAGTTTAAGAGGGTGAATTTTATGTTATATGAATTATATCTCAATTTTTTAAAATCTCCTTTTCAACGATCCTGACTTCAGTATATGACACCATCACTCCCTCACTATCACATTCATTAACCCTAGAAAATTCAGCAACATCTCTCACCTTCTGTCATCCCCAACACATTAAAAAAATGTCAAATATTTTAATATTCTCTTTAAATAGTGTCCCTGATCCATTATCTTCAAGTGAGGATCATCTTTAATATAAGCACCAGGGGGAGAAGTTTTAATTCCCAGCTTTTTGCAGTGTGTCATAGTTTACAAACTTCTATCCTTCATATATCATTATCAGAATAACTCTATAACAATGGAAGAACAAAATAAGTGATACCAAATTTATATAATTAATTTGGTTCTAAACCTTAGACCTTTGGTTCCAAATCCAACATTATTTGATCCAATTCACTGTTTATGCTATGAACATAGGTCCAATCACTAGAAAGTACCAGTGGTAAGGACAATCCACTCTCTCTAATTCTGAACAAAAGAAGGGAAAGATCAAAGAAACATGGGCAACCTCCCATTTAGAGCTGCTAATTGGAGAGAACAAGCATCATCTTATGGTAGAAAGTGAACAAAAACTAAAGAGCCTCTCGGGGAAAACTAAAGGGAAAGAGGATGAAAAAGTTGGTTTAAAAATCAGCATTCAGAAGCTAAGATCATAGCATCCAGTCCCATCACTTCATGGCAAATAGATGGGGAAACAGTGGAAACAGTGGCTGACTTTATTTTGTGGGGCTCCAAAATCACTGCAGATGGTGACTGCAACCATGAAATTAAAAGACGCTTACTCCTTGGAAGGAAAGTTATGACTAACCTAGACAGCATATTAAAAAGAAGAGACATTATTTGCCAACAAAGATCTGTCTAGTCAAGGCTATGATTTTTCCAGTAGTCATGTATGGATGTGAGAGTTGGACAATAAAGAAAGCTGAGCGCTGAAGAATTGATGCTTTTGAGGACTGGTATGCTGCAGTCCATGAGGTTGCAAAGTGTTGGACACGACTGAGCAACTGAACTGAACTGAATGCAGAATTATTTTTATATAAATCATTTAAACTCTAAATCAGAGGTTCTCAATCTGGAGTTATTGTGTCTCCTAAAAGACATTGACAATGTCTGGAGATATTTTTATCAGGACTAGGTGGGAGTTGGGGGATGCTACCAGAAGACAGGAGAATTTAGAAATACCACTAAACTTCCCACAGTGTACAATGTAGTTCCCCAAAGAATTATCCAAATGTGAAAAGTGCTGAGGTTGAGAAAATCCATTCCAAATGTATTTTCAGTTACTAAACATTGCAAGCTATCTTCTCAACTGGCAGATCTCTATTGTTTGGTTGTAATGAACTCCAACCAAGTCAGTCCATGGCCCCAAGGCCTCGGGCTTTGTTTAAAATAAAGGTTTTTGTTTGTTTGTTTGTTTTAATTCAGTTGACCTAAAACCTTAATGTTTACTTATTGTGCTCAAAGTATTAAGCTATTCATTTTGGGGAAATATGTAAATGATTATAACATGCTGCATACCCGAAGAGTTGACTCATTGGAGAAGACTCTGATGCTGGGAGGGATTGAGGGCAGGAGGAGAAGGGGACGACAGAGGATGAGATGGCTGGATGGCATCACTGACTCAATGGATGCGAGTCTGAGTGACCTCCGGGAGCTGGTGATGGACAGGGAGGCCTGGCGTGCTGCGGTTCATGGGGTCGCAAAGAGTCGGACACGACTGAGCGACTGATCTGATCTGATCTGCATACCCTCCAGAAATTTATAAGGTATTAAATGTGACAACTTCCTAGAAAACAAGGACCATGTAATCTCAGTACCTACATGATCAGTGTTTTACAATTATTTATTAATTAAAGAATGGGCTTCCCTTGTAGCTCAGTCAATAAAGAATCTGCCTGCAGTGCAGGAGACCTGGGCTCTATTCCTGGGTTGGAAAGATCCCCTGGAGAAGAAAATGGCAACCCACTCCAGCATCCTTGCCTGGAAAATCTCATGGACAGAGGAGCCTGGTGGGCTGCAGTCCATGGGGTTGCAAAGAATCAGACATGATGAGCCACTAACACTTACTTACTAATTAAAGAACAAAAGCGTCTTAGTAGTTTTCAAAATCTTCCCAATTTCCTCAAGTCCCACATTCAAATTTCAGTTCAGTTCAGTTGCTCAGTCATGTCTGACTCTTTGCAAACCCATGGACTGCAGCACACCAGGCTTCCCTGTCCATGAGCAACTCCCAGAGCTTGCTCAAACTCATGTCCATTGAGTCGATGATGCCATTCAACCATCTCATCCTCTGTCATCCCCTTCTCCTCCTGCCTTCAATCTTTCCCAGCATCAGGATCTTTTCCAGTGAGTCAGTTCTTCGCATCAGGTGGCCAAAGGATTGAAGTTTCAGCTTCAGCATCAGTCCTTCCAATGAATATTCAAGACTGATTTCCTTTAGGATTGACTGATTTGATCTCTTTGCAGTCCTAGGGACTCTCAAGAGTCTTCTCCAACACCACAGTTCAAAAGCATCAATTCTTCGGCACTCAACTTTCAGATCCATACATGACTACTGGAAAAACCATAGCTTTGACTAGATGGACCTTTGTCAGCAAAGGAATGGCTCTGCTTTTTAATATGCTGTCTAGGTTGGTCATAGATTTTCTTCCAAGGAGCAAGTGCCTTTTAATTTCATGGCTGCAGTCACCATCTGCAGTGATTTTGGACTTCATTTGCCATGAAGTGATGGGATCAGATGCTATGATTTTCATTTTTTGAATGTTGATCTTTGAGCCAACTTTTTCACTCTCCTCTTTAATTTTCATCAAGAGGCTCTTTAGTTCTTTTCACTTTCTGCCATAATCATGGTGTCATCTGCCTATCTGAGGTTATTGATAATTTTTGACATTCAAATTTATCATTCACTAATGTTCAAGGTCTGATATTTCATAGTGAAAATTGAGATCATCTATATGAATCAACTTAGCTTCTGTTTCCCCTCATCTTCATTCATAACCTCTATTTTCTTCTCTCTTTCAAGTCTCAGAGAATGAGGAATCCCTTATGCTACACAAGGCCAATTCCTCTGTTCTATTTGTTTCCTTAGTCCTCTCCCCCAATTTCATCATTTTCAAGATCTGACTTATCAAAAACTAATACTTGATTTATGTAAGGTACATGATTCAGTAACCAGAATATAGTAAATGTCCAATGAATATAGCTCGTATAGTCCCCCTCCAATTACATTCTCTCTCTCCCTGAAACACGACATTCATTTGACTTATATCCACCTTAATTTTTCCTTATCTTTTGAGGCTACTTCTCTCTGTTCCCACTTTCTCAGTTCCCACTCATTTAACAGTCTGAAATCTGATTTTTATTCTACTATTCACTGAAATTTCTCTCAAAGATAATGGTCTCCACATTGCAAAATTCCAAGGAGGAGTGATTCTTTAACTCGAAGCATGAGCCCTTGCCTAAAAACATGGCAATATATATCCAGATATAAACATTTTTTAATAATAATTTCAAATAATTGACTGACACATCCATTGACCCAAGTGAAACACACTGCAGTTGGACAATCCTCACTGGAGAACTATGTTGCATTTAACCCTGTTTTATCTCCAGTGGATGCCTGGGGCCAGGAAGAAGATATTCTACCTGTACTTCTTCAGCACTTATTCCGTGAAAGAAGCTTTATAGGATACACTGAGAGAGATCATTGAACAATATTTCCACCCTCTAGAAGCTCATATTAAGAACTGTTTGGGAAAGGAATGAATAGTTTTGAGATTTCAAACCTGGATGCCTTGGAATATGGTGATAGCATTCATTAAAAAGGTGAATCAATAAAGGCATCTATGTTCACCACTATAAAACCAACATCACTGAAAAAGAGAACCAAGGAAATAGAGTGATATGGAATTCAAACACTGTTTGGCCTTGGACATACTGTGATTGAGGATTAAATAAGAAAGATATCCAGGTGGAGAAATGGGTAAGAGGCTGGAGGAGGGAATGTCTAGTACTCATAAGGGAGATTTTGACCTGCTCAGGAGAATCTGAGACTCAAGCCTGATTTGAATGAAGGATCAAATTAGATAAGAGTTACATGTTCCTATTCTTTAGATAATACCCTCTCCCCTCAGATAAAAGTGAAAAATTCAGTTTTTGAGTAAGAAATTAAAATTTTCAGCAGTTCTAGGATTGTGAATAAAGTCATGGTCATTGGAGTCAGACTGCTGTGATAGATCTAAACCTAGACCCACAACATGCCACGGCTGACATCTTTTTTTTTTTTTTTATATATATATATAAAAAGAAATAGTGTTGGGAAAAGTGGACAGTTACATGCAAAGTAATCAGACTGGTCTACTGTCTCACAGCATGCACAGAGTTAAATTACAAACATATTAAAGACTTAAATGTAAGACCTGAAACCATAAAAGTTCAAGAACAACAGTACTCTCTTTGACATAGGTCTTAAAATATGTCTCCTCAGAGAAGAAAAACAAAATAAAAAAATGGGACTATATCAAACTAAAAAGCTTTTTCACAGTGAGGGGAACAAAACAAAAAGTAGCCTAGTAAATGGGAGAAGATATTTGCAAATGATTCATCTGTTAAAGTGTTAATACCCAAACTATACAAAAAATTCACACAACTCAACATTAGAAACAAACTTGTTGTTGCTCAGTTGCTAAGTCGTGTCCGACTCTTTGAGATCCCGTGGACAGCAGCACGTCCTTCACTATCTCCTGAAGTTTGTTCAAACTCATGTCCATTGAGTCGGTGATGCCATGCAATCATCTTATCCTCTATCATCCCCTTCTCCTGTTCTCGATTTTTCCCGCATTGGGATCTTTTCCAATGAGTTGACTCTTCGCATCAGGTGGCCAAAATATTGGAACTTTAGCATCAGTCCTTCCAATGAGTATTCATGGTTGGTTTCCTTTAGAATTGACTGGTTTGATCTTCCTGCAGCTCAAGGGACTCTCAAGAATGTTCTCCAGCACCACAATTCAAAAACATCAATTCTTCTGTGTTCAACCTTCTTTATGGTCCAACTCTCACATCCATACATGAGTACTGGAAAAACTATAGCTTTGACTATACAGACCTTTGTCAGCAAAGTGGTGTCTCTGCTTTTTAATATACTGTCTAGATTTGCTTTTCTTCCAAGGAGCAAGCATCTTTTGATTTCATGACTTCAGTCACTCTCTGCAGTGATTTTGGAGCTCAAGAAAATAAAGTCTTTCACTGTTTCCCCATCTGTTTGCCGTGAAGTGATAGGACAAGCTGCCATGGTCTTAGTTTTTTTTAATGTTGAGTTTTAAACCAGCTTTTTTACTCTCCTTTTTCACCTTCATCAAGAAGCTCCTTTGCTTTCTGCCATTAGAGTGGTATTACCTGCATATCTGAGGTTGTTGGTATTTCTCCCAGCAACCTTGATTCCAGCTTGTGCTTCATCCAGCACTTTGCATGATGTACTCTGCGTATAAGTTAAATAAGCAGGGTGACAATATACAGCCATGATGTACTCCTTTCCCAATTTGAAACCAGTCCATTGTTGCATGTCCTATTCTAGCTGTTGCTTCTTGAACTGCATACAGCTTTCTCAGGAGGCAGGTAAAGTCTGGTATTCCCATCTCTTTAAGAATTTTCTGAAGTTTGTTGTGATCTACACAGTCAAAGGCTTTAGTGTCGTCAACAAAATAGAAGTAGATGTCTTTCTCACCATAGGAGATTGGAATGAAAAAGTAGGAAGTCAAGAGATAACTGGAGTAACAGGCAAAATTGGCCTTGGAGTACAAAATGAAGCAGGGCAAAGACTAACAGTTTTACTGAAAGAGCACACTGGTCATAGCAAAAAACAAATAATCTGACTTTATTTATTTTTTTTTTTTAACATTAAGGGAAAAGATTACCCATTTTATTTTATTTTATTTTTTTTTTTTTTTTTTTTTTTGCAGGGGAAAATGGACAAAGGAAAGGATCAATGAGGGTGGGAGGGAAATGGGAAGAAAGAAGGGGAGTGATGGTGGGGAGGAGTATATATAATTTCTTAACCAATGGCTTTCTGTTTTTAATCACAAAGAACACTTAAAAAAAATCATGGTGAGTTCATCTTATATTAGGAGGTTTGTTCTCGAAATGAAAAGTTCAGAAAGCAAAAAGTCCAGTTTGGGTGTCCTCATCTTTAGGCACATCTTGGTATTTTGTATTGGTAAATCTATTTTTACCACAATATATTATTTAGGACAGGATCACATTTGTCACCTCTTCCTCCCTCCTACCCAAAGTGGTACCAAACCCACAAAATAGTCAATAAACCTCTACAGAGTGAGCAAATAAGTCTTTTTTTTTTTTTTTTTTAAACTCTCCTGAGTGAACTGAATTTTTTGAGGCTCATAAGTAAATATGTTTTCCTCTTTACTTTGTCTATTACAGCCAGATTATATGAGTGGGGTGTTAAAGTCTCCCACTATTATTGTATTGCTCTAGAGAATGTCCTTTAGTTTTTGTTGGAGAAATGGTTTAGTGATGCAAAATTCTCTCAACTTTTGCTTATCTGTGAAGCTTTTGATTTCTCCTTCATATTTGAATGAGATCCTTGCTGGGTACAATAATCTAGGCTGTAAGTTATTTTCCTTCATCACTTTAATTACGTCTTGCCATTCCCTCCTGGCTTGGAGAGTTTCTATTGAAAGATCAGCTGTTATCCTTATGGGAATTCCCTTGTGAGTTATTTGATGTTTTACCCTTGCTGCTTTTAATATTTGTTCTTTATATTTAATCTTTGTTAATTTGACTAATATGTGTCTTGGGGTGTTTCGCCTTGGGTTTATCCTGTTAGGGACTCTCTGGATTTCTTGAACTTGAGTGGTTATTTCCTTCTCCATTTTAGGGAAGTTTTCAACTATTATCTCCTCAAGTATTTCCTCATGATCTTTCTTTTTATCTTCTTCTTCTGGAACTCCTATGATTTGAATGTTGTAGCGTTTGATGTTATCCTGGAGGTTTCTGAAATTGTCCTCATTTCTTTTGATACGTTTTTCTTTTTTCTCGTCTGATTCATTTATTTCTAGGATTCTATCTTCTAGTTCACTAATCCTATCTTCTGCCTCTGTTATTCTACTATTTGTTGCCTCCAGGGTGTTTTGGATCTCATTTATTGCATTATTCATTATGTGTTGACTCTTTTTTATTTCTTCTAGGTCCTTGTTAAACCTTTCTTGCATCTTCTCAATCCTTGTCTCCAGACTCTTTAACTGTGATTCTATTTTGATTTCGAGATTTTGAATTAATTTCGCTATCATTATTCGGAATTCTTTATCAGGTAGATTCCCTATCTCTTCCTCTTTGGTTTGGTTTGGTGGAGATCTATCCTGTTCCTTTAGCTGCTGGGTATTCTTTTGTCTCTTCATTTTGTTAAAATTGCCGAATTTAGAGTGTCCTTACTATATTCTGGTAGTTTGTTGAATTCTCTTTATTGAGGCGGTTTACAGGTCTTTTCAATATCTGATCTCTGCCTTGTTACAGAGGGGCGGAGATGAACACCCAAATCTAAACCGGCCAGGTTCAGGCACTCAGATAATCCTCAGAAGCACAGACTTGGTTGAGTCTGCGTTTTATGCCCTTCCCAGATCCGAGTAGCGCAGGTGATGAAATGTTCAGCGAGCGCAGGTGCTGCGACTTATCGCCTCTCCGCCGCTCAGTTTTCTGGGTATACAAACAGCGCACTTTCTCAGGCAGATGTTGACCATCCAGAGCCCCAAGAAGCGTGAGTCAGCACAGAAACCTACTCACAGTTCCGTTAGACAGTGTCTCTCTAGGGCTATAATTGCCCGCCTCTGGCCCTGGCTGCCTGTCACGGGAGTGGGACGGCCTGCAGCCGGCCAACTCTGTGCAGCCCTTTGTTCCGTAGGTAGTCCTGGTGGTGTCTTAAGTTAGGGCTGGCTTTTGATGTAGTAGATAACCGACAGTCTGGTTATTTCGCTCAGATAGCACCCGAGATAGCCAGGCCAAATCCTTTCTCAAAGCAATGCAGGCCTCGCCGCTCCTCCTAGCCCAGCCCCCACTTGCCAATAGCAAATGCTGGTGTCCGCGCCAGTTCTCCGCAAAAGGAGTTACCGCAGGGCTCGTTTTCTCGTTTTGAAGACAATGAGCTGTCTTTCTAAGTGCCTGATGTCCTCTGCCGGCATTCAGAAGTTGTTTTATCGAGTTTATTCAGCATTCAAATGTTCTTTTAATGGATTTGTGGAGGAGAAAGTATTCTCCCCGTCTTACTCGTCCGCCATCTTAGCTCCTCCCCCATAATCTCCACGGCTGACATCTTAAGCAAACATGTGACTTCACTAAATGCTAATTTGTTCACCTGCAAAATGAGGATAATTATAATAATACTCAATATATAATGTTGAGAACATTTAGTGAAATAATATATACAGGAGACAGTATAGTATATGACACATAATAAGGAGTGACTGAATTATAATGGATCACATTGTTTTTACTATTAGAATTTTTAATTAAATATGCATTTATAAAGTCTTGAAAACTAGGAAGCCAAATATGCAAAATTTTCCAAAAATAAATATATTTCTCATTGTTAAACTTCATGTTCAAGAAAAAGAGCCATTTTTTTTTTTATATTTCGCAAACTATAACTTCCTGGCATCAATTTATTGAAATGTTCTGCACTTCCATCTATACATAGAAAGATGGTAATTTATATCCAGATTTATGAACCTAAAGCTCTCAGAATTTGTTATTTAAAAAAAAGATTGGTTGAAATTAATGATGACAACTGAGTCATTAATTTACTCATTCAACACATCTTGAAAGCATTCTATATGTCAGGCCCCGTGATAGGCATTAGGGACGCAGAATAGAAAAGTCTATGCCTTTCCAGAGCTTACAGCCTAGTAAGGACATTTAAAAAGTCATTTTGTGAATGTAATTACAAACATTGATAAATACCATGGATAAAATGTAAAGCAAGGTATGAAATTATGTCATAAGGAATCTAATTTCTCTGAAGGTACAAAGAAAGCCTCCGTGGAGAAGATGTATTTGACCTGTATTCTGAAGTCATTTGAGTGATGGGGAGGTGAAGAGTTTCCCAAGCAAAGGGAATAGCCTATATTAGGACTCTGCAGAAGGAGGGAGTACTGAAACTTATAGAAAGAGAAAATCAAGTTCTACAGTTTAGTAGATATGGTAGCAATAGAGGAACACCACTTAAATCTCCATTCAAAATAACTTTCTCTAAGACACATGATTAACTGCAGCCTGCAGCCAACCCCCGCTTAGATCCAGCACAGTGTTCACACTGAGGGAAGACTTTTGCTGGGCCTTTCCCAACCAAAGACCAAGCACGGTTGGGATACTAGAGCCAGGTCATTCTCACTTGACATGAGATGCCTCTAGCAAGCATTGCTTAGAGTTCCCATCAGCCTGGGCAACATTTTCTCAGAATTGCTCTATGATTTGAGGCTCTTCCTATTTATCCTGCTTCCTTCCCCTTCTCACCTCGTAGCTTTCAGATATCTATTTGCATAGTGGTCCAAAGGCTCATTATATCTACTTCTATTCCCTTCCCTTCATCATTTGCACAATTCAGATCAATCCTGAATGTACCATTTTCACCTTACAGTGGATGATCCCTGACACCATCTGACGTGAAATTGATGGTTCTGACATAATTCAATCCATAATGGGTAGTGCCAGGTATATGTTCTTTTGCTCCCCCGTGAGCAAGACTTCTGTTTCTACTAGAACCCAGTTACACACAAGGAATGTTCTCAAAAGGCACATAATTTTCTATTGCAGGTGGCACGGCCTTGCTCCAAAACCTGGGGGCTGTGCTGTGAATTTTCCAACCAGGTTTACCATAAACCCTATACTACATTCTTTCCTACCACTGACAATTACAACTTGATTGAATCTGCTCAAGCTGCAGGATTTCTTGCACTACAGCCTGGACCTGTTGCCATTCTTCAAGGCGTAAAGAAGGCACTAGCGCGAGGGGCATAAGCATCACTAAGAAGTGCAGTGGTGGCGCCCTCTGCAGGCCAGTTCTGACACCAGGAGAGTGGTCTCAGAACTGGGCTCCTTCATAACCATGGGCATGATGGACTCCCTATCACTCTAGGTGACAGCATTTAAACACCAGATGCCAGGCCCACTGTGACCCAGGTGTTCTTTTTCACTAGGGTGTCTTTCCAGGTCCACACTAGTGAAATCATGGCACAACTGTGTAACCAGAACTATCTGTCCTCCACATTCCAGTCAAGAAGTCTTCCTCCTTGCCAGCTCGTCACCAAGTGAGCCAATCCCCAAACCTCTATCTTCTCAAGCCACTCTTGGTACCATATTGTTTTCAGTTTAGGTTCTCTGAGGAACAGACGCCAAAATGGAACTTGATGAACAAGGGGTCTGCTGGGGGAAATGTGCAGTTGCATTTCAGCCAAATTCAGGGATGAACTTGAAAGATAGCAGAAAGGGAAAATCTTCACTCTGAACTATAAATAGTGAACCTATTCGTGGATACTTTGTGGGGAAAAAAGGTGGTCCTAAGTGAGATTATATACAGCTCTCTGGGCAATGATTAACCACCTGACCAGATTATAGGAACCTTAATGGAAAGGCCTCAAAAATTAGAGTTAGGGAGGTCTGGGATAGAGGCATGTGAATGGACATACATGAAAGACCACACATGGTATAAAAAAGTTTTGTATCATCTAGTGATGCAAACCAGAAACAATCACCATGGAAGATGCATTGAAAACAAAGTAGACAGGCAGTGAGTTAACATAATCCAGTCTTTTTAATCAGCCATCCAAGAACTGGCATGATGGACGCACGAATGGAGTAGCCACAGAGGCAGAAATAGAGGCCACGCGTAAGCCAAACAGCATGAAGCCCCTTCACCAAGGCTGATCTAGATTCTGTTGGCTCTGAATGTCACACCCAAGCAACCACGTCATAGCAAACTGACTGAATTAGGCTCCTTGCATCCTAGATGAACCAGCACCCATCCTCACAGAGATAGACGTCAATTCTACAGATTGACTTTCTTTACTAACCAGCACTGCAATTTAGGGACTTATGGAAAGTCTGATTCTCAAGCCCATTTCAAGCATGGGGCTCACATATCATCTGAGCACAGACCCACTTCACAGTGAAAGGAATACAGGAGAGAGCCCATGAACATGGAGTTCAGTGCTTGCATTGGGACAAAAAGCAACTATAACATTCTAACATGAATTTGTTTATATTAATTACTATAGCATTTACATAGATCTGAAAGGAGTCACATAGGACACTTGATCTTAGCCAAAAGATCGAGAAGCTATAGGAGTCACACACTTATGTGTATCAGCAGGCTGGGAATTCAGGTAAGAGTTGATGCCATGAGTTTGAAATCCACAGAGTGGAACAACCAGCTGGGAATTCTGTTGGAACTTCTATGCTGCAGTCTTAAAACAGAATTCCTTCTTTAATTTTTCTCTCTCCCCTTGCATTTTACTATAAATGCAAGAAAGAGACCAAGCAGAATCTGGGATTCTTGGCAGCTCCCTGGCTTGAAGACGCATCATTCCAGTCACATGTCTCTCTTCTCCCTGAGTGTCTTTAGATCATCTTCCCTCTGTGACTGTAGCTTGAAGATGCATCATTCCAGTCACATGTCTCTCTTCTCCCTGAGTGTCTTTAGATCATCTTCCCTCTGTGACTGTATCTGTGTCCAAATATTCCCATTTTGTAAGGACAGCAGTCATAGTAGATTAGAGCCCAGTCTCATTTTAAGTAGATTCTTTCTGTAAAAGCCCTATGTCCAACTAAGACCACAAAGTGAAAGGGAAGTCGCTCAGTCGTATCCGACTCTTTGTGACCCCATGGACTGCAGCCTACCAGGCTCCTCCACCCATGGGATTTTCCAGGCAAGAGTACTGGAGTGGGGTGCCATTGCCTTCTCCGACATTCTGAGGTACTAGGGCTTAAAACTTCAACATGCCTCTTGAGGGGGAAAGCAATTCAAATCATAACATTATAGAAAAGACATTAGTTAGTCATTTACAAATAAGGTCCAGGATTATTTACACATGAAAAAACCCTCACAAATCCAGTCAGTATTCCATGTCCCACAGGTTGAAATTACTAAATTTAGTCCAAAGTTTGCAAACTTTGAAGCAGATTTTAGCTCAACTCCCTTGTTTTATAAAGAAAAGGAATGAAGTTAAAAAATCAAACATATATTTTAACTTAAAATTTAGTCCCACAGCTTGCTTATCCATTCATCTGTGGATGGACATCTAGGTTGCTTCCACGTCCTGGCTATTGTAAACAGTGCTGCTATGAACATTGGGGTACACGTGCCTCTTTCAATTCTGGTTTTCTCAGTGTGTATGCCCAGCAGTGGGATTGCTGGGAGCCTATTATACAGAGTGAAGTAAGCCAGAAAGAAAAACACAAGTACAGTATACTAACGCATATATATGGAATTTAGAAAGATGGTAACAATCACCCTGCTTATGAGACAGCAAAAGAGACACTGATGTATAGAACAGACTTTTGGACTCTGGAACTGGGAGAGGGTGGGACGATTGGGGAGAATAGCATTGAAATATGTATAATATCATATCTGAAACGAGTCAGTCCAGGTACGATGCCCTATAACAGATGCCTGGGACTGGAGCACTGGGATGACCTGGAGGGATGGTGTGGGAAGGGGGAGGGAGGAGGGTTCAGGATGGGGAGCACGTGTATTCTGGTGGCGGATCCATCTCGATGTATAGCAAAAGTAATACAATATTGTAAAAAAATAAAAAAAAATAAAAAAAAAAATTTAGTCCCACTGTAATGCTCCTACTCCACTTTCTGCCTATACTATTTAAACAGAGACTCTAAAGAGGTCAGTTTTTCTAGTAATCAGAATATTTGGGTAACCAAATATACTATTTCCCTGAACTTTATAAGTCTTTGATTGGGACTTCCCTGGTGGTACAATGGATGAGAAGCTGTCTGCCAATGCAGGGGACACGGGTTTGACCCCTGGTCTGGGACGATTTCATGTGCCAAGAAGCAACTAAGCCCATGAGTCACAACTACTGAGACCACATGCTAACTACCGAAGCCCAAGCATCTAGAGCCTGTGCTCCGCAACAGGAGCAGCCACCACAGTGATAAGCTGGGGCACCACTGCTAGAGAGTAGACCCTACTCACGGCAGCTAGAGAAAGCCCAAGTACAGCAATGAAGACTCAGCACAGCCAAAAACAAACAAACATTTTTTTAAAGTCTGTGATTAGCTACAAATATTTATAATCATCTAAATGGAAACATGTAGTGTTCTAGAATCGTATTAGTCATCTCAGTTTAAATATTACTTAGTAATAGAAGGCCCTGAAGTCTTGTTGGCTTGCAATGACAAAGCTGTACTCCTCACTCACATTACCCGTTCATCATGGGTCAACCCCGGCTCTGATCCACTTTTTGTGATTTATGCTACTACCTAGACTGAGGAGCAGTCCCTTTCTGGCACATGTAGAAAGGAAAGGGAAGCCCAGGCACAAAGCATCTATGGGCCAGACCAGAAACCCCTTTGCCCTTTCTCCAAATAGAGAAACCAAATAGCAAGCAACAATTGTATACCATTGAGAAAGGTGAAAGGGCATGAATAAAGATCCCCACTATGTAGCATGTGTCACAAGGAAAATGAGCAATGAGGATAAAGTATGTACATTGAGAAAAACCCTCCAGCACCACAATTCCCACCCTAAGCATGAAGCATTTTTAAAGGAAAGCTTATGATAGCTTAAGGGCAATGATAGCAACAACAAAACCCAAGCCCCACTTAACTGCTGCTGCTGCTGCTAAGTCGCTTCAGTCGTGTCCGACTCTGTGCGACCCCATAGACGGAAGCTCACCAGGCTCCCCTGTCCCTGGGATTCTCCAGGCAAGAACACTGGAGTGGGTTGCCATTTCCTTCTCCAATGCATGAAAGCGAAAAGTGAAAGTGAAGCCGCTCAGTCATGTCCGACTCTTAGCGACCCCATGGACTGGAGCCTACCAGGCTCCTCCGTCCATGGGATTTTCCAGGCAAAAGCACTGGGGTGGGGTGCCATTGCCTTCCCGCTTAACTAGATTTTTTCAAACCCCCAAATTATTGTCCTAACAAGATGTGTGCCCATTTTTTTGAGTAAGTAAACATTTACTCAAGTTTCTCTTACTCTGCATGAGATGACTGGTATTCAATAAAAAATTATAAACACACAGGGAAAACAACACATTGTCAAGAGAAAAAGAAACATTTCACAGTATCAAAATCAGAAAGGACTGAAGCGTTGGATTTTAACTATGGTTAATACATAAAGAATTCAGTGAAAAATATGAACATTAGTGGGAAATTTCAGCAAACAGATGGAAATCCTGAGTCAAATGGCAATAGAAGAAATAAAAAGAACTGCAAAGGAGCTGAAGAGTTCCCTTGTCAGACTCATCACCAAATTTGACACAGCCAAGCAAAGAATCCATGAATTTGAATTAGAAATTACTCAAATTAAGACACAAAGAGAAAAAAGTGAAAACCCAGCAAATAAAATGCACACAAACAAGCAGAAAAACAGAACACAGCATTCAAAAACTGTGACAATATCAAACAGTCCAGCATATGTGTAATTGGAGTCTCAGAATGAAAAGAAAGAGATAATGATGCAGAAAGAATATTTGAAAAAATAAAGGCCAAAAATTTCACAGAAAAAAAATTACATCAAACCACAGATCCAAGAATCTCAGAGCATCCCATTCAACATGAAACCTAAATACCCCATTTTGCTGGTCCTCTCCAGGACCCTATGAAAGAGCGAAAGTAAATGTCCATACTTCTCTTGATGAAGAAAGATTGAATATTTTATCCACATTCATATAAGCTATCATGGAGGCAGAACTCTGGCATTTGCCAAACACCATTCTCTATCTGCTACTTGGCCGAATTTGTTTGCCATGTCTCAGAAGTACTTGCTGTTCCATCTTGAAGGTATTATTTAAATGTCATTTTTTTCTCTTTAATAAATTCTAGTACAACATTGTTTTTAGAAAATATTTAGATAATCTAGCACCAAACTTGGCATAATTCAGTACCATACAGTTCCTATGATTTGGATTTAGGGGGCCATTTGTGAATCTCCTCTCAGAATTACGGGCAGGAGGTGAGCATGGGCACCTTCCACTTTTAGATGTCTGTTTTCCTGAGAATTCTAGGGTTTCTGTTCTTAATCATAGCTTGAGGAGAGCAGGGAGCCTTCTATGGTGACTAACTTTTGTATTCTACATCCTTCAACTGCTTTCTCTTTCATAGTTGGAGAATTGTATGTGTCTAGTGAATTTGTTTCCTGGAGTCTAGGATATGATGCTTCCCAGGTACACTAAAGGTAAAGAACATGCCTGCCAATGCAGGAGATGTAAGAGATTCTGGTTGAATCCCTGGGTCAGGAATATCCCTTGGAGGAGGACAGGGCAACCCACTCCAGTATCCTTGCCTGGAGAATCCCTTGGACAGAGGAGTAAGTAAGTGTTACTCGCTCAGTGGTGTCTGACTTTTTGCAGCCCCATGGACTGTAGACCACCAGGTTCCTCTGTTCATGAGGTTTCCCAGGCAAGAATACTGGAGTGGGTTGCCATTCCCTTTTCCAGGGGATCTTCCTGACCCAGGTATTGAACCTTGGTCTCCCACATTGCAGGCAGATTCTTTACCATCTAAGCCATCAAGGAAGTCTGGACAGACAGTGGAGGCTGGTTGGCTACAGTCCATAAAGTCACAAAGAATCAGATATGACTGAAGCAACTTAAGATGCACAGGATATGGCAGGAGCAAAAGCAAAGCAAAGTGAAGTCACTCAGTTGTGTCCAACTTTTTGCGACCCTGTGGACTGTGTCCATAGGATTTTGCAGGCAAGAGTACTGGAGTGAGTTGCCATTTCCTTCCCCAGGGGATCTTCCCGACCCAGGGATTGAACCCGAGTCCTGCATTATAAGCAGACACTTTACCATCTAAGCCAACAGGGAAGTCTCTTATGGTAGGAGGGTTGGGGTGAATTCTTCCTGGCCTCATCTTCTCCCAAACTTCTCTCTGTTACACCTAAGCTGGTTTTTTAAAAAATAAAAATAATAAATTTATTATTATCATTATTGTTTTCTCCAGTGACAGCCCATCTATGAAGCAATATTTACTTCTTTTTTTTTTCTGAGCATGGATGGGAAAATGTCACAAGATTAAATATATGCACACAAGAAAAGGAAGGGGGAGAAGTAGGAGAGAGGCTCAAGAAGGAGGGGATATATGTGTATTTACAGCTGATTCAAGTCATTATACAGCAGAAACCAACACAACATTGTAAAGCAACTGTGCTCCAACTAAAAATAAAAAAGAAATAAAAATCACATCAGTTTATTATATCACACAGTATCACTACTATCACTGTTATGATTACATTATTGCATCACAATTAGTTAGCTAAACAAACATTTCTTCATTGTTCCTGACACCAATCCATCTCCATTATATACATAAAAATCAAGTAAAGCATGCTCCAGCAAACTCCAAAATTATTGATGACATATCTCCTATATCCTTCCAGCTCCCAGCTCCTGCCCTTTAGCTTGTGGGCTTTTGTATCTCTTAGTGTTGCTTTCCCTGCCTGGATTCTGAGCGTTCTTAATCTCTAACCCGTTGACTCTTCCCCTGATTGTCTCAACCAGCACACTCCACCCTTGTTGGGTCATCCAGGGACCCACACCTCAGCACAGACTCTTCCCAGCAAGCACGGAGACTCTTTTCAAGGCTGCGTGTTAAAAACAAAGGAAGAAATCTTCAACTAGCTTCAGCTAAAGTTTCTATTTCTCCCTTCCTTTCTTTCTTAAAAAATCTGCTCCAAAGTATGCAAACACACATTGTGAAACATATTTCCCCTTTCTGTGTATAAGAATATAAACACCTCGGTTGACATATGGGCTCATGTGTTTCTTCACCAAGGTGTGATGAGACTCAGAACAGCATACGCGCCAGGTGATGGAGAGTTTGCCACAGTGCGGGGAGGAGTGTCGCTGTCTTGTGAAACAGGTGCAGGAAAGCCCATGTGGATAGAAGGCCCTGTGAAGGAAAGCTGAGGTTACTTGGATCCGTAGCTCTAACACGAGGCTACTAGGCTCAGCCGCCACTGTTTACTGAGCACCTTCCATATGCACTTAGTGGCCTTTAGGGCTTAATAAGTCACAAAGATCACCTTGAAGCATGAAATTCATACCTAAAGATTTAAGAAATGAGGACTTAAAGAAATTAGATGAACTTTCTCTAGTGGTTCTTTTCAAATTTCAGCATTATAAAAATTACCTGGAAGGTTGTTGAAACTCAGATTGCTGGACATGACCTCCCCATCCCCAGAGTTTCTGAATCAGCAGTTCTAGGGTAGGGCTGTAAAATTTGTATTTCTAACATATGACCAAGGTGATGCTGTTGCTGCTGGCCCAGGAATGATACTTTGAAACCACTTTTCTGGCATGCAAGGCACAGTGCTAAGGTCTAAATCCCTGAAAGGCTGACGTAGGAAACATCAGTGTGTGTGTGTGCTCAGTCCTGCCCGACTGTTTGCGACCCCATGGACTGAAACTCAGCCACCAGGCTCCTCTGTCCATGGAATTTTCCAGGCAAGAGTACTAGAATGGGTTGCCATTGCCTCCTCCAGGGGATCTTCCCAACCCAAGGATTGAACGCAGGTCTCCTGTGTCGGCAAGCAGATAAATTACCACTGAGCTACATGGGAAGCCCAGGAAACATTAGTGCTATTAATCAGAACCAGGGAAAGCCAAGTCAGTCATTGTGCTCAAGAGGCAGGGATAGGGAGGAAAGTTGGATCCTATACCAGTGTAACCTGCATGGTGCTAGGAGGGAGGGATCAAGTCAAAGGACTGGAAGTGATTGTCACGGGCACATAGACTTCCCATCACCTGGTTTAAATGGCTGCCAGAGATGGGATTTGGGTGGGGGTCGTCCATCAGGGTTTAAATGTTCATGATGAGAGTGATCAGAATAAGGTGCCAGCTTCTGATTTTTAGATATTTCATTCTTAATGTTCCTTGTTGTTTAGTCACTCAGTCATGTCCAGCTCTTTTGTGATCCCCTGGACTGCAACCTGCCAGGCTCCTCTGTCCCTGGGATTTCTTTCTCCAGGGGATCTTCCCAGTTCAGGGATCAAACATATGTCTCCTGCATTGGCAGGTGGATTCCTTACGACTGAGCCACCAGGGAAACCCCTTACTGTTCCTTAGTCATTTGGTAAACTCTGATTAGGTCCAAAGATAAGAATTTCAAGTGGAAATATTCAGTCTCTTTGTGAGTTTTGTGTATTTTGATAGGATTAGGTGTGACTTCTTTAATCTTAAATATTGAAGTTCTTCTAAGTATGAACCATGGCCCTTCTCCATTTGCTATAGGAGAAAGGATGAGTTCAGAATTAAATATAACTGCCCTTGACTTTGAAGATCTGCCCTTGACTTTGAAGATCGCATAATCTAGCAAGAAGTGGCTGTCCCAGGTCAGACTGTGACATGTGGCAGACATAGAGGGAGGAGGGATCATTAATTCTAACTTGAGAGAAATGGAGTCAGAGGAGACTTCATGGAAGAGGTGACATTTAAGTGCACCCAAAAGATGAGCAGGGACATCTTACTGGCAGGGACATATTAGACTTAATCTAATAATAAGTGGAAGGAAAAATAATTTACTCTTCAAGTGAGGAAATAATATTCTACCTTAGACTCATTTTTATCCATGTTGAAGGAAAATTGTTGTTTCATTTTAAAAGACTTTCAAAGTGAAGGTAAAAATATACAGAAGAGGGCAGCTGGAGTAAACACATTTAACAAAGGCAAAAAACCCTCCCTGGGTGGAAAGCATTTTGTTTTATTCTAATCTCTTTGCTGCTTCCATCCCTCAAGGGAGCACTTCATTTAGAGCTGTTGAATTTTCTGAATTCCACTGTGTGTTTATACAAACTTCCTCTTGAGTCAGAATGTAAAGCAAAGAAAGTTTTGTACCTTAGAGGCATTCTTTTTCAATCCACAGACAGCACACTGGTGGGAAGAATTGGCTGTTAGTATTAATAGTAATGCTGCTGCTGCTGCTGCTAATAAAACACAATAATTATAATGTGTATTGCATCCTAATATCCACTAATGGACTTGTATTAATCTGCTTGGTCTGCCATAACAAAATACCACAGACTGGGTGGCGTAGACAACAGAAATGCATTTCCCACAGATCTGGATACTGGAAGTCCAAGATCAAGGTGCCAGCAGTGTTGGTTTCTGGGGAGAACTCTTCTTGGATTGCAGACTGCCTCTCACTATGTCCTGCGGTTCCCTTTCCTCCGTGCATTATAGAGAGAAAGAGAGGGGTCTCTGGAATCTCCTCCATTTTTATAGACACCAATCCTATCCAATTAGGGGTCCACACTTATAATCTCATTAACCTTCATCACCTTCCTTAAAGGCCTGCCTCCAAATACAGTCACATTTAGCGGTTAGGGCTTCAACACATGATTCTAGGAGTAACAAAATTCAGTGAGTAGTAGGAGAAGATCATGATTTCTAAAGAGTTATAGCACCTATGAAAGTGGAAGCTCAGGTCTCCATGTCCCAACACCTAGGTGTTGACCAGGTTACCTCTCAAAGATGTGGAACTCTTTCTCTCTTGCATCACTTTTTCATGAAATGTGTATCTCTTGTCCTTTCAGTATGTAGCCAGGTAGATGTTTTCATTGATGATTTAAGAAAATCTATATGAATAGCAACTATTCTAGTGTGTCTTCAGAGGCTAATGAAATATATTTGATTATTTCGCCATGAACAAAGTGGCCTGGAATACTGTACTTTTATTATTCTGCTTCTGCTATTCATGGTCTTTATTTATTCCTCATTTTTAACTTTAAGTGTACTCACTGCTTTTAACATGCCACGTTCATCATTTTAGAAAATCAAATGGGAAATAAACTCGCATACACTAATTAACACTTCATTTTTTAGCTTATCAAAAAAGATAACAATTTCCTCTGCAAACTCTTAATCTCACTCTGACCTCCAGAGACCCCTCCATGTATCAGACACAGAAAATAATTTTCCTAAATAGGATCACCATAACACGATTCTGCTTCCTCCTCCCCCTACAAAATAGAACCTAAAGTAGAAAAAGAAAAGGAATTATAGAAAATCTTGAATGATGCCAATTTTCCTTTGTCTCATTTGCTGGTTTGCTTCTATACTAAATGGCTTCACCATCTGTGTATGGGCACCATCGTCTTTGAAGTAATAACCATAATTGCCATTTGCTGAATGACTACTCTGTCCCAGGAATTTTACATAGTCTATCTCTTTTAAGCCTTATCAGCCTCTTAAAAACTAACAGCCGCTATCAGACCACCTGATCTGCCTCTTGAGAAATCTGTATGCAGGTCAGGAAGCAACAGTTAGAACTGGTCATGGAACAACAGACTGGTTCCAAATAGGAAAAGGAGTACGTCAAGGCTGCATATTGTCACCATGTTTATTTAACTTATATGCAGAGTACATCATGAGAAATGCTGGACTGGAAGAAACACAAGTTGGAATCAAGATTGCTGGGAGAAATATCAATAACCTCAGATATGCAGATGACACCACTCTTATGGCAGAAAGTGAAGAGGGGCTAAAAAGCCTATTGATGAGAGTGAAAGTGGAGAGTGAAAAGGTTGGCTTAAAGCTCAACATTCAGAAAACGAAGATCATGGCATCTGGTCCCATCACTACATGGGAAATAGATGGAGAAACAGTGGAAACAGTGTCAGACTTTATTTTTCTGGGCTCCAAAATCACTGCAGATGGTGACTGCAGCCATGAAATTAAAAGACGCTTACTCCTTGGAAGGAAGGTTATGACCAACCTAGATAGCATATTCAAAAACAGAGACATTACTTTACCAACAAAGGTTCGCCTAGTCAAGGCTATGGTCTTTCCTGTGGTTATGTATGGATGTGAGAGCTGGACTGTGAAGAAGGCTGAGCGCCGAAGCATTGATGCTTTTGAAATGTGGTGTTGGAGAAGACTCTTGAGAGTCCCTTGGACTGCAAGGAGATCCAACCAGTCCATTCTGAAGGAGATCAATCCTGGAATTTCTTTGGAAGAAATGATGCTAAAGCTGAAACTCCAGTATTTTGGCCACCTCATGCGAAGAGTTGACTCACTGGAGAAGACTCTGATGCTGGGAGGGATTGAGGGCAGGAGGAGAAGGGGACGACAGAGGATGAGATGGCTGGATGGCATCACTGACTTGATGGATGTGAGTCTGAGTGACCTCCGGGAGCTGGTGATGGACAGGGAGGCCTGGCGTGCTGTGGTTCATGGGGTCGCAAAGAGTCGGACACGACTGAGCGACTGACCTGATCTGATCTGATCTGATTTATAAGTGAGGAAACTCAGGCTTAGAGAGAATAAGTAAGTAGGTTGCCCAGTGCCATGGGCCTAAAGAATGGGAGCAAGACCCAGCACCTGTGTTGTTTTCATGGCACCAGGCAGGGCCAGTGTGGGTCTGCACTTAGGGAACGTCTAGCCTCTTCTCCAAGGGAAAGTGTAAAGGGAGTCTTCGTGTGTATAGTATTTGGGGGGCAGTTCACAATGATTTGTTATCTGCCTATACTCATTTCAGAATAGCAACGTAATCTATTCTACTCAAAAGCAACTGAGAATTTCCTTCCTACTCCAAAGCCAGACCAAGCACCAGGTTGGCCTCAGCCTCATAATATATTAAGTTAATAAAATTTTCCCTCTTTTCCTACTGTAGTTGTTAGTGCATTTTTCCTCATTAGCTAAACGTTTAGTGTATTTTCATTTTTGAACCCTTTCCATATGGCTAGTAGCTAGTGGCTCTTTTCTTATTTCCCCTGGGCTGTTCTAGTTCCCCAAACTGTTTATCATATGAGATAATAGAAAGAATCTGTAATGGGGGCTCAGAAGATTGAGCTCTCTCTTTGGCTTTCCCTAGATCTTCGTGACTGGAGCCAAGTCTTTCCATCCTCTGAGCTTCAGCACCCTTTTTTATAAAGTGAAGAATGTGGTATCGGAATCTCTAAGGTCTAAGATCAACCGATCCCTTTGCCAATCGCACTGCATGCACCACCTATGCTGTGAGCAAATGTGTGTGAGATGCTACCTCCTTCATTGTTCTCCCACACATCCTCTTCCTTAGAAAAGAAGAGAGTTTAGATACTTTTTCAAACTCCCAGAATTCTTCCCTATCAGCGTTCAACATTCATTTAAGTAACACTTAATTAATTAACAATGTGGCAGAAACTAGAGATTCAGATGAACAAGACACAGACCCTGCCCTTAGGTACACAGACCCTGCCCTTAGGTACACAGATACTGCCCTTATGTACACAGACAGGCAAAGAGAGGAAACTCAGAGGAGGGAATCTCTCTCTCCATGGCAGATGCTGACATGAAGGAAATTCTTCCAGAAGAGATCAGTGAAGCTCACTCCTTAAAGCTGATTAAAAAGGTGTTTATGAGCCCAGATTCTATAGTCTGACAGACCTACGATCAATCCTGGTTTAAATGAGTAGCCATATAATCTGGAACAAGTTACTTAACTTCTTTATGCCTTTCTTTTATTCATCTATAAAATGAGGATCACAATGTTAAACTCATAGGATTGTTAGGAAGAGCAAATGGTATATATTTATTAAAAGGATATAAACATGTACTGGGCTTCCTAGGTCGCCCTAGTGGTAAAGAATTTGCCTGCTAATGCAGGAGACATAAGAGACACGGGTCAATCCCCAGGTTGGGAAGATCCCTTGGAGGAGTACATGGAAACCCATCCTAGTATTCTTGCCTGGAAAATCCCATGGACAGAGGAGCCTGACAGGCTATGGTCCACAGGATCACAAAGAATCGGACATGACTGAAGCAACTTAGCATGCACACATGAGAACATGTACCATGTGCCAGGAATTAAGCCAAATTCTAAGAATAGTGTGCTAAGAATATTAAATGTATACATACATACATGTTGGCCAAAAAGTTCATTAGGGTTGGCCATAAGATCCGAACGAACTTTTTGGCCAATCGTGTGTGTGTATCTATATATATATGTATACACGCTATATAGTATATTTATATATATATAGGTGCTTCCCTGGTGGTACTAGTGGTAAAGAACCTGCCTGCTAGTGTAGGAGATGTAGGAGCCATGGGTTCATTCCCTGGGTCAAGAAGATCCCTGGAGAAGGGAATGGCTACCCACTCCACTATTCTTGCCTGGAGAATTCCATGGACATGGACAAAGGAGCCTGGTGGACTACATTTGAAATAAAAAAGTCCCAGGCACTATCCCAAGCACTATGCATGTATTATTTCATTTAGTACTAACTACCACCTATGATGTATGGATGTGAGAGCTGGACTGTGAAGAAGGCTGAGCGCCGAAGCATTGATGCTTTTGAACTGTGGTGTTGGAGAAGACTCTTGAGAGTCCCTTGGACTGCAAGAAGATCCAACCAGTCCATTCTGAAGGAGATCAATCCTGGAATTTCTTTAGAAGCAATGATGCTAAAGCTGAAACTCCAGTATTTTGGCCACCTCATGCGAAGAGTTGACTCATTGGAGAAGACTCTGATGCTGGGAGGGATTGAGGGCAGGAGGAGAAGGGGACGACAGAGGATGAGATGGCTGGATGGCATCACTGACTCGATGGATGCGAGTCTGGGTGACCTCCGGGAGCTGGTGATGGACAGGGAGGCCTGGCGTGCTGCAGTTCATGGGGTCGCAAAGAGTCGGACACGACTGAGCGACTGATCTGATCTGATCTGATCTGACCACCTATGAGGTAGGCACTATTATTATCTATTATTATTCCTCTTTTAGAGATGAGCAACCAGGCTCAGAGTAAGTGATTAGCTGAGGCTGACAGCTGGTAACTGACAGATTCTGAATCCTTACTAAGGAAGGCAGCCTAACTCCAATATAAGGCTTTCTGCTGCCTCTGCACAGTCCTGTGAGTTCTCTAGATGTAGTGAACCCTTTTGAAGCTGTCAGTACAGTGGGGAAACATGGCCCCTAAATAACCATGAAGTATAACATTACCCCAGGAGAAGGCAATGGCACCCCACTCCAGTACTCTTGCCTGGAAAATCCCATGGATGGAGGAGCCTGGTAGACTGCAGTCCATGGGGTCACTAAGAGTCGGAGACAACTAAGCAACTTCACTTTCACTTTTCCCTTTCACCCATTGGAGAAGGAAATGGCAACCCACTCCAGTGTTCTTGCGTGGAGAATCCCAGGGACGGGGGAGCCTGGTGGGCTGCCGTCTAAGGGGTCGCACAGAGTCAGACATGACTGAAGCGACTTAGCAGCAGTATAACATTACCCCTGGTATCCATTGCTAATCCAGGACCCAGGTCTGCCCACATAGTATACTATTTATCTTTCCTTATCCCATAAAGATTGAGTGAGTGATGTACACATGGCCCACGCTGGCCCTAGAACTTCTGCTGGAATGGGTGAGGGGGAGAGCCCTTTCTTCAGGGTTGTTGTTGTGGCAGTGCTTTACAACCTGGAGCTTTTTGGCAGGGCTAGCATGAGACTAAAGGCAGAGACCCTGAGAGTCAGGCCCATGACGACAAATATCCTTGTATCACAAGCCATTAGAAGCTGTTTTGTTTAAGAAAGTTTGGCTTGGATTTCTATTACTTGCAACCAAGAGTCCTAGCTAGCATACCCAAGAAACCATATGTAATGTGTTTTACATGGAGTACAGCTACCAAGTTCAAGTTCACGCTACTGGACAAGCCAATGAAACAGAGACAATGTTTTGAGACTGATATAGAAGATAGATGGGCTCCAGGAAGACATTTACAACTGACCTCCTGTTTACATTTCATGGGACATGAAGAAGTGGGTTTCAGGTTGGATACTTAATTAAAGCTGTTAGCATTTCCTGAGACAAGAGATAGGTGGGCTTCAGTGGAAGAACTTACAGTCAGCCTCCTGTTTGCCCTCCAAAATGCAAGTAATTGAACCAGGGTAAATTGCCAGTCTCTGTTTCTTGTAAACACAAGGTAATAGTTATGGCAATGTGCGTGTATGCTGCTAAGTCGCTTCAGTCACGTCTGACTCTGTAACTCCATGGACTGAAGGCCACTAGACTCCTCTGGCCATGGGATTTTCCAAGCAAGAATACTGGAGTGGGATGCCATTTCCTCCTCCAGGGGATCTTCCTGACCCAGGGATTGAACCCACGTCTCTTACATCGCCTGCACTGGCCAGCAGATTTTTTACCACTAGTGCCACCATAGTCAAGTAATAATCATAGCAAGGACAAAGAGGGGCAAAATCCTTTTTGAGTATTTTGGGGATCTCTGCTCTCCCCTTATTGGGACAAGGAAGACACTATGCTAAGTCACTTCAGTTGTGTCCAACTCTGTGCGACCCCATAGACGGCAGCCCTCCAGGCTCCCCCGTCCCTGGGATTCTCCAGGCAAGAACACTGGAGTGGGTTGCCATTTCCTTCTCCAATGTATGTAAGTGAAAAGAGAAAGTGAAGTCGCTCAGTTGTGTCCGACTCTTAGCGACCCCATGGACTGCAGCCTACCAGGCTCCTCCATCCGTGGGATTTTCCAGGCAAGAGTACTGGAGTAGGGTGCCATTGCCTTCTCCGAAGGAAGACACTACAGATGTACAAAAGGTTCCTTGTGGGTCAAAAGTCAGGGGATAATGCCAGGCCATAATGAGTCTTGCTTCTCCCAGAAGCCTTCACTTGAAGGTCCATCTTGGCTGAGGGATGCTTGCATACCCAGGGGTCCCAGGGTAGGTCAGGTGTGGAAAAAGGAACCAGATAATTGACCTGAAGGAAGACAAAGATCCAGAAGAAGTGACCTATATAAATGATTTAACTGTCTCTTTACTGAGCTCTTCCTCCTCACTAGGGGATTCCCATACCCTTTCTCTCTGGGTGGGCATCTCGCCCTTGCTTCTATCTTAACTAAACAAACCATTTCTCTGTATGCTCTCCCACTTGTTGTGATAAATCTCTATTAATAAACTTTGTACCTATATTTACAGTTTCTTCCCCCATGATAAATACACTTTTCACTAGGGGCAAAGACCCAGGAAAAAAATAGTTTCTAGCCTCTAGGCCTTGTTAGTCTGGTGGCTAGGATTCCTAGTTCTCATCCAGGTTATTCAGGTTCAATTCCTGAGAAGGGAATTAAGATTTCACTTCACACCACTGCTCAGTGATGCCTTGCCCAGATCAAAGAACATGATTTTCTTTGGAGAGCCAGCTAACCTAGGAGATGGCAGACTGAAGTCTCAAAATAACCATCTTATTGGGGTCCTGATGCCAGGTTCTTTTATAGATCAGAGATGAGGGGAAGTGAGGAAATAAAAATGCCATTAATCTTGCAAATATCTCCTAGATTGGCAAACCTCAGATAAGGGTTGTGTTAATTTCTTCCTTCCTGTCATCTGTAGGTGGACAGGGTTCTGAACAAAGGCATTTTGGTTTAACAGTCAAGCAGAGGGGCAGGATTCTCTGAAGCAGGACATTGTGTATGATTATAATAGCAAAAGCAGCAAAAAGTAAATCAAAGAAACAGCTCCAAAAGGCAATCAGAATTGGCTTTTCCCAGCAACAGCACCACTACTCACTTGGTAGTGCTGGGTCTACATATGTTTGAAGAACCGTAGGAGTTAATCAACTAGAGAAGGACAAAGAATTCTCAACAGAGTGACTAGTATGTGTAAATGCAGAGAGCTATGAGAGATCTTTGCCTATAAAGAAAACTTAATGTCCATGAGAATGGACTATTTCCTGACATACCAGTAAACAAGGATGTCTTGCTGCTGCTGCTAAGTCACTTCAGTCATGTCCAACTCTGTGCGACCCCATAGACAGCAGCCCACCAGGCTCCCCTGTCCCTGGGATTCTCCAGGCAAGGACACTGGAGTGGGTTGCCATTTCCTTCTCCAATGCGTGAAAGTGAAAAGTGAAAGTGAAGTCGCTCAGTCCTGTCCGACTGTTCGCAACCCCATGGACTGCAGCCTACCAGGCCTCTCCATCCATGGGATTTTCCAGGCAAGAGTACTAAAGTGGGGTGCCATTGCCTTCTCCAAAGGATGTCATAGTCAACAACAATTTCAGCCTTCCAACATGAGCCCTGAGATAACTCAGGAAGGAAAAGAATACCTGCCATCAAGTCACCATCAGACTTTAGCCACTCCCAGGGGCCACTCCTTGTGGTAAGCCCTGAGGAAACACAGGATACTGGCTCCAGATAGGTAAGATACATATCAAAGAAATGATTTCAGTGAGCCCTGACAACTGTCATGCCATACATAGAAAAGTAGTAAATTCCTTAATAGGGATATCTGGTTTTCTTTAATTAATAGTAATTTTTTTTGGCTGCCCAGCATGTGGGATCTAGCTCCCTTACCAGGGATTGAAACTACATCCCCTGCATTGCAAGGCAGAGGCTTAACTTGATATTCCAACTACCTGCCCTTTGTTGCAACACTCCCATATATATTATAAATCCTCCTCAAATACTCAGAGCAGTTTATCAGAATTATCTGAAATGCTATCTCCTAGGCTGCAGATCTCATTTTGGCCCAAATAAAATTTAACTCGCAACTTTCACATTGTACATTTTTAAAATTTCAACATCCATATTAATCCCATGGCTCAGATGGTAGAGAATTTTCCTGGAATACAGAAGACCTGGTTTCAATCCCTGGGTTGGAAGATGCCTGAGAAAAGCATAGCAGCTCACTCCAATATTCTTGCCTGGAGACTCCTATGGACAGAGGAACCTGGCAGGCTCATCTATAGGGTCACAAAGAGTCAGACACAACTAAGTGATTAACATTTTCACAACATTCAAACCTCACCTTATCACCATCTGCTGACTTACAGAGAACTCATTTTTGATAAGGATTTTAGAATCTGGTCCAAAATTTTTCTCTTCATTTCTTGTCATGTTGTGGAAAATTTTAAGTAATGTCAATTACAATTGTTGTTGCTGTTCAGTTGATAAGTCATGTCTGACTCTTTGTGACCCCAAGGGCTGCAGCATGCCAGGCTTCCCAGTCCTTCACTACAAACTGGTGCTTGCCAAAGGCATTTGCCACCTGCCTCTACAAAGTCTTCCCTGGTGGCTCAGAGGTTAAAAGTGTCTGCCTCCAATGCGGGAGACACGGGTTTGATCCCTGGGTCGAGAAGATCCCCTGGAGAAGGAAATGGTAACCCACTCCAGTATTCTTGCCTGGAGAATCCCATGGATGGAAAAGCCTGGTAGGCTACAGTCCACAGGGTTGCAAAGAGTTGGACACATGGGACAGGACTGAGTGACTTCACTTTCTACAAAGACTGAACCCTATGCTACTGTAACTGTTGACCTTCGACATGCCCTGAAGGGAGTTCAGTGTGTGCTCCAGGGAAACTGGTGGAACAGGTCTTTAGATGGTTAGATACTTTCAGAAGCTAATTTCATGATCCCAGTTCTTGCAACTCGTCATGCCTAGGAAAATACTAAATCCCTTCATGGTGACATCAACTCAAGACCAGCAGAAAACCTTTTGTAAACTAAGCGCTTGATTGCATTGGACTTCTCCATTAAAAGAAACTAATTTCATGATCCCAGTTCTTGCAACTCTTCATGCCTAGGAAAATACTAAATCCCTTCATGGTGACATCAACTCAAGACCAGCAGAAAACCTTTTGTAAAATAAGTACTTGATTGCATTGGACTTCTCCATTAAAAGCATGTATATTGACCTTCCCCGGCTACCACTTTTGAACAGTTTCTCAGAGCTGAGATGCTATCTCCCATGCTACAGTCTTCATTTGGCCCTCAGTAATACTTAACTCACAATGCTCACCTTGTGCATCTTTTTTTAGTTGACAATAAATGTACAAATATATTCAAGTTTTCTGCTTTTGCCACATCTGCAATGCACTGACTAAAACTATCAGATTGCTGATCTCAGGGCACTGGATCTTTTAAACCTGCAAAAGTACCATGTTTGTCTTTGCTCTCACCAAGTATCTTTATTAGTCTGGTCTAGCACATTCTAGAGCTCAGTGTTTTCTGATCAGCCTATCCATCTACAGGTAATCAGTATGGCACCCCACTCCAATACTCTTGCCTGGAAAATCCCATGGACAGAGGAGCCCGGTAGGCTGCAGTCCATGGGGTCGCTAAGAGTCGGACACGACTGAGTGGCTTCACTTTCACTTTTCACTTTCATGCACTGGAGAAGGACATGGCAGCCCACTCCAGTGTTCTTGCCTGGAGAATCCCAGGGATGAGGGAGCCTGGAGGGCTGCCGTCTATGGGGTCACACAGAGTCGGACACGACTGAAGTGACTTAGCATAGCATAGCTATTATTGTCTCTATTTCATGATGAAGAAACAAAGTCTCAGAAAGTTTAAATAGTTGATTTGATATTCCAGTTGGTCTGTGGTAGTTTTGGAACTTGAACTGAGTGTGTCTGGCCACCAAGTCGATGCTCTTGGCCATCATACACCCTTTAGTTAACACTGTTGTTTCAACTGAAACATGAAGCTTAGCATTAATATTTTCTATTACTTGTTACCATTATGTGATTTCACAGAGATTGTTTGTATTCATCTCCAAACTGCCATAAAGGCTTAAGGGAATGTTTCTTCATTCCTCACACAGATATAGCAGTGTTACCATCAGCCTCCCACAAGGGAGAAAACATACAGTTCAGTTCAGTTCAGTTCAGTCACTCAGTCGTGTCTGACTCTTTGCGACCCCATGAATCACAGCACACCAGGCCTCTCAGTCTATCATCAACTCCCGGAGTTTGCCCTGACTCACGTCCATAGAGAGTCAGTGATGCCATCCAGCCATCTCATCCTCTGTCGTCCCCTTCTCCTCCTGCCCCCAATCCCTCCCAGCATCAGAGTCTTCTCCAATGAGTCAACTCTTCGCATGAGGTGGCCAAAGTACTGGAGTTTCAGCTTCAGCATCATTCCTTCCAAAGAAATCCCAGGGCTGATCTTCTTCAGAATGGACTGGTTGGATCTCCTGGCAGTCCAAGGGACTCTCAAGAGTCTTCTCCAACACCACAGTTCAAAAGCATCAATTCTTCGGCACTTAGCCTTCTTCACAGTCCAACTCTCACATCCATACATGACCACAGGAAAGACCATAGCCTTGACTAGATGAACCTTTGTTGGCAAAGTAATGTCTCTGCTTTTGAATATGTTATCTAGGTTGGTCATAGCTTTCCTTCCAAGGAGTAAGCGTCTTTTAATTTCATGGCTGCAGTCACCATCTGTAGTGATTTTGGAGCCCAGAAAAATAAAGTCTGACATACCAAATAAACTTCTCTTGCCAACACTGGCTGATCAACTGGGAAGGGCTTCTGGATTGCAACCACTGGGAATGTTTCTTGCTGAAGGCATGGACTCCACTCAATGTATTGTACAATTCATTTAGGTAATATTCATTACTGTATTGATTATTTATCATATACACCAGCTGATTTTTATTTGCTTCTTTTATTATTTATGGTGGTGGTGGTTTAGTCGCTCAATTGTGTCTGACTCTTGCAACCCCATGGACTGCAGCCTTCCAGGCTCCTCTGTCCACGGGATTCTCCAGGCAAAAATACTGGAGTGGATTGCCATGACCTCCCCAAGGGATCTTTCCAACCCAGGGATCGAACCTGGGTCTCCTGCATTGCAGGCACATTCTTTACTGAATGAGCTACAAGGGAAGCTTTCTATTTGTAAGAAGTGTTTATTTTAAAATATTCCACTGTATTTATAATGGTCTGACTTCATATTTCATCTGTTTCTTGTACTTTAACCTTTGTAATCTACTGCTTTTGCTACAAGTTAATCACTAAAGTAATGTTGCCTATAGCTTAAACTATACATAATGGCCTATCCTAGGAACCCTGATAACCTAAAATACCTTTCATTAACTCACAGAAAATATCCTGACCAGACCCACTTGTGAATGGCTGCAGGACAGGAAAAATTAACACATCCTCTCTGGAGTCTGGCCAAAAGGAGAAAATACTCGTAAAATCTTATTGCCTTCTTACTACTTTTCCTCCTTATCTCCCCTTTGTGTTAAAAAAAGAAAAAAAAAAAACAGCATCCAAACCAGGCAAGATGATACTTTGAGACACTAGTAGACCACCTCGATTCACTGCTTTCTGAATAAATTCGTTATTCCTTGCCTCAACAACATGTCTCTTGATTTGTTCATCTGTCATGTGATGAGCAGTATGAACATGGACTCATATGTTATCCATAACATAATTATGGATCAGACTGCTTCTCCTTTTATTTCTGTTAGTTTCTGTTGCATGCTTTTTAAGTTATGTTATTAGATGTACACAAAATTAGAACTGTGACATTTTATTGGTGATTTTACCAACCAATATACTATTGATGTATTACAATATTTTTAGCATCAGTTCAGTTCAGTGGCTCAGTTATGTCCTCATTCTTTGTGACCCCATGGACTGTAGCACACCAGGCTTCTCTGTCCATTACCAACTCCCGGAGCTTGCTCAAACTCATGTCCATCAAGTTGGTGATGCCAACCAATCATCTTGTCCTCTGTTGTCCCCTTTTCCTGCCTTCTATCTTTCAAGGTTGGCTTAAAGCTCAACATTCAGAAAACAAAGATCATGGCATCTGGTCCCATCACTACATGGGAAATAGATGGGGAAACAGTGGAAACAGTGTCAGACTTTATTTTTCTGGGCTCCCAAATCACTGCAGATGGTGACCGCAGCCATGAAATTAAAAGATGCTTACTCCTTGGAAGGAAAGCTATGACCAACCTAGATAGCATATTCAAAAGCAGAGACATCACTTTGCCAACAAAGGTTCGCCTAATCAAGGCTATGGTCTTTCCTGTGGTCATGTATGGATATGAGAGCTGGACTATGAAGAAGGCTGAGAGCCAAAGAATTGATGCTTTTGAACTGTGGTGTTGGAGAAGACTCTGGAGAGTCCCTTGGACTGCAAGGAGATCCAACCAGTCCATTCTGAAGGAGATCAGCCCTGGGATTTCTTTGGAAGGAATGATGCTGAAGCTGAAACTCCAGTACTTTGGCCACCTCATGCGAAGAGTTGACTCATTGGAGAAGACTCTGATGCTGGGAGGGATTGGGGGCAGGAGGAGAAGGGGACGACAGAGGATGAGATGGCTGGATGGCATCACTGACTCAATGGATGTGAGTCTGAGTGACCTCCGGGAGTTGGTGATGGACAGGGAGGCCTGGCGTGCTGTGATTCATGGGGTCACAAAGAGTCGGACACGACTGAGCGACTGATCTGATCTGATCTTTCCCAGCAACAGGCTCTTTTCCAGTGAATCAGTTCTTCCCATCAGGTGGCCAAAGTACTTGAGTTTCAGCTTCAGCATCAGTCTTTCCAATGAATATTCAGGACTGATTTCCTTTAGAATTATCTGATTTGATCTTCTTGCAGTCCAAGGGACTTTCAAAAGTCTTCTCCAACACCACAGTTGAAAAGCATCAATTCTTCAGTGCTCAGCTTTCTTAATGGTCCAACTCTCACATTCATACATGACTACTAGAAAAACAAAAACCATAGCTTTGACTAGATGGACCTTTGTCACCAAAGTGATGTCTTTGCTTTTTAATATGCTGTCTAGGTTTGTCACAGCTTTTCTTCCAAGGAGCAAGCAGCTTTTAATTTCATGGCTGCATAGTTATAAAAAAAAATTGTTTATCAATACTCATTATCTGGCAACCTACTTTGCCTGATATGTACAGCTATACTAGCATTCTTATGATAAATATTTACCTGGTACATTGTCTTCCATACTTTTTACTCAAGATTTTCCAAGTTCTTATATTTAAGATATATCTTTTATAAATAGCCTATAGTTGAATACCCAGCTTGATATATTTTCACTTTTTATTGGATTGTTTATTTTGATTACATTTACTGTGATAATGTGCTTACTGATATATTTGGATTAAAATCTACTATCCTCCAACTTGCTTTCTCTTTATCCTTTGTGTTTTTTTTATTTTTTTCTTTATACTGTCTTCTTAGGATTTATGATGTATCCTTTTATTATATCATTTTCCTTCTATCAGTGTGTTAAGCATGCATTTAAAATTTTTTTCTTTATAGTTATTTTACAGATCACAACATATATAATTCTTTTATAAATTAGTACTTTCACCACTTAGGAAATTTAGAGCACTTGAACTTGATCTTGGGTGGTCTTGGCCTGCAGTGACTTAAAGCAGGTCTTCAGTTCCTGGCCAGGGGCTGAGGTAAGGTAGAAATAGTGAGAGCATCAAATCCTAGCCACTAGACCAGTGGGCAGTGACAAGACCCTTGCCCTTCAGCTTTTCAGAAAAAGAATTCTCACAAAGAAGGAAAGTAGTGAACAAGTATTTTTTAGTAGGAAAAAAGTACAATACATGTGTATAGAAAGACAGGTGGACTCATAGTCACTGAGTCACACCCTCATGGCAGTTTATTACTTATATGGGGCATTTCTTCTGGGTTTCCTTTAGCCAATCATTTGGTCTGCCTGGTTCAGAGACCATATTTGGTATATCTCAGAATCCTCCCACGTGTGCACATCCAACACTTAGCCAAGATGGATTCCACCGGAGGGACCTACAGGTAATGAGCATCAGTTGACATCACTCCCCTTTGACCTCCAAGGAACCTTCTGCATGTTGTCAAGGAGGTCTCCTGACCTAGAGAATGAGAAATATGTGGTCTCTTATATTCTATCTGAGCAGAGCCCTACCTTCTCTGTGCGTATGTGTTGGTTGCTTGGTCATGTCCAACTCTTTGAGAGTCCATGAACTATAACCCATCAGGTTCCTCTGTCCACAGAATTTTTCAGGCAAGAATATTGGAGTGGATTGCCATTCCCTTCTCCAGATGATCTTCCCAACCCAAGGATCAAACCTGGGCCTCCTGTATTGTAGACAGATTCATTACTGTCTGAGCCACCAGGAAGATTCATAGTTCTCTTTCTATTGTCCTGTTATTCTAGCCTTGGAGTACCAGTACACAGGGGATGAATCTCAATTTTACCCTGGGAGTGGGGCATACCTCCTGCCTTAAATTCAATTTGCTTTTATTTTCCTCTTTTTTGCTTGTTTTTTATGATAATATTGTTTATTTAACAGAGTGTTTGTGAACAGTGAAACATTTAATAAAATATCCAGTGTATAACTAATATATACTAAATATTAACTTGTTGAAAAATGAAATTACTTGTAAAAATCACCTAACAATTGGTAAATATAAAACTAGACCTATACTCTAATGAATGAACTTATACATATTGAGTCCCAGTTATGTGTGAAGTGCTTTGCTAAGCTCTTTCATACACATTTGTCACACATAACCTTCATAAAATCCCCATGACACTAGCATTTTTTAAATCAAGTTTCAGAGATAGTAAATAACATGAGTAAACAATGATGGTGCAGTATTTTGTGTTACCATTGTTATAACCCTAATTCTACATATGTGTTAAACATAATAAGTAGTTAAAGCTGTTTTAGGAGAACAAGATGGTGGAGGGGTGGGTGGACATGGAGTATATCTCTCTCCACAGATACATCAGGAATACACCTTCAGACACAGAAGTACATGCAGAACATCAGCTGAGAGTGGACAGGGGTACCTGACCAGTGGAAAAGAATATATAGAAGCATGCAAAACTCAGTAGGATGAAGGAACTAGGGGGGAAAACAGGAGTGTTAGTAGGACAGGACCTGCCTCCTCCAGTGGGGGAACTGAAGCAGGGGTCTGATCCCCACATCAGGGCAATTATCTAAGTCAGAGGAGAAAAATTTAAGGCTGAGAGTAAAACAGCTGATCTGTGGCTGCCTAAATGGAATGAGAATCAGAAAGTCCTTGCCACAGCCATACATGCCCCGGACAGTAACACAGGTCCCCTGGAAGGTGCAGTGGCTGGGAGCTGGAGTTTAGGGATTGTGGAATAATCCCAGGCCGAGGGCTACTGTTGATGGCAGAGAGACAGAGAGAATGTGAAGGAGGATATTGTGGTGGGAAATGCCTGTGGAGAAAAGCCTGGCAGCCATGGAAACAAGGAGATACTGCTGAGTTACGTGTAGTGGGTGCAGCCATCACCATAGCCTCCCTCTCCCCACATGCCAGCATCAGCAGCTGAACAATAGAGAGGCTGGCCCATCAAACGCCTGCCTGACACACTGAACTACAGAGTAGGAACCCCCGCCCAGGCTGCCCCTTTAAGTGCCTGATGTGCCAGTCTACAGAGTAGGATCCCAGCCAGGGGGACCCCTCTATGTGCCTGACTTTCCGAACAACAGAGAAGGACCCCAGGCAAGGGAGCCCTCTAAGTGCCTGAATGGGCAGAGCTACGGAGAAAGACTGGCCAGAGAGGCTTTCTAATCACCAGCTACAAGAGGCTTGAACAAAGTCTCTGATAGGGCCATAACTCCTGCAGCAGAGACAGTCCATGTCCCTGCACACTTGGTGCCACCAGAGTCCCTGCAAGCCAAGCAGCTGTGCCACCTTCACGCTCAACTCTCACTGGGGCAGAACTACCACAGGCAAAAAAAGTCTTGCGTCTACGCACACAGGGTCGCTTTGGTAGTGTCTGACTCTTTGAAACCCTGTAAACTGTAGCCTGCCAGGCTTCTCTGTCAGGGAGGGGGGTTCTCCAGGTAAGAATACTGGAGCATATTGGCCAATACTGGTTGCCATACCCTTCTAGAGCACTATATTTCCTGCTGCCCTAGGACTCCCCTGAATACCTGGTGCTGCCAGAACCCCTGCAACCCAAGCAGCTGCACCACCTCCACACCTGGCCCGCAAAGGGACAAACCCAAGCTCTCCAGGGGAGCCTAAGGAGCAAACCCCAGTGGACGACCCACATGCAGAGGTGGAAATAAAACCACAATTGAAACCCAGGTGCAAAGAAAAAAAGAAACCCAGGTGCAGTGTGGCTAACGAAGAAGACCCAAAACCTGCCCACCAGCTGTACAAGCTGCAGATTAAATCCACACAATCAACTAGCCAGATTCTGTCTATGGAATATATAAAAGATCACTGAGAGCTCCCACAAAAGAAGACTCACTACTTCTGATAGCTATGGATATCAGAGGCAAGAATATAGAGAAGTAGGACCAGGTGAGAATCTGAGCTGCCCCCTCAGCAGGTCCAGAAATCAGCACAGTATTGGAGGGCATTCCAGAGAGGTGAGGTGGACTGTGACTCCCAGCAAGGGAAAGGACTCTGACAGCAGTGACTCAAGAAAAACATTTATTATTTTTATGTTTTAACTTGTTCTGTAGATTCTTTTGGATTTTTTTTTCTTTTTTCCCTGCTCTGTTGTAGTTGTCAATTTTATGGCATTATGAAATATAATTTTTTTTTTCTCAGTCACTTTTTTTATTGTTGTTATAAACCTCTGCCTCTATTTTGGGCTTTTGCAGTTCTGTGGAGTTTTCCTTTTTCTCTCTCTCTTTTTAAAAAAATTTTAAATCTATTATTATTTTTTTCTACATTTATTCCTTTGTTTGTTTTTCCTACTGTTCTAATCCCCTTGTAGTTAATCTTTAATGTATATAAATATTCTTTATCTACCTCTATTTAACTTTGCATACCTATTCTTTTTTTCTTTCTTTCCTTTCCTCTCAACATATTTGTTATTTTTGTTTTCATTGCTTTATTCCCCACTTGGCACCTTGTTTTAGTTTTCAAGATGTGCTTTAGTTAGTTTTGTTCTTAACTGGTAAATATAATTTTTTAATTCTTTTGTTCACCAGGTCAATCTACTGTACTTTATTTTTGTTGGACTGTGTTGACTTTGCTCATGGGTGTGTATGTGTATGTTCCATTATTTTAATTATTATTTGCCTGATTTTGTAACTGCCATTTGTCTGGGGTTCATCTTTGGTTTATCATTTTCAGATTTTTTTTTAATCTCACTTAATGCCATAACAAACCACTTGTGGAATCCTTGTTCCTGACCAGGGATCAATCCTTGAGCCTTTGGAGTGGGAGCACTGACTCCAAGACCCTAGACTACCAGATAACTAACCCTAAGGAGTATCAAATAAAGTGAGAACTCACAAAAAGGAAACCACTTGAATACAAGACCCAGCATCACCCAACCACCAGTAGCACCCTATGCAGGATGCCTCATCTAAACAACAAATAAAACAAAAATACAAGCCAAATCATCAGCATAGAGGATTACCACCTCACTCAGCCTTGCCTATCAGAGGAATAACAAACAAACAAACAAACACTCAGCACAAATCTCACCCTATATGAAGCTTACAAGAACCACTGGGCCAACCTTAGGAGGGCAGAAACCTAAAGGAAGAAAGAATTGAACCTCGAAATCTGGGAAAAGGAGATGTCAAACACTATAAGTTAAAAAAAATAATAATGAAAAGGCAGAGAAATACTACTCAAATGAAGGAACAAACTAGAAACACAGAAGTCCAAATAAATGAGGAAATAGGCAAACTACCTGAAAAAGAATTCAGAATGATGACAGTAAAGATGATCAAAAACCTTAAAAAGAAAATGGAGAAAATGCAAGAATCAATTAACAAAGATCTAGAAGAATTAAAGAATAAACATACAGAGATAAACAACACAATTGCTGAAATTGAAAATACTCTAGAAGGAATCAATAGCAGAATATCTGAAGCAGAAGAATGAACCAGTGAGCTGGAAGATAAAATGGTGGAAATAACTTCTGAAGAGCAGAATAAAGTCAAAAGAATGAAAAGAATGGAGGATGGTTTCACAGGCTTCTGGGACAATAACAAACACACCAACATTTGAATTATAGGGGTCCCAAGAGAAGAAGAGAAAATAAGGGTATGAGAACATTTTTGAAGCGATTATAGTTAAAAATCTCCACAAAAGAAAGAGGAAATAGTCAATCAAATCCAAGAGGCACAAAGAGTCCCATATAGGATAGAACCCAAGGAGAAACACACCAAGACACATACTAAACAAACTAAAAATTATTAAACACAAAGAAAGAGTGTGAAAAGCAGCAAGGAAGAAGCAACAGGTAACATACAAGAAAACCCCATGCACTTAACAGCTGATCTTTCGGCAGAAACTCCGCAGGCCAGAAGGGAATGGCAGGATATATTTAAAGTACTGAAAGGGAAAAATCTACAACCAAGATTACTGTACCTGGCAAGGGTCTCATTCAAAAATGATGGAGAAACAAAAAGCTTTTCAGACAAGCAAAAGTTAAGAGAATTCAGTATCACCAAACCAGCTTTACAACAAAAAGTTAAAAGGGACTTATATAGTCAAGAAATACAAGAGAATAAAAAAGATCTACAAAATCAATCCCAAACAATTAAGAAAATGGCAATAAGAACATATATATCAATAATTATTTTAAATGTACATGGATTAAATGCTCCAACCAAAAGACATAGACTGGCTGAATGGATACAATAACAAGACCCATATATATCCTATCACAAGAAACCCACTTCATACCTAAAGGCACATGTAGACTGAAAGTGAGAGGATGGAAAGATATATTCCATGCAAATGGGAAGCAAAAGAAAGCTGGAGTAGCAATCCTCATATCAGATGAAATAGACCTTAAAATAAAGATTACAAGAGATAAGGAAGGACACTACATAATGATCAAGGGATCAATCCAAGAGGAAGACATAGCAGTTATAAATATCTATGCACCCAACATAAGAGCACCTCAATACATAAGACAAACACTAACAGACATAAAAAGAGAAATTGACAGTAACACAATAATAATAGGAGAATTTAACACCTCACTCACACCAATGGACAGATCAACAAAACAGAAAATTAATAAGGAAACACAAGTATTAAATGATATATTAGATGAGATGGATATCATTGATATCTTCAAGACATTCCATCCAAATGCAGAAGAATATAGCTTCTTCTCAAGTGCACATGGAACATTCTCCAGGATAGACCATATCTTGGGTCACAAATCAAACCTCAGCAAATTTAAGAAAATTGAAATTGTATCAAGCATCTTTTCAAACCACAACACTATAAGACTAGATATCAATTATAATAAAAAAAAAACTGTAAGAAACACAAACATATGGAGATTAAACAAAATGTTTCTAAATAACCAACAGGTTACTGAAGAAATCAAAAGGGAAATCAAAATTTTCTAGAAACAAATGACAATGAAAACACAACAAATCAAAACCTATGGGAGGCACCAAAAGCAGCTCTAAGAGGGAAGTTTATAGCAATACAATCCTACCTCAAGAAACAAGAAAAACATTGAAGAGACAACCTAACTTTACACCTAAAGCATCTGGAAAAAGAAGAAGAAAAACCCCAAGATTAGGAGAAGGAAAGAAATCATAAAGATCTGAGCAGAAATAAATGAAAAAGAAATGAAAGAAACAATAGTAAAGATTAATAAAACTAAAAGCTGGTTCTTTGGCAATATAAACAAAATTGACAAACAGTTTGTCAATTTTCAAGTTTCAGCTTTAGCATCATTCCTTCCAAAGAAATCCCAGGGCTGATCTCCTTCAGAATGGACTGGTTGGATCTCCTGGCAGTCCAAGGGACTCTCAAGAGTCTTCTCCAACACCACAGTTCAAAAGCATCAATTATTCGGCACTCAGCCTTCTTCACAGTCCAGCTCTCACATCCATACATGACCACAGGAAAAACCACAGCCTTGACTAGACAGACCTTTGTTGGCAAAGTAATGTCTCTGTTTTTGAATACGCTATGTAGGTTGGTCATAGCTTTTCTTCCAAGGAGTAAGCATCTTTTAATTTCATGGCTGCAGTCACCATCTGCAGTGATTTTGGAGCCCAGAAGAATAGTCTGACACTGTTTACACTGTTTCCCCATCTATTTCCCATGAAGTGATGGGACCGGATGCCATGATCTTCGTTTTCTGAATGTTGAGCTTAAAGCCAACAGCAAACATTATTCTCAATGGTGAATTTCTGAAAGCGTTCCCCCTAAGATCAGGAGTGAGACAAGGTTGTCCACTTTTACCACTATTATTCAGCATAGCTTTGGAAGTCCTAGCTACAGCAATCAGAGAAGAAAAAGAAATAAAATGAATCCATATCAGAAAAGAAGTAAAGTTCTCACTGTTTGCAGATGACATGATACTGTACATAGAAAATCCTAAACATAATATCAGAAAATTACTAAAGCTAATCAGTGAATTTAGCAAAGTTGCATGATGCAAAATCAATACACAGAAATCACTTGCATGTCTATATACAAACCATGAAAAATCAGAAAGAGCAATTAAGGAATCAATTCCATTCACCATTGCAACAAAAAAATTACATATCTAGGAATAAAGTTATCTAAGGAGTCAATCTAATCACATCAGGACCACAGCCTTGTCTAACTCAATGAAATTAAGCCATGCCCGTGGGGCAACCCAGGATGGGCGGGTAATGGTGCAGAGATCTGACAGGGTGTGGTCCGCTGGAGAAGGGAATGGCAAAACACTTCAGTATTCTTGCCTTGAGAACCCCATGAACAGTATGAAAAGGCAAAATGATAGGATACTGAAAGAGAAACTCCCCAGGTCAGTAAGGGCCCAATATGCTACTGGAGATCAGTGGAGAAATAACTCCAGAAAGAATGAAGGGATGGAACCAAAGCAGAAAGAATACCCAGCTGTAGATGTGTCTGGTGATAGAAGTAAAGTCCGATGCTGTAAAGAACAATATTGCATAGGAACCTGGAATGTCAGGTCCATGAATCAAGGCAAATTGGAAGTGGTCAAACAAGAGATGGCAAGAGTAAATGTAGACATTCTAGGAATTAGCGAACTAAAATGGACTGGAATGGGTGAATTTAACTCAGAGGACCATTATATCTACTACTGTGGGCAGGAATCCCTCAGAAGAAACGGTGTGGCCATCATGGTCAACAAAAGAGTCCGAAATGCAGTACTTGGATGCAATGTCAAAAACGACAGAATGATCTCTGTTCGTTTCCAAGGCAAACCATTCAATGTCACAATAATCCAAGTCTATGCCCCAACCAGTAACGCTGAAGAAACTGAAGTTGAACGGTTCTATGAAGACCTACAAGACCTTTTAGAACTAACACCCAAAAAAGATGTCCATTTCATTATAGGGGACTGGAATGCAAAAGTAGGAAGTCAAGAAACACCTGGAGTAACAGGCAAATTTGGCCTTGGAACACGGAATGAAGCAGGGCAAAGACTAACAGAGTTTTGCCAAGAAAATGCACTGGTCATAGCAAATACCCTCTTCCAACAACACAAGAGAAGACTCTATACATGGACATCACCAGATGGTCAACACCGAAATCAGATCGATTATATTCTTTGCAGCCAAAGATGGAGAAGCTCTATCCAATCAGCAAAAACAAGACCAGGAGCTGACTGTGGCTCAGACCATGAACTCCTTATTGCCAAATTCAGACTGAAATTGAAGAAAGTAGGGAAGACTACTAGACCATTCAGGTATGACCTAAATCAAATCCCTTATGATTATACAGTGGAAGTGAGAAATAGATTTAAGGGCCTAGATCTGATAGATAGAGTGCCTGATGAACTATGGAATGAGGTTCGTGACATTGTACAGGAGACAGGGATCAAGACCATCCCCATGGAAAAGAAATGCAAAAAAGCAAAATGGCTGTCTGGGGAGGCCTTACAAATAGCTGCAAAAAGAAGAGAAGCGAAAAGCAAAGGAGAAAAGGAAAGATATAAACATCTGAATGCAGAGTTCCAAAGAATAGCAAGAAGAGATAAGAAAGCCTTCTTCAGCGATCAATGCAAAGAAATAGAGGAAAACAGCAGAATGGGAAAGACTAAGGATCTATTCAAGAAAATCAGATATACCAAAGGAACATTTCATGCAAAGATGGGTTCGATAAAGGACAGGAATGGTGTGGACCTAACGGAAGCAGAAGATATTAAGAAGAGGAGGCAAGAATACACAGAAGAACTGTACAAAAAAGAGCTTCACGACCCAGATAATCATGATGGTGTGATCACTGACCTAGAGCCAGACATCCTGTAATGTGAAGTCAAGTGGGCCTTAGAAAGCATCACTAGGAACAAAGCTAGTGGAGGTGACGGAATTCCAGTGGAGCTGTTCCAAATCCTGAAAGATGATGCTGTGAAAGTGCTGCACTAAATATGCCAGCAAATTTGGAAAACTCAGCAGTGGCCACAAGATTGGAAAAGGTCAGTTTTCATCCCAATCCCAAAGAAAGGCAATGCCAAGGAGTGCTCAAACTACCGCACAATTGCACTCATCTCACACGCTAGTAAAGTAATGCTCAAAATTCTCCAAGCCAGGCTTCAGCAATATGTGAACCATGAACTTCCTGATGTTCAAGCTGGATTTAGAAAAGGCAGAGGAACCAGAGATCAAATTGCCAACATCCGCTGGATCATCGAAAAAGCAAGAGAGTCCCAGAAAAACATCTATTTCTGCTTTATTGACTATGCCAAAGCCTTTGACTGTGTAGATCACAATAAACTGTGGAAAATTCTGAGAGAGATGGGAATACCAGACCACCTGATCTGCCTCTTGAGAAATCTGTATGCAGGTCAGGAAGCAACAGTTAGAACTGGTCATGGAACAACAGACTGGTTCCAAATAGGAAAAGGAGTACGTCAAGGCTGTATATTGTCACCATGTTTATTTAACTTATATGCAGACTACATCATGAGAAATGCTGGACTGGAGGAAACACAAGCTGGAATCAAGATTGCTGGGAGAAATATCAATAACCTCAGATATGCAGATGACACCACCCTTATGGCAGAAAGTGAAGAGGAACTAAAAAGCCTCTTGATTAAAGTGAAATTGGAGAGTGAAAAGGTTGGCTTAAAGCTCAACATTCAGAAAACGAAGATCATGGCATCTGGTCCCATCACTACATGGGAAATAGATGGAGAAACAGTGGAAACAGTGTCAGTCTTTATTTTTCTGGGCTCCAAAATCACTGCAGATGGTGACTGCAGCCATGAAATTAAAAGACGCTTACTCCTTGGAAGGAAGGTTATGGCCAACCTAGATAGCATATTCAAAAGCAGAGACATCACTTTGCCAACAAAGGTTCGCCTAGTCAAGGCTATGGTCTTTCCTGTGGTCATGTATGGATGTGAGAGCTGGACTGTGAAGAAGGCTGAGTGCCGAAGAATTGATGCTTTTGAACTGTGGTGTTGGAGAAGACTCTTGAGAGTCCCTTGGACTGCAAGGAGATCCAACCGGTCCATTCTGAAGGAGATCAGCCCTGGGATTTCTTTGGAAGGAATGATGCTAAAGCTGAAACTCCAGTATTTTGGCCACCTCATGCGAAGAGTTGACTCATTGGAGAAGACTCTGATGCTGGGAGGGATTGAGGGCAGGAGGAGAAGGGGACGACAGAGGATGAGATGGCTGGATGGCGTCACTGACTCGATGGATGTGAGTCTGAGTGACCTCCGGGAGCTGGTGATGGTTAGGGAGGCCTGGCGTGCTGCGGTTCATGGGGTCGCGAAGAGTCGGACACGACTGAGCGACTGATCTGATCTGATCTGATCTGAAGGAGACAAAAGAACTGTACACAGAAAATTATAAGAGACAAATAATGAAACTAAGCCATGTCCGTGGGGCAATCCAAGACAGGCGGATCGTGGTGGAGAGATCTGACAGAAGGTGGTCCACTGGAGAAAGGAATGGCAAACCACTTCAGTATTCTTGCCTTGAAAACACCATGAATAGTATAAAAAGGCAAAATGATAGGATACTGAAAGAGAAACTCCCCAGGTCAGTAGGTGCCCAATATGCTACTGGAGATCAGTGGACAAATAACTCCAGAAAGAAAGAAGGGATGGAGCCAAGGCAAAAACAATACCCAGTTGTGGATGTGACTGATGATAGAAGCAAGGTCCGATGCTGTAAAGAGGAATGTTGCATAGGAACCTGGAATGTCAGGTCCATGAATCAAGGCAAATTGGAAGTGGTCAAACAAGAGATGGCAAGAGTGAACATCGACATTCTAGGAATCAGCGAACTGAAATAGACTGGAATGGGTGAATTTAATTCAGATGACCATTATATCTACTACTGCGGGCAGGAATCCCTCAGAAGAAATGGACTAGCCATCATGGTCAACAAAAGAGTCCAAAATGCAGTACTTGGATGCAATCTCAATGATCTCTGTTCGTTTCCAAGGCAAACCATTCAATATAACAGTAATCCAAGTCTATGCCCTAACCAGTAACACCGAAGAAGCTGAAGTTGAATGGTTCTATGAAGACCTACAAGACCTTTTAGAACTAACACCCAAAAAAGATGTCCTTTTCATTAAAGGGGACTGGAATGCAAAAGTAGGAAGTCAATAAACACCTGGAGTAACAGGCAAATTTGGCCTTGGAATACAGAATGAAGCAGGGCAAAGACTAATAGAGTTTTGCCAAGAAAATGCACTGGTCATAGCAAACACCCTCTTCCAACAACACAAGAGAAGACTCTACACATGGACATCACCAGATGGTCAACACCGAAATCAGATCGATTATATTCTTTGCAGTCAAAGATGGAGAAGCTCTATACATCAACAAAAACAAGACCAGGAGCTGACTGTGGCTCAGACCATGAACTCCTTATTGCCAAATTCAGACTGAAATTGAAAAAAGTAGGGAAAACCACTAGACCATTCAGGTATGACCTAAATCAAATCCCTTATGATTATACGGTGGAAGTGAGAAATAGATTTAAGGGCCTAGATCTGATAGATAGAGTGCCTGATGAACTATGGAATGAGGTTCATGACATTGTACAGGAGACAGGGATCAAGACCATCCCCATGGAAAAGAAATGCAAAAAAAAAAAAAAAAAAAAAAATGGCCATCTGGTGAGGCCTTACAAATAGCTGTGAAAAGAAGAGTGGGAAAAGCAAAGGAGAAAAGGAAAGATATAAGCATCTGAATGCAGAGTTCCAAAGAATAGCAAGAAGAGATAAGAAAGCCTTCTTCAGCGATCAATGCAAAGAAATAGAGGAAAACAACAGAATGGGAAAGACTAGGGATCTCTTCAAGAAAGTCAGAGATACCAAAGGAACATTTCATGCAAAGATGGGCTTGATAAAGGACAGAAATGGTATGGACCTAACAGAAGCAGAAGTTATTAAGAAGAGGTGGCAAGAATACACAGAACTGTACAAAAAAGATCTTCACAACCCAGATAATCACAATGGTGTGATCACTCACTTAGAGCCAGACATCCTGGAATGTGAAGTCAAGTGGGCCTTAGAAAGCATCACTACGAACAAAGCTAGTGGAGGTGATGGAATTCCAGTTGAGCTATTCCAAATCTTGAAAGATGGTGCTGTGAAAATGCTGCACTCAATATGCCAGCAAATTTGGAAAACTCAGCAGTGGCCACAGGACTGGAAAAGGTCAGTTAGTTTTCATTCCAATCCCAAAGAAAGGCAATGCCAAAGAATGCTCAAACTACTGCACAATTGCACTCATCTGACACGCTAGTAAAGTAATGCTCAAAATTCTCCAAGCCAGGCTTCAGCAATATGTGAACTGTGAACTTCCTGATGTTCAAGCTGGTTTTAGAAGAGGCAGAGGAACCAGAGATCAAATTGCCAACATCCGCTGGGTCATGGAAAAAGCAAGAGAGTTCCAGAAAAACATCTATTTCTGTTTTATTGACTATGCCAAAGTCTTTGACTGTGTGGATCACAATAAACTATGGGAAATTCTGAAAGAGCTGGGAATACCAGACCACCTGATCTGCCTCTTGAGAAACCTATATGCAGATCAGGAAGCAACAGTTAGAACTGGACATAGAACAACAGACTGGTTCCAAATAGGAAAAGGAGTTCGTCAAGGCTGTATATTGTCACCCTGCTTATTTAACTTATATGCAGAGTATATCATGAGAAATGCTGGACTGGAAGAAACACAAGCTGGAATCAAGATTGCCGGGAGAAATATCAATAACCTCAGATATGCAGATGACACTACCCTTATGGCAGAAAGTGAAGAGGAACTTAAAAGTCTCTTGATGAAAGTGAAAGTGGAGAGTAAAAAAGTTGGCTTAAGGCTCAACATTCACAAAACAAAGATCATGGCATCTGGTCCCATCACTTAATGGGAAATAGATGGGGAAACAGTGGAAACAGTGTCAGAATTTATTTTGGGGGGCTCCAAAATCACTGCAGATGGTGACTGCAGCCATGAAATTAAAAGAGGCTTACTCCTTGGAAGGAAAGTTATGACCAACCTAGACAGCATATTGAAAAGCAGAGACATTACTTTGCCAACAAAGGTCTGTCTAGTCAAGGCTTTGGTTTTTCCTGTGGTCATGTGTGGATGTGAGCATTGGACTGTGAAGAAGGCTGAGCGCTGAAGAATTGATTCTTTTGAACTGTGGTGTTGGAGAAGACTCTTGAGAGTCCCTTGGACTGCAAGGAGATCCAACCAGTCCATTCTGAAGGAGATCAGCCCTGGGATTTCTTTGGAAGGAATGATGCTAAAGCTGAAACTCCAATACTTTGTCCACCTCATGCAAAGAGTTGACTCATTGGAAAAGACTCTGATGCTGGGAGGGATTGAGGGCAGGAGGAGAAGGGGACGGCAAAGGATGAGATGACTGGATGGCATCACTGACTCGATGGATGTGAGTCTGAGTGAACTCCAGGTGTTGGTGATGGACAGGGAGGCCTGGCATGCTGCAATTCATGGGGTCGTGAAGAGTTGGACATGACTGAGCGACTGAACTGAACTGAACTGAACCTAAGGCAAATATTAATATCAACCATTATAGTTTACTTACTGGTTTTTGAGAATGGATATAAAAACATCTTCCTAAGCCTAATGGGCCCTCCTGACTTTCTTTGTGGTCCAGCTGGTCATCAGTCTGTTCCACAGCTTCACTAGTGTGTATATTGTGGTTACAACCTTTGATATGAAGTCATCATTTTATACTCCACAGACAATGTAATAGCCTCAATCTATTCAAAATAAATATCTAATACTGCACAGTCCAAATTTTCAGATGAAATGCCCCATGGCACAAAAGGTCAAAATATGTACACATTAATAATGTAAAGTTCACATGACTTAACACTGTACATGAGGAGTAAGTCTCCTTTTGCAATGACTAAGTAGAGTGTCAGCATCCAAAGACAGCTAAACAGGTATCTATTGTGATGATAGTCTCATCTTCTAGGGAAGGCCTAAGCAAGCTACTACCTTGTCTCACTGAGTAGCAGCTACCACTTCCTTTGTGGCTCAGTCTGTAAAAATCCATCTGCAAAGCAGGAGATGTGGGTTTGATCCCTGAGTCAGGAAGATCCCCTGGAAAAGGAAATGGTAACCCACTCCAGTATTTTGGCCTGGGAAATTCCATTCACAGAGGAGCCTGGCGGGCTATAGTCCTTGCAATAGCAACAGTTGGATATGACTTATCAACTAACCCCCCACCAACATGACTGCTCTAGGAAATAAAAGAGGAAAATGACCTGCATATAAGTGTGGAGTCAGAAGCAGAGATGGAAGGATCCAGGTTTCTGTGGGATTCATAGATCTTTCAATCTTCTTGGACATAATGCACTGGGAATGGAAAGGGAGGGGTACATAAAGGTGGCATTCAGGAAAATCCATTTTGCCAAACACATAAAATCATTCTGTGTGTGCACTCTAAAGGGAATGGAAGCCATATGTTTCTGACTCATTTACATGTAATCCATCAAAATATTATTTTGTAAGAGATATTTAATGTCCAAGAAACCTGCCAAGCCTTCTTATAAACATTTTTTCCAAGGACCAGCTGCATTGAGGCAACTGTGGAAGAAGTTATCCTTGAAAAATGGAACTGGCTTCAAAGTCACAAGCACATTTCAAACTTCTCAAGGCCAGCTTGACATAATAGAAATAGTGTAGGCTTTAGATGTGAACAGATTCAGACTTAAAATCTGGTTTACTTTTTTACTAACCATTACAAAAATATATTTCTATGTATTTGTTTCTTTACAGTCTGATTTGTGCTAGACAGAAAACTCAATATTGAATTATGGGTACAATACTTGATGAGTAAAATAAATAATATCTCTCTGGTCATTAATATAGCTAATCAATTTTTCTGAGCCTATATTCCCTTATTTTTAGAAATGGCACTAGTAGTGCTCACCATAAAGAGTGTTCAAGAAAATCATTCAGCATGAAACACAATGCCTGGTGAGCAAGACACTCAAGAAAAGGAGTTGTCTTTCATTTTCAGCATTTTCAACCTCTTACCATTTAAGCCACTTCTATTCTTCAATCTGTCTGCACTCACACTCATACATGAGGTCCCTGCTCCTCTAGTACCCACAAAGATCACAATCATTGGAATTCCTCACATATAGTGGCCCAGATGGTAAAGAATCCACCTGCAATGCAGGAGACTTGGGTTCGATCCCTGGGTTGGGAAGATCCCCTGGAGAAGGGAACAGCTAACTACTCCAGCATTCTGGCCTAGCGAACTCCATGGACAGAGGAGCCTAGCAGGTTAGTCCATGGGGTTGCCAAGATTTGGACACAACTGAGCGACTTTCACTTTACATATAGTTGACTCATTACCCACTAGGTAAATGTGGCTCCTTTCTCAGAAGAGTAAAACAAAATGCTTTAGACTAGAACTAAATGGCAATTTGTATTGAGGAAGATGAAAAAAAGCATGAACTTTCGAATAAGAACAAACTGAACTTGAATTTTAGATTTTGTATTCACAATCTTTTCATCCAGGTTGAGTTTCTGAGCTTCAGTTTCTAAATCTAGAAAATGAGATTACTGTATAAAGCTGCTTAGTCATTCAGTCATGTCCAACTATTTCCAACCCATGGACTATAGCCCACCATGCTCCTCTGTCCATAAAGTTTTCCAGGCAATGATACTGAAGTAGGTAGCCATTTCTTCTTCTAGGGGATCTTCCCAAACCAGGGATCAAACCTGTATCTCCTGCATTGGCAGGTGAATTCTTTATCACTGTACCACCTGGGATTAAAATGACTTAATAAGGGACTTCCCTAGTGGTCCAGTGGTCAGGAATCCACTTTCCAATGCAGGGGATGCAAGTTCCATCCCTGGTCAGAGAACTAAGATCCCACATCCCTTGAAGCAACTGAGACCACATGCCCTAACTACTGAACCTGTGTACTCTGGAGCCCACACACCACAACTAAAACCTGATGGAGCCAAATAAATAAATATTTTTTAATGACCTAATAAACAGTGTTACTGTGCCAAATTAAATGACATAGTATATGGAAAGTGCCTAGCCCAATAATGGCACATCTTATGGGCTTCCCAGGTGGTGCTAGTGGCAAAGAACCCACCTATCAATGCGGAGACTTAAGAGACAGGTTTCATCCCTCAGATCCGATCAGTCGCTCAGTCGTGTCCGACTCTTTGCAACCCCATGAACTGAAGCACGCCAGGCCTCCCTGTCCATCACCTAGGTCAGGAAAATTCCCTGAAGGAGGGCATAACAACCAACTCCAGTATTATTTTTTTTTCCCACTCCAGTATTCTTGCCTGGAGAATCCCATGGACAGAGGATCCTGGCAGGCTACAGACCATAGGGTCACACAGAGTAAGACATGACTGAAGCAACTTTAGCACACACACTTGATTTCCATAAAAAGTAAATCAAAATGTTTTGTTTCAAGGGTTTAATATTCAAAATCACAATGCTGAAATCCCTTTGGTGGGTCATAACCAATTTAACACTGATATTCATCAATTTTACTCACTAAACGTATATACTTACATTGATCGTCTTGAAGATGCCCAAGGTTAAACCTCTACTATGAGAATGCAAATACATGATGTATGGTTTGCTGATCTCCCGTTGCAGACATGACTAATCAATCACAGACAACTTTTCCACTAAGCATAAGCAGACTCAAAATTATTTTCTCAGCACTTCATGCAACCACTACAAATCACCTGGAGCTGGCAAGCATATGCATCTATGATGTAATTCATCAGTTTGCATGATCCACTCTCCTGAAACTTCAAGTATAATGGACATTTATTTAGCACTTACTATGTACTTGGTCAAGGGGTTATAGATATAAGTAAGCTAAGACAGTGTTCATCAGGTGCATGACAAGGCAGAATAAATAACTGCTAAATAGGAATATGAATTACTACAGAGAAGAAGAGCATTAAATAATTGAAGAAAAGGAGTATGATTTGTTTTCTTATTTGGTTACTCTATCCTGAATGCCTAAAGTAGAACTAGAAAACAAGAAAGTCAAAAACTGTTAAGCAAAGAAATGAGAATTAATTTGTGTAATACCCATTGTGTTATCTGATATTTGTTCGCTTAGAGAACAACGCACACTAAGTAAGAAAGGCGTTTGTGCTGGATTTTGAAGAACAAGAAACTTTCTGCCAGAGAGAAGGAAGACATTTCAAGTAGAAGAAATGACCTGAACAAACACAAGTGAATATGAAAATTCACAACCTAAGGATGTTTTATAATTTTAAAGATTTGGAGTATATATGACTAACTCCAGCAACCTTCTAAGTTTGGACTGTCAGAAAAGAACAATGCCTGTGGCCAAGTGGCATAGAAAGCTGGGTCTAGAAAAGCTGGTGAAAGATGCCAAAGAAAGAAGCTGCTCTTTGTTGTTTTTTGGGCTTGACTCATGCTATTTTTCCCAGCAGTCCCTGCTGCCTGCTTGATCATTAGCACCCGAACATCTTGTTTGTTTCCACCAGACGGAAGTAATATACAATTATGCAAATTATCTTAACTCCAAGTAAGGAATCACAGGCCAGTCAATAATGTTGATGCATTATGAAAGGGCAGATCCTCCAGGAAGAAATAACACGAAGGGTCGATCATAAGCAAACATTTTGAAGCCTGCAGAGGACTGGTCCCCGCAGCACAATCTATTATCATATTTCCACATAATTAGTTTGTTTTCCACTTGAAATCAGAAAACGATTCGACATTGCCTTCCCTGCCTCAGGATGGAAGAGCATTCACTGGAATTCTCCTGCAAAGGTTCATATGGTGAATAATTAGTGAGAATTAATCTGTGGAAATTAAAGTTTGGAATACTGTAGAACTCATGAATAGTGCATGGGACAATTGGGTGGAGGAAGAGAAGAGCAGCCCTTCCATGGTACACAATCACAGATGACTGCTGGCAATCCATTTTTTAATCAGTGCAGCACGAGCCAAAGAGATGAATGTGGCTACAGGCTGTGGAGAAATACTGTCAGATTTTAACAGGCAGGATAAAGAAACGTTTCCAAAGAAGCCTATCTCTATGTTCATTTTCAGCAGATTTTATTTGGAAGGGATGTGCTGGAATGAGAGCACTTTTCTCCAATAGATGCTGATGACATTACTTTAATCTTTGCAGTTGCCCTGTGTCTTCAAATTTTTTATTATCCCCATTTTACTGACAGAAAAACTGGGCCTTAGAGAGGCACAGTGATTGACTAGAGTCCCCAGCTTCTAAGTCAAGGCACTGAGATCAAAAGCAAAGTCTTTCTGATATAAAACTCCATAAGTTAAGGGTGAACAATGCTTGGGTGTTCAGTTGCTCAGTTGTGTCTGACTCTTTGCAACCTTATGGATGACCTAATAGCAAACTGATATATCAATAGATTCAAAATTTTCAACTTTATAAGTATCAGTTTCCTCTACTGACGTGTATATGATGAATGTATATAGTTCATAAAGTTGTCTGAGGGTGACATGAACTAGCACATACAAGTCCTTCATCCAGAATCTGGCACATAGAAGGACACAAGAAATTGATTTATATTAAAAGTGTTAATACAAATTATTTCTCAAAAAGATTACTCTGACACTAAAGTATATAGGTGTCTCATCATGACCTGAAAATAATTCCCTCAAATGATTTCAGGATCAAGTTATAACTCCTTTTCTCCTACAGCCCTGTGATGGCAGTTTTCCCAAGCATCTGCTTACCTGAAAATAAATTTAAATGGAAAATTTGCAAGTGATCAAGGTTAATGTCTCCAATTATTAAGTGACTGGAAAAATGGGACAGCAGGAACACACAGCAGGGGAGCATTTTTTTAGAAGTAGAAAGCAAAGATATTTTATTATAGATTATAGAGTGGTTTTATTTTCCATGGCTGTAGCTCACTTTAGCAATAGTTGCTTATGATTACTAGAACAATATGATTACTGGAGCTGAAAATACAGTAAAAGAAACAGTATGTTTTCAAAAGAATAAATAGTTTATTTTCTTTCTCCAATTATAAACTTAAAACTCATTATAGAAGAAAACCATATAAAAGGAAAAAGGAAAAACTCACCATAACCTTAAACGTGCCCCCCTTGCCCCTGTTAATGTTTTTGACATTTTGGGTGTTTTCTTCCAGTGTTTCTCTGGGCATATTTTTTTCATAATTGAGGTCATAATTTCTATGCAATTTCAATATTCATTTAATTTAAAATTGTAAGATAAGGATTTTTACTAAGGTTCCCAAAGCATGAGCATTTTGTAAAATAAGACATAATCAATATACAGAGTATTAATTGCTCTCAAAGCAAAGAATTCTTTCCAGAATCAAAGATCACCGTTTGTTTCTTTATCTGAGAGAATCATTTTTAATCCAAATGCACATTTGCCTCTCAGGCATCTGTTGGGTTTGGAAGAGGTTTCCAGATTGAGTTGAGAAATGGTCATTACAGTTAAGCTGCAACTTCAATCTTGAAAATGAATGAATGGATCCAGTCCAGTCCTTTGGCTGGGACCCAGTCTTTAAAATCCAGCAGAACAATGAGTGTGTGGCTTCACAGCCAGCTGGTATCAGACTTGGGCAGGGAGAGTGTCAAAATATTAGTGACTTTTTTACATTTGTCAAAGCCGAGGCCAATACAAGAAACGCAGACAGCTTGCAAATGTGGGTTGTACACCAAAGGGTCTGTGTGTGTGTGTTTTTTTTTTCAATCCTGCCCACCGGATGTCAACATTTCCTTGCCTTCTGACTACATCTCCGCAAAGACAGAGTGAAATATCTTTTACTTTGAATATGAAAACCACTATAGATTTATCATCAATGCATCAACCTGTAATTTATTATACCAGGGCAATGTACTCAGCTAGAATAAAGGGGCCATCAGCATTTCCATGGCAATCCTTTCTTTTCTTTCCTCAATTTATAACGCATCTGCTTACTCAGTTGTTCCTGAACCTGGCAGGCAAGGTCTCAGTGGGAGAATAAATATATTTATACAAAATGTTTAAGAAAGGCTGCCCACATTGAGCTAGAAAAATAAGCATATGCTAGTGCTGTCTGGCACTCTCTTTGCAATTCCTGCATCTCTCCAAAAGGGAAAAAAATCTACAACTGAACATTTTTATTTTATTTTTAAAAGAAACATTGCTGGCAGCCAATGTGCAATATGGGCTTGATGGGTTGGGGTTCTCTCTCTCTTTTTCTCTCTAGTTCTCTCTCTCTCCCTTTAACTTTTTCTCTGCCTTTTTCAAAGACAATTATACAAAAGAAAAGGCTCATTGATTTCATCACAAAAGAAAAGCAATTATTCACATGCCTATACAGCTGAGACTTGGCTGGTAGCTCAGATGGTAAAGCATCGGCCTACAATGCGGGAGACCCAGGTTCAATCCTTGGGTAGGGAAGATCCTCTGGAGAAGGAAATGGCAACCCACTTCAGTACTCTTGCCTGGAAAATCCCATGGACACAGTCCACAGGGTCACAAAGAGTTGAACACAACTGAGTGACTTCACTTTCACTTTTCACTTTCATACAGCTGAGGTATCTTTTTCTCCATCTCTTTTCCATATTCCTGGGATAAAATTGGGCTGCTTCATGCGCATGAGCATTTCATGTCCCATGAGACCTGATGAGAAAGAGTCAAGTCAGACACCTCACACCTGTATTATCTCTTTCCGTCACCTGTGAACTGTATGAACTTAGGCAAGCTTTGCTGAGCCTCAGCTTCCTCGATTCTTATATGAGGACACTAAATACACAGCTTGGGATTTTATTGTGAGTAATGAGTTGCCCTGTATCAGGCACCTAAAATTCATTCTAGAAATGCCTGCTGCTTTCCCCTTCTTTGCTGCATGAGGTGAGATTTATCCTTATTAAAGCAGAAGAAGAAAAAGAGAAGAAGGAGGAGGGGACAGAGGGAGAAAAGTAAAAGAAAAAGAAGGAAGCAGAGTCCATGGAACCACTAGTAACAAAAATGAAACAAACAAGCAAAACCCAGCATTTATACAATATTTATAGCTGTTAGGCACTTGTCAGTAAACTTCATAGAAATCTAGCAAATTAGTTGTTACTATAATTATTCTCATTTTACTGATAAGAAAACTGAAGGTCTGAAAGACTAGGCAACTTGCCTAAAGATAGTATGTTTCGAATGACTGACTATACACAAGAAAAGCGATGATAAAGATGATGTCTGGCAGTGTTGAAATTTATTTAAGCCTTGTGCTCCTGGAAAACAGCAATAATTAAGAAATTCTCTTCATCTCCTTTTATGTCCCCTTAAATGGCTTACTGCAAAGAACCGCCATTCTCTATGTAACTTATATATGATTCATGTATGATACCTTGTTTGCCTATGACAAGACCAGACCCAGACTTCCAAATTCCCGTCTTTGTCTCATTTGTGATTAGCTGAACTGTCTCTTTCTGCTGACCAGTTTGGCCAAGTTTGACTTGACCAAGTTTTGCTCAGGGTTTTCTACTTCTCCCAGATCTCCAAACTTTGGCCCACTACTGAGCATGGAACTTGAAATAATTCTTCTTGAAAATTTTCTGAGAATCAGCTAATTGTAATGGTTTTCACCTCTCCCTTTGAAAGAAAATCCCTTTTATGATTAAGAAGCTTTCAGATCTTATAGTCAAAGAATTCTCTCTATTGCAATAGTCTCACTTTCCTTACTATAATATTGTTTTTGAATAAAGTCTCTCCTTACTTTAGTTCATATTTGCTTTTTATTTGATATGTTATTAATAGCAATAATATTAATGATTGCTAACATTGTATAGTATCTAATATTAATTTTCATCAGAATCCTCACTTCTATTTGTATAGAGCTACATGGCTATGATAGTTTTTTTTTTTAAATATTTACTTTCTCATTAATTACATCATTAACATCGATAAGACTATTATCGTCTCATTAAAAAAATGAAGCTCATGAGTATGAGAAATAAGGTGACATCCAAGATGTTAATCAATATAGTGATTCTCATGAATTCTTTTTTAATGGACCATCTCTTTGCATCAATGCTCCTGAAAACAGTAAAAAAAAAAGGAACCTCTGTTAAAATGGAGGGACAATAAAAAAAAGTTTTCTATGCTTTGGAATAAATCAATTAATCACAAGAATTTTTAGGTTCCTAGCAAGACCGTCAGAGAAGACAATGGCACCCCACTCCAGTACTCTTGCCTGGAAAATCCCATGGATGGAAGAGCCTGGTAGACTGCAGTCCATGGGGTCGCTAAGAGTCGGACACGACTGAGCGACTTCACTTTCACTTTTCACTTTCATGCATTGGAGAAGGAAATGGCAACCCACTCCAGTGTTCTTGCCTGGAGAATCCCAGGGACGGGGGAGCCTGGTGGGCTGCCATCTATGGGGTCACACAGAGTCGGACACGACTGAAGCGACTTAGCAGTAGCAGCAGCAACAGCAACAGCAAGACTGTAATGGAATAGAATATCAGAAAAAAATCATTTTGGACAGGCAGTCATTGATGACCTTGCAATCAGGTGATGCCTTGGGGGCAGCCTAGGTGAAAGGCCAAATTATGTGGAGGCATTTTGCCTATGGTGGTTGGTGGTTTAGTTGCTAAGTCATGTACAACTCTTGTGACCCCATGCACTGTAGCCCACCAGGCTCCTCTGTGCATGAGATTTTCCAGGCAAGAATACTGGAGTGGGTTGCCATTTCCTTCTCCAGGGGATCTTCTCAACCCAGGGATTGAACCTGGGTCTCCAACATGACACTTGGTCTCCTGTATTTCAGATGGATTCTTTACCTGCAAGCCAGGCAAATGTGAAGCCCATTTTGCATATAAGAAGAAGAAAGCCCAAGGAGATTCAGGACACTTGAGTGACAGAATCTATCCCATAAAAGGAGATGGGAGCTCAGCAAATACTGACTTTACCAACTGAAAGTGGTGACAATTACTATGTGCAAAACTTTTTTTGTTAAAACATTGTTATTTTTACAATTCAGTGTTTTGGGGGGAAAGGACTGGATTTAAAGTCCAACATGTACTGTTACTAAAGTAAGTATGAGTCCCCTCACCTGCTCACAGTGAACTCAATCTACTAACACTAGGTTGTGGTAAAGGAAATTGTGGCAGTTGTTGTGGGGTCTTGTACAAGGAGTCCATGACAGCTAATACTCAAAAAGCCTGAGCTACTCAATGGGTTTCAGCAAAACATTTTTAAAGGTCAAATGAGTGGCATCCAAGAGTATATAACCAATTAATGCACAATTCTCTGGTTGGTTGATGGTGAGGTAGCAGAGTGGTGTCACAGGGGCTGACATTATCAATCCTTGGGCACCAGAGATCTGTAGGCAACATGTTCATGGTCATCAAATCATTAATTTCTGGGTTAGGTGAGGAGACAAGATGATAGAGTAGGACTTGCGCACACCTCCTCTCACAAAGACACCAAAATCACAACTAACTGCTGAATAACCATTGACAAAAAAGATTGAAACCTACCAGAAAGATATTCTACATTCAAAGACAAAGAAGAAGCCACAACGAGATGCTGAGAGGAATGTTTCTATGATATAATCAAACCCCATACCTGCCAGGTGGGCGACCCACAAACTGGAAAATGATGACATCACAGAGGTTCTCCCACATGAATGAGAGTTCTGAATCCCACTCCTGGGCACATATCCAGAGAAAAACATGGTCTGAAGTGATACTTGCTACCCAATGTTCATTGAAGCACTATTTGCCAAGACATGGAAGCAACCTAAATGTCAATCAAAAAAGAGATGGAGAAGGAAGATGTAATATATACATACAATGGAATATTTCTCAACCATTTAAAAGAATGAAATAAGGCCATTTGCAGCAACATGAATGGACCTAGGGATTAGCATAGTAAGTCAGACAGAAAAATAGAAATTCATATGTTAATAATATCCCTTATATGCAGAATTTTAAAAGACATGATACAAATGAATTTGCTTACAAAACAGAAACAGACTCACAGACAGAGAACTTTTGGTTATGGGGCCAGGGTAGGGAAAGAGGAGGATGAGATAGAGTTTGAGATTGACATGTACTTACTGCTCCATTTAAAATGGATAACCAACAAGGACCTACTGTAGAGCACAGGGAATTCTGCTCAATGTTAGCTGGCAGCCTGGATGGGAGGGAAGTTTGGCGGGGGTGGGGAGCAGGAACTGATACATGTATATGTATGGCTGAATCACTTTGCTGTGCACCTGAAATTATCACAACATTGTTAATCAGATATACTTGCATGCTCAGTTGCTTAGTTGTGTCTGACTTTCCAGCCTCGTAGATTGTACCCTGTCAGGTTGCTCTGTCCATAGGATTATCCAGGCAAGAAGAGTAGAGTGGGTTGCCATTTCCTCCTCCAGGGTGTCTTTCTGACCCAGGTATTGAACCTGCATCTCAGGACATATTCTGCATTGGCAGGCACATTCTTTACAACTGAGCCACTTGGGAAGCCCAGGCCCCAACACAAGATAAAAAGTTAAAGAATAAATAAATAAAAATAGAATCACCATGCAATTCAGCAATCATAATATATAACCTATATGGGAAAAGAATCTGAAAGAAAATGTATGTCAGATCAGATCAGATCAGTCATTTAGTCATGTCTGACTCTTTGTGACTCCATGACTTGCAGCACGCCAGGCCTCCTTGTCCATCACCAACTCCTGGAGTACACTCAGACTCACGACCATCGAGTCAGTGATGCCATCCTGCCATCTCATCCTCTGTTGTCCCCTTATCCTCTTGCCCTCAATCCCTCCCAGCATCAGAGTCTTTTCCAATGAGTCAACTCTTCACATGAGGTGGCCAAAGTACTGGAGCTTCAGCTTCAGCATCATTCCTTCCAAAGAAATCCCAGGGCTGATCTCCTTCAGAATGGACTGGTTGGATCTCTTTGCAGTCCAAGGGACTCCCAAGAGTCTTCTCCAACACCACAGTTCAAAAGCATCAATTCTTCAGTGCTCAGCCTTCTTCACAGTCTAGCTCTCACATCCATACATGACCACAGGAAAAACCAAAGCCTTGACTAGACAAACCTTTGTTGGCAAAGTAATGTCTCTGCTTTTAAATATGCTATCTAGGTTGGTCATAAATTTCCTTCCAGGGAGTATGTGTCTTTTAATTTCATGGCTGCAATCGCCATCTGCAGTGATTTTGGAGCCCAGAAAAATAAAGTCTGACACTGTTTCCACTGTTTCTCCATCTATTTCCCATGAAGTGATGGGACTGGATGCCATGATCTTCGTTTTCTGAATGTTGAGCTTTAAGACAACTTTTTCACTCTCCTTTTTCACTTTCATCAAGAGGCTTTTTAGTTCCTCTTCACTTTCTGCCATAAGAGTGGTGTCATCTGCATATCTGAGGTTATTGATAATTCTCCCGGCAATCTTGATTCCAGCTTGTGTTTCTTCCAGTCCAGCGTTTCTCATGATGTACTCTGCATATAAGTTAAATAAACAGGGTGACAATATATAGCCTTGATGAACTCCTTTTCCTATTTGGAACCAGTCTGTTGTTCCATGTCCAGTTCTAACTGTTGCTTCCTGATCTGCATATAGGTTTCTCAAGAGGTAGATCAGGTGGTCTGGTATTCCCATCTCTTGAAGAATTTTCCACAGTTTATTGTGATCCACACAGGCAAAGGCTTTGGCATAGACAATAAAGCAGAAATAGATGCTTTTCTGGAACTTTCTTGCTTTTTCCATGATCCAGCAGATGTTGGCAATTTGATCTCTGGTTCCTCTGCCTTTTCTAAAACCAGCTTGAACATCAGGAAGTTCAGGGTTCATGTATTGCTGAAGCCTGGCTTGGAGAATTTTGAGCATTACTTTACTAGCATGTGAGATGAGTGCAATTGTGTGGTAGTTTGAGCATTCTTTGGCATTGCCTTTCTTTGGGATTGGAATGAAAACTGACCTTTTCCAGTCCTGTGACCACTACTGAGTTTTCCAAATTTGCTGGCATATTGAGTGCAGCACTTTCACAGCATCATCTTTCAGGATTTGGAATAGCTCCACTGGAATTCCATCACCTCCACTAGCTTTGTTCGTAGTGATGCTTTCTAAGGCCCACTTGACTTCACATTCCAGGATGTCTGGCTCTAGGTCAGTGATCACACCATCGTGATTATCTGGGTCGTGAAGATCATTTTTGTACAGTTCTTTTGTGTATTCTTGCCACCTCTTCTTAATAACTTCTGCTTCTGTTAGGTCCATACCATTTCTGTCCTTTATCGAGCCCATCTTTGCATGATATGTTCCTTTGGTATCTCTGACTTTCTTGAAGAGATCCCTAGTCTTTCCCATTCTGTTGTTTTCCTCTATTTCTTTGCATTGATCGCTGAAGAAGGCTTTCTTATCTCTTCTTGCTATTCTTTGGAACTCTGCATTCAGATGTTTATATCTTTCCTTTTCTCCTTTGCTTTTTGCTTCTCTTCTTTTCACAGCTATTTGTAAGTCCTCCCCAGATGGCCATTTTGCTTTTTTGCATTTCTTTTCCATGGGGAGGGTCTTGATCCCGGTCTCCTGTACAATGTTATGAACCTCATTCCATAGTTCATCAGGCACTCTATCTATCAGATCTAGGCCCTTAAATCTATTTCTCTCTTCCACTATATTATCATAAGGGATTTGATTTAGGTCATACCTGAATGGTCTAATGGTTTTCCCTACTTTATTCAATTTCAGTCTGAATTTGGCAGTAAGGAGTTCATGGTCTGAGCCACAGTCAGCTCCTGGTCTTGTTTTATCATCTGTAAAACAATTCAGGAAATGTGCATCAGATACTATTATCTAAGCACTTAGAAGAGAAGCTAAAGCAGAGGATATGGGGGAGGGGTCTGTCTTGAGAAGGTCCCATACGTTTCCTCTTTTAAAATGTGATTTTGGATATAAGCACCTCTATGATTGGTTGTGTGAAACTAAATAGACACTTTACCTCCCTGAGCCTCAATGTCCCCATTTCAAATGAGACAATAATATTTACTTAAATATATGGTTGTAATTCATTGAGATGCTGTCTGTGAAAGAGTAAGGTTAGAAACTACCTTATATATAGCAAGGCATTAAGAACACATGATGTACAAGCTTCAGATGTACAAGCTCAATTTAGAAAATGCAGAGGAACCAGAGATCAAATTCCCAACATCCATTGGATCATTGAAAAAGCAACAGAATTCCAGAAATACATCTATTTCTGTTTCATTGACTATGCTGAAGCCTTTGACTATGAGGCAGTTTTTTTTCCCCACAAAAAAAACTGGAAAATTCTTCAAGAGATGGGAATACCAGATCACCTTGGCTGCCTCCTATAAAACTTGTATGCATATCAAGAAGCAAAAGTTAGAACCAGACATGGAACAACAAACTGGTTCCAGATTGGAAAAGAAGTACATCAAGGCTGTATATTGTTACCCTGCTTATTTAACTTATATCCAGAGTACATCATGCAAAATGGAATTTGGGCTCATAAAATCATCTTTTGAAAATATCTGACTGTCTGAAGGCCTGTTCTGCCACTTTCCCCCAAAACAGAGTGCCTCATTCCTGATCTCCACCCTGAACTCCTTTCCAGGTATGTTGATGTCAGCAACTAGGATGGCTAATGACCTAATCCTTCTAATGGGTGGAATGAAGCACAAGCTGGAATCAAGATTGCAGGGAGAAATAACAATAACCTCAGATATGCAGATGACACCACCCTTATGGAAGAAAGCAAAGAGGAACTAAAGAGCCTCTTGATGAAAGTGAAAAAGAAGAGTGAAAAGGCTTGCTTAAAACACAACATTCAAAACCCTAAGATCATGGCATCTGGTCCCATCACTTCATGGCAAATAGATGGGAAAACAATGGAAACAGTGACAGACTTTATTTTCTTGGGCTCCAAAATCACTGCAGATGGTAATTGTAGCCATGAAATTAAAAGACACTTGCTCCTTGGAAGAAAAGATATGATAAACCTAGAAAGCATATTAAAAAGTAGAGACATTATTTTGCCGACAAAAGTCCATCTAGTCAAAGCTATGGTTTTTAAAGCAGTCACGCATGGATGTGATAGTTGGACCATAAAGAAGGCTGAGCACCAAAGAAGATACTTTTGGACTGTGGTGTTGGAGCAGACTCTTGAGAGTCCCTTGGACTCCAAGGAGATCCAACCGGTCAATCCTAAAGGAGATCAGTCCTGGGTGTTCATTGGAAGGACTGATGCTGAAGCTGAAACTCCAATACTTTGGCCACCTGATGCAAAGAGCCAACTCATTAGAAAAGACCCTGAGGCTGGGAAAGATTGAAGGCAGGAGGAGAAGGGGATGACAGAGGATGAGATGGTGGGATGACATCACCAACTCAATGGACATGAGTCTGAGCAATGTCTGGGAGATGGTGAAAGACAGGGAAGCTTGGCGTGCTGCAGTCCATGGGGTTACAATGAGTCAGACACAATTGAGCAACTGGACAACAACAAGAACACATATGGGCTTCCCGGGTGGCTCAGACCGTAATAAATCTGCCTGCAAAGCAGGAGACCCAGGTTTGACCCCTGGGCTGGGAAAATCCCCTAGAGACAGGAATGGCTACCCACTCCAGTATTCTTGCCTGGAGAATTTCATGAACAGAAAAGCCTGGCAGGCTACAGTCCATGGGGTCACAAAGAGTCAGACACATTTCACCTTCAAAAACACAAGTACTGGATCTAAACTACAACTCTGGGAGGTAGATATTTTGTAACTTCCATTTTATATCTAGATAAGGAAACAGTTTCAATTGAATTAAACTCCTTCTTCCATATTGCTCAGATAGGAAGCAGTTGAGCAGAGGCTCAAACTCTGGACTACTGATTTTGAATCTTGACTCCTTTCCACATGCTCTGCATTTCTTTTCAAAAGCTTTCCTGGGGTTGCCCCTGCAAAAGGAGCTGTAGAATAATTAGAGGGTCCCTGAGGATTTATTCATGATGTCTCCAGAGAAAAGATCAAATCTGGTCATTCAGCAGATTATGAACCTACAAGGCAAAACTTAAACTACTTAGCATCTGCTAACTAAAAAATGTCACCAGCCATTAGAAGGATTAGGTCATTAGCCATCCTAGTTGCTGACCTTCAACATACCTGGAAAGGAGTTCACGGTAGAGATCAGGAATGAGGCACTCTGTTTTGGGGGAAAGTGGCAGAACAGGCCTTCAGACAGTCAGATATTTTCAAAAGATGATTTTATGAGCCCAAATTCCTGTATCTCCTCATATCTAGGAAAGCACTGAAATCATTAATGAAGATATCTGCTCCTCATGACTAGCAGCAACTTTCGGCAAAAATGTGTGCTTGGCTGTATCTATCCCCCTTCATTATAATCATATGTATTGACCCTTCCCTCTACCTCTTTGGGGGTTTCCCTGGTGGCTCAGACAGTAAAGAATCCACTTGCAATAGAGGAATCCTGGGTTCAATCCCTGGATCGGGAAGATCCCTTGGAGAAGGGAATGGCTACCCACACCAGTACTCTTGCCTGGAGAATTCCATGGGCAGAGAAGCCTGGTAGGCTACAATCAATGGGGTCTCAAAGAGTCGGACACAAGTGAGGACTGATGCTTTCACTTTCTACCTCTTTGGAGGAATTTCCCAGAGCTATCTAAAATGCTATCTCCAAGGCCATAGTCCTCCTTTTGCCCTGAGTAAGACTTAAATAAAAACTCTTCACACTGTCCATCTTTTCAGCTGACAAATCTTACCAAAGACATTCCATGGTCTTGCTCCTACCTGCTTCTCCATATATCTTCCTTGATGCTTCATCAGCTTGTATTTTGAGCTCATTATACTAAACTTGCATTTCCCAAAATATACCTGCTGCTTTACACCCCTGAATTTCTTCAGGCTACAAAAACCTCCCTTTTTTTTCCTCCACTGTTTTTCTCCAAGTTAATTATTACTTTCCATAATTCAGTTTAGGCGTTATCTCCTATAAGATTTCTCTGACCTTCTTAGGCCAAATTGAAGGCATCCCCTCTTTGTACATAGTAACCTGACCAAACTGTATTATTGCACCAGTCATGCTAAAGTATAGATTTTGGTTGATAGTTCTATCTATATAACTTTTTAATGGAAGTTTTGCTTCAAGAAACAGAAGCCTATTCAAATTCTCTTAAGGCCACGTTGAAATTAAAAAAAAAAAAAAAAGAAAGAATAAATAGGGCTCAGGTCAGAATTGAGACCCTCCCAAGGACCAAAGCAAAAGGAATTCATGGATATCTATATTCTACCATTTACACAATTCAAAGGCCAACTCCCTTAGAGTTTGTTCCTTTGATTCAAATTTTTATGAAACTGACTCACAGTATCTACCCATAGACCAACAGCAGTGCCCAGAAGAGGGAATAAGCTATTATCAACATGAACACCTGACCCTTTCCATCATCAGGGATGTGGGATGTTTCCAAGAAGTCGTGTGCAGGCTGGACAGGGATGTGACCATGTAACCTAGAGATGGAAAGCTTCTCAGGAATAGGAACAGTATCTTAACCACCTTTATATTCCCTTTGGATAGTTCAGTGGGAGATCAATGCAAGCACCCCATAAACATAAATAATGAGAGAGATGACTTTTACCATTCAGGAATCCTTCAGTCTTCCTTAACCCTCCTACCCCTGCATCTCCAAATAGATAAGACCTTGAGTTACAAGAGATTAATTTCACTTGGCCATCAGGCAGGAGTGCTCACTCGGCAATTTTTAAATGCAAATCCAATTGCGGATTGCTCACAAGGTAATTGTGCCTTATTTTCTTCTTTTTTTGTAAGAATTGACTAGAATGCAATTCCAAAGGATAATGACCACAGCCAGTTATATTAAAATGTCAGATATAAAGTAGAAGTAATTATCTGTCCTTCAAGAAAGTCTTGATGTATGGAGCCAAAAGCCCATTATATACTCCATTCATCAACATTTATTCAATACTTACTATGTACACAAATATTGTAAAAATGCATAGGACGCTTTCAAAGAAAGGTGAAGACCAGCTTCTGCTCAGAGCAAATATCGGGCAAGGTAACTAGAATAGATTGTTTGTGAACATGGAATAGATTATAGTTAATGAACTCACACTGCTGTCATCGTATACTAAGTATTTGAAAGAATAGGAGGAGTTAGCTTGAAAAAAAAAATTAAATAGAAAAACAGTACTTTAATAAGTACACAACCACTGTGCATTACACATCATTCTAGGCATTTGGTTTATTCCTGAGGATTTTGTACTCTTTGGCAGGATTATGGATAATCAGCAAATATAATAATTTCATATAGATGAGTTATGTGAAAAATAGAATAAGATGATTCAATAAAAGTGATCCCGTGCTTTAACTTGGCTTCTTTAGATAAGATAGTCAGGAATGGCTTCTCTGAGCTGTATCTTACCTGATAAGAAGGAGCTAGACATGAAAAAGTGTCGAAGCTCAAGAAATAGCAAATACAAAGTACTGAGAAATGAATGAGGTTAGTGTTCAAGGGAAAGAAAGAAGACTCATGAGGCTGTCATAAGAACAGAGAATAAAAGTGATAAAGATGGATTCTGGCAATAGCCAGAACATGTACAATTTTTAGGACACAGGAAGAAGTTTGCATTGTTTTTTTTTTTTTTTTTTTTTGATGTAGCAGAACATCATTGGAGGACATTAGGCAGGAAAGCAGCTTTACATAATTTTAGAAATATCGCTATAATTGCCATGGAGAGAAAAAAATTATGAATCAGAGGAGTTAAATATTCCAATTAAAAAGAAAAATGATTTATTTTGGACTTACCAATGAGAGATTGGTGGAAAAAATTATGGAACTATTTTAGAATTTAGGCTTAAGGAAATGAATAGGTGGTGCCATTAACTGTGATGAAGAGGACTTTATTGGAAAAATCAACATTTCATATTGCGGCAGATGAAGTTTGAGATATCACCTAGAAATACCAAATAGAGAGTGATTAAAAAAAAAAGTGACTGTAGTCACTTTGCATAGATGCTATGCAAAGCCATGGAATTATAATTATCTTCAAGTGCTTACAGAAAGATGTGTGCATGCTCAGTCTCTTAGTCATGTCTGACTTTTTGTGACCCCATGGACTGTAACTCACCACGCTCCTTGTAGATGGGATTTCCCAGGCAAGAATACTGGAATGGGTTGCCACTTCCCCTTCCAGGAGATCTTCCCTACCCAGGGATTGAACGGGCATCTCTGGCAGCTCCTGCATTGGCAGGAGGATGCTTTACCACTAAGTTACCTGGGAAGCCCCACAGAAAGAGGAAGTCGATTTATTTGCAGTTGTTGCCCAGCAATGATATCAGATACTAGTTGCTTGATAAAACATTTTGAAAATACAAATGTCTTGTTTCTGTTCCACTCATTTTTGACTTAGTAGGTCTGGGATTTCTATCCATGGTGCAACCAACTATGCGTATGTCGTTTGTTAATCTCCTCAGGTGAATCTACGATTGAGAATTACTGCTTTAAGGGCAGCGTCACCATAAGTGAATACAGTTAACATCCTCTGGTGCTTCACTGAGAATGAGAGAAGCCATTTTAGAATTGCTGTGTTACTAGTAGAGGGCTTGAACTAAAATACAGTTTGGATAACATTTCTTTGTCTCAGTTCTCCAACTCAAAATGGCCAAATTGTTTTTTTGGCAACTTTGCAATTTCTCATGTAGTGCACGTGGCCACCCTAGCCTATCCTTCCCTCTGTATACATTCTATATAGGTAAAAGGAAGGAATTATGCAAAAGTTCTAAGGCAGGAGCTGACAAACTTTAAAGGGTCAGAGAGTAATATTTTAGGCTTTGTAGACTATACAGTCTCTGGAGACACTATAACTCTGCCCTTGTAGTGAGGAAACAGCCATAACAATATGTAAATTAAAGGTTATAGATGTGTTCCAATAAAACTTTCTTTAAAAATCAGAAAGTGAACAAGTTTTGGCTATGGGCCATTGTTTGACAACCGCTGATCGTATGGTGTGAGATATGAGAGAGGTCTCCAGTGGTACAGTGTGTACACAGATGATGGTGAAAGCTGAGATTTATCTGGACCGCCTTTGCATTGCTCTTTGGTGCTATATTCTATAAAATTTTGGCAGCAGGAAATAAAAGTGTAAGATTACATAGCCAACTTCAAGTTGAAGATTACGGCTGCATTTTTTTCTCCTGATCATGCTGTCCTTGCATACTGCATGCTATGGATTGCTATCATGTTAGGAAAAGGTTGAAACTGGGAGGTGTTGTACTACTTTGATGTATTACTCTTAGTTATGTGACTTGGACAAGTTATTTAGTTTCATAAGTGTACATTCTTCTTCAGTAAATTAGGGGTAAAAATAGGGCATAGATTATTGGCTTATTGTGATGAATAAATTATAAAATAAATGATAGACACTGCAGTCTCTAGCAGAGCAAATATTCTCAAGTCATAATTAGATGTGGAATACAATTGTACATTTAAACAAAGGTCATAAGTAGAGATATTGGTTTATGAATAAACATAGCAATATGGGAACCAAGATAGACATGGATGGATGAATAGGGAAAGAAAAATCTCCTGGCCACTGCAAGTGTTCAAGTGGAAACTGGATATTCATTATTTGTAATAATTAAACCAGGAAATCCTCTGAACTTCTGATTTTATATTTGCAAACTGAGGATAGAATCAGGATATCTAGATACTGCTTACCACTTTCAATTAAGGTTTCCTGTCAGAGAAAGGTTGAACATTTTGTATCTTAAGGAGACAGCATGCTATGTTAGGAGAATCTTGGACTTTGGCATCACACAGGCTTAAGTTTGAAATTCCAGTTCTGCTATTTTACTGTTTGACATTAGGCTAAGTGTTTCATGTCTCTTATCTATTCAAAGAGGACCATAATCTTTAAAAGGATTAAATTATTGTGTGTATAATTAATTTAATCCTTTTAAATATTATGATCCTCTTTGAATAAATAAGTCCCTGATAGCTCAGTTGGTAAAGAATCCGCCTGTAATGCAGGAGACCCCAGTTCGATTCCTGGGTTGGGAAAATCCGCTGGAGCAGGGATAAGCTACCCACTCCAGTATTCTTGGGCTTCCTTTGTGACTCAACTAGTAAAGAATCTTCCTGCAACGTGGGAGACCTGGGTTCGACCCCTGGGTTGGGAAGATCTTCTGGAAAAGGGAGTGACTACCCACTCCAGTATTCTGGCCTGGAGAATTCCATGGACTATATAGTTCATGGGGCTGCAAAGAGTCTGACACAGCTGAGTGACTTTTGCCTTCACTGTGTGTGTGTGTGTGTGTGTGTGTGTGTGTGTGTGTGTTGGTACACATATATATTTACACATACACACACGGGCATTTTCATATGCTCAGTCATGTCTGACTCTTTGTAACCCTGTGGACTGTAGCCTGCAGGCTCCTCTGCCCATGGAATTTTCCAGGCAAGAACCCTAGGGACTGTAGTCTGTCAGGCTCCTCTGTCCATTGGACTTTCCAGGAAAGAATTCTGGAGTGGGTTGCCATGCCCTCCTCTAAGGGACCTTCCCAAGCGAGGGATCCAACCTGGGTCTCCTGCATTGGAGGCAGATTCTTTACCATCTGAGCCACCAGGGAAGCCCTATATTAATGTATATATATGCCACACACACATATACATCCATATATATATACATATATATATATATATATATATATAAAAACAGAGAGAGAGATCTACGGGCACACAGTGGATAATACTACTTTCCTCTCCAGAATTTTCTTTTTATTCTGAATACCCTCCTATACATTTCATGTGCCACCTAACAAGGTTCCTACCTAACATTTCCTCCTTAATCCTCCCATTTTCATTATCAAGAACAAAATTAAGTTTCTATCAAGTGCTCACTGACATTACTCTGGCATCTGAACTATCCAATGTGACATACAAAAAACTTTAATGTGTAGACATGCTAATCAGAAGGGAAATGTCAAATCTGCATACATTTCAAGTGACCCAACAATATTTACCTTCAAGCTAAGTCTCCTATTTTTCTGACAATTGCCTCATTGAGGAAGTGACTCATTCAGCATACCAAGCCTGATTCCATATGAGAACTTTACCTCAGACTGGTTTGAAAGCATCAAAAAGATGAATGTCACTGCCTTACAATTAGTAACAAGCCTAATTTGATTTGACAAATGATGTTGAATTTGAAGGGGTCACTAAGCATTAGAGCTGTCGAGGACAAAGACTGCCTTGAAGGTGGATCACAATGGAGTGTTTAAACAGTTTGTTATGCAAATTTGCTTTCTACCTGTCAGGAGTGGGTAAAGGATAGTGATAGAGGGCTGGTGGGAAGGCCATGTCCAGAACTGATGACTGTCTGGCACAGTTCTTAGTTGTCACAGAGATAGTCTTGCAGAGCCCAGGTCAAAGACCTGCCACCTTCATTATCCAGGAGGGTTAGATAAGCACAACTTTCACCAGGAGTATGAGATAATTCTCTTCCATCTTCCATATCCATTTTCCATGGTCATCAAAGCAAGTAAGAGCAAACTGAGTTCAAAGCAAGCATCCCATGGAATACTAACTCCTGAATTAGCGAGTCATCTCTCAAAGAGATTGATGGATCCTCTGGAAGGTGAAACTGACATCCTAGAGGGATGTGAACACTTCACAGTCCAGGGCGTCCCTCTGTGTCTTGTCCCATAGGCAAGCCTTTATCTCTTTAACCATTCACTCTCCATTTGAACTAAATAATTTATTTTAGTTTTTAATCAAAGTCTCCTTAAGGAAGTCTGTGTCTTCATGTATGCCGCAAACAGTAATTGCATCTTAGTATTTGTTCCATGGGGAGGGCCTTCATCTTTTGGTGGCTCCACAATCCCACTTTCTCTGTGAATGTGATATCACCATGGAGCTGGGAAGGTTTGACCTGGCCCACTCTCTCCTGGCTGGTGCTTGAACTGAAGCAGGTTTCCTCACCTGGAACAGAAGAACAGAGACCATAATATTCCTGTGCAATTCAGTGCATCCCTGTATATGCAGTAGAGCAGACATCCCAGGTGTTCACCTCCTTCATGATACTGTTCTTTACACTCAATTTATGATGATCAGATTGGTCCTGGAGGGCTCTGTGAGCCATGGTGCAAACATTAGGTACTATCCTAGTGGAATAGGAACCCAGTGGAGAGTTCTGAACAGTGTCTTCTTTTACAACTTGTGGACAACAATATGCTCTCAGAGGGCCATTGTGAAGTAATATATGTAAAGCACATAGCAGAAGGTCTCTTACATAATTGGTACACAATAAATGTTTGCTACCACAGTGATGTCCATTAAATTCATAGCCTCTTTACCTTGGCCTTTTCTATATTTTATTTCATTTCTCTTTCTTTTGGTGGAAGGGAGAGTACATAATAAATCAAAAGGATGCCCTTGCTCTTGAAAGCCTGATATATACTTATGAATAGTCTAACAAAAACCTAACAGTTCCAGACTACACATGCTTTTAGCAACTGAACCAAAGCCAGATTTCTTGTTTTTAATATCTTCGTGGCGGGAGCTAAGAACATTTTGTGACTGAAGGAAAGTTAAAGTTGAGTGTGACTGGCCTTTGCCCACTAATTCAATCACCAAATACATATGGAAACCCTCCATGAAGTTCAGTAGCTTTTAACCCAAAAGTCCTGGATCAAATGTCAGCTCTGCTCTTTATTTAATGTGTGACTGTGAGTTTATCACTTAATTTCTCCCAAGTCTATTTCCTCATATTCAAAATGGGAATACTTTAGAAGGGACTTTGTTGTAGGGGTTAAAATGAAGAGGTAGAAAAACCCAGCATCTCTTGGTGTGAGAAGTCATAGAATAATAGAAATAATTTTTAAATGTGGGCATCCATCATCTTTAAATTTTTTAAATGCCCATTATGTGGGCAACAATAATCTTCCTAGATGAACTAATTGCTAAGTAGGAATACTTTAGCTCAAAGTTCTACTACCTTGGAAAATTTAATTTCAAACAATTGAGCATCCACTAGTAAAATTACTCTGATAATCCCTATGAAAGATGTAACCCTGAATAACATCTGGCTCAGTTAGGACCCTTTAGGACAAAGCCCCATCCTAGCAAAGCATGCTGGGAAGCACCTGAAAGGGAAATCCAGCTTTCAATCTGGGTTCAAGAATGGGTATCTATACTATCCCATTTCACATGTCCATATCTTTCTTACTTTAATTATCACTAACCCTTATGCTGCTGCAAAGTTGAATCAGTTGTGTCCGACTCTGTGTGACCCCATAGACGGCACCCAACAGGCTCCTCTGTCCCTGGGATTCTCCAGGCAAGAATACAGGAGTGGGTTGCCATTTCCTTCTCCAATGCATGAAAGTGAAAAGTGAAAGTGAAGTCTCTCAGTCATGTCCGACTCTTAGTGACCCCATGGACTGTAGCCTACCATGCTCCTCCATCCGTGGGATTCTCCAGGCAAGAGTACTGGAGTGGGTTGCCATTGCCTTCTCCCACTAACCCTTACACTACATCTATAAAGTAAATATTTTTATCTCTCTTTTACAGATGAGAAATGGAGATTCAGTAAGTGTAAAGCACTCATCTAATGTTTTCCAGTTGGCTAAGTGGTAGGTCTGAATTCTTTTGATTTTGGCAAAGATTTATAAGATACCTACTTTGAATTAGATATTGTCATAGGTACTAGGGCTCTAAGGGTGGGCAAAACAGCCTGACCACTTGGAGTTTACATTCAAGATTTGAACTCAGATTTGACCTGCTCTGAAACTTCCATCTTTCATCCAGACGCAGTGCTTCATTGCAACAGTGCTGTGTGGGGAGAGGACCCTGACCCCAATTCAGTGAGTGACGATAGTCCCATTATGCCATTTTTATTCTCTTTCTGATTTAATCAGAACACTTGGTTAAATTAATATATAGCTTAGTCATGCATATGATCTTTATTCCCCCAACATTTTTTTCATGGGGCTGTCAGTTTTTCAAACTAGCTTGATTTATACAGATATTTTATCCAGAAATAAATTGAATTAATTTAAAATGCAGAATAGAAAAGACTGCCAGTGTGCTAATAGCTCCATTTCCCTGATTAAGAGGGCTCTCTCCAAGATGGCATAAGGAATAAAGCCCTCATTGGCCTAAAATTCATTTGGATGATGGTCCTAGAAGAGAGATTCTGGAAGAACACTGTCCTGTCTGAAGAATAGAAACCTACCCCAAGTCCTGTTGCCAGACTGATTTTCAAAAATATTACTTTGCACAAGCACTTTGGTCAAAAGCTTTTGTGGTTTTTCTATGCTTGCAGAATAAAAATTCCAAATCCCTAAAGTTGTCATTCAAAGTCACAAATTTTTCTCAAACTTCTCTAGTCTTATCCCTCACCCTGCCACTTTCCCAAATTTCGGGAGGTGAAGATTGGAATTTGAGACCCCCACTGTTATACAGTAGAGGTGTTACCTTAACCAAGTCACTTTGCCCCTCAGAGTTTGCTTTATCTATTCTTTAAAAGGAGATAATGGAATTTGTTCTCTCTTCCCTTAGATCTGAGGAGGAGCTCAAGTAAGGCAAAACATTTTATAAACAGGAAGGTACAATGTGCAAACCACCTTGTAATATCTTTGCTCCACCCACAATGATCAACTCCTCTTCTCATATATAACCATACACGTTTCTGTTATGTGTCCTTTCTCCCTTTCTGCCACATGCATGCCCCCTCCGCCCTGGCTGTCTAAATAAGAGCTTGTCTTTCTTCAGAAGCTTGATCCTAAAAGAAATTAGTTGTTTAACCATCCTAGCCCTCAAGAGGATCTCCTCCTCTATTGACCTGCCATGGTTTCCTGCATGTAGGACTTGATCTTTGCTACCTTTTTGCTGTCATTCTTCAGTGTCTCACCAATTAGCTTGTAAACCCCCCAGGAGAGGTTGAATTTTGCAGTAATCTGTGTTACTACATAAAATATGATTTCGATTCAGCTAATACTTATTGCATGCCTACAACATGCCTGCTCTGCGTCAAGGACAATGGTTTGCTTCCTCACCATCTCCTTTACTCCTAAGACAGATATTACTCTTATTCACAATTTACACACACAGAGCTGAAGATTCAGAGGAGCTAACTCTTCATTGTTCCACATCTCATAGCTAGTACATGGCAGAGCTGAAACCTGATTCCAGGGCAGATTTCAAAGCCTATGTTCTTTTCACCAAAATATGCCGTCTCCTTTATGAAGTGTCGGCTGATGCCCATGCTAATCGTGATGATGGTAGGTAACTGGGGCATCAAATGGGGTCTCTAGTAGCTCAGAGCACTAACCATCTGGACCTGATTATAACTGACCATACGGATTCATATCTGACTATTCATCCTACAAATATATGTTTCTCTGGCTTTTATTTTTTATATAGGTTAAGCATATAAAAGCACAGGAAATGATATGGAATAAAATCTGTAATTCAAAACTTAAATGCCCTTATCATTACAATTTTAGCTATTTTTAACTCCTCATGCTCCAGTTTCCTCATATGAAATGTGAGAATAGAATTACCAGTCCCACAGGATAATGCAAAGATCAGTTGAGATGTATAAACAGAATTCTGCGTTAGTAGTTGTTATAATAATAGTGGGAAATGAGCAGGAATGATATTCAGTAACAGCTAGTTAATTCTAATTTACTGTGTGTGCCAACATCAAGTAAATATTCTCTTTGTAAAATCTCTGAATAGAGAATAATCTAGGCAATTAAGAGTTCACAGAAATTTGTATGGAGATAAAAATGATTCAGAATAATTATGAAAAAGCAAAGTCTTCATAGAAATCTTTAAGTATTTTTAAAGCCTGCACTCTAATATGCTTTCTGTTACTAGAGAATTCCTACCATAGGGTTATATATCGTCTCGGAGGATAAAGGGACCATTTCTGAGTGGGTTTGTGTCAAATATACTTACATATTTAATGCTACTAAGTACACGCCCATATGTGTGTTATTGACAGAATGGGGTAAGAGAGACAGCTTTCATCAGCTAGCTCTGGCTGCTATAGTAAAATACCACAAACTTTGTGGCTTAAACAACATAAATTTATGTCTCACTGTTCTGGAAGGTGGAAGTCCAAGATCAATGATCCAGGTGATCTGGTTCCTGAATTTTAGTCTTCTTGCTGTGTTTCAGCACTGGCTCCCTGATCTTTACTTCTAAGGACACTAACCTCATTCTGAGGACTTCTTCAAGACCTAATCTATATCTAACAAATTCCCAAAGACCCCATTTCTATCACGTTGGGCATCAGGATTTCAACAGATGAATTTGGGTGAGGTGTAAGACACACATTCAGTCCATAGCACTGTGTAAGGTGAAGTCACAGACAAGTGATACATTCACTCTGCCATCAAAATAACTTCTCTTCCAATGGGTGGTCAGTTGTGTGTCTGGAAAGCAAAGGATGGAGACTAATGGAATTAGTAGGGGAGAAGCTTTCTAATTAGACACAATATGGGACTAGGAAGATATGTCTCTGTTGCAATACATGAATGAATTACTATATAATTTAAATAATCCCACTGAATTGGAACTGCTAGGATTTCCAAACTAGATTTCCCTCTACTGTATGGACAGGACCTCATCAATCTTATCCCCCAGTGTCTATGTGGATCTATTTCCTAAAATCACACAAATCTTAGATTTGTAATCTTTGGTAATGTAATGTCACAAAGAAATTGCTTTTCTCCTGTTACTATTCAGTTCAGTCATCTTCATATATGCGTACACTTTACTAGTCACTTGTGTTATTTCATTTTCTTCTCTTTTGCATTTCCTGTGGAATATCAATGTCTTTTTACTAGTTTCTAAGAATTCATTTATAACTAAGGATGTTAACCAATTGTCATGTAGCACAAATAAAATATATTTTATTGCCATCAATTTGCTATGGTATTTTGTTTTTTGGTTGTGTATTAAAATAGAATCATGTAGTGGTATAAAACAAAAGAAAGGAAAAAATCTTACATAAAACTCTAATATATGAATAGCAGAAGTAGAGTATATCCAGTTTAAATGAAGATGCAGGGACCAGACTTTTTTCTTGGCCTCTGTATTAGTCTCCTAGGGCTGCCATAACAGAATGCCATAGACTGGGTGGATTAAACAACAGACATTTATTTTCTGATAATTCTGGAGCCTGGACAACCAAGATCAAGTCACCAACAGTGTTGGTTTCTGGCGAGAGTTTTCTCCTTCCCGTGACAGTGGTTACTTTCTGACTGTGTCTTCTCATGACCTTTCCTCTGTGCACATACCTTCCTGATGTCTCTTCCTCGCATAAGGACACCAGTCTTAGGACTTCCCTGGTGGCTCAGATGGTAAAGCGTCTGTCTACAGTGTGAGAGACCTGGGTTCGATCCCTGGGTTGGGAAGATTCCCTGGAGAAGGAAATGGCAACCCACTCCAGTACCCTTGCCTTGAAAATCCCATGGACAGAGGAGCTTGGTGCAGGCTACTATCCATGGGGTCGCAAAGAGTCAGGCACAACCAAGCGACTGCACTCACTTAGTGAATTAGGACCCCATCCATATGACCATATTTAATCTTAATAACCTCCTCAAAGGCCCTATCCTCAAATACAGTCACACTGGAGGTTAGGGCTGTAACATACAAATTTTGGAGAGATGCTATTCAGTTCATCTTCCTTATTGTTTACATAGTCTGTAAGGCATTTTTAAGAAACCCTAATAGTTTATGGAGAAAAGTATGAAAATCATTGGTCTACATCATCAATGGATCACCTATATCACTCAAACCTTTTAGAACATTACAGTGGATTGACCAGTGTTTCTCATTGGTTTGTGTTTATTTCTTCTAGTTTAAGTAAATGGGATCTGGTTAGCAGGAAATCATTCACTTAACTAAATGCACCTATTTCCAAGGACATTTTCTCTGGATTTGGCCAGGTCCACACAGATTTTAGACTCTACAGTGTTGAGCTTTTCTGTGCTGTATACAGCAGCCAACAAATGCCTTGTGTGCATTTAAAAAGGGCAAATAAGAGTCTACTTTAGCTTCCTTTCTGGAGGCTTAGGTAAAACTCTTTGATTGGCTAGGAAAAAATACTAAACGTATATCCTGAATTATCTTTAGTGTTATCAGACACTGAAATTACCTTTAGTATTATCAGACACTATAAAGGATATATAAACTACTCTATGTAGCAAATGATAAAAAGAAATTTACAAGAAAGAATCATTATGACCTTCAAAGTTACAAAATTTGTAGTAGCAGAATTAAATCTGTGGTAACCAAGATTAAACTTCAGATTTTTGATCCAAAGCTACCATCTCTCCACTAAATCACACAACCAATAGAAAAGACATTGCTGTGTATTTTTATAGCTAGACCACAACCAGAAATCATGTGGCTTCCTATATGATTTGCATAAGAAAATTAAAGCTTTAATGGGGTATAATGGAAATACTAAACCAAATTTATAAACTGATCTCTATTTTATAAATTCATTGGTAAATGTAATCTTCTTTCTTAATAGAAAAGTTCTTGTTTTTTCTCAAAATGACATCAGTGCCAACTCTGAATTCCATAAAGTGCTAATGAAAAGCTGTGGAGAAAGTGTTTTCAAATTCATACTTGCATGAGAAAATTACAGAGATCTGGATATATGCCAGAACCTCAAAGATAGGGCAAACCTGGTATCATTTCCAAAGATGATAAATAAGCACATCCCAGGAAATTAAGATGTTTATGTATGACTTTATCCCTGGCAAGAGAACTGGTCATAAACAGATTTCTTGCTAGCATGTGAGAAAAGCAAAGTGATCACATGGAGTCATGATGGATTCACTTGGGAAAGAGTCTACCAAACAAACCTCATAAAGTTAATATGACATTTAAAGTTAATATGACATTATCTTTGACAAGTAACAGAATGTCACAAAATCTGTAATGCAGCAAAGTCTAGTAGCACATAACAAAATCTCTCATGATATCCTTATTATGGACAAGATGAGGTAGTTAGCATTAGCTGTAATACTGAACAATAGTTGGTAGAACAATTATAATTATTGATGTTAACTTTTTGCTACCATAACCACTAGGTCAATGGACCTTGTTTTCCTAGGAATGAAGAGAGACAGCAACGAGAGGGAAGAGTCTTTGAAAATAGAAAAATGTAGAATGAAACTAGCAGCATCAGGGGCTACATGCAAAGAGTGGTATGTCCATTCAGTGCAGTCCATTGTCAAGAATCAGAGAAATAATATCTTTGAGGACTGGGCAGTTCTGTAGCTCCAGAAGCATAGAATGGAGAAGGCAAATGATTCCACTCCAATTATAAGTCCTTCCAGGAATCCCACTCAGAAATAAAGTACAAGAGACAAAAGCAGGTTACACTGTCGACCCTCTCACCAGGGGAAAACTGCTGCAGGATTACACAGAAAAGCTAACTCTGCATAATAGACACTGTGCTCAACAAGATCACCAATCACGTCCACATTATTAAAGTTTCCATTCTCCATCTTCATCTTTATTGGTGTATCAGCAACACTCCCTATGCACTACAAGCTCTTGGTGGTTTTCAGGACAGCAACCTCCCTGGCCACTCTTTGCCACTCTCCTTCACTCATTTCCCCTTGTCTTAATATTGAGGTAGCCCAGAAGCAAAGGTATACTCACTACCCTAGAGAACTCATCCAATTTCCTGGTTTGAAATTCCATCTATATTTTGACATCTCAAATTATTATCTCTAGCCCAAACCTCTCTCCTGAAGTCCAGATTCATATATCCAACTTCTTACTCGACACCTCCATTTTCATGTCTAGTAGAGATTAAATCCAAAATTAAACTCTGTTTTCCCTCTGAAACCCTCTCCATCCACAGTCTTTTCCATCTCAATTTCTAGCAACTTGCTCCTTCCAGTTGCTGAGGCTAAAAATCTTGGAATCATTCTTGACTCCTCTCTTTCTTCCTTGCATACACAGTCTGCCAGGAAATTCTATTAGATCTATTTTCAGAATACATCTATAATCTGATTGGTTCTTGTTACTGCTACTATTTCAGGCCAAAATACTGAAACTTTCCCCTGAACTCTTGCAACAACTTCCTAATAGGTCTTCCTACATATAACCTTGTTTCCCTGCAATATGTTCTCAGGAAAAGTGGCACAGTGATTCATTTAAAATTTAAAGATCATTTCATTGCAGTCTTCAAAACCTTCCAATAGCTCTCAATTTCACTCAGAGTAAAAGCCAAAGTCACTCAATGCTTACCAAACCCACTATTACCTAGTTTTCCATTAATTCTCTGTCCTTTACTACTCCCCCATTTGTGACCCTGCTCCTTGCTGTTTCTCAAAGATGCTGGACTCACTCCCAGCTCAGAGTCTACCTGGAATTCTATTCCTTCTGCCTGGAATTCTCTTACCCCCAATAACCATGTGATTCAATTACTCACTTCTATCAAAAAGTTACTCAAATTTCACCTTCTCCTGGAGGTTCTCCTTGAATAGTTTGCTTAATACAACAATCTGTCTACCCACTCCATGAAACTCTCATCTCTTACACTTCTATTTTCCTTTTTTCATTGTAATTATGATCTCATAATTTACCTAATTTACTTGTTGGTTGGTTTTAATGTTTATTATCTATTTCTCTCTGCTAGAACAGTAACTCCATGAAGACAAAGTCCTTTATCCATTTTCTCATTAATATACTTCAAACATGTAAAAGTGTACTTGGAACATAGCAGTCAATAAATATTTGTTTAACTAATGCAGTTTAGAACCGTCCTCACATTCACCTTTTCCCCATATCCTAGATTTAAGACAATGAGAGCTCTGCATTCTCCTACGAAGAGAGAGAAGCTTCTGCTACTGAAGAAATACAAGAAAAAGTATCAAAATCTGAGAATAGGGGAAATCTGGACCAAGTGCCAGATGAGAGGATCAGAAAAGCCCTTTAACCATTTGACCAGGAAGTGCCAATTCTCTTTCTTCATCTTCAGTTCTAGAAAGGTATTGATATAATGGCTGGTTGTCTCTTCCTTGGTTTGCAGGTCAAGGAACCCTACTTTTGTAAGTGATTCACTTTTTTCCACTAACTGGGATAAAGTAAGGACCCAACCAGTTTTGCCAGAATAAAGGAGGGATGATAGATTGATGTCAACCTATCACCATTCAGTTTTACTATAATAAGAGTAGTTGGCACAATGGTACAGGGTGGTCTAAAAAATCTGCCAAGGTCACATGATTCCCTCGGGAACTCCTAAAAGTTTACCTTCTATCTCTATGAACCTAACTAGGACTTCCCCTGGTTTCTTCTCCCCCATATTGGTAATATCCCTAACTACTTTTCTTCTGGAAGTCCCTTAGGCATTGACCTTTTCTCCTTTGGGACAGAAACTTGATGCTTATTTTATTGTATAGCCTCAAACATTACAAAAGTCACTCAAATCATCTCTAAATCATACCAGCTATCTGAAATTCTACCTTGTCAGATTTGTTCCATATTCAGCCCCAGCTGAATGAGAATGAGAATTTTCCTAGGAATGACAACCTTGACGAAATATTTCAATGGTTTTTACTATCTTCTTTATTTGGTTCAAATTTATCAATATATTCCCTCAATGGCTTGAATAATTACATGACAACATGCTTGTCAAATTTGCAGGTGACAAACAGCTAGTATAAATAGCTATTATTTTAAATGATACACTCAAGAATCCAGAATAACTCAAGCAATTTAAGAAAAGATGATAATAAAGTGGCAATTCATAGAGGTGACTAGGCCAACACCTGACACACAGTAGGCATTCTATAAATGCTTGTGGTTGTATACAGAGGTTATAAAAACCAATAATAGATGCATAGGTTTATTGGATGATAAACACCATAAGAGTCAGTTCTGTGACAAAATGGGGCTATTGCTAGTGAGAGCACACCAACAATTATTTTGTTGATTTGTGGGATTCACATTTTTCAACTAACGTTGACAAATTTGAGCGATACCTGGGAAAAATGATTATGAAACTGAAAGATTATACACTGATTTATTCATTCATTATGTAGTCTGGAGTGCCTATTCTTTAAAAGCCTTGGGCTAGTCATTAAGGATACAGACTATTTCCTTAGCTATATGTAATAGCTAAAAAAATTGACTATATAAGTCATTATTTTGCCATTGTTATTAATATTAAAATAAAATTTTATGGCATTCTTTAATAATATGTATAAATAGTAATGTAATATTAATCATAAATTGACATGATTTTGAGCAAACTTTGGGAGCTAGTAAATGACAGGAAAGCCTGGTATGCTGCCGTTCTTGGGGTTGCAGAGTTGATCACAACTGAACAACAACAAGAATCATATAATATTGCTACTGTAATAAACACAATAATATATTATGATGTAATCTTACATGTTATACCAATAATATGGAAATAATTTTGTTTGACCCCATGTTATTGATTAATAATAGTAACAGGAGATGCTGGAGACAAGGGTTTGATCGCTGGGTCAGAAAGATCCCCTGGAGGAGGGCATGGCAACCCACTCCAGTATTCTTGCCTGAGAATCACATGGGCAGAGAAGCCTGGTGGGCTACAGTCCATAGGACGGTAAAGAGCTGGACACAACTAAGAAAATTAGCATGCACATACTTAATAAATACTTTTTGGCATGCCAATCTTTCCCTTATCACAATTCCACTGGAAGCTAGGACACAATTTCTATGACAGCAAGTATCCTTAAAGTCTTTAAAATAAGAAAAAATACTCTAAATAGGGAATCCTTCTGAAATGTTGCACTTTTCCACAATCATTATACTTTTCTTGTTCACGCCTTATTTGATGCTAATTCTTTAGTATGTGCCTTTACTGAGTTTTTCTAAAGCATTCAACATACTTTCATCGAAACAAAAGCTATCCTTCTTTTTAAGTATTATTTTATTGTTGTTGCTTAGTGGCTGAGTCATGTCTGACTCTTTTGTGACCCCAAGGATTATACCCTGACAGACTTCTCTGTCCAAGGAATTTCCTAGGCAATTATACTAGAGCGGGTAACCATTTCCTTCTCCAGGGGATCTTCATGGACCAGGGATCAAACCTGGCTCTCCTGCATTACAGGTGGATTCTTTACCACTGATCCAACAGGGAAGCCCCTAATATTTTATTAGCTTGTATAATATTTACTCAAATTATATATCTGCAGTGAAAACTCTGGGCTTCCCAGGTGGTGCTAGTGGTAAAAACCCACTGCCAATGCAGGTGACCTTTAGAGACGTGGGTTCCATCCCTGGGTTGGGAAGATCCCCCGGAGGAGAGCATGGCAACCCATTACAGTACTCTTGCCTGGAAAATCCCGTGGCCAAGGAGCCTGGTGGGCTACAGTCCATAGCATCACAAAGAGTCAGACATGACTGAAGCAACTTAGCACACACACACACGTGAGAATTCAAATGGTATAAGGAATTTGGTAACTAATGCAAGTGACTCTGCAAACATATATGTCAGTGATTGGAGCAGAAGTACAATTGAGTACCAGAGTACTGCCTACTGGCCACAAGTATGCTGTAGAATCCATTACAATGCTTTACATATGGAGAGTGAGAAATGGAAGATTTCCTGCCACATCAGTAAACAAAGGATATCACAAGTCATCAGTGATTGCAACCACTGCTAATGGTGAGCTGGTAAGCCATGAGGAAACTCAGGAAGGAAAGAATACTTGCCAAGAAAGAATACTTGCAGCAGTCAGGCTGCAGCCACTCCCCATAGTGAGCCCTGAGGAAACTCAGGATATGAAGACACAGGATACTGGCCCCAGATAGGTAAGGTGCCTGTCGAAGGAATGATTTCAGTGAGACAAGACTTTTGCATCTTCTCATACATAGAAAAGCACTAAATTTCGTAACTTGAGATATCTGGTTTTCCTCTAATTAACAATAATATTTTGACATTCAGACTACCCACTCTTTGTTGCAAAACTTCTGTATCACCTGACTTCCCCCTACTACCCTCACCTCCTCAAAGCATTTCTCTCAGGGTTACTTGATATGCTGCTTCCCAAGCTTGAAGTCCTAAAATTTCCCACTGAATAAAACTTCACTCTCAACTTACAGGATGTACATATTGTTAAGTCAGGAAGAGGAAGAACAGCATTTAATTGTGCAAGTTGATTAATCTAGCCAAATGGTTGAGTGGAAGCAGGCTAAGATAAATAATAACTGAACAGTAAACCCACTTTCATATAGTTTTCATATAGTGGGTTTCATAAACCCACTTTAAGGGTTTTCTCTCTAGAAAATGCACCCAAAATTTCAGTCTCCTCCTTAAATTCCTTTAACAGTCCCCATGTAAAGTGATACTCCATGGACAAAACAGTGAGAGATAAAATTTAACTTATCCAAGAAAGATTCCCTTCAGGTTATCTTTTACTGAGTTCTGAATAGTTTATGTTAAAATAATTAATTATAGGAATAATCAGCATCTAGGTGATGTTTCCTGCTCCAAGGAGCATTTAGTTCTGCCCCTAGCAGTGGCTAGGGGCACTGTCAGTGACAACTTCACTTCAGGTCATTTATAGTAATTGAGTCTCTAGAGAGCCTGACTATTTCTGGCTCTCTGTCCCAGAGAGTAGAGGCCTTTGAGTCCCCAATTTAATAACTGATTTACTGTGACTCCCCATCCACAGTGGGCCTTGGACCTCACATGCCAACCTCTTAGCGGCTTCTGCCTGAATCAGCAGATGTTCCTGGATGACCAGGGTTTCCACCTGCCAGATTCACCCCTCTGAGTTATGAGACAATCTACAGATTAACTTTTCCTTTATCAATATCAATGTTTTCATTCACACATATATTTGATTATTGCATCCATGCTCTACCCTGGGTCTGGTGCTAAGTCCTAAGAATACAGAAATGACACAGAACAATGTCTGGATTCAATAAACTGCTAAAGGGCTTTCTGAAGGTGTTTTAATTTCTAAGAACCCCTCATGATCAGGCCTGCCTGTTGTACAATCTCCTGCCATCCTTAGCCCCTGCTATAATTTACCTTCAGGGGACTGATTATAATTCTACTTTATATATATATATATTTACTATTTGTTAAATATCTATTTCTTTTTTATGTTGTTTTTTTTTTTTTTTACTTTACAATATTGTATTGGTTTTGCCATACATCAACACGCATCCACCACGGGTGTACACATGTTCCCCATCCTGAACCCTCCCTCCCACCTCCCTCCCCATACCATCCCTCTGGGTCATCCCAGTGCACCAGCCCCAAGCTTTCTGTATCCTGCATTGAACCTGGACTGGCGATTCATTTCTTATATGATATTATACATGTTTTAATGCCATTCTCCCAAATCATCCCACACCCCCACAGAGTCCAAAAGACTGTTCTATACATCTGTGTCTCTTTTGCTGTCTGGCATACAGGGTTGTCGTTATCATCTTTCTAAATTCCATATATGTGCGTTAGTATACTGTATTGGTGTTTTTCTTTCTGGCTTACTTCACTCTGTATAATAGGCTCCAGTTTCATCCACCTCATTAGAACTGATTCAAATGTATTCTTTTTAATGGCTGAGTAATACTCCATTGTGTATATGTACCACAGTTTTCTTATCCATTCATCTGCTGATGGACATATAGGTTGCTCCCATGTCCTGGCTATTACAAACAGTGCTGTGATGAAAATTGGGGTACATGTGTCTCTTTCAATTCTGGTTTCCTCGGTGTGTATGCCCAGCAGTGGAATTGCTGGGTCGTATGGCACCATGTTTATTTAACTTATATGCAGAGTACATCATGAGAAATGCTGGACTGGAAGAAACACAAGTTGGAATCAAGATTGCCGGGAAAAATATCAATAACCTCAGATATGCAGATGACACGACTCTTATGGCAGAAAATGAAGAGGGGCTAAAAAGCCTCTTGATGAAAGTGAAAGTGGAGAGTGAAAAGGTTGGCTTAAAGCTCAACATTCAGAAAACGAAGATCATGGCATCTGGTCCCATCACTACATGGGAAATAGATGGGGAAACAGTGGAAACAGTGTCAGACTTTGTTTTTCTGGGCTCCAAAATCACTGCAGATGGTGACTGCAGTCATGAAATTAAAAGACGCTTACTCCTTGGAAGGAAAGTTATGACCAACCTAGATAGCATATTCAAAAGCAGAGACATTACTTTACCAACAAAGGTTCGCCTAGTCAAGGCTATGGTCTTTCCTGTGGTCATGTATGGATGTGAGAGCTGGACTGTGAAGAAGGCTGAGCGCCGAAGAATTGATACTTTTGAAGTGTGGTGTTGGAGAAGACTCTTGAGAGTCCCTTGGACTGCAAGAAGATCCAACCAGTCCATTCTGAAGGAGATCAATCCTGGAATTTCTTTGGAAGGAATGATGCTAAAGCTGAAACTCCAGTATTTTGGCCACCTCATGCGAAGAGTTGACTCATTGGAGAAGACTCTGATGCTGGGAGGGATTGAGGGCAGGAGGAGAAGGGGACGACAGAGGATGAGATGGCTGGATGGCATCACTGACTCGATGGGTATGAGTCTGGGTGACCTCCAGGAGCTGGTGATGGACAGGGAGGCCTGGCGTGCTGCGGTTCATGGGGTTGCAAAGAGTCGGACACGACTGAGCGACTGATCTGATCTGATCTGATCTGATGGCAGTTCTATTTCCAGTTTTTTAAGGAATCTCCACACTGTTCTCCATAGTGGTTGTACTAGTTTGCATTTCCATCAACAGTGTAAGAGGGTTCCCTTTTCTCCATATTAAATATCTATTTCTATCATTAGACTGCAATGCCATGATGGTCATTACTGTGCCCACTGTGTAATCTATAAATTATTGCTAAAGATATAAAAAGGAATGAATGAATGATTAATCATTGGAGGCTGCTGCTGCTGCTAAGCCGCTTCAGTCGTGTCTGACTCTGTGCGACCCCATAGACTACAGCCTACCCGGCTCTTCCGTCCCTGGGATTCTCCAGGCAAGAATACTGGAGTGGGTTGCCATTTCCTTCTCCAATGCATGAAGGTGAAAAGAAAGTGAAGTCGCTCAGTCGTGTCCAACTCCTAGTGATCCAGTGGACTGCAGCCTACCAGGCTCCTCCATCCATGGGACCTTCCAGGCAAGAGTACTGGAATGGGTTTCAATTGCTTTTTCTGCACTGCAGGCTAGGGGATCTAATAGGATGTGGTAGGAATAATATTGGAAAGGTAGATGGGGCTGTTTGTGAGGAGCTTTGAATGACCTGCTAGGTCATTATGGCTTTAAACCTTAACTAGTGAGGAAGCACAGGAAACTGAGAAAACAGCATACACAAAGGCAAGAAGATGTTCAGCCCAGATCTGAGTAGAACAGCAAGTAATCCTATTTGGTTAAAAGAAGATAGCATGGTGTTACCTCAGGTCACTGATTCAGAAAAGAACAAAGGGGATCACCCAGTTTCTTCTTATGACACATTCAGCTCCCAGATTTGGAGAACTGTTTTGCATCCTCCTAACTTTAATAAGAAGCTCTTCAAGGGAAGCACAATAGCACTGATTGGGATCAAATCTCTGGGCAGAGTTCCATCTCCTAAACCAAACCTGGGAGGCAGGAGCACTTCAGCAATGAATTATACTGATTGTCAAGGACATTTCAGGATTATCAGAGTAGATATGAATGTTGATTGGCATGATCTTAAATGGGGTTATAGGGAGAGAACCCAGAGGAAGAGCTGGAGCATGTGAATAGAAATCAGTGATTCCCTTGCTTGGCTGACTCTCCCATGGCAGCATCTCAGAGGGTGGCAGGAGATTTGCTCATTCATTCAGCAAATGTTTACTGAACACCTACAAGGTGTTGAGGTACTGCCTACACTAGACTCTAGGGATACAAGGTTGAGGGAGTGGCCAGGGTTGCCTAGAAGTTCACGGTCTAGTTGGGGAGAATGGCAAGGATCAGGCATTTAGATAAAATATGGTAAGTGTTCTGCTCCTAATAAGAACAAAATGTGAGTCCAGAGCAGTGGTCTCTAATGCAGCAGTAGATTCAGGAAAAGTTTCTGGGAAGAAAAAAAGTCTTAAGTTAGATGTTAAGCCTAAGCCCAGGTAAACCTAGCTGGAGGGAAATGTTATTGGTCACAATTTCTAGATGCATGAAAAATAAAAATTAATGCTACAGAAAGTAGTTTATCATTGTCCCTTCTCTTCTTCTTCTGGTGGAAGAAGAATCTTTAGAAGGAATGATGCTAAAGCTGAAAGTCCAGTATTTTGGCCACCTCATGCGAAGAGTTGACTCATTGGAGAAGACTCTGATGCTGGGAGGGATTGAGGGCAGGAGGAGAAGGGGACGACAGAGGATGAGATGGCTGGATGGCATCACTGACTCGATGAATGTGAGTCTGAGTGACCTCCGAGAGCTGGTGATGGATAGGGAGGCCTGGCGTGCTGCAGTTCATGGGGTCGCAAAGAATCGGACACGACTGAGCGACTGATCTGATCTGATCTGATCTTCTTCTTCTTCCCCCGCCACTTCCCTCTGCCCCTTCTACTCTTCCTCTTTCAGTTTTGTTGTTTTTGTTCAGTTGCTAAGTCATGTCCAGCTCTTTGAAACCCCATGGACTGCAGCATGCCAGGCTTCCCTGTCCTTCACTGTCTCCCGGAGTTTGTTCAAACTCATGTCCATTGAGTCGATGATGCCATACAACCATCTCATCCTCTGTCTCCCTCTTTTCCTCATGCCTTTAATCTTTCCCAGCATCAGGGTCTTTTCCAAAGAGTCAGCTCTTCACATCAGGTGGCCAGAATATTGGACCTTCAGCCTGAGTCCTTCCAGTGAATAGTCAGGGTTGATTACCTTTAGGATTGACTGGTTTGATCTCCTTGCTATGATTATTACTATTATCAACAACAATAGTAATAAGACCTAACATTTTGAGCAGGTACCATGAGCCGGACATTGTTTCAGTCATACTGTATGTTGTGTTTAATCTTTGCAAGCACTATTTGAAGTAGGCACTATTGTTAGCCAATTTTAGAGATGAAAAAACTGATGTAAAGAAGTTATTTTGCTAGAGTAAGGTTACATAACTAATAACCAAGGTAGAGAGTATTTGGACTCAGTCTCCCTGACCTTGAAGCTTCTACTGTTGCTGTCTCTGTCAGAAAATTAGACAATGCCTGTTCCTTCCTACTTGTGTCACAAGTCCCTGAGCCAAATTATGATTGACAGAGCCTAAATCATATGCATATGTCTTAGCTACAGAGGGAGTTGTAATGAACCAATGATATCTCATCCCCTACGCAGTAAAACCATCTGTCCCACAGTGATCTCAAAGTGGAAGTTTCCCTATACTTAGAAAAGGGTCCTATTGATAGATAAACAATGACAGGGATGAAAAATTTTCTAGGCACAGGAAGACATTTGCAAAGACATAGAAGCAATAAAGAGCAAAGATATTTCAACAAACTGCAGTTAGTTGCTATAAACAGCACTTAGAATGAAAGTCTGGGGTGAGTATGAGAAGGGGATACAAACGCAGCAGCCTCAGATCATCAAAGGCCTCATACTCCATGGTGAAGGCATTGCATTTTATCTCTAGGGCAATGAAGTAAGGAGTTTTAAGCAAAGGAATGATGCAATCACATTTGCAACTGGAAAGATTTCACTGGATGCAGAGAATGAAGGTAAGGAGAATGCTACCAATATCCAGAGCATGGCCATGTAATTCATTACGTCCAAAGGGGGATCAATTAAAGTGTGAAGGGGAGTGCACCTATGTGTACTAGAAAATAGGCACTTACTGTCACCACATTTCAAGTAAACAGAGGGGTAAGAGAAAAAGATTGAAAGAAGAGAAATAAATTATTTGCAGAATAGTTTCACCAAGCAAAGACCTAGACTTTTAAAAACATCTCATTTCCCACGCATAATGGAATGGCTTTAGTTATCCATTTTGAACGGAAACCAGTTCCTTGAGATTAAATTAGTTGTCCAGGATCGCAGTGGTAGGAAACCAAAAACTCAAACCCCAATCCAGTTCTGTCAGACCTGAAAGCATGACCTCTATCCAATTCTCTTACCCCCTTTTTACCCCACATACAAAGACTACTGTCCATCTGTTATAAACTAGAATGATGATTAAAAACATATCTTTTGGAGACAGACAAGCCTAGATTTGAGGACTGGTTATGCCATCACATTGGAGAAGGCAATGGCACCCCACTCCAGTACTCTTGCCTGGAAAATCCCACAGACGGAGGAGCCCGGTAGGCTGCAGTCCATGGGGTCGCTAAGAGTCGGACATGACTGAGCGACTTCACTTTCTCTTTTCACTTTCATGCATTGGAGAAGGAAATGGCAACCCACTCCAGTGTTCTTGCCTGGAGAATCCCAGGGACGGGGGAGCCTGGTGGGCTGCCGTCTGTGGGGTCACACAGAGTCGGACACGACTGAAGTGACTTAGCATTAGCATATGCCACCACATACCCATGGACTATACCAAGAAGTCAAAAAAGTCTTTTAATCTAAGTGTGTTCCTTCTTCTGTAAAATAGGAACACTAATATCATGTACTTCAAGGTTTGTGGTTAGAATTAAACAGAGTATACAAAGTGCTTAAGTACATAAAGTATTCAATATGCAACAACTTTCATATTACTTATACTTGATATATTCAGTTCAGTTGCTCAGTCATCTCCTACTCTTTGCAACCCCATGGACTGCAACACGCCAGGCCTCCCTGTCCATCACCAACTCCTAGAGTTTACTCAAACTCATGTCCATTGAGTTGGTGATGCCATGCAACCATCTCATTCTCTATTGTCCCCTTCTCCTCCTCCCTTCAATCTTTCCTAGCATCAGGGTCTTTTCCAACGAGTCAGTTCTTCACATCAGGTGACCAAAATATTGGAGTCTCAGCTTCAGCATCAGTCCTTCCAATGAATATCCAGGACTGATATATTAGCTGAACAAAATAAAGGATCAGTGACTATAAAACAAGAGGCAGTTTCTTTAACCGAAGCTGAGACTATTTTAGTTCAGCTTATTACTTAGAATTAGAGCAAGACCAAGTCAACTGGTAGAAAGATCTTTGGGCCCAGTAAGGTATTGGATCCAACATCTGTTGGATCATTGAAAAAGCAAGAGTGTTCCAGTAAAACATCTACTTCTGCTTTATTGACTACACCAAAACCTTCGACTGTGTAGATCACAACAAACTATGGAAAATTCTTAATGAGATGGGAATACCAGACCACCTTACCTGCCTCGTGAGAAATCTATATGCAGGTAGAGAAGAGACAGTTAGAAATAGACATGGAACAACAGACTGGTTCCAAATTGGGAAAGATGTCAGGGCTATATATTGTCACCCTGCTCATTTAACTTATATGCAAAGTACATTATGTGAAATGCCATGCTGGATGAAGCACAAACTGGAATCAAGATTGCCAGGAGAAACATCAATAACCTCAGATACACAGATGACACCATCCTTATGGCAGAAAGTGAAGAAAAATTAAAGAGTCTCTTAAAGGAAGTAAAAGAGTTAGCTTAAAACTCAACATTCACAAAACTAAGATCATGGCATCACTTCATGCCAAACAGATGGGGGAAAAATGGAACCAGTGAGAGACTTTACTTTGGAGGACTCCAAAATCACTGCAGATGTTGACTGCAGCCATGAAATTAAAAGATGTTTGGTCCTTGGAAGAAAAACTATGACCAACCTAGGTAGCATACTAAAAAGCAGAGACATTACTTTGCCAACAAAGGTCTATCTTGTCAAAGGTATGGTTTTTCCAGTAGTCATGTATGGATGTGAGAGTTGCACCATAAAGAAAGCTGAGCACTGAAGAATTGATGCTTTTGAACTGTGTTGTTGGAGAAGACTCCTGAGAGTCCTTTGGACTGCAAGGAGATCCAACCAGCACATCCTAAAGGAAATCAGCCCTGAATATTCATTGGAAGACCTGATGCTGAAGCTGAAACTCTGATACTTTGACCACCTGATGTGAAGAATTGACCCATTGGAATAGACCCTGATGCTGGGAAAGATTGAGGGCAGGAGGAGAAGGGGACAACAGAGGATGAGGTGGTTGGATGGCATTACCAACTCAATGGACATGAGTTTGAGCAAGCTCTAGGAGTTGGTGATGGATAGAGAATCCTGGTGTGCTGCAGCCCAAGGGGTCACAAAGAGTCGGACACGACTGAACAGCTGAACTGAGCTGAAGGTATGGGAGAGTCAACCTGAGGAGAAGCAAGAGGAAATGATGTGGAGGCTCATACACACTACTTTATCCACAGAGCACTTGGCCAATCAGTTCAGTTCAGTTCAGTCGCTCAGTCGTGTCTGACTCTTTGAGACCCCATGCAGCACACCAGGCCTCCCTGTCCATCACCGACTCCCGGAGTTCACCCAAACTCATGTGCATTGAGTCGGTGATGCCATCCAGCCATCTCATCCTCTGTCGTCCCCTTCTCCTCCTGCCCCCAATCCCTCCCAGCATCAGAGTCTTCTCCAATGAGTCAACTCTTCGCATGAGGTGGCCAAAGTATTGGAGTTTCAGCTTCAATATCAGTCCTTCCAAAGAACACCCAGGACTGACCTCCTTTAGAATGGACTGGTTGGATCTCCTTGTAGTCCAAGGGACTCTCAACAGTCTTCTCCAACACCACAGTTCAAAACCATCAAACTTCAGCACTCAGCTTTCTTCACAGTCCAACTCTCACATCCATACATGACCACTGGAACAACCATAGCCTTGACTAGATGAACCTTTGTTGGCAAAGTAATGTCTCTGCTTTTCAATATGCTATCTAGGTTGGTCATAACTTTCCTTCAAAGGAGTAAGTGTCTTTTAATTTCATGGCTGCAGTCACCATCTGCAGTGATTTTGGAGCCCCCAAAAATTAAAATCTGACACTGTTTCCCCAGCTATTTCCCATGACGTGATGGGACCAAATGCCATGATCTTAGTTTTCTGAATGCTGAGCTTCAAGACAACTTTTTCACTCTCCTCTTTCACTTTCATCAATAGGCTTTTTATGTTCCTCTTAAGTTTCTGCCATAAGGGTGGTGTCATCTGCATATCTGAGGTTATTGATATTTATCCTGGCAATCTTGATTCCAGCTTGTGCTTCTTCCCGCCCAGCGTTTCTCATGATGTACTCTGCATATAACTTGGCCAATAGATCGTGTCCAAAGAGTTAAGTTGATTTCCAGGGCTTTCAGAGAAAGTTGAAAATTGAATTCAAAAAGAACAAAGAGGTATTACAATAAAAGGATGAGAGAAATGGATGCAAAATTTGAAATTATTTTAGCCCAAGAGAGAAAGTACCAATATAAAAATCTACTTTCCACTTATTGTTTATGGGAAGCTGACATGTAGAGTACTTTTGAAACAGACTGTTAAGTTAGATTCTGCTTGTTTTATTTTCTTACTTGTTGTGGATCTATACCCATTCATTGATCATTTTATTGAGAAACTTATGTGTCAGGTAGAAACTTTGCATTCTGGAGCACAAAAAGATGAATCAGAAATAGGGCTTACACTCTTGTAACATACCAATCTAGTGATAGAAATGTGCTTAGAGTATGCTAAATTCAATGCAAAAAGGGCTAAATGCCAAAAAAGAAGACCAGGTAAAGCATTAAGAAATTTAAAAAGTAAAAGAGACTTAAGAGGAATCATGAAAAACTTTATGGCAGCACTGGTCTTTGAGGTGGGTAGATGGTTAAAATGAACCAACGTATGACCAAAGACTTTGAGAAGAAGTAAGGAGTATATGTGTATCACTCTTGTTCTTAGATGTCTGTCCAAAAAAAGGCCTTTGACTTTTTCCTGACCTTTACCTTGGGTTGGCTGTCGAGATGTTATAAGCTCATTGGTCAGCAATGGCTTGGAGCCCCTTTTCTCTCTGTTAAACCCTTAAAGAGACATGAAAGACAGATTAGATCATTAGCAAACCACACACCATCAACAGCTGTTTTCAGAAGTTTTCAACCTATTCAAGATACTACTTCTAGCTCATGAATAGTATATTAAGGAGACCGACATAGCTCTGCTAGCAATTGATCCACAAGGCTAAACAGTGAAGTTTATATATTTAAGTAATTTTTACTAAAACTCTTAAAATTAAGAAAATGACTTATTAGCATTTTGATGGTATTGACAAAAATACTAGCTCTTTCAATTACTTTACAGTTGTCAATTTCATTGTGTTTTGTTTTGTTTTGTTTTGTTTTTAACTTGCAGAGCAGTCCTAAAGATTAGGAAGGCAGGGACTGTTATTATTCTTATTTTAATGGATGAAGAAACTGAAATCCAGAGAGTTTAGTGATTTTCCAGAAATCACACAGCAAATATGGACACAAATAGGGCATGACTTTCAATTTTTGAATCCCATATCACCAAGCCTGTGTGGAATATAGATAGGACCATAATCTGAGGCATTGTACTATTACCTACATCAACTGTTCAATGTATTAGTTAAAACAAACAAACAAATAAGAAAGTCCAAGGTTTAGGAAAAAATTGAGAATAGGAAATAATCTTAGTGTTTCTTCTTCTTCCCTCTCTTCCCTGAGCAAGATGGATTCCAGGATTGGAGGCTTTGAAGGGAGTTCTCCTGGCTATGTGTTATCATTTACCCATTCTATAATGGTCAGTCTTACGGGCTCTGGGTTACACTCTTCAGCCAGATGCAACTTGATGCCTAGTTTTCCTCAAATAACTAGGAATAAACATATATGCACATTAATAAGTTTGGTTTGCTTCGAGTTTTTATTTATTTAAGAAGATGCAGAGAAAAATTTTCAGTTGCTGCAGATCACATCCTCCAGGTGGATGGAATATTGCTTGAGAACTGGGAGGCCATTCTAGTGACCAGCCTCTGCGACACTGGAAGTAAATGCCCAGTGTCCCTCTCTGATGTCTGCCATTACTGTGAGTCTCCCATTCTTCTCTTGCTGCTATCAACACATTCCTGGCTAGTCTTTTTGTTTACTCACACTTTCATATTCATGTCTCTGTCACCTTAAACTTCCAGTAACTCCTATCTGCATTATGGCTTCTCCCCTTACGACTAACTGCTATTTCTCTGTATGTACTATATTCAAGTTCATGAAGTTAGCTCCAAGTGGTTCATTTGGTGATTAAAATACCTATTGGATGGATTTATAATGCTAGGCTCTTGACTGCCCTTGAGCCGGTTATCTAGAAGATTGGCTCTGTCAGCTGCACCAATCTACTAAGATCACTTGGGAAACTATACTATGAGGAAGCAGTGCTTCATAAACTCTTCTGCAATAAAATTAAAAATAAGGTAGAGAATATCTGACTTATGAATCATGTATTTACATGGAGTCTAGAAGGAAATAGGCCAGGAGAGTAAAATAGTGGAAAACTCAAAGAGTAGAAAACTATAATGGAATATATGTCAAAGATGTTTCCTTTGAGGAGTGAAACTCCCAACACCTTGAAGAATAGAGTATTCAACTTCAGTTTTGGCCTAATCCACCATAGAACTGCCAAAGATATCATAAAGGAATATAACGTAGCTGAGAAATGAGAAGGCTCAATCACTTTCATAACAAGATAAAGGTAGTGGGTTGGTCAGAGTGGAGAAAATGGTGCATTGAGTATGCAGTCTTTATATGAACAGTCTGGGATAGGGAGAAGGACAAAGGCACTGGAAACAGATAGACATGGTTTATACCTCTCTGGGTAGGCTCCTATTTAGGCAACCTTGGGTAAACTTTAACTTATGTACCTTAGCACTGAGAATATAATACTTAATCTGCATGTCAATTTTGAGGATAAATAAGAGAACATATGTAAATTGTTCAGCATATAGTAAACATTCAGGAAATAATAGTTCATCTATCTCTCCTGCTCCGTAATGAAGGAAAATCTCATTATTAACACTCATCACTCATACTTGGTAAGTACTTGATAAAGATGGAACCTCTTTGGTATTTCTATTTATTGGTTTATGTATACATTCATTATTTTGAATAATTTATACAGGGAGTTTTTCAAGTGGGCATATATGTGAACAGAGAGGAGTCTCCAGAGCCCCTTGGGGACAATAAAAAGGTATATGGAAAAACAATTTCTGAAATCAACTTTAATCTAGTTTTTACAATAAAGTATATTATATTCTCAATCCAAAAATATTAATTCCACATTATGAAAATGTATTGAAAAAAATGGAATTGAAAAGTGAAACAAGAGAACAAATCAGAGCTTCACTCCTCAAAGGAAACATCTGTTATCAATGATATATATTTCATTATAGTTTCCACTCTTTGAGCATACTTTGGTTTGTTTTACTTGGTTGTTTTGCTAGATAACTAGTATTTATCTAATTGAATATACAGTTTCTTCTGCTGATTATTTCCCTTAAAATTATACCATGTTTTCCATGTCATTTAAGCTCTTCTCATTGAATCATGCCCGTGTAATGGGCTTCCCTGTTGGCTCAATTGTAAAGTATCCACTTACCAATGCAGGAGATGTGGGTTCCATCCCTGGTCTAGGAAGATCCCCTGGAGAAGGAAATGGCAACCACTCCAGTATTCTTGCCTGGAGAGAGCCATGGACAGAGGAGTCTGATGTGTTACAGTCCACAGGGTCACAAAGAGGCAGACCCGACTTAGCGACTGGACAACAGCAACAAGTAAATCAGTAAGTGGATGTGTGTTGATTGACTCAACCTTTCTTCATAGCCAATGGGTAATGGCTTTTCTTTTTGGTTGTTTTATTTTGTGTTGGCTGCTTTAACTAAAGCTACAGTAAAAATGATTTGTGTAAACTATATCTGTACCTTTATTTCAGGAAAAGAGATTATAGAATAAATGTCTTTTGGGGACTAAAAGTATGCTTTTCATCATATCTATGATAACATTTCATTCTAATTTTTGCTCATTTAGAGCAAAAGGAGGCTAGTTCATAAGCCTCCTTTTAGAGGGTCTGGAGTTCTAGGCAGTTCCAGTAATTCTGCTTTCCTGAACCTTCTACCCATTGCTCTTTTCACCAAATGAGATCACACAGGAATAAAAAATATCTGCTTCTACCTCCTTATGACAGCTCATGAGATAACTGAGGACAGTTCTCATGTCCTGAGACTTCTTTTTAGCAACAAAAAGAAATGTCTACAGTGACTATTTTTCAGGAAAATACAAGTTTATAATAAGTGATTCTAAACTTTTTGCAGCAAAGTTTTAAGTTTAAGCATTGAGATTCCTAGAAAAAATAGTTTTAATGTCCAATACCATTGCCTATATCCTAGTTCCTCAATGGAATGGAGAGTACTGTGTTTCCTCCTGAGGCAGAGAACTGAATCCAGAGACTGAACAATAACACTAACCATAACAATCATAATGATGATGATAGCTAACATTTCACTGCTTCCTATGTGCATTGTTCTAAGGACTTACAGATAATCTCCTAGTTAATGCTATGAAGTTTACATACAGAGCTCTCTTACACAGAGCTGAATCCACTTGTTTTAAATGTGAATAAAGAGAGCAAAGTGGAGAAGAAAATTCATTCATTAAGCCCAGATAGGTTATCCTATGTATTCATTTGCTATTGCTGCTGTTATGAATTCTAACTTAGTACCTGCTACTGCTAAGTCACTTCAGTCGTGTCCAACTTTGTGCAACCCCATAGACGGTAGCCCACCAGGCTCCCCCATCCCTGGGATTCTCCAGGCAAGAACACTGGAGTGGGTTGCCATTTCCTTCTCCAATGCATGAAAGGGAAAAGTGAAAGTGAAGTCGCTCTGTCATATCTGACTCTTAGCAACCCCATGTACTGCAGCCTACCAGGCTCCTCCACCCATGGGATTTTCCAGGCAAGAGTACTGGAGTGGGGTGCCATTGCCTTTTCCAAACTTAGTACCTAAAGTAGTGTAAATTCATTATCTTACAGTTCTGTAGATCAGACCCCAGCAGTGGCCTCAGTGGGGTAAAAAAATCAAGATAGCAACATGACTACATTTCATTCTGGAGACTCAGGGAGACATTTCCTTGCATTTTTCAGCTTCTGGAGGCCACCTGTATTCCTTAGCTCATGCCACCCCCTCTTTCTCTGTCTTCAAAATAAGCAAAAGTGGGTTTCATACTTCTAACTTTGCATCTCTCTGACATTCTTTCCATTGTTACATCTCTCTGTTTCTCTCTGACCACAGCTAGAAAATATTCTCTACTTTTAAGGACTCATGAGATTAGATCAGGACAACTGGCTAACCCAGGACTTAAGGTCTGTAAAACTAATTACACCTGCAAAGTCCCTTTTGCCATGTAAGTTTCCCATCATTAGAGCATGAACATCTTTAGGTCCCATTGCTCTGCATGAAAGTGAAAGTGAAAGTCACTCAATCATGTCCAACTCTTTGCGACCCTATGGATATACAGTCTGTGGAATTCTTCAGGCCAGAATACTACGTGGGTAGCCTTTCTCTTCTCCAGGGGATCTTCCCAACCCAGGGATCAAACCCAGGTCTCCCGCATTGCAGACAGATTCTTTACCAGCTGAGCCACAAGGGAAGCCCCATCACTGTCTATAGGACAGCCTAAATATGTGATTTCATTTATTCTTCCTGGGAAACCCCCAAGGCAAGTGTATTCATTATCAACTATTGTATAACAAATTACCCCAGAAGTAAGTGACATAAAATGACATTTATGACTTCACAGTTTCTCACAGGATCATGAATCTGGCTGAAGCTCAGCTATATCCTCTCTTTCAGGGTCTCTCACAAAACGTAATCAAGGTATCCATTTAGGCTTCAGTCTCATCTGAAGGGTCAACTGGGATGAGATTTGCTTTCAAATTTATGACATGTTTACTGGCAGGATTCACATCCTCATAGGCTTTTGACTAGGAGCCCCAGTTCCACTCAGCTGTTAGCCAGAGGCTGTCTCAATTCCTTTCTATGTGGGTTTTTCCATATGACAACTTTCCTTTTCAAAGTGAGCAAGCAGAGAGAGTGAAAGTGTCAGCCAACTAGGAGTCATAATCTTGTACAACATAACTTCAGAAGTGATGGCATGCTATAACTTTTGCTATATTCTACTAGCTTAAAGGAAGTGACTAGATCAATACATGCAGCCCACACACAAAGAGAGGACCACAAAGAATGACTACATGAGGAAGGGATCACGGGAGCCATTTCAGAAGCAGCCTACCACAGTGTTTCTATCAGTTAGCTATTACCACCTAGCAAGTCACCACAAAGCTCAATGACTTGAAGTGAAAATTATTCACTCTTGGTTACCTGCCTATGAGTTAATGGGGCACATCCGATTCAAGCTACAGGTTCTGCTGACCTTGAATCCTTGCTGCAGATTCAGTGTAAGTATGCTTCATTGGAGCCCAGACAGAGGAGGCTGCAAAATCCCAGGGAAGTTTCCTTTTTTTGGCAATAACATAAAAGCAAGAAGGTAAAAGAACCATGGGACTACTTTTAAGTTCATTACACTGTATCTGTTCCTTCTCCATATCCCATTGCCCAAAGCAAGTCATATAAGTAAGCCAAAAATAAAAGGACAAAAAAATATGTATCCCACTAGATTTTCCTCTAGTAAGAGTGACTGTAGTCACAAGGTTAAAAAAGTCAAGGATCCAGGAAGAAGTGAAGAATTAAAGCCAATAATTCCACCAATAATTCCACCTTCCATTGCATCATTACTCACGTTTCACAGATAAGGAAATTGTGGTACAGAGAAGCTAGCTGACTTGCCCAAGGTTACATAACTCAAATTCAGATTTGTCTGACTTCAAAACTCATTCTACCTTGCTTTATACCACAAGGCCTTAAGATATATTTTCTGAATTAGTTTTTTTCCCCCAAACAAATGAGTTTATAAATTGACATTTAAGAAACTCTTTGGCAAACGGTAGTTAGAAATTCCATTTTGTTCTTCTGTCTCCTGTTCCACTTTATCAGCCTAAATTTGTAACATGGGCAGAAGCATGGAGATAAAATCAGCTCTGAAAATGAGAAAATGGATTTTCTTGCCATGCTTTTGCATTACAAATGGTCCCAGTCCACAGCAATCGTGGCTGCACCTGGAACACTGCACAGGCCGCCATGAATAATCCATGTTCCTCCCACACTCCTCCCTGCAGTGCTGACTCAGCAACTCCTCTCCTACTTCTGTGAAGCAACAGCAATGTAGAGGTCAGATGAAGTGTAAGAATGCAACAACACTGTGAACATTTGGTTGTACCTTGAAGGCAGACAAGGGACTTAGAAATCTGATTAGGATTTAAGCAGACTGCCACACTTTCCTTCTTAGAATACTCCATTCCCTTCAAGATTAAATCTAGGCTCCCTTATGTCACATATACAGAAGCTTTCATGATTTCACCATTGCTTATCTGAAGAGATTCTCATCCTCTCATTTTCTGATTTTTAACTTGACTGCCTTGGCCACTTTCCTCACCTTCAAAAATGTCAAATATACCTATTTGGATTTTGCCGAAAGGAAACATAATCTGTAGTCCTTTGCACTGTTGGTCCCTTTTCCTAGAAAATTCTTCCTTCCTTTGTCACTGACCTAAATTGAATTCCTTCTTTCAGAAGTAGTTCAGGGGTCACCTTTTACAGAAAATCTTTCCTGACTTTACCCTCACCCTGGCACCCAGCTTACTTGGGGACTTCTTGTCTAAGAAACATTTCGTACTTCCAACTATAGCCCTTATCAATTTATATTAGAATCACCTCTTTACTTGTCAGTTCCACAAACATTTAGCTCTTTAAGACTTGATTCTAAATTCACATTGTTTTATGCACAGTGTCCAGCAATCATTAAATATTTGCAGAAGAAAAGATTGGGAAGAGAAGGGAAAGAAAGGAAGAAGGGAAGAAAGGGGAGAGGAAGAGAGGGAAGGTAGAAAGAAAGCAGGAAGGAAGAGGGAGAAGGAAGAGAAGAGGAGGCAAGTGAAAGGGAAGGGAAAAAAAAATGCAGGAGAAAAACTACGATCATATATGAGAAGGTATTTTGTAATAGCATATAGTTGTGTGACTCTAAGGAGCTTTGTTCATTTTCACCAGGAAAATGCTGAAGTGCTTGGCTGGCTATTCCTGGGCAAGACTGTTTCCTTACATTCTTCTACTCTGGCAGTTCCAACCCACTAACATTCTTTGAAAACTCAAGCGAGGAAACTTTTTAAAGAGTGAAGTCTTTTAGCCAGTTCCTCAAACTGCTCTAGTGAGATCAATAACCAATCCAGATGACAAATTAATGTTAAATACAGTTTGAAGAATGGCAAGAAAAAACGTAGTAGGAGAGGATTCGTGCAGAGTTTTCCTCCAGAATTGTGGCCTCATAGGATGTTTAAGGACCCTGCTGAGATTCTGCAGGAGTGCTGGGAAGATGGACTGTGGGTTAGATTGGAGGTGATGAGTAATCTGGCAGGTGGGAGGGCACTCTGCAAATGGAGTTCTCAATTCTGCTGTAGAAATTGGACTCTTGAATCAACCCAAACAAGAGTTTCCAGGTAATAGTTCCAAATGCCAATTGCTGCTATTTTTGCTTCCGCACCACAACTGGCTGAGCGTGATTGCTTGATGGTTTTGAAGCTGCCTTCATACTCTAAGAATTGCACTTTGTGAATTGCACCTGGGATATTACCATACCTGATAAGGCTCTTAATTGATGTTTTAGTATAATTTCTTGGAAAACACATCCTTGGAAAGATTAGTTAGAAGATAAATCAAATATGTTCTAGGCTAATTCTTTGCAGTCATGGGATAACTGCTTCTCCCTATGACCCTTCCTCCCCCTAAAATCAGTGTTACAGTATTAAGGCTTGAAAAATTTTCAAAACCTCTAGAAGTTTTGCTCTTCTAATAAAAGATCCTTATGTCTTTTTCCTGTGAAATTGCCACAGCATACAGCCAAAGAGAGGAGGTGTGGCTGTCATGATCTAGGGTTGCCAAGCTCCTGATCCTTTCCCTGACATTAAAATGGTGTTTGGATTTGAGTAGCAACAGCAACTCACTTACAGCACCTTATATGAGCTGAAACTCTTTGTGCCACATTCTCTTTCCATTGTAAAAGAGGGGAAATAGCTTATTTTCATTGGACTATGGTAAGAATCTAATGAAATCTGATGGATAATAAAACAAAGCAAAAGCTAAACTAGTGTGTATGATTGGACAATTATGGATTAAAATTATAATTGAGGGCTAGAATTAGTTGAATTAGAGTAGACAAAGTGTATTATTCTGTTCTGGTTTCCATAAAAAAATACCAAAGATTGGGTGGCTTAACTAACAGAAATGTATTTTCTCACAGTTCAGGAGACTGAAAGTCCAAGATTAATTTCTTGCTGCGCTTCTTTCAGATGAACATTCTCTTTCTGGTTTTTAGATCACCCCTTTGGTCTCACATGGTCTTTTCTCTGAGCATGGACAGACCAGATGGAGAGAAAGCTCTGGAGTGTCTCTTCCCTTTCTTATAAGGACACTGCTGCTGCTTCTAAGTCACTTCAGTTGTGTCTGACTCTGTGCAACCCCATACCCCAGGCTCCTCCGTCCCTGGGATTCTCCAGGCAAGAACACTGGAGTGGGTTGCCATTTCCTTCTTCAATGCATGAAAGTGAAAAGTGAGAGTGAAGTCGCCCAGTCGTGTCTGACTCTTAGCAACCCCATGGACTGCAGCTCACCAGGCTCCTCCGTCCATGGGATTTTCCAGGCAAGAGTACTGGAGTGGGGTGCCATTGCCTTCTCCATTATAAGGACACCAGTCCTATCAAATGGGGGTCCCTCCCATATGACCTCATTTAATGCTCATCATCACCTCACAGGCACTATCTCCAAATTCAGTCACATTGAGGGATAGGGCTTCAGGGTATGACTTTGCTGGTGAGGAGTAGACACAAACATTCAGTCCACAGCACACAGGTTTTACCTAAGGACTTTCTCCTACAGGTGTATTCTTTTACTGTTCATGGAAATCAGACACGGCTTTAGAGTCCACTTACTATATTTTAGGCTGGTTTAAAACTTTTGAAAGAAGTTTTCTCTACTGCTCCTGCAGGACTAATGCCTGCCTTCTCTTTGCATCTGCTAAAACTTTCCTCTCCGATAGCACTTAGCTCATTATCACGTATCTGTTTCTCTTAGGAAAAGAAGATGTTTCTCTGGGTCAAAACACCACTTCTTTTCAATTTTACATAACCAAACTATTGAGGATTCTCAATATGGTGTGGTAAAAACATGAATATGTTTTAGCTTTTTTGTCATTAATACCTTCAACCCAATGTTGACAGATCACCCTTTCTGATTTTCTCACAGATATCTTGGGCAGATTTATTTCTAGTTATTTTTCATAACTAAGAGCACAGTTTAAAATTTTAATCTTAATACTGATTGGAAACCTGTCTCTTTCCTTTTCTCCAACTAAGCTTTGGGCTCTGACCCTTGCTTATCAGTGTTAGAGGTCAGAGATAGGCTGGGTTATGAGATTCATGCAGGCAATCACATAGATCCAAGCAGGACATAGAATGCTCAACTCTGGAGAGCTGGATTCACACAATATACCATATTACCTTCTCCTTGTGTTGTCCAGTACACAGTCTGCACAACCATAGAAGATGCCCTGAATACACAGGCTTCTACCCCCTTGTATAGGTCCAGTTATTCCAGAATTTGATAAGGGCTGAAAGAAGAATAGGAGAATCGGGGGTCATCTTATAAAACATGTCATATTATCAGTAAAGGGAAGCCATCTTTGACCTTGCCCTGATTTTGTTTGGTTCATCATCCCCTGGTGATTTTCCCAAATAACAATAACAATTATAACAAGTAATAACTGTAATTATAATGATGTACTACATAATGCTTCTTGAGTATTCATTACCATACTACATAAATTCTAAAATACATTCTTTCATATTCCAAAATTTCTGAAATAGCAATGTAATTTACAACTGATGATGCATCAGAGTTTAATTGTCAGACTTCTTCCTTCTTTGTGGTACATAAAGGAATGACGAGTCTATCAATTGCTGGTCTCTGATAATTGATGAAATACAGAATGTACAAGACAGTTCTAAGCACTTGTCTTAATTCATCTGATACAATAATACTGTGAGATTAGCTATGATTATTATCATTCTATTTTACTGACATGAAATCTGTGATGATGAGATTAAGAAAGCTACCCACAGTCCCACCTACTAAGGATTTAGAGCTGTTGTTGTGTTTAGAGAATGAAAACCCCACATTGGATGCTGGACCTACACAGCTGTGTGACCTTAAGAGATACATTCTCACAACATCTGAGCCTCGGTTTTCATTTGTGTAAAGAAGAGCTAATCATGAATACTTCCCCAAAAGTACTATCATTAAGATCACAACACCAATGCAATGAGTGCATTCTGTCCTCTGCTTTCTTTTCCCTTTCCAGTTCAGCACTATTGATAATATCCTCAGTAAAACTCTCAGCTCTCTTCTTTCCTTTTGTATTTGCTGTCTTACTTGCTTTCATCACAGTTACTGAGTCACCCATGCCAAAATCTTGGATGTGATCTTTGAGTCAGCCTTCCCATTTATCCACCATTTCCAATTACTACTAAGTCCTCTGTACACTTAGCCTTCTATTGGGCTGCAACCCACAGGCTTGAATGCCTTGTGGTTGCCTGGCCTTGAGAGTGCCTGGAGACAGCAGCAGTGACATCAGTGGTTTATGGGACAGGGGGATCTTACATACCTGAAGAAAAGTCCTGGAGCAACACCCCACTGTGTGCAGCAGACAGCATGAAGGACGTGGCCGCAGTCTTTGCTCCTTGGGGGAGACTAAGCCTACCATTTACAGGAGGAATTGACATCAGGTGGGCTTCCCAGTTGTCAGAGACTAATTAAGTCCTATAATTAAGAGTATTGGATAGTCATGTGAGTGAAGCAGGGCCTGGTCAAGCAACCGATATACAGAGAGAGAAAGAATAGCCATCTTGAATAGCCTGACCATATACTTTTAAAATATTTTATATTTCCACTAACTCTAGCCTAGTTTAGGCCACCATTACCCTTTAGATTATTATACTATCTTATCAGCAAATAACTCATATCTCTGACTTTGGCCCTAAGTCCCTCCAATCTATTTTCTATACTAATGTCATAAATCTGCCCATGTCATTCTGTCACTGAAAATGTTTCATGGCCACCTGCTAACATTCAGCAGGCCACCTGCTGAATGCTTGCTACCTACCTAACAACAAAACTGTTAGGTAGGTATTGTTATTATTCCTATTATGCAAATGAGAAAGTTGAAGCACAGAAAGGGTACAACTTAGCAAGCTACCAATATTTGAAATGATTTTGAGTTTCTCAAGAGAATTATACATCCCTGTATACAATATTTTCCCTACCTGACCACCTTGCTTTAGATTTCAATAAAACTTACATTTCAATAGTGCTAAACTACTTTCCTGAACATTTAATGCTCTATCTTGACTTAGAGTCTTTGTTTATGCTATTTCTGTGACTGAAATTCACTTTCCAGGCAAGTCATCTTCCTTTTCCTAGTTAACTCCTCTAATCCCACAAGAGGATTAATTGTTCCTGCTTAGTGTTCTAATATCCCCATTAAATACATTTGTCATTGTATTTACTATGATATATAGATGATTGATAATAGATATATAGACATATATGTACATTTATGTACCCTTCTCTCTCCCAACATATATTAATGATAATGATCATATAATAATACTAATAAGACTATTCTGCTAATAATAATGTGTATTAAGTGAATGGATGATACAGCCTAGAAATGTGCATGTGTTAATTCCCAGTAAGGTTATCTTTAACCAGTGAGATAAAGGAAATTGGAATGAGCCAAGAAGATAGTCTCACTCCTTCTCATTTCTTCTGAAATGCTCTGAGGCCTCAGATCTTTGTATAGTCTGATGAAAAATGTTTCATGAGACCAAGTGAAGCCAAGTGCTGATAGTTGAAGTTCATATTTTTGGCATTTGTAATGCATAATGAGTAATATAGCACCTTGCCTTGTTTTCCAAATTCCAGAATATGGAATATGCATTGAATCAAAACACAGTTTATGGCACCGTGTCTATAACTGTTAGAGTTCAAGAGTCAGCTATTAAGAAGTGGATGTAGGTGTGGCCTCTCTTAACTCCAGTGATTCACTAACAGAATTGTGCTTCTTGCCCTCACAACTTTGTTCCTAGGAACAGGGAACATATCCACCAAGGAAGTCAATGAGGATTCCACTGAACAGGAAAACCTGTGACTGTGACTTGGCTACTTTAGGCACATCCTTCCAGTGGACTAACAAGCAAAAGAAAAAAAAATGCTACTACAAGATAAGGTCAGCAGGGAAAACAGTATGTGTAACTGAAGAGATCCACTAAAGATACTTTTAATAATTGCTGTAAGTTTATATTACAGCAAGTAATAATTGCTGATGGGCAATGACAGCAACCCCAACCCAATATGAGTTAGGCAATTAAGGGCTCCTTCCCATCAGGGATGAAGGTCTGTGTCTCCCCCAGGAAACTAACTGGACTAACTAAAATACTGGCCAACAGTGATTGGAAAGTCTAGGATGGTAAAGGATGGAGCTACATTTCTCAACGCCAATCCCTAGTAAGAACCTACCACAGGCCAGAATTTTTCACATCTTTCATCTCATTTAGTGCTGCAAATTGATTAGTGATACAGGAACATTACTATACATCTATTCTATAGATAATTAAACTGAAACCAAGAGAGATAGAATGGAATCTCAGAATGGATATTGATTTACCTTCAACTGGAAAACAATATTAAGCAAATTATTTAATACATCTGAATCTTTTAAATGGTGCTAATTAACAGTAAATGTCCTAACTTTCTTGATGCCAGGGTGAAAAATAAACTATTCTAGCAGTGCCATTTTCCATATATTGTTGAGGAAATTCAGATTCAAAATACACCTTTTAATGGGACCATGTACCACTGGGTCAATGTCCTACAAATTGAATAGCACACAGTTGAATAAGACTGTTAATCAACCACCTGCACAATTTATGCTACACTTATCTTGAGCAAAAGTGGAGAAGAGATCTCAGGTATTCTCATTCTAGTCCACTGTGTTCTCACAGAACAAGTCCAGTGGCAGCAGATAGGAAGAAATTGTGAAAGGCATATTTTAAAGGACTTGTGTATCCTGACATCTTTCAAAAGAGCTCACGGAGTAAAGGAGAGAAACAGTTTACCAATGTGAACACAAAGTTGTCTGTATTGATACTAAGGAGGTACTTGGTACTCCTCCAAGGTCTTTTATTTATTTTGGTGGTTAGTTTGTAAGGTTAATTCTATATGCCAAATAAAAGAGAAAGGTGTATGCAGACAACACTTCTTTCAAAGCTAGAAAAGCGTTCGGGTGGTTAAGAATAAGGTCAAAGGAAAAATAATAATAATAGTGAAAAACAACACAATTAACATTAACAACAACAGAAACTGTCCATTTACTAAGTAAAGGACTCAGGTTAGTGACATACTATAGAATTCTGTGTAAGAGACGTAGAGGTAACTCTTAGGCACATGCCCAGACTCTTGCACTTCTAAGAACCTTTCCTTCCTTAAGACTATTACAGATGGTTGGGCATGGACTGAAGGAACATGCTCTTAAAGCATAAGATGTGGAATATAATATTTACAGAGTTATGTCTTATAATGTTTCATCAAATGAGGTGTTGAGAGGGGACTGGAGTTCAAGGAATACTATGTATCCTCTGTAGATTTCACTGGCCCACATAGGTACACAGCTAGAATTCTAAAAAGTAAAGCAACTTGAACAAAACCACACAAGTTATATTTCCTAAAGCAGGTTAGATCCCATTAAGCTCAAGCTTATATATGGGAGGAGAAGGCAATGGCACCCGACTCCAGTACTCTTGCCTAGAAAATCCCACGGACGGAGGAGCCTGGTAGGCTGCAGTCCATAGGGTCGCTAAGAGTCAGACATGACTGAGCGACTTCACTTTCTCTTTTCACTTTCATGCATTGGAGAAGGAAATGGCAGCCCACTCCAGTGTTCTTGCCTGAAGAATCCCAGGGACGGGGAAGCCTGGTGGGCTGCCATCTATGGGGTCACACAGAGTCGGACATGACTGAAGTGACTTAGCATAGCATAGCATATATATGGGAAGTATGCCTGGAAGTGTTGCTTTTGGTAAAATTACAAGAGGGCTTTGAAGGCTTTGAAGGCATTTGTAAATCTTCAGGAGGCTATGAGAAATTAATATTCTTGACAAATTAAATAGCATGATGTGAAATATCCTTTAGAAAAATTAATCTTGCCTGTGTGTAGAAGGAATTGAACTGAAAGATGCAAATAAACAGGACAAACAGTTAAAAGATGATACTATAGTGCAGACTATACTACAGTCCAGTCTACTGTATAGTATAGACTCAGTAGAATTATTCTACTCTGAGTTCTCAGATTGTGTTATGGAAACCTGGGGTAGCCAGATAAGAGACCTCTAAATAAAAAATAGATTTCCTTCACTTCCACTGAAGATCTCATAGAAAAAGGAAAAGATAAAGAATTCTAGATAACAGCATCTCTGGGAAAAGAAGGTGGGAACACAAACCTCTGTGACAGAGATAGTTGGATGTCATCTGATAAACATTTCTACCTTTTTTCACTGTAAAATAATCTTATTATTTGAGATGGCAATGAACCAAGCTATAAGACCGCCTTCTTGCAGCTGAGTGCGGTAAAGTTGAAAAGATCTGGATAACGAAAAATGAGTAGAAAGCAGGAAAGCTGCTTCAGGAAGCTGACTCAGCTGAAAATGAGTCCATTTTACCTGTACTACTTTCTCCTGCTGCCAGCCTGGAACGTGATGTGATTATTACTCCAGCAGTTATTTTGGACAATCAGGTGACCTTGAGAATGAAAGCCATGTAATGTAGAAAATACTTGGCCCTGAATATCTTTTGCATGAGAGATAAACTCCACTCTTAAGTCATTATTGTTTGGCATTTCCTATTATGTACAGCTGAACCCAATCTTAACTGATAATGCAAATTTGCAAAAATAAACCTTGGGAACCTGGGATTTAGACACAAGACCTTTATTTTTTATTTTTTTTTTTTATATTTTTATTTTATTTTACTTTATTTTATTTTACAATATTGTATTACTTTTACTATACATCGAGATGGATCCGCCACCAGAATACCCGTGCTCCCCATCCTGAACCCTCCTCCCTCCCCCCTCCCACACCATCCCTCCAGGTCATCCCAGTGCTCCAGTCCCAGGCATCTGTTATCGGGCATCGTACCTGGACTGACTCGTTTCAGATATGATATTATACATATTTCAATGCTATTCTCCCCAATCGTCCCACCCTCTCCCAGTCCCAGAGTCCAAAAGTCTATTCTATACATCAGTGTCTCTTTTGCTGTCTCATAAGCAGGGTGATTGTTACCATCTTTCTAAATTCCATATATATGCGTTAGTATACTGTATTTGTGTTTTTCTTTCTGGCTTACTTCACTCTGTATAATAGGTTCCAGTTCCATCCACCTCAATAGAACTGATTCAAATGTATTCTTTTTAATGGCTGAGTAATACTCCATCGTGTATATGTACCACAGCTTGCTTATCCATTCATCTGTGGATGGGCATCTAGGTTGCTTCCACGTCCTGGCTATTGTAAACAGTGCTGCTATGAACATTGGGGTACACGTGCCTCTTTCAATTCTGGATTTCTCAGTGTGTATGCCCAGCAGTGGGATTGCTGGGTCATAAGGCAGTTCTATTCCCAGTTTTTTGAGGAATCTCCATACTGTTCTCCATAATGGCTGTACTAGTTTGCATTCCCACCAACAGTGTAAGAGGGTACCCTTCTCTCCGCACCCTCTCCAGCATTTATTGCTTGTGGATTTTTGGATCGCAGCCATTCTGACTGGCGTGTAATGGTATCTCATAGTGGTTTTGATTTGCATTTCTCTGATAATGAGCGATGTTGAGCATCTTTTCATGTGTTTGTTAGCCATCTGTATGTCTTCTTTGGAGAAATGTCTATTAAGTTCTTTGGCCCATTTTTTGATTGGGTCGTTTATTTTCCTGGAATTGAGCTGTAGAAGTTGCTTGTATATTTTTGAGATTAGTTGTTTGTCTGTTGCTTCATTTGCTATTATTTTCTCCCATTCTGAGGGCTGTCTTTTCAGCTTGAGATAAATCCAAGCACATATGGTCACCTAATCTTTGACAAAGGCGGCAAGAATATACAATGGAGTAAAGACAATCTTTTTAACAAGTGGTGCTGGGAAAACTGGTTAAACACTTGTAAAAGAATGAAACTAGAACACTGTCTAACACCATACACAAAAATAAATTCAAAATGGATTAAAGAGCTAAATATAAGACCAGAAACCATAAAACTCCTAGAGGATAACATAGGCAAAACACTCTCTGACTTACATCACAGCAGGATCCTCTATGACCCACCTCCCAGAATATCGGAAATAAAATCAAAAATGAACAAATGGGACCTAATCAAACTTAAAAGCTTTTGCACAACAAAGGAAACTATAGGCAAGCTGAAAAGACACAAGACCTTTAAAAGCAATGACTAGGGGATCGTCATGTTAAAGAATTCCAGGGATATTATCTAGCCTAACTCCCACCTCTTACAGGGCCCCAGCTATGAAATCTACTCCAAATAGCCTCCCTCAAGATGACATTGTTTTCAATTCTGTTTTCTAAAAATCTTAAAAATATACCCTTTGCTTCCCACTACCGTTGCTTTAATTCAGTTTCTCATCTTGTATATATTGAAATATTGCCACAACTTTCTAATTTGTTTCCTACCTTCATTTGCCAACCCCATATCCTATACCACTGCCTACTCTCTCAACTCCAGCTGCTGTAACAAAATCCCATAGACTGGGTACTTATAAACAGCAAACATTTATTTTTCACAGTCCTAGAAGCTAGTTAGTCCAAAAGCCACCAGCAGATCTAGTGTCTGATAAAGGCCACTTCCTGGATCATAGATGGCAACTTTTCACTAGGTCTCCATATGGTAGACGAGACAAAGTATCTCTCTTGGACCCTCTTTGATCAGGCAATAATCTCATTCATGAGGGTTCCACCCTTATGACCTAGCCACCTCCAAAGACCGGCCACACAATGCTTCATGTCTTCTTGTCATCCCACTGGAATGTGCTATCATCTCTCATCCACCTTACTTGCTCTGATCCATATTTAAAGACTATAGTGAATATATATGGCAGTAATGATCAAACCTTTTGATCTCAGAATCAGTCTAATCAAATGTTCTTGAGGACCAAAAAGTCATTTGCTTGTGTCAGTTGTATACATTAATATTTACCATTTAGAAATTTTAAGTTAGAACAATTTCAAATATCTATGTATTAACATATTTACAAATAATATATGCTAATATATAAAATAGCTTGTGAAAAAAACTACATTTTCAAAAAATTAATGAGTGGCATTATTTTACATTTCTGAAAATTTCTCTAATGTCTAGCTTAATAGAAGACTTTTCTGGCTTAAACGATTTTTCACATTTTTTTTTCACATTTTTCACATCTATAGTCAATCTATTTTGATATACTGTTTTGACTCAAGTATGTAAAAATTTGGATAATTTTATGGATTTTATACTTTGAATCTGAGCGAAGAGTTAAGTAGTGATATCTTAAAGGTTAAGCTGAAATGTAGAATCTGAAAACATACAAATAAATTTTCTATACTCTGTTACATTGAAATCTATTGGTCAACCCTGTATGGATTCTTATCAATAATCTTTGTAGCATTGGGCTTCCTTGGTGGCTCAGAGGGTAAAGCATCTGCCTGCAGTGCAGGAGACTGAAGTTCAATCCCTGGGTTGGGAAGATCCCCTGGAGGAGAAAATGGCAACCCACTCCAGTATTCTTGCCTGGACAGTCCCATGGATGGAGGAGCCTGGTAGGCTACAGTCCACGGGATCGCAAACAGTCGGACACAACTGAGCGACTTCACTTTTGTAGCATCGGTGCATGAGTCATTTTAAAAATATTGGTTTAGTCATGTAGATCCTCCAAATGTTGATATGTTGACTCTATAATATCAATAAATCATATTTGTTACTCTCCCCACATATTCCATCAGAGAAACAGTTAAGTATTAGAAACCATGAAGTTCACAATAGTAGATACAAACTTTCTAAAATTCTGATTTTTATTTGAAAGCTCTAATTTCATCATTGGTAACAAGTACTGTAGTTGTTTCCCTTGAAATAGCAGCCTTACTTTGTTCATGAATATGTCTTCCAAATGCACTAGTTTGAACAGTCATAATTTTTCTGTAAGTTACTCTTCGAAGTAAAAAGGGCATTCCATGAAAAAAGGCAGCTAGTTCAGCTTGCAACTCAAACAATTGTGCAACTACTTTTCCTCAAGGCAGACATTTTACTACAGTATGCAGTGAAATAACTTTATGGCAGAACTAATTTGGTACATTGATATTAAAAAGCATGTAAACAGGATTAATATTTAATGAAATCGATAGTTTTACTGTTTATTCAAGGGCATTCTAAATTAAACTGGCCTCTGTAGCTGTGAGTACAATATAAAGAATACAATGACGACCTTAAAGTTTTGGTGCTTTGATTCATACTGAGGTGCTTGCAGTTTTGCTACTTTTGTAACATTACATTGCTTTTGTAATATCAGGGCAAATGTCAAGATAGTGGGGAAAAGGTAAAAAGCATTTTAGGATTACAAAGAAAGTAGTTTTAAACTCGTGGATCTTCTAAAATGGCCTCAAAACCCCAGTGTCCCCTGGACCACACTTTGACAACCATTCATCTATAGAATCAGTAATCTGATCCTACTTCCCCTATTTTGAAAACTGATTCTTGCAAGTCCTCTGATATAGTTTCTGTGGATGTTGCCTATTTCTAAGTAACTATCTTAGAGATACATCTAATTGGCTGAGAAATACACCAATGAATTCCTCTCTAAAATTCTGGACAGAGAACTTTGGAATGTGGACAGTTCGTTAAAGCAGCTTCTTTCCAGTGTCTGAAGATGTAAGATGTAAAATTTTGAAGTGTCAGTGATACTACCCCCCGTCAAAGACACCAAGAAACAGAGACATCCAGTTTGAAGCAAGAGCAAAGCAGAGATTAGAACAAAGAGACATCTTATTAATGTTCAAATAAATGGACCCAAGTTTACATAATCATGTTGCTATACTTGATTGTGATGAGATCTTTATTAAAAGCTCCTTTGAGATAAAATTATTTATATTTATAGATAGGTTTTCTATCATTTGCAGTTCAAAGCATCTGAAAATAAAATTCCTCCTCAAGGGACTCCTCATCTGTGAAGCCCCCTAGCTCCATTCTCTAAGCAGAATTGATAGCCCGTCTTTGAGACAACATTAGGCCTACCAGTCACCTCTGGCACAGCCTCTGCCTTACTGCAATCACACACACTCTAAGGCTTTCTCATCTGGAAGTCTCCCCAATATATCACAAGCTCTTGGAAAGCAGTGAAAGAATAGAACCATTTTTTTAAACTTAAACTTTAGCAAATTAAATGTATGAATGGATATAGGTAGGGGAAGAAGAAGGAATGAAGAAGAAAAAGAGCCATTGACATAGACATAAAATCTTGCTCTATTCCTTTCTGGGTAAGTCACTTAATGTTTCTGTGCCTTCATCCACTCATGCTAGACCAAGTCTGAATTAGGTGAGAATCGTTTTTAAAATTTACTTTTAATTGGAGAATAATTGCTTTACAATATTGTGTTGTATTTTGTGTTGGTTTCCCCCATATATCAACATGAATCAGCCATAGGTGTACATATGTCTCCTCCCTCTTGAACTGCCCTCTCACCTCTAATCCCAAACCCCCCCACACAACCCCCACCCCACTCCCAGCTCCAGGTTGTCACAAAGCACCGGATTTGAGCTCCGAGTCATACAGCACATTCCCACTGGCTAATGTGTTTTCGTGATACTCTCTCAATTCATCCCACTCTCTCTTTCCCAGACTTATTCACAAGTGGATTCTCTAAGTCTGGGTCTCCATTGTGAAAGTTGCTCAGTCATGTCCGACTCTTTGCAACCCCATGGTATATACAGTCCATGGAATTCTTCAGGCCAGAATACTGGAGTAGGTAGCCAGAATACTGGAGTAGGTAGTCGTTCCCTTCTCCAGGGGATCTTCCCAACCCAGGGACCGAACCCAGGTCTCCCTCATTGCAGGCACAGAAACCATATCTATAGTATTTCTCTAGGAATCAAGATGAAGTTTATTAAACTTTCCATTTTGTAGATTTGAGGCTTCCAAAGAGAACCACCTACCTTCTCTCACCTTCATTCCATTTTAAGAAAATTAAGTCCCCCACACTATCAAGTATAAATTTTATAACTCTTCAACAAATCTTTTAATTTCTATTTTCTCATCTGTTCCTAATCTGTAACTTACCATCTTATGAGTTCTCTGAGACAATTGTTTGACCAATGTGTTCACATTGCCTATGTGAAATTAAAATATCTCCTGCCATATTAATAAACAAGAAATGTCACAGCCTTTGGTGATTTCTGGCCATGAATGAGGGCTCCATAAACTGCAAAACAGTGATGCTGCCCCCCCCAAGGAGATTGCTGAGGAGCTCTGGGGAACTGAGAAGCAAAGTGGACAAGGAAAGAGGATTGGCCCCAGAGCTGAAGTGCATATAAACAGAATGAATTCAGCAAGTCCAGAGGCTTGTATCTTCCTATACATAGAATGGCAAATTCCCTAACTTGCTACATGATCTTTAATGTTCAGACTGCCTGCTCCATGTGCTGCAAACTTGTATATAGCCTGACTTCCCCTCCTGCCTACATGGAATGGTTTTCTCAGAGCAATCACTGCAGATGGTGACTGCAGTCATGAATTAAAAGACGCTTGCTCCTTGGTAGAAAAGCTATGACAAACCTAGATAGCATATTAAAAAGCAGAGACTACTTTGCTGACAAAGGTCCATATACTCAAAGCTGTGGTTTTCCCAGTGGTCATGCACAGAAGTGAGAGTTGGACTAGACCATAAAGAAAGCTGAGTGCCAGAGAATTGATGCTTTTGAACTGTGGTGTTGGAGAAGACTCTTGAGAGTTCCTCGGACTGCAAGGATATCCATCTAGTCCATCCTAAAGGAAATCAACCCTGAATACTCATTGGAAGGACTGATGGTGAAGCTGAAGCTCCAATACTTTGGCCAGCTGATGCAAAGAGCCAACTCATTGAAAAGGACCCGGATGCTGGGAAATATAGAAGGCAGGAGGAGAAGAGAATAACAGAGGATGAGACGGTTGGATGGCATCACCGACTCAATGGACATGAGTTTGAGCAAGCTGTGGAAGATGGTGAAGGACAGAGAAGCCTGGTGTGCTGCAGTCCACGGGGTCGCAAAAAGCTGGACATGACTGAGCGACTAACACACACACCATGAGGTAAGCTAAGTCTTTTATTTTAAGCTCTTCTTTCTAGGTGTTTCTCTCCTAGAAATACCATGTACTTCAGGTTTATTCTCAGGAAGTTCAAATTGAAATAGCATTTATCTCTGACCTGCACTGAGAGAAGTCACAAGACTGGCCTAAATTCACACAGTTAGTAACCACTGCCTGGAGAAGGCGATGGCACCCCACTCCAGTACTCTTGCCTGGAAAATCCCATGGACGGAGGAGCCTGGTAAGCTGCAGTCCATGGGGTCACTAAGAGTCAAGTACGAATGAGCGACTTCACTTTCACTTTTCACTTTCATGCATTGGAGAAGGAAATGGCAACCCACTCCAGTGTTCTTGCCTAGAGAATCCCAGGGACAAGGGAGCCTGGTGGGCTGCCATCTATGGGGTCACACAGAGTCGGACATGACTGAAGCGACTTAGCAGCAGCAGCAACAACCACTGCCTAAAAGCTCAATGGAACTTCCTGACTCTAAACCCTGCTCTCTCCCCACCTGTGGTCAATTCCACTCAGACAAAGAGCCCAAAACTTTTAGTTCAAATAAAAGCCAAGGATTTTATTCCATCTGTGGATATTTAAGGAAATGAATTTTGTAAAGAACTGAAAAAGAGCTGAAAAACAATGGTGAGCATTTAAAGATAATACAATTTAACTGAAGCTAATGGCAAGGAGATAGGAAAGAGAGGGTGTGGATTTCTGTCACTGCCCTAACACTAGCTTGGTGACTTGAGCAGATTAAGCAAAACAGGCAATTTCATCATGTATAAAATGAAAAAAAAAAAATCTTATATTACAGAGAAAGAGAACAAACTCATTTTCTGAGCCTACCCATAGTCTTGACAAGCATTATCATACTTAATTTTTACAGCAACTTCTACTTATCTGTTTAGTAGGCATTATAATGCATTTTTTTTTCCTAACAAAGAATTTGGATTTGCAAAATTAAATTTTCCCAACATCACAGAATTAACATCTGTAATTCCCACCACCACTGGTCTATAGGCCTTAAATGAAGGCTGTGAGATAAAATAGCCTAAGAAATGAGACTAAATGTGTTACACTGTCCAAAATCTGGTACCTTTGGGTACATCAGCAGAACCATCCCTGAATGTCAAATCAGGAAATTTACTCTTATTTCACCACTTAAATTCAATCGTGACAACCTCACTTCATGTCTCTAAGCCTCAGTTTTCTCACCAGAAAAATGGTCCTAGATTCCTGCCTTATGGAGCAGTGATGAGGCCTCAGCAAGATCACAATGATAAAATATGCTTTGTGTTCCATAGAGCCCTATACAAACGTGTGCTATTATTATTATTATTGCTATTATGATTATTATTACACCATGTTCTTTGGGCAAGACATTTATGTTAAACTGACACAGCACATAATTGGAGTGCTCAAGTTAAATAAATGAAGTCAGCTGTCTGACTCCTTTAAGATAAATGATGTTATTACAACATAATTGTATAACCCCATATAGCTTACAGCAGCAAAAGGATGTGTATTTCACATGCCCTCCTATAATTACATCCCCATTATAATTTTGCAGTTAGTTGCGATGAGCTCTGGTCATGAAAACATGCCAATTTTGTATGGGATTGAAGTCTGCCTAATTTTAGCAAATTGAGAGTCACACAAAAGAAAAGAGATAAATACTATGTTGTTATTTTTCATTAGAGAATTGCTATATTAAGAGGCTGCGATCCAGCTGTGTTTGTTTAAATAAAAGTGTGATTTGAATACCTCCTACAGCTAATGTTCCTGCCAATGAATAAAAGATAAAATGTGGCTCCCCTCTCGTTGGATGGGAGTCTCTGCATTCTAGCTGACTTGGAGATTTATTGTTCCACACAAGGAAGTTGAAAGCGTGGAGGGCAGACCACACGCAGGGGCCTTTTGTGTATTGTTTCAAGCCATACCACTAATAGATTTCTTCCACTGAGGCTCCCAGCAATTCAGCTGTGCTCAAATGTTCCACTTATCTGTGAAAAAATAATAATAAAATAGTAATTATGCCTCAATGGCAAATGCAGCCCAGCTCGATGCCACAAGGAAGAAAGTAAACAGGAACAAATACCATTCAGAGAAGGAATGCTGTATTGGAGTCATTGTGATAATGGATTTATGCCTTCTTTATTTCTTCCAGGCAGACTCTCTCACTTACACCTCAGTGCCTCTGTCTCCCAGTGTCCTACCCAAACTAACAATATTCTCCTGAAATTCACTGCCTTGCAAGTTGGCCAACCCAGAATGAAAGACCAGAGGTGAGATCGAAGATGGAGCTACAATGTAGTTAAAGTTAATTTTAAAACATCTGGAATGATGTTCTAGAGATCTGGCATACCAGGATATGGACAATATGAAAGTCTTTGCCATCAGGTAGATCGCAGTCTAATGATGCATGTAAGATATATACATATTCCTCATTCTCCAAGCCATTAAGTGTGAGCTTTTCAAAACCCTGTTATCTGAATACTACTTGCTCTTGACCACTGAGTTCTCGCCCACCATTCCCTCTCATATAGCTATATCAGATCTCCCCTCCCGCCTCCTCAAACATACACACACAGCATTCTGTATTTTATCTTCAGGCTTTCTCAGGCTTTAATTATCCCTTTTATCTGACTTGACTTTCCTCCTTTAGGCATGTAGTTAACTCATCTTCATAATTTGGTTCAAACTTCAACTCCCAGAAGTTTTCCCTTAAAAAAACTCACCCACCATGACGATGCTCCAAATGCAGGATAAACATGCCTCCTCTCTGTAGCAGGAACACCTGTGCTAACCTCACACACTGGTGCCCAGCTGAGGAGGTTGAGCTAGAGAGACATATATCACGTGCTCCCTATCTCCATCCTGGGCAGCGGGCGGGGTGGGGGAGGGGAGGAAGGGAGGATAGTTCTTCTCTTTTTTGTTCCTTCTCCTTCCCACCACTCCACACCATCTACCAGACCCATAGCCATCATGAGTAACTCTTACTGATAGGATTGCATTTTTCACATGTGTTGAGCTGGAATAAAAATAAAAGAACTATATTTGTATTGAAATATTCTGTTCACTTATCTGCCTCTTTTCTGGGTCTTTGAGGAGGATCTTTTTGTCCCTGTATCCTAAGGCATTATGGTGACTAAAACTTTATAGACATATAATAAATGATAGATGGAAGCATGAATAGATAGACAAGCAAGTAAACATATGAGGAAAATGTGACTGGTAACAGGGCCACAACCTCCAGGCTGCGGACTGATACCTCCTATCAGATCACTGGCTGCAATAGATTAGAATTAAAGTGCACAAAAAATGTAATTCATATGAATCATCCTGAAACCATCCCCTCCAACTCCCTGGTCTGTAGAAAAATAATCTTTCATGAAATCGGTCCCCTGGTACCAAAAAGGTTGGGAACCGCTAGCTGGTAACATGAAAAGTGAGGACAAAATGCAATGAGAACCAAAATTAGGCACAGATCATTTGCAGCTGGGAAAATTGGAGGACTCTTATGGAGAATGTGGCTATTGCGCTAAGACTTCAAAACCCTTGTGATAAAGGACAGGGCATTCCAAGCACAAAGAACAATAAAAGTGACTATTTAACAAACCTACAGTATCCACAGGGTGTAGTTACAATACCCAAATGGTGTAGTTACTTCCAAAGTAAAAACTCTGAAAGGCTACACACCCTTCCAATAATAACCCATATCTGAATTTTTTTGCAATGGTCTTCCAGGTCCACCTAATAGGCGCTGAACTAAATCTAATTCAGATTTCTTTGTTTTGTTTTGTTTTGTTTTAACCCAAATCTGGACTGCCTAGCTTAATTTCCCACTTCACTGTTTCTTCAAAAATTGAATATATGTGATTCACATAAACAGCATGTGCTCAATATATTGAAGTCAGTGAAGTAACAAACTCAGAATTGCCACCACTGGGGACAATAAAACTGTCACGTTATTTCGTCATAGTCACCAGTTCACAGAGAAGAATTGCCTCGGTGAAAAAGGAAAAAGCACACCAGTTATTGACTGTTTAACCCTGTGCATATTATATAACCTAGCTAAGCTTCAATTTCCTCTTTTGCAAAACAACGTTAACAATATTTGCTTTGTAAAGATATTGTTAGGATCAAGTCTGACTTTAAATAACATGATATTGCTATTTTTTAGGTAAAAGATCAGCAATTTAATGTGATTCAACCCAATGTAACTGTGATTAGAATATAGTAAATGCTCAATTTAGGTTAAGAATTAATCTTTACTGTGTATAAACAATGAATGCCAATTTAAACCTTAATTATATCATTTAATAGCAGCAAACAAGTAAGTCACCATTGTCCTAACCACAGTTTCCTTATCTGGAGTTGATGTTATTTCCCTTGTAAATATAAAAATAAAGAAATTAAAGATATCTGATATAAAGTGGTCACTCAACCAATAGAAACCTAGATGATTGCAAAAGACCAAGATCTATGAAAAGATAACAGTGTTCCAGAAAAGAATAATGGGGAGAAAATTTATTCAAGGGTAGGTTTAGACATAGGTATTCTGGTCTCACATTGAAATATTCTTTATTGAAATCCTATGACCTTGCATGTAATTCTTAAGAACTGTTGTTGGAGCTGACTTAATTAAGGCTCAGTAGAGAACTGAGCAGGTGGTTGCCAGAAGCCACTGGGAGTCTGGTTTATACTGTCTGAGTCCATTTAAATAACCAGAATGCTCAAAGTCTAAAAAAAATCTATTGAAACAGTAACCGTCATGATCGAATTAAAACTACATGCTTTGTGTGTGTGTAAAAATATGGCATGGAGATCAAAATTAGATGTGAAATACTCAGAGGGATCTTATTAACAGCAGAAGTTTCTGACCTAGAAGCACATAAAGAATGTATTCATTCATACCATCAGAAGTTATTATTATCTGAAATAATAATAAACTAAGTTATGACAGCCTGAAAAAGTGCTGGGCAGACATGGTTTTTATCAAGTGTGTAATGCTAATAGCCATCCAACAAGGTAATTATTTGAGTTAAAGTTTAGAATATCTGAGAAGCAGTGCACAGGGATTGTAAGGGAATAGTAGTGTTCTCAGGGGAATGCTTCATTGATGTTCAGAATGTGTGCTTGGAGACTTCCATCTCACACACAGAATTTAGAGGGCACGTCTTAATGCTGTGCTGAAAATAATCACCAAATCTCAAAAGGTTTCTTCATTTAGAATTTGGACCGGCCATTATGTGAGGTATCCTCAAGGGAATATCTTGGAGTGTGTTCTGTTTTAAAAGGAAAAGAAAAAAGGAAGGAGACATTCTGAACTACCTTCTGAAGCATTCAAACAAGGAGAAGCAAGAGGCTTCTCTCAAAACCAGGACTTGAAAGCCAGCTAACATATGCATTTGGCACCAAGTAACCACAGAGGGTGAGGATCTAAGGCTGCAGGCTTGGGAGTTACCTACCTCCAGGTCTGGGGGGGCAGGTTTTGACATTCTAAGTCCTGGGACAAATCGTCAAATCTCTCTAAGGTTTAGTGTCTTCATCTGCTAAGGTGGCTAATAATCTGTCTCTCATGGGAAGTAAGTAGCGCATAACCTCAGAGACAAGTCACCCAGCAACAAATGGAGGCTAATGTGTGTCTTTGGGTTTGCTCGGCTTCTCAAGCAAGATTTGGGGCCACAAGAGGACAAATGTCAGGGCCCTACATGGTAGGCACCCAAAATTTTTCCAAAAACTCTATGCTGGGATCTAGGAGGTAAAGGGTAAGCTTCATGTGTGGGCTCTGAGACATTAAGGTGCAGAAGCTGGATGAGCTAAGAAGAGACTGAACTCTTTCTCAGCCTGAGGTCCTCTTGGAATGCCCGAGGCTGCATCCTGGCCCTGGGGAGACTGTGGCACTGGACAGACTAATCAAATCCAGGCTACCGTGTGTTTACTGCAGCATTGTGGGAAAAATGATAGGTTTTCTACTATTGGAAATCTGAAACTAATTCAGTATAAGATTTTGGTCATTTGAGAAAGAACTTGAATGAGAACCAGGAGAAGTTGAACATGAACATGTCTTTTCAATGTCCTTGACAGATGCCAAAAGAAAAGTTAAGTAACGTGTAGCATACAATAATATTTCCTAAATCGTTCCCAGAACACAGATTTGAGACATTTATAGGGGTTCCACCAAAAAATAGTGTTCTGTGGTCAGACAAGTCTAGAAAATGCTACATGCTGTGTTTACATCTGTCCTGAGTAATAGTAATTCACAGTAGTAAATCAAATGCTCTGAGAAAGCCTATAATAACAAATATACTTTTAAAAAGTGTGTTCATTACCTTTGGGTATTGTTCTCTTTGTTTCCTTTTGAAAATATAACACCTATGAGTACCTCTCAAAACATCAGTGTTCTTATGAATTCAAATTGGGAAGTACAGAGGCTGCAAGAATGATACTGTCAAACAATTGTTCCTGTGGATGTCCTCCAGGGACTGACCAATCCCTGTCTATAGGATGATGCCTTCCATGAGGTACCCTTTCCATTTTCTTCACTGGAGCACTCAGCTCAGCATTCAGGCACAATTTCTGGAAAGCCTTCTTTATTTTTTCTACCAGTAGAAGTTAGGAAGCTTCACTTGTACTCCTGCAGCCCCTAAGTGTAGCCCAGTGTGACAGTGGCCATAGCAACTTGTCCCTGAGTACCTTGAGGTCAGACAAACGCTTGTACCCCAGCAACTAACCAAATACTCACCATGCCCTGATTAACATCCTACACATAACCCTTCATCTTTACTAAGCTGAACTTTGATGTTTGAGCAAGGCTTCTGTGCTCAGTCTGAAAGTCGAAGTAATTTCAAGTCTTTCTCTACCAAGGCAATTCCTTATCCCTGGTTTGGTGGCCTGTACAGAATTAGAGAGTCTTGAAGAAAAGGGAAGCTAGAAATGTAGCTTCCTGGCTGACAAATAAAAGGCTCTTCTGTGGTAATAGCCAACAACAAAAAGCTTTGTTCTAGAAGATTTGATATCAATAGCATGTTCAGAATGTATCCAGGTCATTTCAATCTCACCACCACTATTCGAGTTCCAGTGTTTGATATCTCCCATCAGTGACATTACAATGATGCCTACACAACTCTTTCATCTTCTATTCACCGTATACAAAATTCATCATTTTATTAATAATAGGTATCATTTCGACTCAGTGGTAAAGAATCAGCCTGTAAATGCAGGAGCGGCAAGAGACTCAGGGTCAGGAAGGTCCCCTGGAAAAGGAAACGGCAACTCACATCAGTATTTCTTGCCTGGAAAATTTCATGGACAGAGGAGCCTGGTGGGCTATAGTCTATAGGGTCACAAAGAGTCAGACACAACTGAGAGACTGCAAATGCATGCATGACTTCTGCAGAAAACCATGCATTTGCACCTATGCAATATTATTTAATATTAGGTAGACCACAGTTTTTTCCTACTCTCCCCAAAATATTTCATCGAACCTCATGAACCTATCCAGTCCTTCAAGATCATCGAAAATATGGGGCAGATTTTCATATAGACTGCAAAACTGGGATTGATAGTTTGGGCGTTTACATTATCAAGTGTTTAACTTAGTTCTGAATGTATTTACTGCTATAGATAACAAATTATATATGTTTTAATTGTTTACTAAGCTGTAAAACAAATCCAAATGTTTTGTATTGCACAGGTATTACATCTTTTAAACTCAAATATAGCAATTTCTTCTATATGATTCACTCAGATACACTCTGTTCTGAATCCCCCTTAAATATCTCTTCCTTGACTGTGTTTTAATTGATTATAGCACATGCTAAGTCACTTTACGCATGTCCGACTCTTTGCGATCCTATCAACCATAGCCTGCCAGGCTGCTCTGTCCATGGGATTCTCCAGGCAAGAATACTGGAGTGGGTTGCCGTTTCCTCCTCCAGGGGATCTTCCCAACCCAGAAATCAAACCCAGTCTCTGAAGTCTCCTACATTGGCAGGCAGGATCTTTACCACTAGCGCCACCTGGGAATCCCTGTGTGCTGGCATCCACTTAAAAGTGTACAGTTTAATGAGTTTTGACAAATGTGTACACCCAGAGAGACTTGGTAACAATGAAGAAATAGAATATTTTCATCCCTCAAAAAAACTGCCTAATGCTTCTTTATGGCCAATCTTACCAATCCTTTGTCCTTGGCAACTTCTCATCTGCTTTCTGCTATTATAGATTAATTTGGATTTTCTAAAATTCTATATAAATGAAATTATACAGTATATACTCTTTTGTGTCTAGCTGCCTTCACTCAGAATAATGTTTTTGAAATTCATCTGTGTCATGCATTAAAAAGTATATCAATCTTTTTCATTGCTGAGTAATGTTCCTTGTGTGTATATATAATGAAATTGTTTATCTAATCCCCTGCTGATGGGCATTTAGGTTGTTTACAGCCTGATTACCAATACAGCTGCTATAAACATCCCCTTACACAGCTTCCTGGGCACATGTGCTTTCATTTTTCATTTCTTTGGGGTAAATAACTAGGAGTGGACATGTATGGTTGGTGCATGTAGCATTTTCTAAGAAATTACCAAACTGTTTTCCAAAATAGTTGTAATATTATACTTCTTTCCAGCAACCTATCGGATATTCAATTGTTCTGAATCCTTACCAACATTGGATCTTACAGTCTTTTTCATTTTAGCCATTCTAATAGAAGTGTAGTGCTATCTTATTTTTGGTTTTAAATTGTGTTTTCCTGATGACTAATGATGAAGCTTGGGGCTGGTGCACTGGGATGACTCAGAGGGATGGTATGGGGAGGGAGGTGGGAAGGGGGATTGGGAACACGTGTACACCCATGGCGGATTCATGTTGATGTATGGCAAAACCAATACAATATTGTAAAGTAATCAGTGTCTAATTAAAATAAATAAATCTAATTTTAAAAGAACCAAACCAAAAAAAAATCTTTTCATATGCTTATTAGCAATTAATACATCTTCTTTGGTGAAATGATAAAGTATATGTTTAAATCTTTTCCCTATGTTTAGTTGGATTGTCTTCCTGTTATTAAGCTGTAGTTTATTATATATTCTGCATGCCAAGTCTTTTAACAGATATATATCTCTTTTTTCCCAATCTGTGACTTGCTTTTTCATTTTCTTAACATTTTCTTCAAAGAGCAGTGATTTTTAATTTTGATTAAACCTCACTTATACTTTTTTTTCTCTTACTGTTTTAAATGTGGGAGGTATTAGTTAAGAAATCTTTTCCTACCTTGAATTTGCAAAAATTTTCTCTACTTTTACCTCTTAAAGTGCTAGCTATTACATTTAGGTCTTTGAGTTAATTTTTGTGTATGTCCATGTGCATCAAGTCACTTCAGTTATGTCTGACTCTTTGCAACACTATGGACAATAGCCTGCAAGGCTTCTCTGTCCAATTTTTGGGTAAAGTATGAGTTAAAAACCAAATTTTTTTCTATCTAGATTTCTGGTTCCTCCAACACAATCTTCAAGAATGACCACCATTTCCCCAGCATATTGCTTTAGGATATTTGTCAAAAATTAATTGACATATTAACATAGGTCTATTTCTAGATACTATTCTGTCTTCCTTATACCAACCAATACCACACTGTCTGGATTACAATAGCTTTATAGCAAGCTTTGAAATTAGGAGTGTAAATACTCCAATTTTGTTCATTTTCAAAATTGTTTTGGCTAGCTTAGACCCCTTTACATATTCATATAAATGGTAGATTTATATCACTGACTGCTAGATTTTTAAAAACCCGCTTATATTTTGGTTGATATTGAGTGACATTGCTAGGTCATTTTTAGTAGAATTGATATCTTTCAAAACTTTAAGATTGTGTTCCATTGTCTTCTCATTGGATTTCTGATGAGAAATATGCTGTCATTTTAAAATCTGTTTCTCTCTCTCTTTTTTTTTTTTTTAATTTGGTTGCTTTAAAATTTTTCTCTATATAACTGGTATTGAACAACATAATTAGATATTCCTTGGTGTGATTTTTTTTTTCATTTTCTTTTTGCATTTTAGGTTCATAAATCTTCCTGATTTTGTGAGTTTATAATATTTATCAAACTGGAGCAGTTTCAGTGATTATTTCTTCAAGTATTTTCAATTTCTCCTCTCTTCCGTGCTTCAAGATATTCATTTTATGTATATTTGGCTACTTGATGTTGACTCAGTTTTTTGATGTTCCCTTCACTTAAAAAAAAAAAAAATTCTTCCTGTGTTTCATTTTTGTTAGCTTCTATTTCTATGTGTCAAGTTCACTGATCTTTTCTTGTGTAGTATCTAACCTACCAATAACCCCATTAAATGTGTTTTTTACGTTGGACATTGTGATTTTTATCTCTAGAATTTTGATTTGGACCTCTATATATCTTCCATGTCTATACTTAAATTTTTTTGAACATATAATATGTTATAATGGCTTTAGCATCAGCTCAGTTCAGTTCGGTCACTCAGTCATGTCCAACTCTTTGTGACCCCATGGACTGCAGCAAGCCAGGCTTCCCTATCCATCACCAACATGATGTCTGCTAATTCTACTTCTTTGTTAGCTCTGGATCAGTATCAACTGATTGATCCTCTTTGCCTCATTATGAGTCCACTTTTCTCCTTTGTTATATGCCTGCTATTCTTTAAATTTAATGCCAGATATTGAATTCATCTTATTTTGTGCTGGATACTTTTTTGTATTCACAGAAAATTGTGAGTTTTCTTCTTCGATGCCGTTGTTGGGACACAGTTTGATCCCTTCAGATCATGCTTTTAAGATTTACTAGGGAGGATCAGAGCATTGCCTAGTATGAAGCTATTTATTCTCCGCTACTGAGGCTAGTTCTTTGGGTGCTCTACCCAGATTCCTGTGATTCATGAGGCTTTCCTGACTGACTGGTAGAACAGGCACTCTCCCCAGTCCTGCATGAGCACTCGTCTCTTTATACTTTCAGGTGGTTCCTTCAACATCCTCAGATACTGTTCCTACAAGTATGAGCTGATTTATCTGTTGAAGACTGGAGGAGAATCTTCTACAGATCTCTGGAGTTCTCTCTCTGTACAGCTCTCTCCTCCCCAGTAGTTTGACCTGAACACCTGTCATAGTATCCTCAGACCGTCAGCCCTATCTCCCCAACTCAAGGAGTCCTTGATTCCTGTCACCTGTTTCATAGCCTGTCCCCTATTTCATGGCCTGAAAAACCCCTCAAGGCAGCAAGATGGGAAGATTATAGATCCAACTTAATTTTTCCCCATCTTTCTTAAAATTCATTGAGATTTTTTTCTTTTTTTCAGGGAAAGGTGGTGTTTGTTTCTTGGTTGTTTCAGATGGGAGAGTAAATCTAGTTTCTGTTACTCTATCTTAGGAAGAAGCAGAGTCTATATTTGTTCATTTTTAAAACACTTTTCCTCTTTACGGTTATATTTGGATATTTCAAGTCCATTGGAATTTTGTTCTCAGTTTTCTAATCTGCTCCTTCATTTCATACTTCTATCTTTCCAAACTCTTAGCCCTATATCTTGAACTCAGTGACAATGTTATGTTCTGTGTAGAATCCCCCTCCCCACATTGCGGACCAGGAAGTTCCTCCAGATAAAGCCATCGGACATTACAGAACTCACATTTTTTCCCTTTTCTAAGAAGTTACTGTTCTGCAGTGTTTGTTGTTCGATGTGTGAAAGATTATTTTATGTATATTGTCCAGTTCTCTGATCATTTTCAGTGGAAAAGTAAACCTATTCTCGTGACTGGTAGTAGAAGTATTCTTTGGGTTTTCTCTCAGCAATTAAAGATGTCACACCATTATCTTCCAGTGTGCATGGTTTCTGAAGTCTGCTATAATTCTTATTTTTTTATTCCATATTGAATGTGACTGTTTTTCTCTGGCTAACTGCATGATTTTCTCATTTTTCTTTGTTTTAAAATTTGAATATGACATGCCAAGCTGAATTCTTTTAGGCTGGAAGATTGCTTCCTTTTGATTATCCTGTTTGGTTGACAATGGGGATTGGTCTGCCAGAGAGATTATTTTTCAATGTTTGCTCCACCCTCAAATTTGATTTTCTCTTCACACTGCACCTCAGAGAGGGTATATCTCTTGCACTTGTTACTCACTGCTTTTAAGTCTAATGGTTTAGGATGTAGGTCTTCTAAAGACCCTTTTCTTCTAAACCTCACATTTAGATAAGCATTGTGTTTTGGGGTATGGACTTCTCACTAATATTGAACCCAGCACATATTCTTGTTTCTCCACCCTTTGAATTTTAATCAGTATACTACCAAAAATCTTTTTGATAAAATACAAGGATATTACTTTCTAGCTGTGTGACCTTAGGCAAACACATCATTTTCTGAACTTCAGGCTTTTTATTATATAAAGTGCAGATAACAAAATCAAGGAGATTAAATTTTTTTCCAAAGAAGATTAACAGATGCTCAAAATCACTAATAATTAGGGAGATGCAAATCAAAACTATAGTAAGATATGACCTCACACCTATTAGAATGGCTATTATCAAAAAGATAGGAAATTACAAGAGTTTGTGAGGATATGGAGAAAAAGGAACCCTTGTGTACTGTTGGCAGAAATGTAAACTGATGTAGCCACTATGGAAAATACTATGAACATTCCTCAAAAAATTAAAAATAGGGCCACTATATGATCCAGCAACTTCTCTTCTAGGTATTTATCCAAAGGAAACAAAAACAGTAACTCAAAAAGATGTTTGCAGCTGCTGCTAAGTCACTTCAGGCACGTCCGGCTCTGTGTGACCCCATAGACAGCAGCCCACCAGGCTCCTCTGTCCACAGGACTCTCCAGGCTGGAGTGGGTTAAAAAGATGTTTACACTCCCACATTCACTGCAGCATTGTTCACAGTAGCCAACACATGCAAGCAACTTAAATATCCATTGATGAATGAATCAATAAAGAAAATATGAGATATATATAGATATATATAGATATAATTCAGCCATATAAAAAGAAGAAACTCTTGCCATTTGCAATGACATGAATGGTCCTTGAAGGCATTATGCTAAGTGAAATAAACTAGAGAAAGATAAACACCATATGACCTTATAATGGAATCTAAAAATTAAAAAAAATAAAATATAAAAGAACACATAGATAGAATAGATTGATGATTACCAGAGATTGAGGTTGAAGGATGAACAAATGAGTGAGGGTAGTCCGAAATTACAAGCTTCCAGCCTCCAGTTGTAAAAATTAGTCTTGGAGATCCAATGTACAAGCATGTAGTTAGTAATACTATATTTTTGAAAGTTGCTAAGAGAGCAAATCTTAAAATTTTTTATGACAAGAAAAATACTTAAACTATGTGTGGAGATGGATAATAGACTCAGTGTGGTGACCATTTCACAATATATACAAGTGTTAAATCATTATGTTACACCTGAGAATAATAAAATATTATATAGCAACTATATCTAAATTTAATAAATAGAAAAAAAAAAAAAAAAACAAATGGATACTAAAAAGTACCTGAAGTGAAACAATATGAAATCTCTATGTTTATAATATGGTAGTTGTTTCACATACATTTTTCTGATTAACTTACTAATTAATAATGATACAAAAGTGGGTGAATTCCAACTTTTATTAACACACCTGGAATTTAGCATTTCTATTTCAAAATCAGCTTCTGGAGAAATCCCATTTCCTCAGTTGCTATCCAAAAGGAAAATAAAAAATGAGATGTTATATTCTTATATCATAAGAATGTGTAAGAACACAAAAGGTTAAAAAAAGCAATATGTCAGATAATTGGCAAAGGAAATGGAGTTGAGGGGAGCCTTCTGAGCATGAAGTAACTCCCAGATTTGTAAATAGTGTTCAGAGAAATAGAGTAACTAGGAGACATAGTGAGATAACATGTTGGACTAGTGACACCCTCAGATGTCTGACCATGCCAGGTTTAAACCCCAAATCTTCCATTTTTAAGATGTGGCAATTTGGACAAATTAATTTCTTTAAATCTCAGTGTCTTTATCTGCAACAAGGCAATAACTGTGCTTTCCTTACAAATGTGTCATAAGGATTAAGAAGGAGAAATGAGATAATATACATGAAAGATCCTGAGATATAAGAGGAGTTCACTCTATGTTTATTTACAAAACACATTTACTTAGAAAAAAAGAAGCCTATCTATCAGGAAACAGCAAAAGGAGCCAAAGGCAGCATGAGCCAAAACTCAGAAATCTAAGAGAGAGATGCCAAACCAGAAACCCAAATACCAAGATTAGGAAGCAAGGGTGACAGTCAGATAGCACAGTACCACTCTATAGGAACAGAATTAGCCAAATTTGGGTTAATGAAGACAATGTGTCTGAAGGGGTGAAGAGGGGAGTCTACAAGGAATTCTAGTCTAGGTCACCTCTAAGGAGCCTTCCATCACTTGTATTTTATTTTATTATTTGACTGTGCTGGGTCTTTGTTGCTGCCACGAGCTTTCTCAGCTGCGGTGAACGGGGGCTACTCATCATGGTACGCTGGTGGTGGCTTCTCTTGTGAACAGAGGCTCTAGGGCCCAGGCTCAGTAGTTGGATGAATGGGCTTAGTTGCCCCACAGTTTGTGGGATCTTAGTTCCCCAACTAGGGGTAGAATTCATGTCCCCTGACTTGGCAGGTAGATTTTCAACCATTGTACCATCAGGGAAGTCCCCCAACACTGGTATTTTAGAATTCTATGCTTTGCTTAAACGGTTTTTTTTTTTACTAGCTCCCATTTCTAGCCTGGGAGGCAGCATAGTAGCATAGTTCATTCCTGGACCTTAGCAAACCCTCCTTCAACACCTCAGCATTGTGAGTTTGGGCAAATTCTTGTAATGGACTTTTGCCATTCTTTTTAGATACTTATTATCTTAACTCCTTTCACATATTTGGGATCTTTTCTACCTTACAAGTATTGCTTAGAGCATAGCCTAATTCTCAGCATAGAAGCTAAAGAAGTTGGATGCTTGCTTCTTTAGTCTCCTCAGCAGACAATATTTGAGCATTTGAATTGGCACATCAGCAGCATTCTCCACAGGCTTTGAATTAGAAGCTCATAACCCAAAGATTCAGAGTCATAGAGAAGCTTCACCTTTAAAGGTTACCGTTGAAAAATAACACTCCAGGTCTAACATTGGTCTCTAGTGTCCGCTGATTACTAGCTCTATTCCAGTAGCAGCAATATTTTCCTTCATGAATCAGTTTTATAGAGTTGATTTTAGGTTGCGTTGTTGGGCGTATCTTCTTTTTTTTTTTTTTTTTCAATATTTGTGATATTTTTTTTTCCTTTTTTTTTATTATTATTATTTTTTAAATTTTTCTTAACTTTACAATATTGTATTACTTTTACTATACATCGAGATGGATCCGCCACCAGAATACACGTGCTCCCCATCCTGAACCCTCCTCCTTCCCCCCTCCCACACCATCCCTCCAGGTCATCCCAGTGCTCCAGTCCCAGGCATCTGTTATCGGGCATCGTGCCTGGACTGACTCGTTTCAGATATGATATTATACATATTTCAATGCTATTCTCCCCAATCGTCCCACCCTCTCCCAGTCCCCGAGTCCAAAAGTCTGTTCTATACATCAGTGTCTCTTTTGCTGTCTCATAAGCAGGGTGATTGTTACCATCTTTCTAAATTCCATATATATGCGTTAGTATACTGTATTTGTGTTTTTCTTTCTGGCTTACTTCACTCTGTATAATAGGCTCCAGTTCCATCCACCTCATTAGAACTGATTCAAATGTATTCTTTTTAATGGCTGAGTAATACTCCATCGTGTATATGTACCACAGCTTGCTTATCCATTCATCTGTGGATGGACATCTAGGTTGCTTCCAAGTCCTGGCTATTGTAAACAGTGCTGCTATGAACATTGGGGTACACGTGCCTCTTTCAATTCTGGTTTTCTCAGTGTGTATGCCCAGCAGTGGGATTGACAAACTGAAGAATAAAAACCATATGATTATCTCAATAGATGCAGAGAAAGCCTTTGACAAAGTTCAACATCCATTTATGATAAAAACTCTCCAGAAAGCAGGAATAGAAGGAACATACCTCAACATAATAAAAGCTATATATGACAAACCCACAGCAAACATTATCCTCAATGGTGAAAAACTGAAAGCATTTCCTCTAAAGTCAGGAACAAGACAAGGATGCCCACTTTCACCATTATTATTCAACATTGTTCTGGAAGTTTTGGCCACAGCAATCAGAGCAGAAAAAGAAATAAAAGGAATCCAAATTGGAAAAGAAGAAGTAAAACTCTCACTGTTTGCAGATGACATGATCCTCTACATAGAAAACCCTAAAGATTCCACCAGAAAATTACTAGAACTAATCAATGAATACAGTAAAGTTGCAGGATATAAAATTAACACACAGAAATCCCTTGCATTCCTGTACACTAATAACGAGAAAATAGAAAGAGAAATTAAGGAAACAATTCCATTCACCATTGCAATGAAAACAACAAAATACTTAGGAATATATCTTCCTAAAGAATCTAAAGACCTATATTTAGAAAACTATAAAACACTGCTGAAAGAAATTAAAGTGGGCGTATCTTCTGAACCTGGCTTTTCAATCACCCCATCCATTCTTTTAGTAAATTCCTTTTGTTTAAATCAGACATATCAGTACTGAGAATAATACATTCTCTTTAGCATCAGTTACCTCATCTATAAAATGGAGAAAAGAGCAATTTCTGCTTATAGGAAACTGTAATGATTCAACTAAAGGAGGCACATAAAATGTTTACAGGTATTCCTGAAATATCTGTTTTTCTTAATAAATCTTTGCCATTATTATTTAGTGTTTTTACATGAAAATTTTGAAAACACTGTATCATTGAAAGCTCTCAACCACACTTGAAAAAGATACGACTTTTACTAATTTAGGAACACATATCCATTAACATTAAGCATATAGAATGAACAAAACCAGATGTTCTGAGAAAATTACTAGGCAAAACTACCATTAAGATGGGATGAGATCAGTACAAGAAAAAGTGTAAGTGAGAATAGGGCTCCAAGTCCTCATGGAGATCAATAGGTTTATCAGTTCCAGTAAGGATGAGATGTGTGTCAGTTCAGTTCATTTGCTCATTCATGCCCAACTCTTTACAACTCCATGGACTGCAGCATGCCAGGCCTCCCTGTCCATCACCAACTTCTTCTGGAGTTTACTCAAACTCATGTCCATTGAGTCGGTGATGCCATCCAACCATCTCATCCTCTGTCGACCCCTTCTCCTCCTGCCTTCAATCTTTCTCATCATCAGGGTCTTTCCAAATGAGTCAGTTCTTCGCATCAGGTGGCCAAAGTATTGGAGTTTCAACTTCAGCATCAGTCCTTCCAATGAATATTCAGCACTGTTTTCTTTTAGGATAGACCGGTTGGATCTTGCAGTCCAAGGGACTCTCAAGAGTCTTCTCCAACACCACAGTTCAAAAGCATCAATTCTTCAGTGCTCAGCTTTCTTTATAGTTCAACTTTCACATCCATACATGACTACTGGAAAAACCATAGCCTTGACTAGATGGAACTTTGTTGGCAAAGTAATGTCTCTGCTTTTTAAAATGCTGTCTAGGTTGGTCATAACTTTCCTTCCAAGGAGCAAGTGTCTTTTGATTTCATGGCTGCAGTCACCATCTGCAGTGATTTTGGAGCCCAAAAAATAAAGTCTGTCACTATTTCCACTGTTTCCCCATCTATTTCCCATGAAGTAATGGGATTGGATGTCATGATCTTAGTTTTCTGAATGTTGAGTTTTAACCCAACATTTTCACTTTCCTCTTTCACTTTCATCAAGAGGCTTTTTATCTCTTCTTTGCTTTCTGCCATAAGGGTGGTGTCATCTGCATATCTGAGGTTATTGATATTTCTCCCAGCAATCTTGATTCCAGCTTGTACTTCATCCAGTCCAGTGTTTCTCATGATGTACTCTGCATCGAAGTTAAATAAGCAGGGTGACAATATACAGCCTTGACGTACTTCTTTTCCTATTTGGAATCAGTCTGTTTTTCCATGTCCAGTTCTAACTGTTGCTTCCTGACCTGCATACAGATTTCTCAGGAGGCAGGTCAGGTGGTTTGGTATTCCCATCTCTTCAAGAATTTTCCACAGTTTGTGATCCACACAGTCAAAGATGTGTGTAAGCAATACTAAAAAGAAAAGAGTAATGAGGTTGGAAAAAAATAGTTTGATCAAAGCACCAAAAGAAAATCATATTTCAAGAAAGGTGGGTCAATTATTCTCTGGAAAATTCTAATCCCTCTGCTGAAGGAAGAAGAAGCATTCAACAACATTCAAGATAAAAACAGGGTTGGAGGAATATGGACAACATAATTTGTTAAAGGAGAGGAATAGGGTTTTGTTAATGCAGGAACGAACAGAAACATCTTGTTCAGTAGTTTCTAGGTAGAATATCCCACAGTTCAATATAAAGTGTCTGATAGGATGTAACAAGGCCAGGAGGGGGCTAGACCTGATATATAAGAAGGGATCCAATCTCATGCAATATCATGGGAAGGACACAGCTATGGGAATCTCCAGTTAGGTTGTTATCCTTGAAGTCAAAGTAAAGTCTTATTCAGAATCCTGGTTACCAGACCTTTCAGAATATGATACTATTTGTTATTTTTTTTGCATCAGGGACTGCATCCAATTTAAAACATGAGGCCTAAAAAGCGATGTTTGATCACTAGCCAAGCTGAGTTAAGCCAGAGCTCGCATACAGCATAGAACTAGAGTGAAAATGAGAAATCCAGTGTAAAATAAATAGCAACAAAGCAGCTATAGGTACAGGGTCAAGATCTATAGGCAAGTTAGGTGAGAGCAAGAGCTTCAGTGTTGACAGCCAGTGCCCAGACACACTGTGTGAGAGAATAATGGAATCAGAAGTGCGAGGAGAATAAGGCTCCTAATTGCTGGGAGAGACTGGGTTCATGAGCCTGCAGAGAAGCCGTCTCAGGGACCCGGGCTGAAGGGGCTGGAAGAAGGAAGGGAGAAAAAGAGGAAAGGAACCATTACCTGCCAAGGCTCTTGGCCTCCTTAATCAATAGATATTGATAAGAGGCCAAACAAGAAATTAATGCAAGGCTTTATTTGGTCTCCTGCTATAGTAGGAGGGAGTGAAAACAAGTAACAGTTTTCACTGCTAGCTTTCTCACTCCTCAGGCGAGGCAAGCTGGTTCCTTACGTGAGATGAGTGTAGGGATGGGTCCAGGAGTTGGCCAGGGGGGTGGCTTTGGTGGTTTACCCACCCGTTTGGTGGTCGTGTGTGCAGGGGGACATGTGCTGTACCCTGCTTTTGCTCCCAACACCCTTTTTTTGTTTCTGGCTCTTTAGAAGTGACAGTTGGGTTATTGGTCTTTTTGTATCTTGTCCATAATTTACCCCAACTGTACATGTACATAGTTATTTGTAGTTCATTATAGTTTCTTTGTATTTTGTTGCTCAAGGACAGAGAAGGCAATGGCAGCCCACCCCAGTACTCTTGCCTGGAAAATCCCATGGATGGAGGAGCCTGGTAGGCTGCAGTCCATGGGGTCGCTAGGAGTCGGACACGACTGAGCGACTTCACTTTCACTTTTCACTTTCATGCATTGGAGAAGGAAATGGCAACCTACTCCAGTGTTCTTTCCTGGAGAATCCCAGGGATGGGGGAGCCTGGTGGGCTGCCGTCTATGGGGTTGCACAGAGTCGGACACGACTGACGCTACTTAGCAGCAGCAGCAGCTCAAGGAGATGTCTGTCCAGGTGACAGTGCTGCAGCAAAGGGTCCCAGGTCCCAGCCTGTCTCAGAAAGAAGAAGGTAAGATAGAGAAGGAAACCATGGAGAGTAAGAGAACTGGAAGAAAATGTAGGGGGAAAGGAAGAAAATAGAAAGGGAAGAAAAGTGGAAACTGGAAGCATGGAAGAGACTGACAGAAATGAGGCAAAGATCTACATCTTAAAGCAGAAGACATGACTGAATTACTGGGAGAGAGAGGATGCAACAAATGTTTGAAATGTAGGTGAAATATAACTTAATTGTCTGAGATCATCCACCACACATGCGGGGTGGGGGAGGGGGGAGTCAGCTCAGGTTGTAACTGCCATAGTACCAAAGAGTTACATTTCTGCATTTATAAACAGATATCTTTTGGCAAGTGAATCAAAAAGGCCTCCACAAGACATGCGATTCTGGGCTTCAATCCATTCACTCTGTGAATTAATTGACTTTATTTGAACTCTACTGTTTTCAGTTGGAGAATTCACTGTGAACATGTTGTACATCTCTCAGATATCAAATAGCAAATGCACTGCAGCCAGATACTGAAACAGAGCCAGAAATTGTTCATTAATCAGAAAGAGGTTTCTCCATGATTAGGAAAGACAACCAAGAGGTAAATAAATAAAATAAACAGCTAAACTCTTTAAAATGTCTTAAATTTCACTTTTCACTTGGGAAGCAGAAGCTCCACAGGAAACCAAGTAATTATACTCACTAGGGAAAGGAGTGGTAAATGACACCTGCTTTCGAAATAACATTTGTTCCTAAAAGCTTATTTATAATCAGTTCTTCATATCTTACTCAAAATCATCATTTGCCATCACTAGATTCACAAATTCAATTGTTTTCTTCTTTTACAGCATAAAAAATTACGTTTTAATCTTTTACAGCTTTTAAACATTGATTTGATTTGACAAGTCCATGGAGTGTATGTTCTCATTAATTTATAAATTTACTACATTTTAAAAGGTTAAAGCACATAGTGTTCTAGCCAGAATTTATGGGTGCTTTCAAAAGATAATTACTCTTCTTTTCCTAAACAAACAAATTAGATAGATGATGATAGATTAGATGATAAACAGATAAAACAAGGTTCACAGACTCCCATGAGAGCCTGGGTGAAAAATTGGGCTGGGAAATAGCCACAGTCAAAACCAGCCACAGGTCTGTTCTGATGTACCCGGCACCACTACCGGCATTGTGATCATTCTGTTTCCTCTGCCTGTTTTATTTTCTCAAATTCAAGATCTCCTCACTATGTTATCATCTCCCTAATCCCTGAAAACTAGCAGGGATTAGAAGATACCCTACCAAAACACACAAACAGCTCATACAACTCAATAACAAAAAACAAGGAACCCAATCAAAAAAACGGGCAGAAGAACTAAATAGACATTTCTCCAAAAGAAGATATTCAGATGGCCAATACGCACATGAAAAGATGCTTAAAATCACTAACTGTTAGAGAAATGCAAATCAAAACTACAATGAGGTACCTCCTCACGTGGGTCAGTATGGCCATCATTCAAAAGTCTACAAATAACAAATGCTGGATAGGACGTGGAGAAAAAGGAACCATTCTACATTTTGGTGGAAATGTAAATTGGTATAGCCACTGTGGAAAACAGTATGAAGGAAAATAGTGTTTTTAGTGAAAAAAATAAAAATAGACTTGCCATATGACCCAACAATCCCACACCAGGGCATATACCCAGAGAAAACTCTAATTCAAAAGGATTCGTGCACCCCAACATTCACAGCAGCATTATATGCAGTAGTCAAGACATGGAAGCAACCTGAATGTCCATGTACAATTGAATGGATAAGCAAGATGCGGTGCATATATACAATGGAATGTGAAAGTGAAATCGCTCAGTCGTGTCCGACTCTTTGCGACCTGTGGACTGTAGCCCACCAGGCTCCTCCGTCCATGGGATTCTCTGGGCAAGAATACTGGAGTGGGTTGCCATTTCCTTCTCCAGGGGATCTTCCCAACCCAGGGATGGAACCCAGGTCTCCCACATTGCAGGCAGACGCTTTAACCTCTGCGCCACCAGGGAGGCCCATACAATGGAATACTACTCAGTAATAAAAAGAATGAAATAATGCCATCTGCAGCAACATAGATGGACTGAGAGATTATCATACTAAGTGAAGCAAGTCAGAGAGAGAAACAAATACAGCATGATATCACTTATATGTGAAATCTAAAATATCAGAGAGAGAAAACAAATACAACACGATATCACTTATATGTGAAATCTAAAATATAATACAGATAAACTTATTTATGAAAACAGAAACAGGCTCACAGACATAGAAAAAAAAATTTTATGGTAACCCAAGAGAAAGAGGGTGGGGGAGAGATAAATTAGGAGATTGATTGGGATTAGCATACATGAACTATTATGTATAAAATAGATAATAAAATTACACTGTGTAGCACAGGGAACTATATTCAATATCTTATAATAAACCATAATGGAAAAGAAACACTTTGCTGTGCACCAGGAACTAACACAACATTGTAAATCAACTACACTTCAGTAAAATAATATTTTTTAATACACTCTGGGGAAAAAAAGCATATGACCAATATGAACTAATATAAATAGCTTTACACTGATTGAATAAAGACTACATTTTTTGTTTTTCAACATGCTTGAAATGTTCACAGAATTCAGACAAATATTGAATGCCCAGTAGGAAGCAGAGAATAGAAATTAAACAAATTGCTGCTGCTAAGTCACTTCAGTTGTGTCCGACTCTGTGCGACCCCATATACAGCAGCCCACCAGGCTCTCCCGTCCCTGGGATTCTCCAGGCAAGAACACTAGAGTGGGTTGCCATTGCCTTCTCCAATGCATGAACGTGAAAAGTGAAAGTGAAGTCGCTCAGTCGTATCCAACTCAGCGACCCCATGGATTGCAGCCTACCAGGCTCCTCCATCCATGGGATTTTCCAGGCAAGAGTACTGGAGTGGGGTGCCATTGCCTTCTCCGTTAAACAAATTAGGTCTTCTAATTGCCATACTGTAATGTCATAGATAAATAAAAAGGTAACTGAAATTTCATATGCCTAACAATTAAATAATACTACTAAATAATGCATGGGTTAAAATTACATCAGAAGGAAACTATTACAATTTAGAGTTGAAAAATAATAAAAGAACTATATGACAAATTTGTGAGATACAATTATAGCAGTATTTAAAAGGAAAATTTTATTTCTGAATACATTTATTAAAAAAGAAGACTGGAAACAAATAAAAGACTCATTCAACAGTAAGCTTTAAAAAAAAAATTACAACTGAATAGCGGGGAAAATAATCGATTAAAAAATAGGCGAAGATCTTGAATAGACATTTCTCCAAAGAAGACATACGAGTGGCCAATGGATATACAACAAGATATTCAGCATAACTTATCATCAGGAAGATGCAAATAAAAAACACAATAAAATATTACTGTACCATTCTTAGGGTGGCCATTACTAAAAGGAAAGAGAAGAAAGAAAAAAAGAGAGAGGAAAAATATAACAAACTTTGACATGGATTGTAAAAACTGAAACTCTTGTGCACTGTAGATGGGAATTTAAAATGTTTCAGTCAATATGGAAAATAGTACAGAGTTTCTATAAAAAATTAAAATAGAACTACAGTATGATCCAGCAATCTCATTTCTAGGTATTTACCCAAAAGAATTGAAAACACTATCTTCAAGAGATATTTATACCTCCATGCCCACTGCAGCACTGCTTACAATAGCCAAGGGTAGGAACATTGTAAATATCCATCAAGGATGAATGAATAATAAAAATGGAATATGAACACACAATGAAATGTTATTCAGCCTTAACAGAGAAGGAAGTTCTGTCATATACTGCAACACTGGAGACCTTACACTAAGTGAAAAAAGTTAATCCCAAAAGACAAGTGCTATGTGATTCCATTCACATGAGGTGTCTACACTAGTCACTCATAGCAGTGAATACAGTGCTGGTTGCCAGGGGCTAGGGAGAGAGGGAACTGGGGAGTTGCTGCTCAATGACTATAGAATTTTATTCACCCAAGATGAAAAAGTTCTTAAATCTGCTGTACAAGAATATGCAAATGCATATCATATACGCATATAGATAACAGTACTATACTGTAGGTTTAAAAATATGTTAAGAGGATAAACACTCTGTTACCTGGATTTTTGTTGCAGAATTACAAAAAAAGAAAAGTTAGAAAAAGAATATTAAGATAAACACAAAGAAACAAAAAATAATAATAAAGAACAGAAATAGATGAAAAAGAAAAAACAGATAAATAGCAGTGTATTTTTTTTAAATATTAATAATATAAATAAATCTCTAGCAAGGACAAATGGACATAGAAGAAAATACACATATAGGCACATGAACACACACAAAGAGAAGGAGAAAAAGAGAAAGAGATATAACAGATGTTTTTATAAAACAATAATACTTCTGAGAACGTATATAAAATTTATGTGTTTCCAGAAAAATATAAAATGCTAAAACTGGTACCTAAAATTATAAGTTTTAATGAATCAATAAATATTTTTAAAAATGAAATAGTAACCAAAAACCTCTGCTTTACCTAAATAGCCACAGTATAGACAGATTTTCAGATGAATTAAACCAAATTTTTAAGAAATAAATATTCCAATGTTAAATAAGTACTTTTCGGAATAGAAAAATAAAACAGTAAAACAACTCTATTCATTTTATGGAACTAATACATACTTGTTACCAAATTCACATATCAAAATGAGAAAATAAAATACTAACCAATTTCATTTTTCGTTTTCTCTTTTTAAATAAATTTTTAAAAATTTTTACAATGTTGTGTTGATTCCTGACACACAACAATGCAAATAAGCCATAATTATACATACATCCCCTCCCTCCCATCCCCCCATCTCATCCCTCCAGGTCATCACAGAGCACTAGACTAGGCTTCCTGTGCTACACAGCAGCTTCTCACCAGCTATCCATCTTACACCTGATAAAGCTAGGAACAATGTTTGCACAAAAAGCAGCATGGAAATGTTTTTAGCAACTTTTTTTATAATTGCCCAAACTTGGAAGCAACCAAGATGTCCTTCAACAGATGAATGGTAAACTGCACTAATTCATGAAATGGAACACAAGTCAGTGATAGAAAAGAATTAAGCTATTAATTCATGCAACAACACCAATGAATCTTACATGTGTACTGTTATATGAAAGGAGCCAGTTTGAAAGACTACATACTCTATAATGTCATTTATATGACATTTCAGAAAAGGCAAAATTATAGAGATAGAGAACAGATTAGGGAGTTGTAGAGGAAAAGCGTTGATTAGGGGAAGCATCAGGATTTTTAGGGCAATGAGACTTTTGTGTGTGGTACTATGGTAGTAGATTCCTGCCGCTGAGAATTGTCAATACTCGTAGACCTTAACAGCAATGAAAGTAAACTAAATATAACTTCAGTTCAGTTCAATTCAGTCACTCAGTTGTGTCCGACTCTTTGTGACCCCATGAATTGCAACGCCAGAGCTCCCTGTCCATCACCAACTCCGGGAGGTCACTCAGACTCACTTCCGTCAAGTCAGTGATGCCATCCAGCCATCTCATCCTCTGTCATCCCCTTCTCCTCCTGCCCCCAATCCCTCCCAGCATCAGAGTCTTTTCCAATGAGTCAACTCTTCGCATGAGGTGGCCAAAGTACTGGAGTTTCAGCTTTAGCATCATTCCTTCCAAAGAAATCCCAGGGCTGATCTCCTTCAGAATAGACTGGTTGGATCTCCTTGCAGTTCAAGGGACTCTCAAGAGTCTTCTCCAACACCACAGTTCAAAAGCATCAATTCTTCAGCACTCAGTTTTCTTCACAGTCCAGCTCTCACATCCATACATGACCACTCGAAAAACTATAGCCTTGACTAGACAGACCTTTGTTGGCAAAGTAATGTCTCTGCCTTTGAATATGCTATCTAGGTTGGTCATAACTCTCCTTCCAAGGAGTAAGCGTCTTTAATTTCATGGCTGCAGTCACCATCTGCAGTGATTTTGGAGCCCCCTCCCCCAAAAAAAAAAGTCTGACACTGTTTCCACTGTTTCCCCATCTATTTCCCATAAAGTGATGGGACCGGATGCCATGATCTTCGTTTTCTGAATGTTGAGCTTTAAGCCAACTTTTTCACTCTCCACTTTCACTTTCATCAAGAGGTTGTTTAGTTCCTCTTCACTTTCTGCCATAAGGGTGGTGTCATCTGCATATCTGATATTTCTCCCAGCAATCTTGATTCCAGCTTGTGCTTCTTCCAGTCCAGCGTTTCTCATGATGTACTCTGCATCTAAGTTAAATAAGCAGGGTGGCAATATACAGCCTTGACGTACTCCTTTTCATATTTGGAACCAGTCTGTTGTTCCATGTCCAGTTCTAACTGTTGCTTCCTGACCTGCGTATAGGTTTCTCAAGAGGCAGATCAGGTGGTCTTGTATTCCCATCTCTTGAAGAATTTTCCACAGTTTATTGTGATCCACACAAAGGCTTTGGCATAGTCAGTAAAGCAGAAATAGATGTTTTTCTGGAACTCTCTTGCTTTTTCCATGATCCAGCGGATGTTGGCAATTTGATCTCTGGTTCCTCTGCCTTTTCTAAAACCAGCTTGTACATCTGGAAGTTCGCAGTTCACGTATTGCTAAAGCCTGGCTTGGAGAATTTTGAGCATTACTTTACTAGCGTGTGCTGCTGCTGCTAAGTCGCTTCAGTCGTGTCTGACTCTGTGCAACCCCATAGATGGCAGCCCACCAGGCTCCCCCGTCCCTGGAATTCTCCAGGCAAGAACACTGAAGTGGATTGCTATTTCTTTCTCCAATGCATGAAAGTGAAAAGTGAAAGTGAAGTCGCTCAGTCGTGTCCGACTCCTAGCAACCCAATGGACTGCAGACTACTAGGCTCCTCCGTCCATTGTGCATTCTTTGGCATTGCCTTTCTTTGGGATTGGAATGAAAACTGACCTTTTCCAGTCCTGTGGCCACTGCTGAGTTTTCCAAATTTGCTGGCAGATTGAGTGCAGCACTTTCACAGCATCATCTTTCAGGATTTGAAATAGCCCAACTGGAATTCCATCACCTCCACTAGCTTTGTTCGTAGTGGTGATTTCCAAGGTCTACTTGACTCCACATTCCAGGATGTCTGGCTCTAGGTGAGTGATCCATTGTGATTATCTTGGTGATTATCCAATCACGATAATCCCTCATGATTACCTTGGTTGTGAAGATCTTTTTTGTACAATTCTTCTGTGTATTCTTGCCACCTCTTCTTAATATCTTCTGCTTCTGTTAGGTCCATGCCATTTCTGTCCTTTATCAAGCCCATCTTTGTGTGAAATGTCCCCTCGGTATCTCTAATTTTATTGACAAGATCTCTAGTCTTTCCCATTCTGTTGTTTTCCTCTGTTTCTTTGCATTGATCGCTGAGGAAGGCTTTCTTATCTTTTCGTGCTATTCTTTGGAACTCTGCATTCAGATGCTTATATCTTTCCTTTTCTCCTTTGCTTTTCACTTCTCTTCATTTCACAGCTATTTGTAAGGCCTCCCCAGACAGCCGTTTTGCTTTTTTACTAGTTTATATTCATTTAAAACACAAACTGTATGTATGTTTTCAATGGTTTACAAGCACTTACTTTATGCCAGGCACTAATTTTATGCTGTATGATATATCAATTAACTTAATCATCCAATAATGAGACATAAATTAGGAAACTCAAGAATGGAGATGCTAAACAGCTTGCTAAGGTCACTCTGGTAGAGTGAGGGATGGAACTGAGGTTCCAATGCCTCCATTCTTAAACAGTGTGTGATATTGCCTCTTGTGTGGCAGGGGATTCAGAAGGGCATATATCAAATACACCATTTGTGTGACAACTGTGGAGAGGGAGGAAACAGTAGAGGTAGGGAAAGAGAATGAAGGAAGAGAGCACAAAAAGGTAACAGAAGGAAGAAGGGCACCTACAAAGGCTGAGGATGAGAATCAACCAGACTGAGGAGGATGATTAGCTAAATCTGTGCATCTGTTGATTTAAAAAAAAAAAAGTGCTGACATTAGCCAGAAAATTCTGATTACTCTTCAATCTTAGGTAACCAAACATTTTAGATACATATTTTTCCTGGTTTGTTTTTTTGTTTTACTAAATCAGCAACTTTGTAGACCAGAAATGTCTAGCCCAACAGATCATGAGTACCTGCCTATGCTATGCTATGCTATGCTAAGTCACTTCAGTCATGTCCGACTCTGTGTGACCCCATGGACGGCATTCCACCAGGTTCCCCCGTCCCTGGGATTCTCCAGGCAAGAACACTGGAGTGGGTTGCCATTTCCTTCTCCAATGCAGGAAAGTGAAAAGTGAAAGTGAAGTCGCTCAGTCGTGTCCGACCCTCAGCGACCCCATGGACTGTAGCCCACCAGGCTCCTCCGTCCATGGGATTTTCCAGGCAAGAGTACCGGAGTGGGATGCCATTGCCTTCTCCAGAGTACCTGCCTAGAACATCTGAAAGACAGCTCACAGATCCTTTAACTCTGGAGAACTCCTCACCACTTGCTTGAACTATAGCACCAACCCAAACATTTCTGATCCATCCTTGAATTTATTAACTAGAATTTCTGTTGAAGCTGAAACTCCAATACTTTGGCCACCTGATGCTAGGAGATGACTCATTTGAAAAGATCCTGATGCTGGGAAAGATTGAGGGCAGGAGGAGAAGGGGACGACAGAGGATGAAATGGTTCGATGCCATCACCAACTCAATGGACATGGGTTTGGGTAAACTCCTGGGGAGGTGGTGATAGATAGGCAGGCCTGACGTGCTGCAGTCCATGGGGTTGCAGAGTCGGACATGACTGAGCAACTGAACTGAACTGAATTGAAGATCAGTTTATTATCTCGCACCTAGCCTATCTCCTACCTGGAATATATGTCTATTTCGCAAACCCTTCTTTCTCCTACTCTGTTTTGCCCCTCCATATGTCATGCACCTAACCTTACTGATACCCACTGATATTTATCCATCCACCTGTCCATGCATGTATCCAGTCAATAGACTCTTAGCCCTTGCTATGTGTCTGTACCAGGCACCAAAAATACAGGAACAAGTTGAACACGAATCCTGAGGACAAGAGCTCACATTTCAAGAAGGAAGACCAACATACAAATAAATGAGTGCAGCAAAATGAAATCCAACTTGTGAAATAATGTATGTAACTCTATAAATGGCTCAGCATCTTGCATGACATAGAGCTTAGAGTTCAATAAATAATATATGCTTGCCTATTTGCAATTTCTTCAATGTCCTTTTTGGGAGTGTGTGATTTTCTTTCTGGGTAAATGACTCCCTACACATTTTCTTTCAGAGGTCCTCAGGCTGTGACTGTGGCTCTGCTGCTGTTCATATGTATGTGCAAAATAGAAAATATATCAGGTTTGCACTTAGCATCAGAAAGAAAAAACTGGGACTTTATCTACAGCAAATTTTCCTCCTTGCCTGCCCATTTTTCAGATCTCTTCTTCTCCAGGTCTTTTCTATGGTATGAAAAGATATACTGCTTTTAAATTCCAACAGCTTAATTTACACAACAACTGTTTCTTTAAATAAAAATTATTATTTACCATTATAAAAGGTATGAATTACTGAAACTTTTGAAAACAAATCAAATAATATTTGAAGCCTCCATAAAGGTAAAAGAGACCAAATGTTGTCTCTATTAGTCTGTAAGTGCTGCCATAACAAAATACCACACACTAGGTAGCTTAAACAATATAAATTTATTTTTTCACAGATCTTGAGGCTAGAAATTCAAGATCAAGGTGCTGGCAGTGTTGTTTTCTCTTGAGAGCTCTGCTTAATTTTCAGATAAATGCCTTCTCATTGTGTCTTGACATGGCATTTTCTCTATGTATGCTTCTAGTGTCTTCCACTTCTCATTAGGAAACCAGTCCCTACTGAATTTAACTTCATCCTGATGATCTCATTTAGTCTTAACTATCTCCTGAAAGATCGTATCTCAAAATCTAATTACATTGGAGATTAAAGCTTCAAAAGATGAATTTAAGAGGAGAACACAATTCAGGCCGTAACATCATACTTAGAAGCACAATACCTATCACAGAACACTGGATTGAGTTCCCTCTTTTACACAGCAAATTCTCACTTGCTACCTGTTTTATATATGGTAATGTACATGTTTCCATGCTATTCTCTCAATTTGTCCCAATCTTTCCTTCCCCCACTGTCCATAAGTTCGTTCTCTGTATCTGCATCTCTATTGCTGCCCTACGAATAGGTTCATCAGTACCATCTTTTTGATTCCATCTGTATATGCTGCTGCTGCTAAGTCGCTTCAGTCGTGTATGACTCTGTGCAACCCCATAGACAGCAGCCCACCAGGCTCCCCTGTCCCTGGGATTCTCCAGGAAAGAACACTGGAGTGGGTTGCCATTTCCTTCTCCAATGCATGAAAGTGAAAAGTGAAAGTGAAGTCGCTCAGTCGTGTCCAACTCAGTGACCCCATGGACTGCAGCCTACCAGGCTCCTCCATCCATGGGATTTTCCAGGCAAGAGTACTGGAGTGGGATGCCATTGCCTTCTTCATATGTATATGCATTAATATACAATATTTATTTTTCTCTTTCTGACTTCAGTTTGTATAATAGGCTCTAGGTTCATCCATCTCATTAGGTGGGAAAACCTCAAATGTGTTCTTTTTTATAGCAGAATAGTTTGTTCTATGCTTCTCAATGCTGTACAGTTATAATCTGTGATAATTATTAGTTATTCAAGAACAAAAAAGAAAAAAAAAAAAGAGTTAAACTCCTAAAAACAGAAAAGTGGCTGTGAGAGATGTGAGGAGGGATATGGAGATATACTGTTCAAAGGGTAAATACTGTCATTTGTAAGATGAATAAACTCTGAGAATTCAGTATAAATTAAAAAAAGAAGAAGAAGCAGTATGATACCTTTATTCCCAAGGAGCCCATCACTGTGTCTGCTAAACTGGTTGATGTGAAATCTATAGCTCTACCACAGAAGCAAGGTGATTGTTAGAGAGTAACATCATCAAAATGGCAAAATAGGAATTTTCTACCATCTCACCTGTGGAAAAGAGTGTCTTTAGACAAGTTATAGTAGTCCAGCAGAGAAACTCTAGCACAAAACTGGGGAAAAAAATGATACCGGACATATTGAAGAGGGTAAGAGAAACAATTCCACTTTGCCTGCATCACCCTTAACTAAATAAAGGTGGTAGAGTTTAGTACCAAAGAAACGTGATAACTTTCTAATATATTTAGTTGCTCAGTCATGTCCAACTCTTTGCCACCACATGGACTGCAGCTTACCAAGCTCCTCTGTCCATGGGGATTCGCCAGGCAAGAATCCTAGAGTGGGTTGCCATGCCCTCCTCCAGGGGATCTTCCCAACCCAGGGATCAAACCCAAGTCTCCCACATTGTAGGCAGATTCTTTACCATCTGAGCCACCAGGGAAGCCCAACTTTCTAATAACTGACCTCAAAAAAAGCAGTTAGGCTCTTAATTTCTTCCACAGAAGAAAGTAAGATCTTGTCAGTGAGCACCTGGCTTCCTCAGCTATAAAAGATGCTGCCAAAAATACCCACTTCTTTCTTGCCCCACTTAGAATATTGTGTGCTGCACAACTAAGGGGTGGAGAACCACTGGGAGAACAACAGCCACACCTCCCAGAGGACATCAGAGGGATGTAGATTTGAGTAATTGCAAAGCAGACTCCATCAAGAAGCCTAAACTCCCCCAGTGTTCAGTGTGTCTCATCTACCACCTACCATACCCCCACCTCGTGGTTGGCTCCTGATGAGAACAACCACAACAACATCGTGGTTGGCTCCTGATGTTCTTGGCTTGAGGAGAACAAGAGTAAGCCTTTGCAAGCAGCCTGTGAGTGTGTATAAAAAGCTAGCCAAATTCTCCAAGATTGGGAGAAAGTCTACAAATTTGGGCACTGAGCACCACTCTAGGGAAACAAATGGGAGGGAGCCCATCAGCTCCTGAGCTGGCTTTGCAGAATCAAGAGAACATACACAATCCTAAGAATTCCTTCACAAGAGGGAATCAGAAGTATGGAGTAGGCGTATTGGAAAGGTTTGAAGGGGTCCTCAGAATCCCCAACAGGGCTCATGGAAGATAGTTCCCTTCTGACACCAGTCAATAAAGACCAGAGGAGGTGACTCTTTTTTCAATGTAAAGAAAACAATGCATGACTTCAAGAAGCATGAAAATTCAAGGGAACATGACACACTAAAAGTACATGTTAAGTTTCCAGTAACTGACCTCAAAGAAGTGGAGATCTGCCATTTGCCCAATAGTTGTTTTATGAAAGCTCAGTGAGCTAAGAAAATGCAGGAATACAATTCAACAAAATCAAGTAGAGGATACACAAATAAAATTAGATGTTTAACTGAGAGGCAGAAATTATTATCAAAAAATAAATAAATAAATAAATCACAGAATTTCTGGAGCTAAAGAATAAAATGTATAAACTGAAAAATCAACATCAGATGTGACTAACCACACACACAAAAAAATGATAAGGTAGAACACGATTTGAAATTATCTTACCAAAAGAGATCAAAGAAAAAAATAATTAAAATGAGTGAAAAAAAAAAAGCCTATGTAAACTGGAGAAGGCAATGGCACCCCACTCCAGTACTCTTGCCTGGAAATTCCCATGGATGGAGGAGCCTGGTAAGCTCCAGTCCATGGGGTCGCTGGGAGTCGGGCACGACTGAGTGACTTCCCTTTCACTTTTCACTTTTATGCATTGGAGAAGGACATGGCAACCCACTCCAGTGTTCTTGCCTGAAGAATCCCAGGGATGGGGGAGCCTGGTGGGCTGCTGTCTATGGGGTCACACAGAGTCGGACATGACTGAAGTGACTTAGCAGCAGCAGCAAACTGTGGGATATCATGAAAAGATATAATCTACATATTTATTAAGTCTGAGAAGAAAGGGGAAAAGGGAGTTAAATAGAGAGGGGAGGAATGTTTATTTAAAGAAATAATGGCTAAAAACTAAACAAATCTAGGGAAAGGCTTGATATCCAAATTAATGAAACTCATAGATTTCTAAACATATTTAATTCAAAGAAATCCTCTCTAAGACACATTATAATAAAACTGCCAAATCAAAGATGAAAAGAGAATTTTAAAAGCAGCAAGAGAAAAAAACATCTCCAATACAAAAGAACTCCCATAAGGCTGATTTATCAGCAAAAACATTGCAAGCCAGGAAAAAGTAGGATGATTTATTCAAAGTGCTGAAAGGGAGGAAAAAGTGTCCAACAAAGAATACTTTACCCAGAGAAGCTATCCTTCAGAAATGAAGGAGAAATAGACTTTCTCAGATAAACAAAATCTGAAGAAATTTATCAAGAAATATTCAGGCTGAAATGAAAGAATGCTAATTAGTAACATGAAAACATAAGAAAATATAAAACACAATAATAAAATGAGTATACAGTCAAATTCAGAATATTTTAATTATGGTAGTATATTAATCACTTACCTCTAGTATAAACATTAGAAGGCAAAGTATTAAAAATAACTATAGCTACAATAACGTTGATGCACATGTAAATTGTGATATCAAAAACATAAAATGTGGAAAGGGGAGTAAAATGATAAGGTTTTTGTATGTGATCAAAGTTAAGCTGGTATCAGCTTAAAATGACTTAGATCTTTGAGATGTTTTATGTAAGTCTCCTGGTAACTACAAAGCAAAAATTTATAGCAGATACAGAAGAGATTAAGATTAAGAATCAAAGAAAACTATTACAGAGAATCATCAATTCAAAAAGGAAGGAATAAGGGGCTACAAAACAGCCAGAAAAGAATTGGTAAAATCTCACCGGTAACTACTCACTTGATAAGTACTTTAAATAATTACATTAAATAATCCATTTAACTGTAAAAGGATTAAATTCTCCAATAAAAAGACACAGTATCTAAATAGATAAAATATAAGATCCAACTATATACTGCCTACAGATCAGATCAGTCGCTCAGCTGTGTCCCACTCTTTGAGATCCCATGAATCGCAGCAGGCCAGGCCTCCCTGTCCATCACCAACTTCTGGAGGTCACTCAGACTCACATCCATCGAGTCAGTGATGCCATCCAGCCATCTCATCCTCTGTCGTCCCTTTCTCCTCCTGCCTCCAATCCATCCCAGCATCAGAGTCTTCTCCAATGAGTCAACTCTTCACATGAGGTGGCCAAAATACTGGAGTTTCAGCTTTAGCATCATTCCTTCCAAAGAAATCCCAGGGCTGAGCTCCTTCAGAATGGAGTGGTTGGATCTCCTTGCAGTCCAAGGGACTCTCAAGAGTCTTCTTCAACACCACAGTTCAAAAGCATCAATTCTTCAGCGCTCAGCCTTCTTCACAGTCCAGCTCTCACATCCATACATGACCACAGGAAAGACCATAGCCTTGATTAGGCGAATCTTTGTTGGCAAAGTAATGTCTCTGCTTTTGAATATGCTATCTAGGTTGGTCATAACTTTCCTTCCAAGGAGTAAGCGTCTTTAATTTCATGGCTGCAGTCACCATCTGTAGTGATTTTGGAGGCCCCCCCCCCAAAAAAAAAAGTCTGACACTGTTTCCACTGTTTCCCCATCTATTTCCCATGAAGTGATGGGACTGGATGCCATGATCTTCTTTTTCTGAATGTTGAGCTTTAAGCCACCTTTTTCACTCTCCACTTTCACTTTCATCAAGAGGCTTTTTAGTTCCTCTTCACTTTCTGCCATAAGGGTGGTGTCATCTGCATATCTGAGGTTATTGATATTTCTCCCAGCAATCTTGATTCCAACTTGTGTTTCTTCCAGTCCAGCGTTTCTCATGATGTACTCTGCATAGAAGTTAAATAAACAGGGTGACAATACACAGCCTTGACGAACTCCTTTTCCTATTTGGAACCAGTCTGTTGTTCCATGATGAGTTCTAACTGTTGCTTCCTGACCTGCATACAAATTTCTCAAGAGGCAGATCAGGTGGTCTGGTATTCCCATCTCTTTCAGAATTTTCCACAGTTTATTGTGATCTACACAGTCAAAGGCTTTGGCATAGTCAATAAAGCAGAAATAGATGTTTTTCTGGAACTCTCTTGCTTTTTCCATGATCCAGCAGATGTTGGCAATTTGATCTCTGGTTACTCTGCCTTTTCTAAAACAAGCTTGTACATCTGGAAGTTCGCGGTTCACATATTGCTGAAGCCTGGCTTGGAGAATTTTGAGCATTACTTTACTAGCGTGTGAGATGAGTGTAATTGTACGGTAGTTTGAGCATTCTTTGGCATTAACTTTCTTTGGGATTGGAATGAAAACTGACCGTTTCCAGTCCTGTGGCCACTGCTGAGTTTTCCAAATTTGCTGGCATATTGAGTGCAGCACTTTCACAGCATCATCTTTCAGGATCTGGAATAGCTCAACTGGAATTCCATCACCTCCACTAGCTTTGTTCATAGTGATGCTTTCTAAGACCCACTTGACTTCACATTCCAGGATGTCTGGCTCTAGGTCAGTGATCACACCATCATGATTATCTGGGTCGTGAAGACCTTTTTTGTACAGTTCTTCTGTGTATTCTTGCCACCTCTTCTTGATATCATCTTATTCTGTTAGGTCCATACCATTTCTGTCCTTTGTCGAGCCCATCTTTGCATGAAATGTTCCTTTGGTATCTCTGATTTTCTTGGAGAGATCTCTAGTCTTTCCCATTCTGTTGTTTTCCTCTGTTTCTTTGCATTGATCACTGAAGAAGGCTTTCTTATCTCTTCTTGCTATTCTTTGGAATTCTGCATTCAGATGTTTGTATCTTTCCTTTTCTCCTTTGCTTTTTGCTTCTCTTCTTATACTGCCTACAAGACACCCACTTAACCTTTAAACTTAGAGTGAAGGGATATAAAAACAATATTCCATTCAAATAGAAACCAAAAGAGAATAGGGGTATCTATATTTATCATAAAAAAATTTTGAGTCAAAATTTATAAAAGGAAAATAAGGTCATTATATAATGCAAAAGGAGTCAATTCATCAAGAGAATAAACAGTTGTAAATATATATGTATCCACATCAAAGCACCGAAGTATATTAAGCAAATGCTAACAGATTTTCGGAGAAGGCAATGGCATCCCACTCCAATATTCTTGCCTGGAAAATCCCACGGATGGAGGAGCCTGGCGGGCTGCAGTCCATGGTGTCGCTAAGAGTCGGACACGACTGAGCAACTTCACTTTCACTTTTCACTTTCATGCATTGGAGAAGGAAATGGCAACCCACTCCAGTGTTCTTGCCTGGAGAATCCCAGGGATGGGGGAGCCTGGTGGGCTGCCATCTATGGGGTCGCACAGAGTTGGACACGACTGAAGAGACTTTGCAGCAGCAGCAGCAGCAACAGATTTTCACCAATTTCATAAAAAAAAAAAAATGAAGAGGAGGAACACTCTCAAACTCATTTTATGAGTCTAGTATTACCCTGCAGAGAAGGCAATGGCACCCTACTCCAGTACTCTTGCCTGGAAAATCCCATGGATGGAGGAGTCTGGAAGGCTGCAGTCCATGGGGTCGCTGAGGGTCGGGCACGACTGAGCGACTTCACTTTCACTTTTCACTTTCATGCACTGGAGAAGGAAATGGCAACCCACTCCAGTGTTCTTGCCTGGAGAATCCCAGGGACAGGGGAGCCTAATGGGCTGCCGTCTATGGGGTCGCACAGAGTCGAACACGACTGAAGTGACTTAGCAGTAGTACCCTGATATAAAAGCCAATATCCCTGATAAATATAGATGCAAAAATTCTCAACAAATACTAGCAAGCAGATTTAACAGCAACCATTTGTAAAATAGATAGCCAGTGGGAATTTGCTGTATGACTCAGGGAGCTCAAACTCGTGCTCTATAACACAAAAGAGTGTGATGGCATGGGAGGTGGACGAGATTCAAATGGGAGGGACCATATGTACACCAATGGCTGATTCATGTTGATATGTGGCAGAAGCCAACACAATATTGTAAAGCAGTTATCCTTCAATTAAAACTAAATAAATTTAAAGGAAAAAAAAAAGATCATACACCATGACCAAGTAAAATTTATCCCTGAGATGCAAAGATGGCTTGATATTTGCAAATCAATTAATGTGATACACCACATTGACAGAATGAAAAATTAAAATGTATGATCATCTCAATAGATGCGTGAAGAGCATCTGACAAAATTTAACATCCTTTCATGATAAAAATTCTCAATAAATTGTGTACAAAAGGAATATATCTCAACGAAATAAGGACCAAATATGAAACAAGCCCACAGCTAACGTCATACTCATAATTGAAAGATTAAAAGATTTTCCTCTAAGATCAGGAATAATACAAGGATGTCTACTTTAAATGGATAAAATATAAGATCCTATTATATGCTGCTCATAAGACACCTAGTATTCAACAAAGTACTAGAAGTTCCAGTGAGAGCAATTGGTCAAGAAAAAGAAATTAAAATATACAAATTGGAAAGAAAGATGTAAAATTGTCTATATTTGCAGATACATAATCTTATACATATAAAATACAAAAAAAAAAAAACAAACACCTGTTAGAATCAATAAAACTTTGAGTAAAGTACAGGATATGAAACAAAAAGTCAGCTGTGTTTCTGTACACCAACAACAAACGATCTGAAAAAGAAAGAAAGTAATCCTGTTTACAGTTGTATCAAAAACAATAAAAGGAATAAATTGAATCCAGGAGATTAAAGATTTGTAACCTAAAAACTCTTAAGACTGTGGTGAAAAAATTTATTAATAAGAAGATATAAATAAATGGAAAGATCCATGTTCATGCATCAGAAGAATTAATATTGTTAAGGTGTCATATTACCCAAAGTCATCCAAAGATTCAGTTGAATCCCTACCAAAATTCTAATGCCATTTTTCACAGAAATAGAACAAACAATCCTAAAATTCATAGGGAGCAACAAAAGACCTGAAATAACTAAATTAATACTGAGAGAGAATAATAGAGATGAAGACACTGTAATCTTTATTTTAAACTATAACACAAAAACTGCAATATTGAAAACAGCATGTAATGGCATGAAAAAACAGACACATAGACCAATGGAACAGAATCAACAACCCAGAAATAAACCCAAACATATATGTTCAACTTATATTTTTAAAGGGAGACAAGAAGATTGAATGAGGAAAGGGTAGTCTCTTCAATAAATTGTGCTGGGAAAATTAGATATTCAGGCAGGAAAAAAACTAAAAAATTAAACTGGACCCTTATTTGATACCAAACACAAAAATTAATTCAAATGGATTAAAGACTTAAATGGAAGACATGAAACTGTAGAACTTTTGAAGGAAACATAGGAAAAGAGCTCCTTGACAATGGTCTTGGCGATGGGTTTTTTGGCTATGACAACAAAAGCAAAAGCAACGAAAGTAAAACAGGAGGTAGAACTAAAAAGCTTCTGCCTAGCCAAAGAAACAATGAACAAAATGATAAGGTAACTTGTGCAATAGGAGAAAATATTTGGAAACCATGTATCTTATGAAGGATTTTATTCAATTCCCATAGAAAAACACAAATAATCTGATTAAAAACTGGACAGAGGACCTAAATAGACTTTTTTCCAAAGAAGACACCTAAATTGCCAACAGGTACATAAAAAGATTTCAACATAACTAATTATCAGGGAAATGCAAATTAAAGCCAGAATAAGCTATCACCTCACACCAGTTAAAATGTCTATAATCAAAATGACAATAGATAAATGTTGGCAAGAATGTGGATGCACTGTTGGAAGGAATACAAACTTGGAAAAATACACTATGGAAAAAAATATGGAGGTTTCTCAACAAATTAAATGTTGGACTACTGTATGTTCCCACTTCTGGGAATATATACAAAGAAACTTAAATCATTATCTCAAAAAGACATCTGTATCCCCAAATTCACTCCAGCATTTTCACAATAGTCAAGACAAGGAAACAACCTTAGTTTCCATCAGTAAATAAATGGATAAAGAAAATGTGAAAATGTGGTATATATATATATATATATATATATATATATATATATATATATATAAATGGAGTTCAGCCATAAAAAAGAATGCAATCCTACCACTTGAAACATGGGTGGAATTTAAAGGCATTATGCCAAGTGAAATAAGTCAGAGAAAAATAAATACTGTGTAATATCACTTATACATGAAATCTAAAAAATTCAAATTTATAGAAACAGAGAGTAAAATGATGGTTGCCAAGGAATGGATTGTGGGGGAAGTAGTGGGATTTTGGTCTCAAAATACAAACTTCAAGTTATAAGAAAAATAAGTTTTGGGGATCTAATGTATAGCATAGTAACTACAGTAAACAATACTATATAATATACTTGAAAGTTGCTAAGAAAGTAGATCTTAATTTTTCTTATTCCCCCACAAAACAGTAATCATGTAAGTTGATGGTTGTGTTAACTAATGTTATTGGGGAAGTCATTTAGTAATGCATATGGATGTGAGTCTGAGTGACCCCCAGGAGTTGGTGATGGACAGGGAGGCCTGGCATGCTGCGATTCATGGGGTTGCAAAGAGTCGGACACGACTGAGCGACTGATCTGATCTGATCTGATCTGATCTGATGTATATGAAATAAATGCATATATCTTAAAGTTACAGAATGTTATATGTCAGTTATACATCAATAAAGCGGCAGTGGGGAGAGGCAATTGTTAAAGAAACTTTATTTTCTCCATCTCCTGCTGAATTGTGAAGGATCTAGTGTTTATTGTGTTTATTCTTTAATTTATCCATTAACATAAAACAGAAGCTAAACTAATGTTTTGACAGCAAGGACATTGATACTGAAGTTTGACCCAAGCTTCAGTGGTGACTCTGATAACTTGTCAGCTATATGATCTTGGGCCAATTATTTAATGTTTTGGAACTTCAGGATGCTCCTCTTTAAAAATAGGAAGAACAATGCATACCGTATAGGGTTAAAGTGTTAGGGGAAAATACATAAATAAATCATACGGTATATTAATTTCATACAGATAGTATTATCACAAACTTAGTAATTTTAAACAACATGAATTTATTCTTACAGTTCTGGAAGTCAGAAATCAGATGAATATTACAGGACTAAAATCAAAATGTTGTCAGGACTATTTCCTTCTGGATATTCCAGGGATTAATCCATTCCTTGCCTTTACTAGCTTCTAGAGGTTGTTGACGGAGAACGCAGTGGCACCCCACTCCAGTACTCTTGCCTGGAAAATCCCATGGACGGAGGAGCCTGGTAGGCTGCAATCCATGGGGTCGCTAGGAGTCGGACACAACTGAGCGACTTCACTTTCACTTTTTACTTTCAAGCATTGGAGAAGGAAATGGCAACCCACTCCAGTGTTCTTGCCTGGAGAATCCCAGGGACGGAGGAGCCTGATGGGCTGCCATCTATGGGGTCGTACAGAGTCAGACACAACTGAAGCAACTTAGCAGCAGCCCCAGAGGTTGTTGATATTCCTTTGCTCATGGCTGCTCACATCTTCAAAGTCGGCAAACCAGCGTCTTCTCTACTCTCTGACTTCCTTCCTGCCTCTTATAAGGACCCTTGTAATTCTATTATGCTTACCTATATAATCTTGGAAATCTCCCTATCTCAAAACCCTTAATTTAATCACACTTGCAAAGTCACTTTTGCTATATTCAGAAGTTCCAGGAATTAGAACATGGTCATCTAATGGGCCATTATTCAACTTATCACACCTAGCTTATTGTGAATTTGAGTACAAAATTGTTGGTTTTACCTGCACAGCGTATCCTTTGCTTTCTTCCTTATCCTTCTCTGGTGATAAAATTTAGTATCCATGCTCTTTGCCATGTGTCTAGAGAAAAAGGATGATATTCTTCAGCCTTTGGTACAGGTCATTTACTTTGGTAAATGAAATGTTTTGCAATAAATATAATGTGAGCAAAGGCTTTGAATGTGCTTGTTTGGCTTGGCTTTGTCTTGAGAAGGGGATGCCCTGGATAACTCCTGGTCCCACAGGAGAAGACATGTGGCTTATACTTAATCCATAGACTAAGTAGAGCTTCTCTAGCCAACTTGTTAGTAAAAATAAAATATTTGATGTGGTAAGCCCCTGAGATTATGATGACCTCTTCTATCTAGCACTATTGCAACAACAGTTGACCAATGAAATATCCTAAGTTAGGTTCCCCAGAAATAGATCATGAACCAAGAATCATGTCAAAAGAATGAAAAAATAAACCACAGACTGAAAGAAAACATTTGCAAAAGATGTATCTAATAAAGGACTGTTGTCAGAAATACACAAACTCTATACAAAGAAGATATAAAGAATAGACATAAAACCTAATAATGAGAAAAAAAACAACCTAATTAAAAATAGACCAAAGACCTTAAAAGACACCTCACCAAAGAAAACAGATCAGATCAGATCAGTCACTCAGTCGTGTCCTACTTTTTGAGACCCCATGAATCGCAGCACGCCAGGCCTCCCTGTCCATCACCAACTCCTGGAGGTCACTCAGACTCACATCCATCGAGTCAGTGATGCCATCCAGCCATCTCATCCTCTGTTGTCCCCTTCTCCTCTTGCCCCCAATCCCTCCCAGCATCAGAGTCTTCTCCAATGAGTCAACTCTTCGCATGAGGTGGCCAAAGAATTGGAGTTTCAGCTTTAGCATCATTCCTTCCAAAGAAATCCCAGGGCTGATCTCCTTCAGAATGGACTGGTTGGATCTCCTTGCAGTCCAAGGGACTCTCAAGAGTCTTCTCCAACACCACACTTCAAAAGCATCAATTCTTCAGCGCTCAGCCTTCTTCACAGTCCAGCTCTCACATCCATACATGACCACAGGAAAAATCATAGCCTTGACTAGGCGAATCTTTTTGGCAAAGTAATGTCTCTGCTTTTGAATATGCTATCTAGGTTGGTCATAACTTTCCTTCCAAGGAGTAAGCGTCTTTTAATTTCATGGCTGCAGTCACCATCTGCAGTGATTTTGGAGCCCAGAAAAATAAAGTCTGACACTGTTTCCACTGTTTCCCCATCCATTTCCCATGAAGTGATGTGACCGGATGCAATGACCTTCGTTTTCTGAATGTTGAGCTTTAAGCCACCTTTTTCACTCTCCACTTTCACTTTCATCAAGAGGCTCTTTAGTTCTTCCTCACAGTCTGCCATAAGGGTGGTGTCATCTGCATATCTGAGGTTATTGATATTTCTCCCAGCAATCTTGATTCCAACTTGTGTTTCTTCCAGTCCAGCGTTTCTCATGATGTACTCTGCATAGAAGTTAAATAAACAGGGTGACAATATACAGCCTTGACATACTCCTTCCTTTTCCTATTTGGAACCAGTCTGTTGTTCCATGTCCAGTTCTAACTGTTGCTTCCTGACCTGTATACAAATTTCTCAAGAGGCAGATCAGGTGGTCTGGTATTCCCATCTCTTGAAGAATTTTCCACAGTTTATTGTGATCCACACAGTCAAAGGCTTTGGCATAGTCAATAAAGCAGAAATAGGTGTTTTTCTGGAACTCTTTTGCTTTTTCCATGATCCAGTGGATGTTGGCAATTTGATCGAGCAGATGGCAAATAAGCATATGTAACATTCCGCATTATGGTTTATTAGAAAAGGGCAAATTAGAACAACAGTGAAATACCATTACACAGCTATTACCATGTCCAAAATTCAGAACACTGACTTCACCAAATGTTGTTGAGGATGTGGAACAACAAGAGCTCTCATTCCTTGATGGTGGGGGTGCAAAATGGTACAGCCACTTTGAAAAACTGTTTGGTGGTTCTTATAAAACTGAACATACTCTAATCGAATGATCCAGTAATCACACTTTGGTATTTATCCAAAGGAGTTGAAATATGTCCATGTAAACACCTGCACATGGATGTTGATAGCAGCTTTTATCATAATTGGATTTGCAAGATGTCCATTAGTAGGTGACTGGATAAATAAACTATGTTACGTACAGACAATGGAATATTATTCAGCACTAAAAAGAGATATCCCATGGATGGAGGAGCCTGGTAGGCTGCAGTCCATGGGGTCGCTAAGAGTTGGACATGACTGAGCGACTTTACTTTCCCTTTTCACTTTCATGCATTGGAGAAGGAAATGGCAACCCACTCCAGTGTTCTTGCCTGGAGAATCCCAGGGACGGGGGAGCCTGGTGGGCTGTCGTCTACTGTGTCGCACAGAGTCGGACACGACTGAAGCGACTTAGCAGCAGCAGCAGTAAAAAGAGATAAGCTATCAAGCCATGAAAAGAGATGAAGGAACCTTAAACACATATTATTAAGTAAGAGAAAGCAATCTAAAAAGGCTACATTCTCTACGATTTGAACAATATGGAATCCTGCTAAAGGTGAGACTGTGGAAACAGTAAAAAGATAAAAATATCAGTGGCTACTAGGGGTTAGGAGGGAGGGGGTGATAAATAGATAAAGCCCAAAGGATTCCTGGAGAAGTGAAACTACCCTGTATGGTTCTGTGATGATGGATTCATGTCACTGTAAATTTCTCCCAATTCATAAAATGTACCACTCAAGAGTAAACTATGAAAACTATGGACTCTGGATGATAATGATGTTCAATATAGGTTCATCAGTTTTAATAGATGTACCACTCTGGTGGGAAATGTTGACAACAGGGGAAGCTATGCATGTGTTGGGGCAAGGGATATATGGGAAAACTCTGTACCAATTCTCAATTTGGCTATAAACTTAAAATTGCTCTAAAAATAAAGATTATTTTAAGAAACTTAAAACAATTATCATAACATTTATAGCTACTTCCCAAGCTATTCTAATAAGTAAGATTTTTCTATATCAGTAATCATAACTTTTTTCAACCCACATTTTCCTTTCCTATGTATGTGAGGGTAAGGAGTAATAGTATTTCTCTTCCAAACTAGCACACCCTCTAGGTTCACTCAGATTATCAGCGGGAAAGGGTAAGTGTGTTCACTGGCATTACATTCCAAGTAGGATGCTCAATTTTATACAGATATTAACTTGTTTGATCATCAAAACTACCTTATGAAGAAATATTATTATCCTTGTTTGCTGCTAAGTCGCTTCAGTCGTGTCCAACTCTATGCAACCCCATAGATGGCAGCCCACCAGGCACTCCCACCCCTGGGATTCTCCAGGCAAGAACACTGGAGTGGGTTGCCATTTCCTTCTCCAATGCGTGAAAGTGAAGTCACTCAGTCGTGTCCGACTCTTCACAGCCCCATGGACTGCAGCCTACCAGGCTCCTCCGCCCATGGGATTTTCCAGGCAAGAGTACTGGAGTGGGGTGCCACTGCCTTCTCCCTTATTTAGCAAAGAAGAAAATATTACTGCAGAAAGTGCATGGATTTGGAGGTGAAATGAACTAAAATCATATAAATTACTGGCTATGAACTTGAACCAGTAATTTAACAGCTTGGTAGGAACTGACTAAAATGATGTTTCCATCAGCCTGGCACATGGTACACACTTTTTAAACAGTGATCCCACTTTCTCCCAGAAAGCAGTGGGACTATGATTTGACTCCACTTCTGTGTGACTTTAAAATCCATGCTCTTTGCCCTTTGTAAGCCTTCCTGCAATAGAAAGCCATTTTGTGTAGATTTGGCGCATGTGTTTTTGCGCAGTGCAGAGCTGGAAAAGGATTATGATCCCCAGCGACCTTAAAAATGAAGTACTTAACTATTGATTTATTTTTATTTAATATGACTTCCTGAAAAAAACCTCTGGTCTACTGAAGATTCAATTGAAATTATTAGCCTATAGGCATTTATGGATACATGACATATGCAGCTCTAATAAAAACAGATTAACCCCTCTCTTTCAAAGTTTACACTGCATCAAGCACTGAAAACTAAGTCTGATGTAATAGATCTCTTTTGTGGTTTTAATCATAACAATTGTACCAAATGGCTTTTTTTGGTGCATGTGATAACATCATAATGGAAAACTAAATCGATAGCATATTTCTCAATCTAATTATATGCCTTGCATTTCTAAACCAGTTTTAATGAAATACAGTAAGTGGTAGCGTGGAAATTAGAAAAGGCTAAAAAAAAAGCAGTTGCAAATAATACTGTCAGTGACAGGAATAGTATGAACTCTGCTAGTCTATGCGAACAATGCCTTCTCACTACAATTGCACAAAAGACAAAAAGAGGCAAAGGGATCATCCAAACAAATCATTACTTTCAGAAACAAGCATGTTTTACAGAATAAGCCTGCTGCTGCTGCTGCTAAGTCGCTTCAGTTGTGTCCGACTCTGTGCGACCCCATAGACAGCAGCCCACCAGGCTCCCCCGTCCCTGGGATTCTCCAGGCAAGAACACTGGAGTGGGTTGCCATTTCTTTCTCCAACAGAATAAGCCTAGGATACAGCAATTCAAAAATAGATAAGGAGCATCAGAAACTGCAAAACTCATCTACACACAAACCTCACCTGGGTATCACAGCAGGATGATCAATCTATAATCACACTAGCACTCTCATAAAAATTTTAAATGGCTTCTTTCCCTATGCAAACCCCTGGAAAAGGACATGGCAAACCACTCCAATATTCTTGCCTGGAGAGTCCCCACAGACAGAGGAGCCTGGTGGGCTACAGTCCATGGGGTCGCAAAGAGGCGGACTTTACTGAGCAATTAAGCACAATTCCCTAGGTAGAAGAGTAACTCATGACCATTACACAAGTTCTGGAAAATATGAAAAGACACAAAGAAAAAGAATACTTTAACCTAAAATCTACACCCAGAGATAACCCTGGTTAAAAATTTGACTAATCTCCTTTGTTTTTTCTCCTACATATATGTTACGTATTTGAAATGAACAATAATTCAGATAGCTCAAAGTAATAAGGTAGATAACCCGTAAATAGTTCCTAATATAAAAATATGTACTTTTATAGGCACTTTATTAGTTTCCTAGGGTGTCATAAAAAAGGAACATGGATTAGGTGGCTTAAATAACAGAAATTTCTTTTCTCACATTTCTGGAGTCTAGGAGGCTTGATTTTTCCTAAATCAAGGTGAAGGGAGGATTGATTTCTTTTGAAACCTCTCCCCTTGGGTTGTAGATAATGATCTCTCTGTCTTCATATAGTCTTTCCTCTATGTATGACTGTGTCCATATTTCCTCTTTTTATAAGGAGACCAATCATATTGGACTTTACCAACAAAAGTCCAACTTTATCTTACAAAGGTCCAAGTTTTTTACCAACTTTACCAACAAAGGTCCATCTAGTCAAAGCTATGGTTTTTCCAGTAGTCATATATGGATCTGAAAGTTGGACTATAAAGAAAGCTGAGTGCCAAAGAAGGGATGCTTTTGAACTGTGATGTTAGAGAAGACTCTTGAGAGCCCCTTGGACTGCAAGGAGATCCAACCAGTCCATTCTAAAGGAGATCTGTCCTGAATGTTCACTGGAAGGACTGATGCTGAAGCTGAAACTCCAATCCTTTGGCCACCTGATGCAAAGAACTGACTCATTTGAAAAGACCCTGATTCTGGGAAAGATTGAAGGCAGGAGAAGGGGGAAACAGAGGATGAGATGGTTGGATGGCATCATCAGCGTGATGGACATGAGTTTGAGTAGACTCTGGGAGTTGGTGATGGACAGAGAAGACTGGTGTGCTGAAGTCCATGGGGTTGCGAAGAGTCGGATATGACTGAGTGACTGAACTGACTGACTAGTGACCTCATTTTAAATTAGTTGCCTCTTCAAGACACAATCTCCAAATGCAGTCCCATTCTAAAGGGTTAGGGTTTCAACACATGAATTTTGAAGGGTCACAATTCAGCTCATAACAGGTGCTAAGTTATAATAAAAGGATAATATCTTACAGGTCCTGCAGCCTCTCTAGAGACATAAAGATCAGTAAAGATCAGTGTCCTGAAGGAGCTTAAGTTAGTGAGCAAAGGAAGGACTATTTAGTGAATGTCATCGGGAATTTATTGATATTCTGGGGACAATATATAAAGGCTCTTCTGATAACATATACCAAAAGAAATGACATATTTAGTAAAATGACAAAGCTTCCCTGGTGGCGCAGCTGGTGAAGAACACACTTGTCCATGCAGGAGATACAAGAGACCTGGGTTCTATCCCTGGGTTGGGAAGATCCCCTGGAGGAGGAAATAGCAACCTGTTCCTGTATTCTTGCCTGGAGAATCCCATGGACAGAGGGACCTAGCAGGCTACAGCCCATAGGGTCACAAAGAATCAGACATGACTGAATGTACACATGCATGCATACAGACACACACACACAGTAAAATAAATGTTAAGAGAAATAGTGGGGGGAAAAGAAGAGGAGGAGGAAAGCCAGAGAAAGGGGAAGAGAATGGAGTAGAAAAAAGGCAGAAAATGGAAATGAGTTGTATCTATCTTCCCTATGATACAATGGTGTATTTGTTTTAAATCCATTCATTTAATAGATATTAGTTGACCATCTAGCACATACCAGGCGTTCAGCTAGGCACAGGAATAAACCAGGGTTTTTGATGTTCATACACATTGGAAGGAGCCCCTCAGATTGTATAATGTAAATGCAAGTTTACATTTTCTTTACCTTCCTGTTTGATACTGGCTTTGCATCAACATCACAAGCTGTATGCAGTCAATATGTTCCTGCATAAGTTGTTTCCGAGACTTTCTGTAAATCAGATCTTATTAGAAATGCACAAAGAGAGCCGGCTGTTCAAAGGCACCCCAGAGAGACCTCTGTGATAAGAAGAAGCATCCTTATGTAAAGGGAGGTTCCAGGGCTGTGTCAGTCCCAACTGTCATACCTGTGTCCTGGCTCGCAGGTTATGCCTGAGCGCTCATCTGTGTTCGCACTGTCTGTCCTTCTGCCTTGGATTACAAACCCCTGGAGGTGGCCCACCACATCTGTTCCGTTTATTGCATCTAGTGTCACAATGAAGCATGCACAGAGAGATCTTAGTAATGCTTTCAGTTGCTGATAATGGATGAAGAAACGGATCTCAGCCAATAGCATCCATGGGGCTACGTTGAGGAAATATCCCACATGGCCTGTTTCTAAACAGTAAAGCCCCACATTAAATGCAGGGCAAGGCATTGCCAAGTGTAAGAAGCAAGACCTGGGATCCCTTAGTCCTGTTCATGTCCCAGAAACAGAGAAAGGAAATTATTTGCGGAGATAACAAAAGAGACTATGAGACTTGGAGACCCCTTGAGGGCACTCTGAGAAGCTCAATCTGAGCTGTATTGGGTTGTTAACCACCCAGTGCCTTTGATGGGTATAGACCTTTCTATACGCTTCCATGAAGCACAGGGTGACAGTTGCTGTCCTCCCCAGTGAGAACCGGTTCAAGCTAGTAGTATTTTGCATGGCAGCTTGCTCCTAGAATCTAATTATCAACTCAGAAGAAATGCCTAAGTCCTTGCCTTCTACCTTGGGTTCAGAGAAATATTTCAGCCAAAAGTTGTTTTTCTAATAAGTAGTTTTATAGTGCCACTGCCAGTAAACGAGTGCTATAATTTCTGGTTGAAATTTGCTCAATTCAGTCAAACTGTAGCAACCCTAAAATTAAAGTCAATATTCACAAATACAAACATGTCCCAAGAACTATACTAATATCGATGAATCTTCTTTAAGGGGAAAATGTGTATTTCTCCGGTATGATTCAATCATTTTAATTCTTTGACCAATTTTCTATTTACTCACATTTTCCATCTTTATTTCTATCTTACTTCAGTGATTTTCATGAGTATCCACCATGTTCCATGTATATTTTATAATAGAATTTGTAGTTATTTAACTTTCTCATCCACACTAAATTGAATGATCATAATAACTTCTGCCATGGGAAGTTTTCTTTACGGGTTATTATTTCCATAAAGTCTAATTTTCTTAATTTTGCATTTATAAATTTTATCTAAATTATTTTATTTACCCATTAATACCTTGATAACATCTTTACATTAGCAAGTTTCAGTCTGTGATGGTTTTGGGGGTTGTTTTTCTGGAAACTATTATCTTCCCAGTTAATGTTTACGTTTTCACTTTTACCTATTTTTCTACCTGTAACATAGTTAATCCTGTCAGTCCTGAATGTTCATTGGAAGGACTGATGCTAAAGTTGAAATTTCAGTACTTTGGCTACCTGATGTGAAGAAATGACTCACTGGAAAAGACCCTGATGCTGGGCAAGATTGAAGGTGGGAGGAGAAGGGGATAAAAAGGATGAAATGATTGAATGGTATCACTGACTTGATGGACAGGAGTTTGAGTAAGCTGCAGGATTTGGTGTTGCACAGGGAGACGTGGTGTGCTACAGTCCATGGGGTCAGAGAGTCAGACACGACTGAGCAACTGAACTGAACCGAACATATTTAATCATACAAAGTCTTAGTCATTGTTAATTTTCTGCTAAGTTCTTATTACTTCTAAAATTAAGATCCCATATAAATTAGATGTAAAATAATGTATTTTTATTCCTTTGTAAAAGCAAATAGGAAACAAAAGGAGGTGAAATATCTGTGAAGTCAATACCACGTGGCAAAAATTTCCAGCTTCATTCAAATACAAGCATCCCTGGAAAGGGCAACCCCATTTATAGCTGGAATATGGAAAAAGTGATTTCACATCTCATGCTTTCCTAAAAGATGGGAATGGAGGTTTTCCCTCTCCCAGCTGCCTGCAGCTGAGGTGCTGACACATAACCTGGTCTCCATCTGTCGCTTTCCCTTTCCAAGGCTCTGACTCTACAGCTGGAGAAACAAAGCAGCAGGAATGGGATATTTGTTTCTTTGCAGCGCAGCTGTGGCAGCAGAGACAAACAGGGTCCTGGAATGATCACAAGGGCCTTGGATGCCATGCTTAGGGGTTGAGCTTTCAGTTCAGTTCAGTTGAGTCCGACTCTGCAACCCCATGGGCCACAGCATGCCAGGCCTCCCTGTCCATCACCAACTCCCGGAGTTTACCCAAACTCCTGTCCTTTGAGTCGGTGATGCCATCCAACCATCTCATCCTTTGCTGTCCCCTTCTCTTCCTGATTTCAATATTTCCCAGCATCAGGGTCTTTTCAAATGAGTCAGTTCTTCGCATCAGGTGGCCAAAGGATTGGAGTTTCAGATTCAACGTCTGTCTTTCCAATGAACACTCAGGACTGATCTTCTTTATGATGGACTGGTTAGATCTCCTTTCAGTCCAAGGGGCTCTCAAGAGTCTTCTCCAACACCACAGTTCAAAAGCATCAATTCTTTGGCACTCACTCAGCTTTCTTTATACTCCAACTCTTACAACCATACATGACTACTGGAAAAACCATAGCATTGACTAGATGGACCTTTGTTGGCAAAGTAATGTCTCTGCTTTTTAATATGCTGTCTAGGATGGTCATAACTTTCCTTTCAAAGAGTAAGCATCTTTTAATTTCATGGCTGCAATCACCATCTGCAGTGATTTTGGAGCCCCCAAAAAGAAAGTCTGACACTGTTTCCACTGTTTCCCCATCTATTTGCCACGAAGTGATGGGACCAGATGCCATGATCTTAGTTTTCTGAATGTCGAGCTTTAAGCCAACTTTTTCACTCTCCACTTTCACTTTCATCAAGAGGCTCTTTAGTTCTTCCTCACAGTTTGCCATAAGGGTGGTGTCATCTGCATATCTGAGGTTATTGATATTTCTCCCAGCAATCTTGATGCCAGCTTGTGCTTCATCTAGTCCAGCATTTCTCATGATGTACTCTGCATATAAGTTAAATAAGCAGGGTGACAATATACAACCTTGACATATTCCTTTTCCTATTTGGAACCAGTCTGTTGTTCCATGACCAGTTCTAACTGTTGCTTCCTTACCTGCATACAGATTTCTCAAGAGGCAGATCAGGTGATCTGGTATTTATTTCCATCTCTTTCAGAATTTTCCACAGTTTATTGTGATCCACCCAGTCAAAGGCTTTGGCATAGTCAATAAAGCAGAAATGTTTTTCTGGAACTCTCTTGCTTTTTCGATGAGCCAGCAGATGTTGCCAATTTGATCTCTGGCTCCTCTGCCTTTTCTAAAACCAGCTTGAACATTTGGAAGTTCACAGTTCATGTACTGTTGAAGGCTGGCTTGGAGAATTTTGAGCAATACTTTACTAGCATGTGAGATGAGTGCAATTGTGCGGTAGTTTGAGCATTCTCTGGCAATGCCTTTCTTTGGGATTGGAATGATAACTGACCGTTTCCAGTCCTGTGGCTACTACTGAGTTTTCTAAATTTGCTGGCATATGAGTGCAGCACTTTCACAGAATCATCTTTCAGGATTTGAAATAGTTCAACTGGAATTCCATCTCCTCCACTAGCTTTGTTCGTAGTGATGCTTCCTAAGGCCCACTTGACTTTACATTCCAGGATGTTGGCTCTAGGTGAATGATCACACCATCATGATTATCTGGGTCATGAAGATCATTTTTGTACAGTTCTTCTGTGTATTCTTGCCACCTCTTCTTAATATCTTCTGCTTCTTTTAGGTCCATACCATATCTGTCCTTTTTTGTCCTGTAGAAATGGAGAGACATGGAGAGCTCTATCTGGGGAATCATATGCTCACCTCTGAGATTTAGAGAGATGACTAGGGTAGCGCGTCACATAAAATGGGTTGAAGATAACAATTCTCGAGACAGACTTTTGGAGGGCTAGTTCTGCACCAGTGGTCAGCATCTTCCCAGTCCAAGACACTGGGTGCCAACGCTGCTTCCCTAGTCCTTGATGGCATGGTTCTTGCCCATCTTTGCATCTGCCCAATAATCTCACCTAGTCCATTGGGTACCTCTCTATGCTCCAAACAAATCATTCCATGTCCCCCACATCTGTATTCCTTTGCTACTCTCATGATTCAAGAAATCCCTTACTCTCATTCTCTACCTGACAGATTCAGTTCCAGCTCTAGAGGTTAGTATTTCTAAAGAGATTGAGCTTCTCCCTGAAAAAGGCAATGAAGAAATTACATAATGCCTCTTTAGGAATGAATTTCTCAAACTTTTCCTTCATTAATAAGAGGAATGAGTGCTTGAATTTGTGAGTGAGTGAGGAAGGGTGGAGAGAGAGAAAATGAATCCATTAATAATAGTCTATCTTCTGAATTTTCTATAAAAATATATTACTCTCATAATTTGAAAAAATAAATATATTAAACATTTTCACCCCAATATTCTGATAATTATATTCATATTTTTCAGGCAGCTCAAATATCCCAATATAGGTAGGCTTGCATACTCTTAGCCTACATGAGGCTTTTTATCATAGTCTGGATTCCTTAAATATCAGATCCAAATAAAAGCTTTCTTAGAAAGGTTTATTAGAGAGTACTGTCTTGAGGAAGCAGAAGGGGGTAAAAGGGAAGTGGGGATGGGAAGAAAGAAAGTCAAGTGTGAGGAAGGCATTACTGTTCCCAACCCCGTCGCTGGTCTTTGGAGAGATCCTATGGAAGTGTTTCCTCTCCATGCAAGCCAGATATGGAGGGGAAGAGAGAATGATCCCACTGGTGCAGTTCACCTTACAGGGGCAACTGTCTCAGAAGTACAACTTGCATTACCCAGCCCCTTGGCAACCTCACGGAAGCCAGCTCCCAGCAGTAGCTGGGTGGTGAGTCACTGGACAGTGCGAGGAGCCCACTGGGGGAGCTGAGCCACAGCGAGCCAGCACATAAGCATCACTCGGAAGCTCAGAGCTCTGTGTTGTTCCCTATCTCCACAGCAGCAAGAAAGCCACAAAACAAGAGCTGTTGTGTTAACATGAGAGGCTGGAAACAGGTGGAGTGCCATGACAACCTAGCCCTGCCACCAAGGTGGCCACAGAACTGGAAATCAATGCTTCCTTCTTCAGCTTTTAAGAATACAGTTGTGGCAGGTGAATACAGGGCCATCAGTAGCATCAAGCAGAAAACCATATGGAGTGATTACAAACTGGGTTCAATAGAACACTGATGAAAATAGAAAAGATTAAATAGCAGCTTTACAAATTGTTGGTTTTGTGAACTAGGCAAGTTTTGAAAATTGATTGATTAGTGCAGGCCAGGCTGTTACTGTAGGAGAAAAGTCCCCAATTCTCAGGTGTTTCCTGCCCTCTGTGGCCCCCACCAACCTCCATATGCAGCTTCCCAAATCGTTTCCTTTGTTTCCCATAAGCCAGTGGTAAGAGGAAAAAGTATGGACGGTCTCACACAGGGGTCTTAAAAGGCAAGCCTGGGAAGGGGTACATACTTCTCTCATTCCATTGGCTGGAACTCCATCAGATTGTCATTCTTATCAGCAAGTGAGATGAGGAAGTGTAGGCTGGTTCATGCCCATGAATAAGAGAAGACGGGTTCAGTGAAAGCTACCTTGTTTCTGCCAGAAGTGCCTACTTGGTCCCAGGCTTTGGGTCATGCACTGAAAAGACAGCAGTTACAACACAGATGTGGCCTCCCTTGGGAAGCCGAAAGTGTGAAGAAAAATCAAGAGCTTCAACAACTAATCATGAACACATGTATTTAAACAATACCATTGCAAATGTGATGAGAGCAGAGGGTACAAGGGGTAAATTTAACAATTATTATGACACAGGGAACAAGGAACTAGACGCGTAATAATCAACCAAGTTGAGCTAGAAAGATGTGTATGTGTGTCTGTGTGTGTGTGTGTCCCTGACAGAGATATTCACAGGAGGCATTCCAGGGTGCAGAAATAACCCATGTCAGGGTTATTCTTTGGTGGAATAGCCCTATTTGTTGCATTACTGAGTTAGCAAATAAGAGTGCCCAGTATGTGCCATAAAGTGTTAGTTGCTCAAGAATGTCCAACTTTTTGTGACCCCGTGGACTGTAGCCCACCAGGCTCCTCTGTCCGTGAAATTCTCCAGGCAAGAATACTGGAGTGGGTTGCCATTTCCTTCTCCAGGGGATGTATTCTGCAAGTCTCCGTAAAGAGAATGCAAAATCCCACAGTCTACTGCCATTGCCTTGGAGAACTTATTTTGATCCATCAAAAACAAGACCTCACAAATAATCTCATAAATAATCTATGTTTGGCATGATTTCAAATGTGAAATAGGCCTTTTTAGACAATAAGTAATGCTCTTCCTTCCATTTCTTAAGCCAACTATTGAGCCCATAGCCAGGATGTCAGTCCACCACCTCACTCAAAGGCCCAGGTTTATCCTACTGAGAACAGGCTGAAGATTTAAATATCTGCCATCCTCAGGGCCCCCTTTTAAGGCAATCACTCCAAGCACGTCGTGCATGACATTTCAATGATAGCCACAGTGCTACCCTGCTACCCTCCTCAGACTGCTTGGATCAGGCCTCAGAGCATGAGCTCAGAGCCTCTAAATTAAAGTGGCAAAAACTTTTCAATATTTTCCATTTACAGTCATGGTAGTTTTAATAGTAAGAGTAGTATCAATATTTTATAGTAAGAATTGATATCACACTTATCCAATTAGACTTTCTCTCTTAGTATGATAAAAGCTAGATTCCTATTTCTTGGGGTTTCCCCAGTGGCTTGGTGGTATAGAATCCACTTGTCAAGGCAGCAGACATAAGTTCGATCCCTGGATTGGGAAAATCCCCTAGAAAAGGAAATGGCAACCCAGTCCAGTACTCCTGCCTGGAAAATTCCAGGACAGAGGAGCCTGGCAGATTATTGTCCATGGGGTCACAAAAGAGTCAGACACAACTTAGTGACTAAACAACAATCATTTATTTGAGAATAAAATTTAGAGACTGTTTACTGTTTAAAAAAAAAAAAAACCACAAGCCTTGTATACAACGAGGCCTCTTATATTGTTCTGGGTGGGTAATAATTTACAAGAATAAAAAAGGATATGATTAGGAATAGAAATTTTGTAGCTGTGGTTTAATGAGACATGTCTGCAAGCAGGACCTGAACATAAACAGAGCAAGTGAGGCTTTCCCTGCAGGAAGGAGGGCTGAAGTTTTCAAGATGTCTAGTAATCTAGTTTTGCATTTTAGGTTGGTTCCTGCTCTGTGCTCTATTCCCTGGAGCCATCCTTAAATTTTTAGTAAAAGTCTGTTGCATATAACTTCTGCGTCAGTGATGCTTTAGAGAATGAAGGAGAAAACTCCCATCAATGAATGAGACAGATGGGAGAGAGGCAGCAGGACAGCCACAAGAGACAAAAATGTGAGCTGGTCAATCAAGAAGCTGAAATTCACAGCAAGAGGCTCTAAGAGATCATTGGGTGAGTGTCAGGAATCCTCTTCAATCTTCTTGAGGGCACTGGACTGCCCATTATAGAGGCAAGTGCTGCTCCAGGTCACTGTATCTGGTCATTAAAGTAAAAAGTAGCCTGCAGAAGGCCAATACACATGGGTCTAGCAAGGTCAACGTCACAGGCTTCTATTCAGGTCCGGCTGATATCAAACCTGCATGTTTTCATGCAGCTGTGAAAAAGGATACTGATGACTCGGCTTCATAATAACACTTAAGTTCTTTGAGCAACCAAATAAGCAGACAGAAATATTTTGCCTCTATTCTCCTCATCTTCTTATTTTCAAATGTATATGCTGTTGGTTGCTTATAGGTTGTCATTTCTTTTTTCTGTAAAGAAATGAAAAAAAGTGCATCTTAAAAGCAGCCATGAAGCTTTTCTGTAATAACCTAGAAATCTATCAATTTTATAGACAACCCGACTGATAACATATTGTCCAACATTGTTGTTTCCTATTGTTTCCTTCCTTTCTTTTCTGTCTTTTGGTGTTTTTTTTTCTTTTTGCTCCCTGAAAATAGCACAATATGGAGTGATGTTTTAATTTATTCTCATGAAAGGGACAGCAACTGGTTTTTAATGGTTACAGAATGGTGACTCGCAGCCCTGGCCCAGCTGCTGTCACCAGCGTGCCACAGCAGACTCACAGCATCTTGTCTCCAGCACACATCAGTGCTCCCGCCGGCTGCCTCCCTCCCTCCCAGTGGACGGGCCACCACCTGCTGCTGGCACAGCGCCGGCCCTTTGGGGAACAAATGTTCTCTGGCTGCTGGGTGACAGGACAGGACAGACGCTGGATTTCAAGGAAACCAGGGAAATGTGCCCTGGGGCCTGTTGCCCCTACTCGTCCACCCATCTGCCTTCCCTGGCTGGCACAGATCTCCCTAATCAGGGCCATAGGAGAATGGGCTTTTTCAGACCATGATCTAGATGGCTCTGTCTCCTTTCCCCTACTGGTCTCCCTTTGGGCTATAATGGCTATTTATTTATTCAGGCCACAAGCATTTTCCGAGCCTCTGTTCCATGCCAGGCAATTTGCTAAGTGCTAAGAATATAGACCTGAACAACTCAGTCTCTCACCTTGAGAAGGTCATAGTTTAGTGGGGTAGACAAGACATACAAACCAATTAAGTACAACACAGCACTGAGAGCGTAAAAGCAGAGTTAAAAATCAAGGGCACAAAAGAAGCAGCATTAAAGTGTCACACAGGCATGAAGCTTGTGGACTTGGGAGACTTAGCCTCAGGGAAATCCAGCTGCCTGTTTGCTTTTGGACAGTTCATTTAAGGTCTTTAAGGCCCAGTGATTCATTGGTATAAGGTTATGTAAAATAATGCAGTGAAGCACTGTAACAGGGCGTGTGATAAACACTCAATAAATCTAGAACATTGTTACCCAGCACAATTTATATTCAAATACCTCTCCCAGAGCTGTAGGATCCCAACCACTGCATCCAGGCAGGAGTTTTGGAAGCAGAGAAGGGATGAGGGGAGAGGAGGGCAGCTAGTGAACTTCAAAGCTTAGAGCTGAAGAAGATTCCCAGTGAGCCATGTCCCTGGACTGAAGCTGGAGTACAAAGCCAAGTGACAGATCAGATCTGCCTAGACTATCAGGCAGGAGGGGTTATAGTGAAAGAAACTAAATCCAGGGCAACAGGACAGAAATTGGAGGTATCAGGCAAAACACAATCAGAAGAGAGAACACAGTGCCGAGGGACAATCTGGAGTACCAGCGTCTTGAAAAGGCTGGAAAACTCTACTCAGCTGAGATGGTATTTGATATTGGTCTTAAAAGATGAGGAGGAAATTGCAAGGAACAGGGGCAAGGGAAGGGATGTCCTGAGAGGCGTGTCTTGAAAGGGGAAACAGTGTGGGCAAATGCATATTGATGTCCGAAGTGAAGAGTGAGAAAGTCAAGTAGATGGGACCTTGAGTGCTTAGAACACAGTGAGAGGAGGTGAGGCTGGAGTCTGTCAGGCGCTGAGGCATGGAAGGCCTGGAGTGCCAGGCCAGGGAAACTAGTCTAATCCTGGAGGCCCACAGGATCAGAGTCACTGGTCCAGCTCTGACAAGCTGCCAATGCCCGCGGCGATTCTCAGTTAATTGGTCTTGAGTAAGACATGGTCATGAGTGTTTTTAACATCTCCCCAGGTGATTCCTGGAGAATGGCACCCCACTCCAGTACTCTTGCCTGAAAAATCCCATGGACAGAGGGCGGCAGTCCATGGGGTCGTGAAGAGTCAGACACGGCTGAGCGACTTCACTTTCACTTTTCACTTTCACGCATTGGAGAAGGAAATGGCAACCCACTCCAGTGTTCTTGCCTGGAGAATCCCAGGACGGGGGAGCCTGGTGGGCTGCAGTCTATCGGGCCGCACAGAGTCGGACACGACTGAAGTAACTTGGCAGCTTAGCAGGTGATTCCAGTGTGCCTCTAGGGCTGCAAATCACTGCTGCAGGCAATCAGAAGTCAATGGAGAGACTCTTTTTGACTTTTGAATGCTATGAAGCTACGAGATTCATTTAATTTCAACCAACATTATCAACACCGACTGGGTGCCAGTCCCTTGCTAACCTTGTAAATATGGAGATGCGGAGGTCAGGGTCCACTGCTCTGTTTGGCTCTTTGGAGTTTATGAATCACATTCACCTTCACTGTCTTATCTGGCCTTGGCATGGAGAGGGAATGTGGTTGCTGCCCTTCAGGGGAAGCAGTGTGCACAATCCACTCGGTCATTGTGGGGCCTACCCTGAGGTCTGGCACTGGGCCGCAGTGGGGAAAATGAATTGAGCAATCTTTTCTAGAGCAAAATCAATAGCTTCAGAACAGCCAGCCACACCAGCAGCTGGTGAGGGTGGGTGGGAGGAGGGGGATCGCGGGGGAGGGGAAAAAGGAGCTCCAGGGAGAAAACAAGGACACGGCAAGGAGAGGACAGGAGAAAAAGATGCATTGTGGAGGGAGGAAGGAAAGGAGGCCCAAGGGGAGTGGGTTAGGGGGATAAGGGGTGGTTCATGAGAGAATTAGGACAAAAGCACTGTAACCCTCTTGTCCTACGGTCTCTCCACTGCTCAGAACCCTGAGTGTAGAGGTAGTTAGTGTGCGATGAGAGGGAGAAACTGGCACGTTGCAAGTTCCTGTCCCTGTGCTGAGTATTTTGAATATATTCATACAAGGTAATACTTGCTAATCACTAATTCCACAAATGAGAAGACAGAAATCCTAAAGGTCACTAGACTACCAAGCTCATACATGATGGAGTCATTTATCCCCTTAGAGGCTTAAAAGAGAAAAGGATGGGGGAATTGCTCTGTAAGAAGAGACACTTCAGAAATCACTCTTTTTTTCCGCCCTCAGCCCACCTAGCTTCCACAAGATCTTCAGTCTACTTGGAAACTTGTCCATTACAGTTGCACAAAGCAGATGAAAGAGAAAAGGAAAGCCTCCCACGCAATTGCACAGAACACTTTCTTAGGATTGTCAGGCACACATCCTCCTGAGAGGCCCGTGGGAGGGACAATGGCTTTCCCTGCTGAGGCTGAAAGGCCTGCAGGAAGGGGAATGAGCTCACTGCTGCCCACTAGAGTGAAAAAGCTGCTCTGGAAAACAGCCGCACTGGAAAATCACCTGCCCCGTGATCAGGCCTCTAGTGACTGCTTAGATAGATGCCCAAATCACACTAGGTCAGCAAAGGGAGAATTTATTGGAAGGATAATGGGGTTATTTCACATGGATGGAAGTGTTGGACCAAATGGCAGGAATGTGTGCTTGTAGCTGGGCCGTGGAGCAGCCGGACTCAGGGATATGGACCAGAAGGAAGTGTCTCCTCTCTTTTCTGTACCTCCCTGGTTTTGCACTGTTAGTTTCCTTGTCAATCACTGCAGACTGCCTTCTGCTGCAAGGTGAAAAACACAGCCACCAACAGGTCCTACCTCCAGAGAAGTAAGTTTATAACTTGAAAAAAGTTTCAGGGGAAGGCTTATATGGAGAATTCTGCTTGGTTGAGAGTGGGGTGGTGCCTACCCCTTTATCAAACAACTGTGTCTACAGGAAAAGCATTATGTTCAATGGTATGGCAATCCCAACTAGATTCCTGTGAAAAGAGGGGAGTACCACCAGAAGAAGGGAGAGGACGTAGGATTTTACACTCTATCTCACCAACAGAAATAAGACCTCTCAACAATGGCAGAGAGAGATTTTGACAGTGGGAAGATTTCCAACACATAGTGTGCCTGAGTGATCAGCCGTTTCAGTCATGTCCAACTCTGAGACCCCATGGACCATAGCCCACCAGGCTCCTCTGTCCGTGGGACTTTTTCTGGCAAGAATACTGGAGTGGGTTGCCGTTTCCTCCTCCAGGGGATCTCTCCCTGACCTAGGGATCAATCCCTCATCTCCTGTACTTCAGGCAGATTCTTTACTGCTGAGACACCAGGGAAGCCCTTTCAACACATTATTTACATGCAAGAACAATTTATATGCAAGCCTGAGAGATGGATAAGATCCCCCATCACTACTCCTTAAAGTTCTCACAATAACAGTGTGGCAGATCGTCATGCTCCTTTCCTTACTAGACACACAGTCAGGGTGTATTTCCCACATTACTTGTGGTTAGCAATGGTCATGTGATTGACTTATAACTACTGGAAAATGGTGTGTCATTTCCAGACCTGCTCCATTAAAATGTTCTCATGCAATCCTCTGTGTGCTTCTCCCCTTTCAGCTGAATGGAACTGAGATGGCCCCCCAGGTAACTGGGAGGCCATGTGTTTAAAATTGTAGAACCACAGATGGAAGGAGCCTGGCTCCCTGAATCACTGCTTAAAGAGACCCACTAACCACAAGCACACACGGTGGGCTCTCAGATTAGGGGGAAAAAAAACTTTTATAGCGTTAAGCATTAAATTTTGGAGGTTTACTTATTACAGATGTTATATCTGCCTTCATTAATAAAGTTAGTAAACATTGCATTAACTGGAATTAACTACTCTGAGTCCCGGCTCTGTGGTAAACTTGCTAGATGACTTAGAGAAAATCACTTTATCTCTCCAAGTCTTCCTATCCATTATACCACCATTGCAGGATTTTTCGTTAATGAATAGAGATAATGCATATGAACAAATGTGAATGCTAAATTACAACTTCAGGATGGAATATTATGAACTTGTCTCTATATTACCATTTCTCAAGTATGCTGAGATTTAATTTTAGTGGTTTAAAGAGCTTTCAAGTTTTTCATTGAAAGTCTCCTATTTAATAAAGGAGGCAATATAGGCTATAAGAATATAATTTTTCTGTAAAACTCAATAAAGTTATTTTCACTTTGGATTTTTTAAAATAAGTGGCACTTAAACATTTTTTATTTCCTGAATTAATCAGCATTAGAAGATGAATAGCTTTTCACCACTGATATTACAAAGTTTCACTTATATCTTCTTGAAGAAATCAAGAATGAATTGGAGGAAAAAAAGAGAACTTTTGCCCTTAGTAACTCATAACTCTGAGCCTTGAACCTGGAACCTCTGTTCCAAGTTGTTCTGCCTCCCCATCACCTTTGGAGGGGGGTTTAAATTACTTAAATAATCTTCTATTTTATTTATGTTTAAAGAACTTTTTATTTTTTATTGCAGTATAAGCAGTTAGTAAAGGGCTTCCCAATGGCTCAGATAGTACAGAATCCACCTACAACACAGGAGACCTGGGTTCGACCCTTGGGTCAGAAAGATCCCCTGGAGAAAGGAAAAGCTACCCACTCCAGTATTCTTGCCTGGAGAATGCCATGGACAGAGGAGCCTGGTAGTCTACAATCCATGAGGTTAAAAAGAATCGGACATAACTGAGCAATTAACACTTTCACTTTTCACTTTCATAAGCCGTGACAAATGTTGTGATAGTTTCAGGTGGACAGCAAAGGGACTCAGCCATACGTATACATGTACCTGTTCTCCCCAAACTCCTCTCCCATCCAGACTGCCACATAACATTGAGCAGAGTTCCCTGTGCAATACAACAGGTCCTTGTTGGTTTGATTCCCCTCTATTGGGCATAGCTAGTTCATATCTGCCACTGAGATTACATAGGCTCCCAAGAAACTATGCAGAATAGCCCAGTCTCAGTCGACCCTTCCTTTCGCCCACACCAGAATGCTCTGAATAAAGATTCATGCATCCTGTTACATCAGTGGTTTTCCAACTGTGTTCTTACAAGCTCCCTAGGAGCCATTTGTTTTTGAGTTTGGGAGGAGTCTCTGTTGCTCCTCTAACCAAAGCAGCACTGATCTTACCTGTTTAACACACTGAGCTTTCGTTAAGATTTTCTTTGAAAAAAGAGCTCCCTAGTTTAGTAACAAAACAAGGTTGAAAGCCACTAAACCAAAACTGAACTTGGGTGTTGTAAGATGGCAAACAAAGGAGACAAAAGATTCATTTTCTAATGTTGTCTGCTACTTCTTATGACTTGGGATGAGTATTTTTCCCTTTTAGGCTTCATTTTCTTTGTCTGTAAAATGGAAAGTGTAATGCCATCAGAGCTTAATTTTGTTCCTATTTTGCATTAGAAGATCCACTGGTCAAGGTCATTTGGGGTGTGCACTCAGTATTGGAGATGGAGACAGAGAAGGTAAGACGGACTCCTCTCACAGAGAGGAGGAATGAAGGCCCCAAGAGGGAGATTTTAACTTTATTTTAAAAAAATATTTGTTGAGCTACAACTGTGTACAGCTGTGCAAAGCAGTGAGAGTCCAATGAACCAAGTAGTTGCGGTGCTTACGGTGCCAAATCTGACACTGGTAGGCGTCCGCACCGAGGAGTGAGGGGGCTGTCAGAGGGCAAGAGAAGGGTGCCAGGAGAAGAACAAATGGCTCCCTGTTAGGGGGCTCCCCCAGATTCGATCGTTATCTTCTTCACAGAGTCTTAACTCCCTCTCACACTTTCAGCCATTCTTCTGAACCTTCAGTAAAGGCTAGAAAGAACCTAGTCCTTCCTCTAACCATTGATCTGCTCACTCATTTGTCATTTACACAGCATACACACTGAGCATCTCCTTTCCCCAACACACAGTAGCAGAACCTGAGGACCCACAGATGAGTTCAGTGAGATGCCAGTCATCAGGATGCTCACAATCCAGTGGGGACACATGGAAAACCCTGCAATGAATGTGCTAAGAGCTGGGATGGATGAATGGGCATGAGGATGGAGGAAGCATGGGTGGTCCTTCACCGCTCCTCAGATGACTCTGGATCCCTCCTTCCTCCACTCTCTCACCTCTCTGAAGCTCACCGTATGCTGAATCACCTTATGATGCACTCCCTTATGCTGAATCAACAAGATCAGGTTACAGGCATCCCCAGTGAGGAAATAATGAGGGCACCAGAAAGTCACCACAAAGAGGAAGCTGCTTTGTGATTTAAAGTACTAAATGGTACACTTATTTCATTAACTGCAATAGAGTGGTGTTCTCATGGGTGAAAACAGTGGAATTTTCATAACATCATTTTCGTCTATCTGGTTACAGAACCTGCTAGGTTTCCTGAGTATTGAATGTTCCTGAAACATTGAGGAATTAAGGATATTCTGTACTTTATCTTCCTAGCTCCCCTGCACCTGATCTTTTTTAGTTAGAGACAAAGTCCTTATTTTTTAGTCACTCAGTTAAGAAATATTTACTGAGCCCTAGTGCACGGTTGACACTGTGCTCTGTACAGACATGTACATGAAAAGAAATGAGCCCTGATCCCAGAGACCTAACAGTCTCCCAAGAAAAACAATCAGAGTGATTAAATTCAATACAATCGGTGTCACCTGGGAAGTGAGGTCAGTGCACACAGGAAGCACGAAAGAGGGACATGCTGCCAGCGATGAACTTCTAGAAAAGCTTCCTAGAAGACAAAACCAACCTGGGTCGAGTGAAGAATCGTGGCTGATCAAGGAGAGTGGGGTTGGAAGGGTATCCAGACAGAAGGGACTTTGTCTCCCAAAGATGCTGTCCAAAACCAACGTGCTCATACTATTTAGAAACTCAGCATGCAGCATGTATATTGGAGTCAGACAAATTTTCTCTCAATTTTTCCCGTCTCTTCATCTACTTTGAGGCATGATTATGAAGGTGAAATGAGAAAATGGATGATGTGTTTCAAATGGTATCTGACACCAGCAAGTTCTCATCAACTTGGAGACATTGGAGAATACGTGTGGGTATATGCATGGATCAGAGAGGAGCCCCTGAGTGTGTGTCTTTGTAAGACTGAAGACTTACCTTATCTAATGTAATGAACTATCCATCTCCAATTTGTTCCCCCAGAACCATTCTTGACCCCTTGTCTCCAGCTTCGTGTCCTGGGAGCCTGGCCTGTTTGGACTCTAACAGAGAGCTCCCTTGCAGACTTCTAGCTAGGGCCCACAACAAAGAACATCACAGATCAGACACAAGAGTCATTTTATGCTCCCTCCTCTGCAGTCATCTCGGGCTGCCACACCCTTGGCAGAAGGGCACAACTCCTGCCAAGTGGCCCTCTCTCTCCATTTTCCATATCTCTAGTTTCTGGTAGCGGCCCCGTCCTTTTATCCCTCACATACCAGGATAAAAACAGGCAGTTGCTACAAGCCCCAGGACCTACATTATCTTGTGGTTTCCATACAACAGACCCCCCTTCACCTTTGTAAATGAATCTTTGATTCAATTATTCTATAATCACTCAGTTTGAGTACACTATCTATTCTTTCTGGAACTCTGACAGACTCATACTCTGTAAGTCCTACAAGTTCAGTTCAGTTCAGTTGCTCAGTCGTGTCCGACTCTTTGCGACCCGACCCCATGAATCGCAGCACACCAGGCTTCCCTGTCCATCACCAACTCCCGGAGTTCACTCAGACTCACTTCCATCGAGTCAGTGATGCCATCCAGCCATCTCATCCTCTGTCGTCCCCTTCTACTCCTGCCCCCAATCCCTCCCAGCATCAGAGTCTTTTCCAATTAGTCAAGGAACTCTAAATAAGTGTGTGGACATGGGAATTCATTTTTAGATGCAAGAATAATGAATATATTTTGTTAGGGCTATTTTGACAAGGACATATTGAGGCACTAAACCAGCTCAGAGCTGCCTGAGAGAGGTGAGGAGGCTCTCTTTGCTGTCTCTCTTTCCCCACTAAGCTGAGAAAATTGAGAACAATGTCCAGATTTTATTCATCTTTTAATCTGTAGCCCCAGTGTCTAGCTTAGAGACTGGGATACAGAAGGTATGCTCAATATATGTGTGTTGAATTGGTTTTCACAGAATCATCAATGGTTGAGAAAGAGGAGGAAGATAAAAGTTACATAATCATACTCAGATGCATATATAAACCACACTTATGACTTTTCACATTTCAAAGAACCTTCACTTTGTCATTCCAATCTTGATTAAAACAGCATTCTTCTGGAGGTCCACAGGAAAAACCCTACTTCACTGTGTGGGATCAGGACCCAGAACTGGAGATGGGATGGGTGCTCTGCCATTGAATCAAGAACCTCAAAGCCAGATAGAAGCTTAAAGGTTATATGGCCCCAAGATAACTGCTTTTTTTTTTTTTTTTAAACTCCCCTGACTTTACAATCAGCAAAAACAAGACCAGGAGTTGACTGTGGCTCGGACCATGAACTCCTTATTGCCAAATTCAGACTGAAATTGAAGAAAGTAGGGAAAACCACTAGACCATTCAGGTATGACCTAAATCAAATCCCTTATGATTATACAGTGGAAGTGAGAAATAGATTTAAGGGCCTAGATCTGATAGATAGAGTGCCTGATGAACTATGGAATGAGGTTCGTGACATTGTACAGGAGACAGGGATCAAGACCATCCCCATGGAAAAGAAATGCAAAAAAGCAAAATGGCTGTCTGGGGAGGCCTTGCAAATAGCTGCGAAAAGAAGAGAAGCGAAAAGCAAAGGAGAAAAGGAAAGATATAAACATCTGAATGCGGAGTTCCAAAGAATAGCAAGAAGAGATAAGAAAGCCTTCTTCAGCGGTCAATGCAAAGAAACAGAGGAAAACAACAGAATGGGAAAGACTAAGGATCTATTCAAGAAAATCAGAGATACCAAAGGAACATTTCATGCAAAAATGGGCTCAATAAAGAACAGAAATGGTATGGACCTAACGGAAGCAGAAGATATTAAGAAGAGGTGGCAAGAATACACAGAAGAACTGTACAAAAAAGAGCTTCAAGACCCAGATAATCATGATGGTGTGATCACTGACCTAGAGCCAGATATCCTGGAGTGTGAAGTCAAGTGGGCCTTAGAAAGCATCACTACGAACAAAGCTAGTGGAGGTGATGGAATTCCAGTGGAGCTATTCTAAGTCCTGAAAGATGATGCTGTGAAAGTGCTGCACTCAATATGCCAGCAAATTTGGAAAACTCAGCAGTGGCCACAAGATTGGAAAAGGTCAGTTTTCATCCCAATCCCAAAGAATGGCAATGCCAAAGAGTGCTCAAACTACCGCACAATTGCACTCATCTCACATGCTAGTAAAGTAATGCTCAAAATTCTCCAAGCCAGGCTTAAGCAATATGTGAACCATGAACTTCCTGATGATCAAGCTGGATTTAGAAAAGGCAGAGGAGTCAGAGATCAAATTGCCAACATCCGCTGGATCATGGAAAAAGCAAGAGAGTTCCAGAAAAACATCTATTTCTGCTTTATTGACTATGCCAAAGCCTTTGACTGTGTGAAAAGAAAGTGAAGTCACTCAGTCGTGTCCGACTCTTTGCGACCCCGTGGACTGTAGCCCATCAGGCTCCTCCGCCCACAGGATTCTCCAGGCAAGATATACTGGAGTGGGTTGCCATTTCCTTCTCCAGGGGATCTTCCAGACCCAGGGATCGAACCCAGGTCTCCTGCATTGCGGGCAGACGCTTTAACCTCTGAGCCACCAGGGAAGCCTGTGTAGATCACAATAAACTGTGGAAAATTCTGAGAGAGATGGGAATACCAGACCACCTGATCTGCCTCTTGAGAAATCTGTATGCAGGTCAGGAAGCAACAGTTAGAACTGGTCATGGAACAACAGACTGGTTCCAAATAGGAAAAGGAGTACGTCAAGGCTGTATATTGTCACCATGTTTATTTAACTTATATGCAGAGTACATCATGAGAAATGCTGGACTGGAAGAAACACAAGCTGGAATCAAGATTGCCGGGAGAAATATCAATAACCTCAGATATGCAGATGATACCACCCTTATGGCAGAAAGTGAAGAGGAACTCAAAAGCCTCTTGATGAAAGTGAAAGTGGAGAGTGAAAAGGTTGGCTTAAAGCTCAACATTCAGAAAACGAAGATCATGGCATCTGGTCCCATCACTACATGGGAAATAGATGGAGAAACAGTGGAAACAGTGTCAGGCTTTATTTTTCTGGGCTCCCAAATCACTGCAGATGGTGACTGCAGCCATGAAATTAAAAGACGCTTACTCCTTGGAAGGAAAGTTATGACCAACCTAGATAGCATATTCAAAAGCAGAGACATCACTTTGCCAACAAAGGTTCGCCTAGTCAAGGCTATGGTCTTTCCTGTGGTCATGTATGGATGTGAGAGCTGGACTGTGAAGAAGGCTGAGTGCCGAAGAATTGATGCTTTTGAACTGTGGTGTTGAAGAAGACTCTTGAGAGTCCCTTGACTGCAAGGAGATCCAACCGGTCCATTCTGAAGGAGATCAGCCCTGGGATTTCTTTGGAAGGAATGATGCTAAAGCTGAAACTCCAGCATTTTGGCCACCTCATGCGAAGAGTTGACTCATTGGAGAAGACTCTGATGCTGGGAGGGATTGGGGGCAGGAGGAGAAGGGGACGACAGAGGATGGGATGGCTGGATGGCATCACTGACTCGATGAATGTGAGTCTGAGTGACCTCCGGGAGCTGGTGATGGATAGGGAGGCCTGGCGTGCTGCAGTTCATGGGGTCGCAAAGAGTCGGACACGACTGAGCAACTGATCTGATCTGATTGTGACAAGGCTTTTGGAGTACATAACTGGGAGACTAGATGGGTGTCTGATGAGGCAGAATCTCATTGGATGAGGAGGCATCCCAAGCAGCCATGAAAGAAATAATATCCCAGCATTGGGAATTCCAAAAGCACAGAAAATTTGAGTGACCCACCAAAGTGTCAGGTGCCACAGTAGGTGGTGAAAGGGGAGAGTGCTTGGGGAGAGGGGTGAGCTCTGGGCCAGAAAGGAAGCAGGGCCCAGCTCTTCTACCTTCTGAGCAATGACCTTGGGAGAGTCACTTCCCCTCTCTGTGAAGTAAGGAAGTGGGAGGGCTACCTCATTTCTAAATGCCTTTCTCTTCCATAAATCAACACTTCTAAAAATGCCTCCCATTTCTGCAGCTCTTCACAGCTCATAAAGTACATTACCTCATTTCATTCTGTAGGACTGAAGGCAAAACTTGGCAGAGTGCAGAGTTGACCTTACACTTTTCTGATGACTTTTCAACTGGAAGGCAAAATTCAAGCAGCCCCGTGTTCTCATCTCTGAACCAGTCTTTCCAGTAACCTGTCACCTCTTGCTTACCACACACATACACACACACATTTTGTCAGAGACGAAATAATTCTTCCTAGGAGAGTTTCCACATTTAAATTTCAAAAGGAGTCAGCTACACAACCCCAACCCAAACTAAAATGGTGAAGAGTAAAGGTGCCTGGAGAGTAGACAAATTTTACTCCTACCCTTTAAGTCCTGAGAGATGTGGGAATTTACCTAACATTCTGGTCCACAGAGTCTGGATACAGAGTATCAAGGTATCTTTAATTGGGGATATGTGAGTAGAACTGGGTTAGAGAGAACTTCGGAGAAGGCGATAGCATTCCACTCCAGTAATCTTGCCTGGAAAATCCCATGGATGGAGGAGCCTGATGGGCTGCAGTCCATGGGGTCGCAAAGAGTCGGACACGACTGAGCAACTTCACTTTCACTTTTCACTTTCCTGCATTGGAGAAGGAAATGACAACCCACTCCAGTGTTCTTGCCTGGAGAATCCCAGGGACGGCAGAGCCTGGTGGGCTGCCGTCTATGGGGTCGCACAGAGTCGGACATGACTGAAGCAACTTAGCAGCAGCAGCAGCAGAGAGAACTTGGCTTCCTCGGTTTAGAATTCTAAATGGTGTAATTGATCCAAAGGGGCCTCAACAATCGATGCTGTGTGGTAATGGTAAAAACTGAAAAGTTTGTTTTAGTCTAGATCCTAACACTGCCCAGATTGGTAACCTAGAACAAGGTGACTAACTTCTTTGAGATCTATTCTGTCATTAGAAAATTAGGATTTTGGTTAGATGGTCAATAAGATGCCATTCCATTTATTGGTTATTCAACCAATGCACGTTGGTTGAACATCTACCCTGTGGCAGATATGGTGAAAGGCACTGGAATAAAATTTTGTTAATGTTAACTAAAATTAAATGTGAGAAAGACAGAGAGGAGTTCACATTATGGTTGGGAAGACAGATGTGCTAACAAATAAATTCACTATGCAATAATCATCATCTATAGAGGGGAAATGCAAGAGGAGGAATTCTTTCTGGTGGAAGGTCAGAGAGTCTTCAGAGAAAAATAAACGCTTAAGTTGGATCTAAAGGTGACTAAAGCTGAGAGGCTCTTCCCCCCAACAGGGAGCAGAACAAATGAAGACAGGCTTCAGGAAACAGACTTAGTTGGTAACATTTAGAAACCCAGATGATGAGAAAGGGCAATGGCTCCTGGAGATGCAGGCAGGAGCCAGGCTATGCAGAGCCAAGTCAGCCTGGGTGAGATGACCAAAAGTCACTCAGAGCTGTAGACAGGGGAGAAAAATGATTAGCCCTGCATTCAGTAAATGTCACTCTGGTTACCCTAGGGACTATAGCCAGGAGGAGCCCAGGCCTGGGGGCAGGAGCTCAAAGATCACCATGTGATGCCAGAGAAGTTAGAGTCAATGAAGGCAGCCTCCATGGAGATGAAGAGGAATGTGTGACGTTAACAGCCTTTCAGGGAATGTGGTGTGTGATTTATTTACTTAACAAACATTTACATAGCATTTACTATGTGCCAAGCCCTATTCTAAGCCCTCAAAAATATTAACTTGTTTAATCATCACATCAAAACTACAATGTTAGAATTATTATCCTATTCTATGCAATGGATGAGACGAATATGACACAGTCAGGATAAGTCTTTTACTCAAGGCCCACATCCCATGAATGGATAGTCTTCCCCTTGAGTCTATGTTTTTAACCACTAACTAAGTAGCCTGCCTGGAAAATCCCATGGACGGAGGACCCTGGAAGGCTGCAGTCCATGGAGTCACTGAGGGTTGGACACAACTGAGCAACTTAACTTTCACGTTTCACTTTCATGTATTGGAGAAGGAAATGGCAACCCACTCCACTGTTCTTGCCTGGAGAGTCCCAGGGACGGGGGAGCCTGGTGGGCTGCCGTCTGTGGGGTCGCACAGAGTCGGACACGACTGAAGCGACTTAGCAGCAGTAATACCAGTAATAGAGCTTAGCTGACTAGTGGATGGATGGTCATGCTATTTACATCCTAACAGAAGAAAGAACAGATATTGGGAGAAAGACCAAGTTTGTTTCAGATCATGTTATCAAGGCACCTGTGACAGCATGGTGGAAAAGCCAGCCAAAGAGATGGGCAGGTGGGTGTGGAGAAGGGAAGAGAGTTCTAGGCTGGAGATCTAGTTTGGGAAGTCATTTGTGTGGGAGTGGTGGCAATGGTCACCAAGGGGCGACACGGACTGTCCACCGCTATCACTAGGGTGGCCCATGTGACTTGGAAGGTGGCCTCCTCAAGTGCACAGCTGGTTCTGGTTGCATGTCAAGAACTATTCTCCATTTCCTATGGAATGTTTCTTATTCTGCTAGTTGTGAACTAATTATTGTCTAAGGACACGGTTATTTTCACCCAAGAGTCATATTTGAAAGTATTCCAAAACACACAAAAGTATGAGCTGCTAAGAGAAAATAGGACTTTGATCTAGAATCTATATTAAGAACTCAAGGCAGATGAAACCTCTAGTAAGATCTGATTTCATAAAGTCCTTCTCTGTAATCCTGTTGTTTAATATTTAAAACCTACATGTAATAATTGGTACAAAACATAAGCACTATAATTCGGTCAAGCCGGTTCTGTATTTACATTTCTTTTATTAAAAATTTAGTGAAAATGAATAATTGAAGAAACACCAGAGCTTAAAGACTTTTGCAGTGACAAGTTAAAGGTTGAACTCTGGCCTACTGAATAATGACTATATCCACTTAAAAACTAGGGTATATTGCTTTCAGAGTTCAAAGAATTCTAATATGATTTAATGGAAAGCAAAGACAACACTCACTGACTACAGGAAATCACTTCATTCACATGCTACTCAGTTTACTCTTCAGGCATCAGAAAGAAATATATTAAGCTTTTTAATATGTGTCAGGCACTGGACTATATGCTTTCTTTCCAGTCTCATTAACATAGCACAAAGTGAAGAGGAACTAAAGAGCCTCTTGATAAGCCTGAAAGAAGAGAGTGAAAAAGCTGGCTTGAAACTCAACATTCAAAAAACTAAGATCATGGTATCTGGTCCCATCACTTCACGGCAAATAGAAGGGGAAGAAGTGGAAACAGTGGCAGATTTTATTTTCTTGGGCTTCAAAATCACTGTGGACAGTGACTGCAGCCATAAAATAAAAAAGATGCTTGCTTCTTGGAAGGAATGCTGTGACAAACCTGACAGCATATTAAAAAGCACAGATATCACTTTGCCATAAAAGGTCTGTCTAGTCAAAGCCATGGTTTTTCCAGTAGTCATGTACAGATATGAGAGTTGGACCATAAAGAAGGCTGAGCACTGAAGATTTGATGCTCTCGAATTGTGGTGCTGGAGAAGACTCTTGGACTGCAAGAAGATCAAACCAGTCAATCCTAAAGGAAATCAACCCTGAATATTCACTGGAAGGACTGATGTTGAAGCTAAAGCTCCAATATTTTGGCCACCTGATGCAAAGAGCCAATTCATTGGAAAAGATACTGATGCTGGGAAAGATTGAAGGCAAAAGGAGAAGGGGGTGACAGAAAATGAGATGGTTGGATGGTATCACTGACTCTATGGACATGAGTTTCAGCAAACTCCAGGAGATAGTGAAGGACAGCGAGGCCTGGTGTGCTGCAGTTCATGGGGTCGCCAAGAGTTGGACACAGCTTAGTGGCTGAAAAACAACAAGATCTCGCAACTGCCAGGCAAAGGCAAAATGATTGTCCTCATTTTTTGGATGATGAAACCATAGTTCAGAGAGGGAAATTTACTTTCTCAAGCTCACTCAGTGAATAAATAACAAAAGTAAGGACCCCCTGAACCAAGTCCACATTCACTTTGGGCAGTAATCAAAGTCTCAAACTCTCAGGCCAGGTTATTTTCTTGATATTAACACTATCTCCTGCTCTCTGGAAGGCCTGCCAACTATTCTTCAACTACCCAATCTTTTCCATCCTTCTAGACATCTGGACATCTCAGGGCCCACCTCCCCACCAACTCCAGCCCATAGAGTTCCTGGTTTTGTTCCTTCCTGGTTTGACTAACTCATTCACATCATTCCCGTTGTCATCTGGGACCCTGGGCTTCCCATGGTTAAGTCCTGCCTTTCCCACATCACTGTAATCCCTTTCAGCCTGAACTTACCAGTGCCTTGCATTGTGGGTCTCATGACTTGTTTAATAAATTATCCCAAATTAACTAAAAAGTGATTGTTGGGGGGGTCTCTGGGGGAGACCACTGTGTCTAGCACCTTCTTCTCTTCCTAAGTCTTGAACACATTGAGAAATAAGCAAAATAGTGGCATTGTGAAAGCAGCTCAGTCGTGTCTGACTCTTTGCAACCCCATGGACTGTATAGGCTATGGAATTCTCCATGCCATAATACTGGAGTGGATAGCCTTTCCCTTCTACAGGGGATCTTGCCAACTCAGGGATCGAACCCAGGTCTGCCCCATTGCAGGTGGATTCTTTACCAGCTGAGCCACAAGGGAAGCCCAAAATAGTGGCAGATGACAGTCAAAAGTTCAAGTTTAGTGCCTGAACTGATAGATAAGAGGGTCAAACTGGCTTTCCTAGCACTGAAAATAAAAACCCTGGCAGCACAGGTTCAGTTATAACTCATTGACTGTGGGAGGCTGGCTTAGGTGACACTCATAGTGTGGTTAAGCAGAAGAGAAATTAACTGGGAAAAAAAGAGAGAACTCCCAATTATTCTTACATAGTTTTTTCATAATATCTTGACATCTCTCCCAGGATATAGCAATTCCGTAAGAAAAGGGACTAAGAATATAAATAGGTCAAAGTGTAAGGAAAAGATGTTCCCTTCTAACAGTGTTTAATAACTCACCAACTTTCCATGCGTTCTACATTTATTGAGTTGAAAAGAATGAAGAGTGACAGCATTGTTTATAAGGCCTCTGTGAGTATCTGAAAAACATAAAAGACTCAGTCATGGTCATAATAATAACAATAGTAATTATTTTATTATATTGATCACTTACTATTTTTAGAAATTATGCTATACTTCAAATTGTTATAATTACCGTATGTTCAATCCCCATTGTACAGATGAGGCTTACCAAAATTAAATTTCCAAGGTCACAGATCAACTAAATGGTACAGTCAAGATGTAAATCCAATTTTTCTGACTCTACAGGCTCTTAATGAAGATAGCCTATAAGTAGCCATTACTACTGCTGCATACAAAATAAATAATTCTAAGACATGTGACCTTTATGTATAATTCTCACATGCATAGCACATCAACTCTCTTCAAATATGGTTTACAAAAGTTATGTTTTTATTCTTAATGTCTGATGAAGTGATTATAAACATCAATGGCAAATATATACACAGGCTGAATAAAGACAGTTATTGTATCATTTAAGTGTGATATCCTTGAAGTCCAAAGACCCAGTCTTAAAAGCCAGCTTAGAAACTTATCAGCCACAGTGGGGTATTTTGAATAAATTGCTTAACATACTAGATCTATTTTAAAAACAGAATAATTAAACCTACCATAATGTTGTTAAGAAGACTAAAATAGATGGTCTACATAAAGTATGCAGCACAAAGTCTGACATACAGTAAATACAGAAGAAATTACTACTAAGAGGAAGCCAAACTGTGAGGTGAGAGAGAACGAGGCAGAGAAGGAACAATAGCCAAACTCTGTCTCTGTGGTATATTTACAGGATGAGAATTGAGGGAGGAAAAGGAGGGAGGTGGAAGGAAGCAGAAGCTAAAGCAAGAACGTGTCAGTGTAAACTGTTTACACAGTACTGAGGGCATTGTAATTGCAGGAACCATGTGTTACTGGCTGTCTCAGCAGTAACTAGCAGAGTGTATAACTCAGAGCAGGAACCCCATTAAACACATGAGAGGCAAGACCAACCAGTCTCAAGACCATCCCAGACCCACTGTATTTATCAACTTCTCTGCTCCTGAGACCCTCCCTGACTCTCCATCTGACCTAAATTATGGGACCTTTTTTTTACCAATGACATCAGAGAAGAAGAATACAATCCTCTCCCCTGTCATCACTGCCTAAGGTCATTTGGAGCAACCAGTGATCACTACAGGCAGGATGCTTACAATTTCTGGACCTCAGCTTCCTCAACTGTAAAACAAAGGGTGGCCAATAGATGTTCTTCAAGGATTTGGGTAGGAATATAATAATCAAAGCATTTAAACTGTTTGGCAAATCCATGGTCCTTCCTTACCATGCACTCGTGCATCCTTCACAATAATCCTATAAGGTGGAAAGTAGGGCTTGTGTAGAGGGGACAAGCACTTATTGTTTAGTTAATGTGTCCCAACACTTCCTACTGTGTTGTTGCTGTTCAAGCATTCAATCATGTCTGACTCTTTGTAACCTCATGAACTGTAGCACGCCAGGCTTCCCTGTCCTTCACTATCTCCTGGAGTATGCTCAGACCTATGCCCATTGAGTCAATGATGCCATCCAACCTTCTCACCCTCTATCATCCCCTGTTCCTCCTGCCCTCAATCTTTCCCAGCATCAGGGTCTTTGCCAGTGAGTCATCTCTACGCATCAGGTGGCCAAAGTATTGGAGCTTAGGCTTCAGTATCAGTACTTATCATAATCCGTTCTGTGACTGTTGAGTTTAAGTTAATCCACAGTACTTTTTCTGTTTGCAAACCATATAGGTGCTTAAGCATACATATTTTAAAATCTCTTGAAGGAATGGTGTTAATAATTCCTAACTTGATATTGTATTTCATGGTTATACCATTTTCAATGTCTTTTTTGAATTTGGCCCTCAGCCCTGTCAGACATGACTTAGGGTCTGAACAACAACAGCTTAACATGATGAAGCAGAGCAGGCACAATGGTCACCACTTTGCAGATGAAGAAACACTCCAGAGTGATTGCAGGTCCTGCCTTCACCACTTGGTTAACTGCAAACCTGGGGCCAAACCCAATTCCCTTGATACAGAAGCCCAGATTCTGTCCAATGTCTCACACTAGGGGGAAAAAAGTGATGAACACAGCAGTACCTCCAGAAGGGGACCATAGTCAGGGCACCTCTCTGGCACCACAAAATTACTTAACAGTGAGGACAACTTAACAGATGAAATCTTCAGCTTCCTGTAATAGTGAAGGGGAGATGCCATTAGTCCCATTTTACAGTGACAGTGACAGCCCTTCCTCCCCACTCTTGTGGAAGTGGGGAGACTTCCACAGACTCAGAGATCAGAGATGAAGATCTCAATTACCCTGGTGAACAGAACATGAGCTCCCCAGTCCTGGGGTCTCCAGCTGCACTGCCAGGGTCTGCTGGAGAGGGGAAGAAGTCTAAGCCTGACTCACCATCTCAGTGTCTTTTACCTCTCTCGTAGACTGAACCTCCACCTCAGATTTCCATTCAAAAAGTTTTTGCCATGAATAATAAAAAAATAGTTTGAAAATCACAAATTTTGTCCATGCTCTCAATTGATATTCTAATCTTCTTTACAGCATCTGCAAGAACGTGTCCAAAGAATCTGACATTCCCTACTGGTGGGAACATGGCAACTTCGGGAAGCAGTTCATGTCATCTTCAGCTGTTCGGAATTTCTTCGCTGTGTTAAGCAGTGATCAGTCTTGCCATGAAGCTTATTGCCCTTTGGTCTCAAGTTAGGGTGATATTCAAAATACTAACAACCTGCCAGGCTGACACAGTGCCTGCCATCTGTGTATCAGCCCTGGTCCAAGTCAAGCCCTAAGGCCATACAGAACAGGTGTAATTGCTTATCTGCAAGAGGCCCTTTTAGTAAGGTGAGTGGGGCTGGAGGGAGGTGGGGTACCTTAGTTCAAGGCACCTCATGATTGGCTGGGATTCCCATGACATTCCCTTTCCATGAGCATTCCTTGCTCTGAGCTGCTTTTTAGACTCCAGGAAAATCTGAAGAAATATATTTTGATCTTCACGAATGCTGATGTCACCAACAGAGAGAGATCTAATGTGGTAAGGGGAAGAACATGACGGTTTATTCATTCATTCAACCATTATCTACCCTATCTGTCTATTTATTGTACTTAATGTTATGCAAGGCCCTTTGCCAGGCACTGGAGATACACGTGTATATTAAACAGATATGTATTCATCCTCCAAGAAACTTAAAGTTTACAGGCAAATATTTAGAGTATAATAAAATTGCTTTTGAACCCTAGCTTCACAAACCACAGGACAGTGACTTAACCTCCCTCGGTTTGTTTATTCATTTGTAAAATAGTAATGCCTATCTCACAGGATTATTGTGGTTTTAAGATGAGATAACAAACTTAAAGCCTCTAGCACTTTATAAATGGTGGTAGTTTTCTTTTTGTTTTTATCAGTGTCACTTAAAAGCCTCTATTACAGTGGATGGCTTATGTTAGGGTTTCCGAAGTGCTGGTTTCCTTCTTTTACGTTTCTTATTATTACTAAAATTTTATAGTAAATCTTAGGTTACATCTATATAAAGTATATATGTGTGTGTGCACATCCTGGCAACCACAATACAGTTCAATACAAAGAACACTTCCAAGACTGAAAATTTCCCTCACAACCCTTCCCAGTCAATATCCACGACCCCTCTCCAAAGATAAACACTTTCAGACTGCTATCACCACACATTAGTTTTGTTTATTCTTGACCTTTACTAAATGGAACTATGAAGTGTACAGTCTTCTAAATCAACCTTCTTCCATTCATTATCGTGTCTAAAGATTTGTCCATATTATTTTGTACAGCAATATGTCACTTTTTTATTACTGTGTACTTTTCCATCATATAAATTCACTCATCTTTTCCACTGCCATTAGACATTTGAGTTATTTGATTTGGCTATAATGAATAAAACTGCTATAAAAACATTCTTGTACCTGTCTTTTTGTGCACATGTGCACTCACTTTTATGGAGTATCTCTCTAGGGGGTCTTAAAGGAAACATAAGTTTATCCTTAGTATATTCTGCCACTCATTTTTCCAATGTATCTATACCAATTCTCATTCTTAGCAGCAATGTGCAAGAGGTTGACATTGTCACCAAGATTTTTTATTACTCACTTTAGCCAATTAGATGGATGTGTGCTGAAATACTATTGTGATTTTCATTTGCATTTTGCTGATAAGTAATGATGTTGAATAACTTTGCAGATGGTTATTAACCATTTGTCTGTCCTTCTTATGAAATAAGTGTTCAAGTCTAGCTCATTTTGAAATTGTGATATTTTTCTTTTGTTGTTTGGTTGATCTGTAAGAACTGGTTGTGTCTTCTGGATATAAATTATTTCTATAGAATTCTATCCAAGTGTGTGACTTGAATATTCACTGTCTTAATGGGCTTTTAATATACATAAATTCTTAATTTTAATAAATTTCAACTTATTAATCTTTTGTATTATGATATATACCTTTTATCTTAAATATTTTACTGATCTTCCTTAGAGTTTTAAGTGAAGAGCTTATACACAGTTTTTAAACTCTTGGTCCTAGAATAAGTGTCCAACCCTCATTATAGTCTTTTAAAAGAAACTATCAATAAACTTTATAGATAGCATAATGGAAGCAGAACTTCACAAGACTCAAGAAAAAATAGTTATTTCCATAAGCCCTTTGACTACTTCATTCAGTCAAAATACTAAAGAGTAGTTTAGCATAATAATTCAAACAGGAATCTATGATTTGTTATGTGAGTTTAATGTCTAATTTTTATTTTCCTAGAACTTGAGTTCTGGCTTACATTAAATTGCAAAGAGCACTATTTAACTAGAACTGGATGATAGCAATGTTATTTGATCCTCAAGTTTTCTCTCCTCCAGACTGAGCAATCATCAATCCTTCAACTGCATTAAGGGCACCCACCAAGCTGACTGCTCTTCTCTGGGGTGGTTTAGTCGCTCAGTCGTGTCCAACTCCTGCGACCCTATGGACTGTCACCAGCCAGGCCTCTCCGTCCACGGGATTCTCCAGGCAAGGACACTGGTTTGCCATTTCCTTCTCCAACTCTTCTGTGGGTACCTTGCAAATTTTAATATCCTTAAAATGAGTTGCTCAAAAGTGACTTCAACAATGCAGGTAGGTTTGCTCCTTGACTGATGTAAATTTGGCTGACTTCAGGATGTATTTGTCTTTTCAGAAATATTATAGTAAATGTTTCAGAAATATATATAAATATTTTGGTTTATATTAAACCCAAATTTAGTTAAACTCTTAGCCCGTTGTTCTCTGACTTTAGTGTACATGTAAAAATCACCTGGATGCTTGTTAGATTTCTGGATCTCAACTTCAGTAGAGATTTAAATTCAGTAGATCATCATGTGGCTCCAAAAATCTGTATTTTCTAACAATCTCCCCCACCACCAATAATTCTAGTTTGGGTGATGTGGGGGCTGTCACTTTGAGAAATGCTGCTTTAAATCTTTCTCACAGATTTTTAGTTAAGTCTTATCTCCTAATGGTGTTTTTGTGCATTTGGATTTGAGGGTTCAAGTTCATAACTTTGTATCGATTCCTCTTAAATTCACCAGTGAGAAATTGTGGTGAAGAAAACACAAAGCATGGGCTTTGCAGGTAAGAAGACTTGTATTCAAAACCTCCTCCTCAAACGCTGACCTGAGTTTCAATTCCCTCAACTGTAGAATAAAAGAACACATTCTTCCTGTGTTGTTGCAACCATCAGATAATCTACTTGCTGTAGCTACATGGTGTGGGGCTTACCGAAGGTGTTCCATTTATATTGTCTCTTAAGCACATTCCCTTACTAGTCCAGCATATGGACACCTTGGGGAAAACTTATATTACTACCCAATTAATTAATTCTTCTTTCCAGCCTCCTGTCATTGAAAATTTTGTTGACATTTTACCTCTATCTTCCTCTCAGTCAGTGATACCCAACCAGATGTGCATATGAAATTCCTCTGGGAGCATTTAAAAGTGCCAGATCCCTGGAATAAAAACCTCCAGAGGTCAAGCCTGGGAAAGAATTGGCTTCAAAAACTCCCCAGATTATTTTTTATATACACCCTGATTAAAGGATCACTGATCTAAATAACTGATCATACTGTGGTTTACTATATATCAAAGCCATAAAATGTGCTGACCTTTTGAGCCATCAAGACTCACTCCTAGAAATGGATGTGGAGGAAATAATCATAAATGAGGAAAAAGACTGGATTACAAGGATGCTTAATATAGCTCTCTTTGTAAGTAGAATAAGAAGGAGGAACAGGAAAAAGAGATGGCAGAGGATTGAAGAAGTTGAAGGAGAAGGAGTAGTGAAAGGAAAGAAATTTATTGCCCAACAGCGGGCCACCAGACACCCCCCAAAAGTGAATAAAATGTGGCACTCCTTCCTGCTCAGTATCACACAGCCCCAAAACAGACTGCTGCGTTTTTTAATAGTGATTTTTCTGGGCTTCCCAGGTGGCTCAATGGTAAAAAATCCACCGGCCAATACAAGAGATGCAAGAGACATGGGTTCAGAAAAGGCAATACTTTCTAGTATTCTTGCTTGGAAAATTCCAAGCACAGAGGGGCCTGGTTGGCTACAGTCCATTGGATAGCTAAGAGTCAGACATGACTGAGCACTGAGTGCATTAGACACAGAATCTAATGTGCTACATATGAGAGATATAATCATATTTTTTCTTATTTAAAGCATAACTATAGGGGAAACACAATAAAACACTGGTAATAATTTTAACAGTAAGATGATAGTTTATTTTATGTTAATATATTTTTCTAATTTTTTCTATAAAAACATTCTTCTTAAAACTTTAAAAATAAATGTTCTTTTTCCTGATAGGCTTTACATTAAAACAGTGAATACATACTGCCATAGACCCTCCAAGTCAATGTTGTTGTTGTTTAGTGGCCAGGTCTTGTCTGACTCTTTGCAACCCCATGGACCATAGCCCACCAGGCTTCTCTGTCCATGAGATTTCCCAGTCAAGAATACTGGAGTGGGTTTCCATCTCCTACTCCAGGGGATCTTCCCAGCCCAGGGACCAAAGCTACATCTCCTGAATTAGTAGTCAGATTTTTTACTGCTAACCCACTAGAAAAGCCCCTCAAGGTCAATCAGATCAGTCGCTCAGTCGTGTCCGACTCTTTGCGACCCCATGAACTGCAGCACGCCAGGCCTCCCTGTTCATCACCATCTCCCGGAGGTCACTCAGACTCGCATCCATCGAGTCAGTGATGCCATCCAGCCATCTCATCCTCTGTCGTCCCCTTCTCCTCCTGCCCTCAATCCCTCCCAGCATCAGAGTCTTCTCCAATGAGTCAACTCTTCGCATGAGGTGGCCAAAATACTGGAGTTTCAGCTTTAGCATCATTCCTTCCAAAGAAATCCCAGGGCTGATCTCCTTCAGAATGGACTGGTTGGGTCTTCTTGCAGTCCAAGGGACTCTCAAGAGTCTTCTCCAACACCACAGTTCCAAAGCATCAATTCTTCGGCGCTCAGCCTTCTTCACAGTCCAGCTCTCACATCCATACATGACCACAGGAAGGACAATTTAAGAGCGCCCTCGCCTTCCCGCGACCGGCGCACAATTTAAGAGCGCCCCGCCAGCTGCGTCGCGCACTAAGAGCGCGGCCGAGAGGAGCTACCCCACGACCGAGGAAGGACGGCGGTGAGGGCCAGCGCACTAAGCACGGCGGAGAAGAGCTACCCCACGACTGAGGTCAGGAAGGGCGGCGGTAAGGAGAGACCCCTCGTCCAAGGTAAGGTGCGATGGCTGTGCTTCGCTGGCCGGGAGCAGCCAGGAGCAGCCGGGATGAGATACCCCACGCCCAAGGTAAGAGAAACCCAAGTAAGACAGAAGGTCTTGCAAGAGGGCATCAGAGGGCAAATACACTAAAACCATTCTCACAGAAAACTAGTCAATCTAATCACACAAGGACCACACCCTTGTCTAACTCAATGAAATTAAGCCATGCCCGAGGGGCAACCTGGGATGGGAGGGTCATGGTGGAGAGATATGACAGGGTGTGGTCCGCTGGAGAAGGGAATGGCAAACCACTTCAGTATTCTTGCCTTGAGACCCCATGAACAGTATGAAAAGACAAAATGATAGGATACTAAAAGAGAAACTCCCCAGGTCTGTAGGGGCCCAATATGCTA